>CM033354.1:2722938-3437788 GCA_019395295.1 Osmanthus fragrans | reverse complement strand
TAGGATTGATTCTGTCTTATTACAGGAACCTTCTGATTTGAAGTTGTAGAATCGCTCTGGCTAAGTTCATCCTTAAAGCGGGCTAAACGTTTTGCTTTGGCTTGCAGTTCTCTGCAAACAATGGGATAGAAAAGGGACAGAAACACGGTAAACGGGAATGTTATCATGATAATTAATGCAGTTACTAAATTATAAATCAATGCAATACACAAAATGTCCTACCGCTCAATTTCATCTGTAGAATCGGGATCCCGTCGAAAGCCTTGGTCAGGAGAAGATGGGGAAGGTATCTTGGATCTTTTGGCAACTGGAAAGTGCTTTGGCTTGCTTGCAACAACTTCAGCATCATCATATTCTCCAGGTGTTGAAGACTGCCTCTTACTTGGAAAATCTTGACCTCTTTGAGGACTATTATTTGCCCACAATTTGGGTGGAGATGCAGTAGGACTAACAAAGAAATGAGGAGACAAACTTAGCAAAAAAATTAAACTTAATCCAGTTTCATATAATGTAAAGAACAAACTTTCTTTTTAGTGTTAAATAGTGAATATAGAATTTCAGACACCCCATCTTTAATTTGAACCAATATGTCAGTTCCTGGACCCACCAGGGCATTGTGCTTGTTACTCAAAAGACATTTTGAATCAACCTTCCTCCAAAGGGGAAAGTCAAAAAGAAGTGCTCAAGTGGATGTCATTCAGTAGCAATTATAAAAAAAGATTATATTATTCCCGTGCTAAAAAGACAGCATTCTCACATTCTGCGCAATCCAAGACAATCAACTAATGAACATAAAAGCAATTAAGACGAATTTGTTTAAGGCAAATCACACTGCAGTGTATAAAAAATGTTCCTCCAAAAGGGAAAGTCAAAAAGAAGTGCTCAAGTGGGAGTCATTCGGTGGAAATTATAAAAAGATTATATTATTCCCAAGACAAAAAAGACAGAATTCTCACGTTCTGCACAATTCAAGATAATCAACTAATGAACTTAGAAGCAATTAAGAGGAGTTTGATAAGGGAAATCACACTGCATGGTATATTATTTTCAGTGTTCTAAACAGCTCAACAAAATGTTCAACCATTGCTGAAACTTAAAAAGGAAATAAGTCCAACCAAAAAAAACCCACACTAACCCCAATCTACGAACATGGCTTTATCTACACACGAACAAAGCATCATTGATTTGGAATTTTATGAATTTGAGAATTATGTTTTTTGTTGGAAACTTGAAATTATGAATTTATTTATTTATTGATCAGCATTAAGCGCCTGTTTGGTAGCAAATAAAATCAATTTTTTAGTAAAGTTTGATAAAAGTTGATCAAATATGTGATTGAAAAGTTGTGGATATCAGAAAATATATAGTTAAAATTAATTGTTGACTTTGAATTAGATTCTAGATTTTAATCCCTATCAAGCAGGGGATAAAAAAAAATTAATAGAAAAATGCCGTGTTACTCCTATGCTTGTAAGGCTTGAGGCTTGACCTCCACACTTTACGCCTTTTAGAACCTGATTGTTTACTTCCACAGAGAACCTAGTTGTGCACGCTTCCCAATGGCCAAGTACCAAGAGTAACATAAAGATGCCCTAGGTAACATCAGTCAGTAGTTGACCCTCTCCCTTCCTCTCATTTAGACAGGCTTTCATTTTCCAAGAGTTTGTTTAGGTATTCAGTTTGAGGGGCACCGGACTCCATACACTTTCTTCCCTTTTTCTTCTTCTTTTTGAACTTGTGGAAAGAAAGACTTACTTCAATTTTCAGTCATTTTCCTTGAGTTCTAATCATGGCACATGATTCTAAAGTCTAAACTGCAATTACAAAGGTTATGTTGGTTGCTCATTAGCTATGATGCACCAACATGAACACATGTGTCCGACACGATACGTGTCGGATATGTCGACATGTGATTTTTCAAAAAAGTACCGACACGACACGTCATCGACACGTTGATTAAATTCTTTAAAATTCTTCATTTATATAGTATAAATTTAGTTTTATACTTATTATTGATTTTTCTTGTTGAATTTTTTTAAATATAAGTACTTATTTGTTATTTACTAATAACTTTGAGTTAAAAATATATAATAGTTATAGTAAGAAATAAAAATAAATATTGTATAGTGTCCGAAGAGTGTCGGTATCGATATGTGTCGGACACGGACACGCTACCCTAGTTAGAGTGTCCATGCTACAGAGCTCATTAGATGAGGGGGGAACAATTAAGCCCATAACACAGGTCCACAAACAGTTTTCTAACAAGCTAGGAAATATTATTTGGCTATTTAACTTTTACAAACAAACCAACTTAATGTACTACAAATTTAACATGAGGATTCCTTTTGATCTCTTATCCCTTTTTTCCATTTGGGGCATGGAGGCAGTTGCTTTGGTTTTCCATTGATTGGGAAGTGAGAAGACCCTCAGTTACTGTTCAATCATTATAAAGAGAATTTTTGCCCGAGAACCTATAGGGAAAGACTAATATTCCCCACCACCCAAAAAACAAATCATACAGGCACAAATTTATTAACATTGTGCCTCAGTATAACATAGTTGACAAGAAAACTAAAGATTTCAAAAGGTTAGAAGTTCACTTGTACCTTTTTCGGCCATCCAGAGAAAAAACAGAATTCTCCAGTGGAGCTCCATTTGTAGATGGAAGTGAAGGGGATCTCGTTCTTTTTGGGAGATGAACATCATCATACTTGGCTTGAAACTTCCTTCCGGATTCTAAAGTATTTACCAATGACAAGTCTGAGGAGACATCTTTTTGAGCCACTTGATTGGTGAAATTGCTGGATGACATTGTTTGATAACCACTCATTGAATAAGAGAAAGGATGGCTACAAAAAAATTACAGCATCATTACGTAAATATCTAAGCATCAGATACATGAATATAGATAAAAGGGCCAGTTAAGGCTGTAAAAGCCTTGCTGTCCTACAAATGTGATGCTATTACATTGAAATCCTGTTTCCAATTCCAAAATTCACCCCACCCCACCAGCCTGTAAAAAATATAAGGTATTATCCATGCCACAACCAAACAAATCCAAACTAAAAAGAGAATAACAGGAAGTCTGATGCATCAAATTACAATTGGAGTTCCAGGATTCCAGGTCGACAACAATGAGAAAAGGCAAAAATAATGGAGAACGGGAATTAGTGCAACACGAGATTGTATAAGGTATCTTAAAGATACTAAAATGAGAACCCGCGAATAAGAATGTGTGTGTGTGTGTGTGTGTGGAGAAAGAGAGAGACTCAACACCGAAATCCAGAAACTATAGTGATGGTTGTAGATTAGTGCGTAGAAATGGTGAGTACTAGCAAATAGGGAGCAGACAGGTAGCATTATATACGTATTTCTAAAAGGTAACTTGAGCAATCAAACTCAAGATTTAGAGCTGTGATTATTAGTACAAGTGTCCAAAATTCTGTGTGTATATTCAGAGAATGGGGGAGAAGGTGCATATAGTTATGCTGAGACTAAACTTACCGCTGAGATTCACCAGAAGGAGAATATTGGTCTCCTGCATATAGATTATTCTGGAAAATCAAAGGAGGTGATCGTGCTCGCTGAGGAACCAAGTAGCTCCTACTATTAGAAGGTAAATCTGAATGACTGCCAAAATAGAGCAAAAATAATTAGAGAACAAAAAGGTTATGCACCAATAAAATTCAATACAACACATCATAACTTAAAAATTGATTGAACCAAATATTTCCCAGAGACTTATAAATAAGGCGTCATATATTTAGCTACAGCCATTACCTGTTGAGCTAAAAATCGATGGGGTATATTCCGCATGCGGACCCCAAAATTTGGGATCAGTCACACTTCCATCCCCAACTTTTTTTCTTAACATGCCACTCCTCAACCTTACATTTTAATTACATTTTAGACCTTATTCACGATTTCCGTCAACTAGAGGCATTAAATCCAAACATTCCAGTGCAGAACCCCCCCCCCCCCCCCCCCACTGAAAAAATCTAATAACAAATAATGTAAATCACAGCAACCGACTAAGAACTTATGTATGTACTTACGAATAGTTGGTTTGTTAATACATGGAATCATAGACTGAAGAATACATCTGCAATAGTGTTTTTATACTTGAGAAGAAGTTCAGTCAATATGACAATTAGACTGATGACCAATTAAATTTATATACTTTCTCTGGTACCCAGAAAATGGCTCAACATGAAAAGTTAAGAACAGAAGTTCTAATAATTTTGGAGCAATCAACAGAACTTTTCACTTCAAAGACCTAATAAAAAGTAAGTAGTCGTTAGTAGGGGTACTTTACCACAGCTTTGTGCAAAAGCTTCCAGCAGTCTCATTTCAGCAAAGGCAAATAGCAAATAAATTATTATGTGTGTTGGCTTCATAGACAAGAACAAACACCTTTTAACAGCCAAACAAATTGTACTAGGAAGGTAAAACTTACATCTTTAATGGGGGTATTTCTAAAAAGTAAAACCAAAGCCTATAAAGCCATTACCAATAGCACTCCCATAGCATTCATATGAATAAACTGGACATGAATTTTTGAATAATAACAACAAGATTCACATTTATTACCTCTGAATTCCAGCTGAAGGGCGATAAGAACCCATAGTTGTGTAGCTTCTGTCAAAGGCTGAATGCTGTCCCTCCGGAGCATCAAGATCACTATATTCAACTAAATTTCTACAACCAATGCCAAATAATAAAAGTAAACTTCCGAAACTTCAATCCCGCATACACATCCAATCTTGGGAATATAGCTCTTTTTTATAACTACTCGAACATTTATCCATTTCGCAATCACACATACACGCACAAACACACGCATATATATATATAGAAATATTTAGAGCGTACATAAATCTTACCTGGGAGATCTTGGAAAAGTAGGCCTGGGAGCAGGGGGTGAAGGGAAATTGCTGAGAGGGTTTTGAGGATTTGGTTGCGTAGTTGGACCTAAGTTCTTCCCAAATGCCTGGAATGCCATTAAGTTACATATATGAAACAGCGCCGATGGTGTGATTGTGTGCGATTATGACAATAGAGATCAAATGTTTCAGCGATTTAGGATTTCGGAACTGACGAAGGTGAAGCTGATTATCAGTCAGAGAAATTGAAGGTTTAGAGCACTGCGAAACGACGCCGTAACTACGGAAATTGAATTGATTTGTATGATTTTATTTTCCAGAATCACTAAATGCGCCTTCCTATAAAAATACAGTGCTGAGATGCGATTTTTGTTCAAATTGGAAAAGTATAGCATTCAAAATTGAGTAATGTTAATGCCACATAGACTGTGGAGGTTTATGTCACACTAATACGATATCGAATAATAAGTACAACTCAATAAAACATTTAATTTAACATTTCATTTAGCTTATCACATGACATTACATTGATCGGAATTATAACCCTCAATAAGACTAAATAACATTATTCAACGTAAACTTACCGAACGTGCTTGCTTAATTAAGTTTTAAAATGCTGGTAAGTGGCACCCAATAACCGTGTTGATAAAAAGCAATATTAATTGTTTGGGCAAATTTTTACAGATTAATAGATTTTGAAATAATTATTTTTTGGAGAATATGTGATTAAAAAGTAGAGACAAATGTGAAATTTACTTGTAAAATTATTTCATTGAAAGAATACATAATTGAAAATGAGCTTTGAAAAAAAAAAATTAAAAAATGAGGCTCTAACAAAGATAAATATTATAAAATTGGATCTAATTAGCCGAATTGGATCAAGAACTTGTCCAAAATCCGGATATGTTACTATTAGAAACTGTTTGGTAAGAAATCGAGTTCGATATGGAATCGGTTGACCAGACATTTAAATTTTAGTTTCAAGAAAAGAAAAAAATGTCGATTTTAGTTTGATTTGTTCCCTATTTTCAAACAAAGGAAATTTATGCAATAAATTGAGCCAGATTTTCATTCTACTAGTAGAGATCGTGCGTTGCACGATAATTATTATAATTTTACAAGTACTTTTATTGAGAAAAGATAAATGATTTTGGAACGTCAAAATATTTAGACTATTAATGTGTTTTATATTATTAACGATACGAAGGTATATTGTATGAAAGTCATCAATAGACAAATTCAAAGATATATTCATATGTACCTTTGAAAACAATCTCTATACTCCATGTAAGCAAATACATAGTTCAAAAAAGATAAGTATGACAATTTTAAACGACTTCACATCTTTAAGAAGAAGAATAACTTCATTGCAGAACAAGTCAATTTCAATTACAAGAGCAATACTCAAATGCCTATCACAAGAAGTAAAATATAATATGATAAGACAAAAAAATTAAAGAAAATGAGTTGGATGTAGTAAAATCCTATCAAATCAAAGATCAATTTCAGGCTCTGCCTCTGACAATGGTTACAACCATATAATTAACATGGTTAAAATGGGGCTCCGACTAACCCTCTGAGAGGCTCACCTGTGGTAAATGCACTTGCAATTCCTAAAAATTAAATTTACTTGAAATCACGAAGAAGAAATTGATGACAATCAGTAAAAATAAAATATACTAAAAACTGGTAAAAAGAGACAAGTGAATGCAAAGTTGAAAAGGGAAGTCTCTCAATATATTTATCTGAGAGAGACATGAGAGATAGGAAGGGGATCAATGAAAAATCAAGTAAGAATGATGAAATCATAGAAGTCAATAGCATCTTTGAAAGACCAAACTAATGAAAACTCTTTACTTTTACTGTAAAATAAATTAGAAAAGTATACCTTCCATGAGTTGGACGCCATCATAAATTTCAAACCATTCATAATAGAAAGAATGTGTACTGATCTCATAAAAGGAGCTAATGTCCTGGAAACTTGCCACATAACTTCAACAAATTTATCCGCCTCACATTTTGCTATCTTAATAATCAATCCGTGCAAAATGAATAGAATCAAATCTCAACTATAGAAACAAATAATAATAATAATAATAATAATAATAAAAAAGATGAATCAAGAAAAAAATTGAATATATAAATGTAAAAAAATAAACGTAAAAACATAAAGCATTTGTCTTTGCATTATCTCATTGATTTGAAGTGTTAAACTGAACTTTGTCCATAGAGAACTTTCTGATATTTTATGGAATTAAATTTAATACGTCTTTATTATTTTCAAAATGAATATGAAACATATGATTGTCTCGAGACCTTTCAGTGTTAAAGACTGATGCTCAATAATATCGTGTCATAAAACAATGATTATTCGTAATATAAAATAATAGTTCTAAGTAAAGTCTCAATTAACAGTCTGGTAATGGATAATAAGTCCTTGTTTGAGCCTCATTTTGATAAGAGAATGTATTTTGGATTAGTATATTGATGGAGAATGTGTGATTAAAAATTTAAAAAATAAATTTGAATTTGCATGTAATATTATTTTATTCCTAAATTTTCTAAAACAACTGAATTCACGAAATTCACACGAGTTAAAATTTTATTTTAAAAAACTTCTTGCATATTTGGAACAATACAGTAAAACAGAACCACCATATCTTCGATTCATAGCAAAAAATCTATATTTACTTAGCAAAAAAATCTTGTTTCAATAATTCTTTCGATTGATCTATGATGAAAACTTCAAACATCTGTAAAAGAAAGCAAAAATGGAAGGTTAGAACTTTTAGGTTGGTGAATTCCAAAAAAATTTGGCAAAATTACACAGCTGAAAAGATAAAATCGTGGAAAAAAAATAAAAGATAGAAGAAAAAAGGAAAAATCTTGCACAATATAGACTGTTACGTAGAGAATTGAGGAAGTATGAGACGTTGCATGTAGAAATGAGAAAAGAGTCAGAGACAAACAAGAATGAATAAAATAATGCAATAATGTTGTGCCTGAGATAAAATAAAAAGGATAAAATTGATATTAAAATATGATATCAGCATGACATCATTGATGAAGCGTTATGAATAGTAACCAACTTTCAACATAAAAGAGAAAGTTTGTTTTCTAGTACTGTATGACATCATCAATATGTCAGATATAGAATAAATATAGATAGATATAGATTTTCACTTGCATTTTACTACTTAATTTAGTTATTTTCTATTTTGTAGGTGTCTAACGCCAAAATATCAAATTGGAGGAGAAAAAGGATGAAGAAAGGAAAAATGACAAAAAATGCACAAAAATTTAACATGGGAGATTGAAGTGTATAAGTGTCAAAAGTTGAAGGATATAGAGTTGCAATTTTTGAAGGACGTGATCGAAAGAAAGTCAAAATTCGAGGATTAAAATGTTTAAGATGAAAGTAGAAGGATTGAAAGCGCAATTACCCGAGAACTTAGCTGCAAGAAAAAATGAAATGAAAAAAAAAAAAAAAAGATGTATGACATTATCAATAGGTCATGATGATGCAATGTGAATATGAACAAACCTTCCTCTTCTATATATCGTATAGATATAGATATAGATTAGATCAAGAAAAATAAATCACCAAATAATAGTAACAATGACATTACTACATTGATAAATTTTTAATATATGAGATCCATTTTATTGGACGTATTGTTTAATATTATTATGTTGCTACATAGATTGATGTTAAAAATTAGTAGTGTTACATACCTCATGTGATGTCGCACTATATTTTATTTGCAATCGATGTCCCAGCTTTGCTTATTTTTGTATTAATGTCTACAACTCTTTCTCATCACATTTTTATCCTCAATATATTACTAATTTGCATATCTTGCATCTAATTATGGTTTTCGTTTAAAAAATTGTTAGAAGGCGTAAAAAAAGACTTACTTTTGTCTTTTTCCTTTATATAAATAAAATAAACAACAAATAGAAAAGTTTGACAAAATATTTGTGCCTCATTTCAACGCATGTTAGCAAAATAATTGGACATCAATCGTTATCATAACAAGATGTGTTGATTATTTGAAGGTCAATAATAAGAATATGACGAAAAATATTAGTGAATAATAAGAAAAGATTGTGGACTCTTGTTGCAATTAAACTGTTGTTTACATAATAAAAAATTGAAGTGTGAATATAAATATCATAAATAATAAGACCAATAAAACGAGTCTCATATCCATATATTGGATTGGTCTTATCATACCACAAATTACCACCATATCACATGACGATGATCCTCTATAGGGATAGATAACAGATGCCCGCTTTATGTACAGGGACTTGCTTGTCAGAGCTCTCGCATTGTGGGGGCCCGTCGCATTTTTTTTTTTTACATGGGGGGCCTGCGCTACAGTGAGTAACATGTAGCACCCTTGTAAGGCCCCCCCTGTACACTTAGATTAATTCTAGATAACATTAGTTTTACACTTTTATATAAACATCGTTACACCTCCACCATATGCAAAACCACATAGGAGCCATGTAGGAACGTGTCCAGTTCAACAAAAAATTCACATCGCATAAGTCTAAGACTCGTATTGGTAGAAAGGGAATAGAAAAGCACTTCGCACTTGAGGGATCCCCTTGGGTTACCAAGCGCGTCCAATGTTTCATGCAACCTAGAAGTTTGCTCCCAAACAGTGGACATGTAGTGTTACTCGAGGCTACGAGCCCAATTTGATCAAGAGTCATCATAGAAGAAGTAAGTCTCTAATGGAAGAGTCGAATGCATTCTTAAACTTCTCGTTACCCTCCAAAATGATTTTAGATGCAATGGAATATCTGCTCACTTGACAACATTCATAAAGGACCAAAGATAACACGAGATTTGACAACAGATACCACCCATATAGAATTTTCCTCAATGGCGCAAACACTAATCCATACAATTATCTACCTTCCATGAGATAGCAACAAAGAGGAAAAAGTTAAATGTAAAAGTTGCACCACAGAAGACACAAGTAATGTTGTGGAGCTCGTAGGTACCATTTTAGTGCAAAGAGGCATGCAGCACTCGAGGCCGAACTCTAAATGTTGGGCTTTCAAATCTAAGCGTACATCCACAATTTTGTATTCATAAAGATCTCCCAAGCGAAATCTGTAAACTCGAGCATCTTACCATCACCATGACATCTCGTTCCCGCTTGATTCCGCCTTTTGTTATTACAATTATTATAACATTATTAATTTTGTTAAAATCGCTAAAAAAAAATTCCTATAAATATGTACATGTATACAATTCACAATTATTAAATAGGATAAATAGTAATGAATATCCTCAACTTTTATTTACAACTATTGTATTACATTTAGGATTATGCTACTTTACCCAAATAAAATTACAAAAGAGAGGAGGGTGCTCAAGTGATGTGGCGCCCCTCATTGGAAGAAGCGGCTAGTGGGCCAGCCGAGGCCAGCCACCTCGGTCAATTGGAGGGGTGCCCGCCTCGATCAATGGAGGAGCGTCACATCACTTGGGACCTCCCATTTTGTAACTCAATTTGGGTTGTGTAGTATAGTCCTTACATTTTATATGTCATAGTGAGCCTCAATTAGTTACAATTTTATGAATTAATTTATAAATTCAATGAATGTCAAATATTAATTCTAATTATCCATTTTTGACTACTAACTACTACTGTACATAGTTTATGGGACCGTCACTATACTTCTTACTATTATTATGTAAAAGCCATTTATAAAATTTCCAAATGGAAGCTAAATTATGCAATACAAAATTTGTGCCAAATACTATGCCTCTCTGGGATTTCATTTTTTTTTTTTTTTTTTTTTTTTTTTTTTTTTTTTTTTTCAAAAATTGAGTGCTGAATGTGTGAGCAGTATTTGTGGATCATAAAAAAAGTAATTGTATAATTAAAATTAATGTTTACTTTGAAAATTAAATTTTAATAAAAAATTAAATAAAACCCAAACAAAGGATATAACACTAAAAAATGATACGATATGTATCTCCTTTGTTTTCTTTTCGTATTCCTCAATATTAAGTCATTGCTCTATTAGAAACATCTAGAAATATAGCGCATCTATAAAAATCTCACTACTTAGTATTTGAGTTTCATATTCGTGGTAGTATCTCTAAGTGCTTGTTTGAGAGAGATTATTTGAAGTGAAATATATATTTTTTAGACATGTATGATTAAGAAGTAAGAAAAATTATGGTTTACATGTAAATTAATTATTGAAAAAATTTGTAATTAAAAATAAATTTAAATTTTCAAATAAGATATGTCATTCAAACCTTAAATATAAAGATACGGACATTAGTATATGTACATCAAAATTTACATAATGGATTACATAATATCATATGTCAATCTATCACTCGTCAGTTTAAATACAGTCGATTTTTTTCTCCACATCATTTTATGTATTTTCTTATGTACTCTTTTTATGTACAAAAATAGTATAATCTTAAAGACATTCAAACCACACACAAGCTCATACATATCTAAATAGATATATATAAAAAAACCCTTATATATTAACCATAAAAAATTATAACTTAATTAAAGACCATAAAAACGAAAGAAAAAGTTATGATCTGAAAGATAAGATAGGAGAGAGGAGTTCTTTGTGTCCCAAAATGTGCCACGTGTCAAGAACTTATTGGACAAGAAGTGTATTCCCATGAAAGAGGGAGGTTCCACATTGCTTTCCCTTTCTAATTAGTCATTTTTCTCAACCAAAATAAACTCTTCCACACAAAACTAAAAATAATCAAATAGTAGTATTATAGACCTTTCCATCTCCATAAATGTTTTAGAGTCACTTATTTCAAATAATTCAAAGATGAATGCATAGATAATGCTTATAATTTTTATTCAATTTTTTCGAAACTTACAACTCCTAAAAATATTTTCGCACTCAAAACAAATATAGGCGTACAGAATTCCATCATGAAAGTTCAAACTTAAAATATTAATCTTGTAATAATGGTGCACTCTAAACTTTTGTGTGTTAATTATTATTTTCTTTTCTAAAAGAAATGTGTTGTTTTATAAAATACTTTGAATATTCATTTTCTCAAATTTTATATTCTATAAAACCCAATTTAATGGGGAAATATCTATTAATGAAAATTTATTTTTTATTTTTCTATTTTCCACTCTTGGGTGCCAATGGTTTGTCAAGATAAATCTCTTAAGCAATCCTTGCTTCTGTCTTTTTGGTGCAAAAATTACAAACATTTTGAGTTCCTCTTACAACTGCACATATCAAACTGTACACTCTGCATAAACATACATACATACATATATATACATACAACCGCCATTTTTTTTGGGTTTGAGAAAGCTTAGAGCTTCAATATATAAGATATACACATAAACAAGATTTTTCTGTCCAGACAAAGTCTTGTCATAGTACAAGGTATGTAAGAATTTCTTGCCATAAATTCCTTTTCTTTTTTTTCATTAGATCATATGAGTTTTCTTTTGTCATCATTTACTCAAGTGCTAGAACCATGATATTTCTGATCCTATTATTGAATGGTGTTTTCTACTATGAAACTAGAGTACAAAGTCTCTTTGAGAAAGACATGATTAATAAAGTGGATTAGTTAGTACACGAGATTAATGTTAAATAACAAAAAGTTGAAATCTTATTTGTTATGACGTAGTATTGAGCTCAAAACATGCACTTAGAAGTTAAGAGTAAATCCGTGATTAGTGGTTTACTTGGTTCACTAACAATGGATCACACCCGTCCCACAAAATATATATTCAATATTTGTATTTGTGTGTTAACTGGTCTTTTTTCTCTGATTACGGTACTTTTCGAAAAAACTTGACAAACTGAACTGGGTTCTCTCCTGAGACGTCTAAGAGTTTAAGACGTTAGAGATTAGTTTTCTTGAAATCCGACCCATAAATATTGTGTACATACCATGACAGGGGCGTATAGGATGTCTTCAACTGTGAAAGCTGTTCTACTGCGCTCTGCTGCAAATGATTTACACATTGGAACTAGAAGACTGTTGAAAGAGAAATATGGGTGTGCAGATCAAATTGATCATCTTTTCTGGGCCAACCCAGCTTCTATTCGGGTTAGCAGATGGTCGGGTCAGGTTCGAGTCATTCGGAGCGGGGCAAATGGCCTCTCAAATCCCAACCCGAAGCCCAAAAGAGAGCCCAACATTCTATCACAGGCAATACTCTCCCCAGTATCAGACCCCACCCACACTACTAAAAAGGTATTATATTAGAAATTTCCTTTGTTTTTTCAATATATGTTGTTAGAAATATATATATTATTATTCAGAATTGATAAAAATCTAGGTGATAAATGTACTTTTGTAATGTTACTTGGAAATACAATGTATGCTATATGCATGTATATTATAAATATTTATTTAATTCTCACGATTGTAACAATAATGAAATTTAATAATGAATCGTGATTAGTCTTTATTGGAGAAATATTTTTTTTTTTTTTTTTTATCAAAAAACATGGGTAGACTTGAAGCATATTATGCCAATATATTTATTTAGCAATGCATGAAATTTTAATTTAATTGTTGAAATACGAAAATATTGATTTTAACCGCAATTATATTTTTATGTAAAATTATAGTGTAGATAAATAAATAGAAATGTCTTTTATTTTTAAAAAAAATAAGAGTTTGGTGCTCAACTTTCCTAAAACTATTATTCTGACGAATGCAGTACCAACCTTGTATACGTATAGGCAAAATACCAGTCTTATTTTTCTTGGAATGTCACAAACGCGATGAATATAATTAGATTTTTTAGAAGATTGTAATAGAAATTTTGAAATATGTGGTTGAAAAGTTGTGGAACTCATGAAATGTGTGATTAATATTAATTGTTTGATTTTAACTTAAATTAAAATCAGATTTTAATCCCGTCCAAACAACCCTTAATACAATCAAATACTATAGAAATAAAAATTTAACTTTTAGGCCCCGTTTGATGGGGGAAATAATGCATTTTGATTAATTAATTGATGGAGAATGTGTGGTTAAAAATTAAATTTTTTTTTTGAATTTATGTGTAATATTATTTTATTGAAGAATGCGTAATTGAAAAGAAGAGAGATAAAAAAAATTTGAGGAAAAATAGGAATCAAACAGTTACGGTTCATTTATTATTGTCGAATCAAAGTCAACATCATTTATGCATATTTTGAACTACTTCATGAATAAAGGGTAAAGCGCAGACGTAAGTCAGCGGTAATTCTTGTCATGTTTTGGATTGAATTAGCCATATGGCAATACTTGTACACGTGCCCACATATATTTGTGCATGTTCATCAATGGGAGTCTTTATATTCCCAGCTTGGGAAAATACTGAAAATCTGGTATTTGGAAACTGAAATTTTCTGAAAACAATCTCTGTTGTTTCATCATCATGAAGGTAAATTTATAACTTTCTGCACTTCATTTTTTTTTATGTATATTTCCCTGTTATGTTTGATCCGCTTAAAAGTATATTTTTAGGTGTTTATTTGAACATCATGCGTCTGCACGTTGCCAAAAAAGCCAGAAAAATGTTGGACCTAAACATGCTGTTGTTTGTGGCTTCATGAGAAAAATAAATTACTACGAAGAACAACTCACCTTGTCGACTCGAAATTTATGAGGAATAATTGAACACAAATTCAACAATTATTTTACTATACATTTTATCGACTTTTATTAAAATCTCGGCTAAAACTTTAGTCAAACAAACCCTTGACTGGTGAAAGATTCTCCTTAACTGCTTGTAGCTGAGCTCTGTTTGAATAGGTTTTCCTTTTTTTTTTTTTTTTTAATACACATTCATTTTGGTTTGGTGGTCTGATAACGACTCGCTCTTTTTTGTTGGAAAAGCGAGTATTCACTTTTGGCAAGGGAAGGAGTGAAGGAAACAAGGGCATGAAGTCCTTGGTAAGTCACTTAAAATTTCCAATTGTCTTTCCAGAAGGGATTTTAATCTATATATCTTCTGTAAAGGATTAAATTTTTTGCTTATGTTGCTTTCTTGTTTATCATGCAATATAATTGTGTTTGTGTAGAGTTTGGATTATAATTCATATGAAGCTCTTGTCAATCAGTTGTTCTTTTACTAGATCTAAAATGTTAAGCTTTACAGAGGAAATACATTCATTACACTAAATTTAGTCTTTAATCTTGAGCATGCCGTCACGCATAGGCGATTTTATTTTTCAAGAAACGCGCACAAAGAGAGCTTCATGTGAATTTTAATGGGTGGTAGTGAGACTTGATGCTGAGATTTTTGCATGAATGTTGAACCAGTGATGCATCCAATTACGCAAATTAGGGATTATTATGGTAGTTTTATGATTTTAATATTTTAAAGTGATTTTAGATTTTCCATTTGATTAAGGTTTTGCTTATGGTGTCTTTTCAATTACCATCTTAGATTATAATTTTTGTTACAGTATTTTGAGATTTTTTATAAAATAGGATTCTATGAATTGTATATATAACCCCTGTTTGTCAATCATTATTTCAAAACTCTTTAATTCTCATATTCAGTGTCAACCATATATTTAAACAATAAAATCATACATTATCTAAAAAATCACTATTCATGATTGTTAAACAGGGGCATAAGACCAACATGTATTCTAAAAGGAGGGACTCGTGAAATGAAAATTGCGCGTTCTCAATTATGTGTGCAATACTTTATGAATCAACGAGTTAGATTCTCCGTATTTTGCATTAATCAACAAGTGTTTGATGCAGGGGTTGAGCCAGGACTGGACTAAAAAAATCCTTTAGCCTGGGCTAAAATGTAAAATAATTCCATAAAAAAAATTTCACAGAAAATTTATGCATAAAAAAGTAAATGGACTGGGGCTCAGGCTAACCCCCACTAAATCGGCACCCTAGTTTGATGCCTAGTTTTCTGATATTCGCGAGTGAATCAATAGTTCGCGAATTCCATGTTTTCACGCTTCCATATGCTCTACCCTGCATCAACCACCTCAACTAAAACATGAAGTATTAGACGGAGGACAAGTATATATATTCAACTTTAGTCTTTGATGCTACTAAATTATATTCCAACATACTATCCGTTAGTCGAAAGGAATTTTTCTTCTTGTTATTGAAATAATCTTTACTTTATTTTTCTTTTCTTACAGTTGGGAGGAAAGGGTGCTAACCTTGCTGAAATGGCAAGCATTGGTTTGTCTGTGCCTCCAGGGTTAACCATCTCTACAGAAGCATGTCAAGAGTACCAGCAGATCGGTAAGAAGCTGCCACAAGGTTTGTGGGAAGAGATATTGGAAGGTTTAAAGATCGTGGAGGACGACATGGGAGCTTCTCTTGGGGACCCTTCCAAGCCTCTCCTTCTCTCTGTCAGATCTGGTGCTGCGGTAAGAGTCATTTTACTGGAATGCTGACTCTCTTAACTACCCGAAACTTAGTTTTGATATTATACTTTGCAATCATGTTTTTGTGTTTCCATATGTTACTGTGAAACACTTACCTTTCAATGTTCTTGACTCATTTTATGAATGTGGTAATAGAGTTAGTGAAACATCATGCTGATTCAATGTGATGCCTAATGAATTATTCCTTGTTCCATTTGTCAGAATTTTTCAATGTCGCGTTGCAAATGTTTACATTTATTTTTATGGTCAATAGAAAATTTAGGATGTATATCTTACATGATTAAGCTAGCTCTAGGGTCAATAGGTTGTATCTTTAGTCTCATATAGGGGGTTCCTTTAAGCAATAATTATAGCCACAGAAAGAAAAGACTTGACACGATGAACAATATTCTTAATCTTACATCGATGAATTTGTTTGGTATACATTTAGATTTCTATGCCCGGCATGATGGATACTGTCCTAAATCTCGGACTCAATGATGAAGTAGTTGCTGGTTTGGCTGCAAAAAGTGGAGAGCGGTTTGCATATGATTCTTTTAGAAGGTTCCTGGACATGTTTGGAAATGTTGTAAGTTTTCTCTCTGATGCCATAAACTTCTTTTGTATAAAAACATATGATTCACGATCCAGTTGTACAATTTTATTCTCATTGCATCAACATTTTAGCCTAACATTTATTACAAATTTCAGTTCCTTACTTTCTGGAATTTCTTAGTCTAGATAAATTATGTACTTGTTTCTAGATCAGCATACCTTCACCGATTAATTTAAAGTGAATAGTACCAATGTATTTTGAAGACGAAATTGGAGTGAATTTTCTCAATCTTCATATTACCAATAGTTTACTACATCTCCTTTATAGTACAAGAGTTGGCAAATAAAAGGAAAAATAATTTCTAACTAAGGAAACAATATAATCTACAATCACTCCCGATCCTAACAATTACAACCTTTCCATAGATAGTTCACACGCACACACACGATTTCCTACACTCCCCCTCAAGTTGAACTGTAGATATTGATCATGTGCAACTTGCAATTAAGATCATCGAATATCTGTCGAGACAATCCTTTGGTGAAGATATCTGCAGTTTGTTCCTTAGTAGGGACATATGTCATACATATAATTCCATCATCCACTTTCTCTTTGATGAAGTGTCTGTCTACCTCTACATGTTTGGTTCTGTCATGTTGTACTGGATTGAGAGAAATGTTGATGGCTGCTTTGTTATCACAATAAACTTTAATCGGAAGTTCCATTTCAACTTTCAGTTCCCCCAGGAGTTTTTTTATCCATAACCCTTCACATATTCCTTGTGCAACAGCTCTGAATTCTGCCTCTGCACTACTTCTGGCTACTACATTCTGCTTCTTACTTCTCCAAGTTACCAAATTTCCCCATACAATGGTACAGTAACCGGTGGTAGATCTTCTATCTTCGATTGATCCAGCCCAGTCTGCATCAGTAAAGATCTCTACTCCATTCACTTTACCTTTTTCAAATAATAATCCTTTTCCAGCCGTGCCTTTTAGATATCGGAGGATTTTGTATACAGCTTCCAGATGAGCCTCCTTGGGAGAATGCATATGTTGACTTACCATGCTTACTGCAAATGCAATATCAGGTCTAGTATGCGAGAGATAGATTAGCTTACCAACTAATCTTTGATATCTTTCCATATCCACATCATTCCCTGTATCCTTTACTCTTCCTGCCTCAGTAGGTGTATCACTAGGTTTGCAACCTAAAATGCCTGTTTCAGTTAAAAGATCAATGATGTATTTTCGTTGAGAGACACTAATGCCCTTCTTTGACCTTGCAATCTCCATTCCTAAGAAGTACCGCATTTGCCCCAAATCTTTTACTTCAAATTCAGTAGCTAAACACTTCTTTAGTCTCTCCATCTCCACTGTGTTGTCTCCTGTTATAATTATGTCATCAACATATACAATTAGGATCGTCTTTGTACCATCTCTAAATTGTTGGAAAAACATGGTATGATCGGATTGCCCTTGCTGATATCCTTGCCTTTTCAATACATTTGCAAATCTGTTGAACCATGCTCTCGGTGATTGCTTGAGCCCATATAGAGACTTCTTCAGTTTGCACACTTGATTCCCTTCATTTCCTGTCTTGAAGCCTGGTGGTATTGTCATGTAGACCGCTTCTTCCAGTTCTCCATTCAAGAATGCGTTCTTAATGTCTAGTTGTTGAAGAGACCAATCCAGATTCACTGCTAGAGACAAGAGAACTCGAACTGTATTTAGTTTTGCTACCGGTGCAAATGTTTCAGTATAGTCAATTCCATATGTTTGTGTATACCCCTTGGCAACAAGTCGAGCTTTGTAGCGATCTACTGTCCCATCAGCTTTGTACTTTACATTGAATACCCATTTGCATCCTACTGGTTTCTTCCCGTTCGGTAGGCTTACCACTTCCCAAGTTTCATTTTTCTTCAAGGCTCTCATTTCATCCATTACTGCTTCTTTCCATTTTGGTGATTCCAATGCCTCCTGAATATTTCTTGGAATTTCTGTCCTGTCAAGGTTAGTGGTGAAAGCACGAAATCCTGTGGATAGATTATTATAAGATACAAAATTGGAAATAGGATGAAGAGTACACGATCGAGGTTGTTTTCGGAGGGCAATGGGTAAATCATCATTATCTGTAGATGTGATTTGGTTGAGGACATTTTCATCAGGTCCTTTCACTGGTTCTGACTCTCTTGGTGCTTCAGATGTGAGAGTATCCTTATACTTTGATTTAGGCTTCCTTGAGTAAACCAGGATTTCCCCGTTGCTTTGTTTTTCAACATCTCCCCCTGAGTTCAAGTTTTCTTCTGTATGTTGCACAATAGAAGGTTGGGTGATGGTTTCGCTGTATAGGTCAGGTAGAGAAATGTCAAATATTAGGGATTCTTGATCCAAAAACCGATCTTTACTCGGATTCTCCCCCTGAAGAGAAGGTTTTTTGAAGTAAGGTGTATTTTCAAAAAATGTGACATCGAGGCTAACAAATGTCTTTTTGGTGGACGGATCATAACATTTATACCCCTTTTGAGTGGGTGAAAACCAAATAAACACACACTTGATTGCTCGTGGGTCAAGTTTGTTTCGATGTTGGGAGTGGACGTGTACAAATGCAGTACAACCAAACACCTTTAAAGGTAGATCTGATTTTAGACGGGACATTGGAAAGTGCTTTTGGAATCTTTGTATAGGTGACTCGAAGGATAGGACACGATTAGGCATACGGTTGATGAGGTATGTAGCTGTTAAAATTGCATCTCCCCAAAAAGTTTTTGGAATATTTGCAGTGAACATTAGGGCACGAGTAACTTCAAGTATGTCTATTTTTCCTTTCAGCAATCCCGTTTTGTTGGGGAGTATTGACACAAGAACTTTGATGAATAATTCCATGTTTTGTTAGGTAGTCTTGTAGAGTGGTATTGAAGTATTCTGATCCATTATCGGTGCGTAAGATTTTGAGTTGTGCTTGGAATTGAGTTTGGATCATAGAATGAAAATTTTCAAACACTAAGTGGACATCTGCTTTCTCTCGTAGAAGGTATACCCAACAAACCCGAGTGTGATCGTCGATAAATGTGACGAACCATTTTGTTTTGGTACGATTAGGGATGCGGGAAGGTCCCCATAAGTCACTGTGGATCATGGCAAATGGTGTAGATGGTTTGTATGTGGAAACTGGGAAGGATGTACGATGATGTTTAGCAAGTTCACAACTTTCGCATTGAAATTCAATTGAAGTTTTATTCATGAAAGTAGATGGAAATGCACGTTTTAAGTATGAAAGACTAGGGTGACCCATTCTATAGTGCCACAACATAAGTTCACTATCCTTAGAGACAGATGCAGAATTACCGCTAGTACGTGGGCCCAGTTTACTCATATTAGCTTCCTCGAAGTAGTACAGTCCCCCACATTCTTTAGCACTGTCAATCGTCTTTCCCGATGAAAGGTCCTGAAAGGTACAATAAGATGGATAGAAGTTAGCAGCACAATTGGACCTTTTTGTTAATTGACTAATAGATAGTAAGTTGCATGACAGATTTGGAACATGAAGGACAGAATCTAGTGTTATGGAGTCAGAGATTCGAATACTTCCTTTTCCTGCAACAGAAGAGAGTGACCCATCTGCAATTTTCACCTTAACATCCCCGGCACAGGTTGAATAAGTGGAAAATAGTGGGTACGAATCCGTCATGTGATCGGACGCACCAGAGTCGATAATCCAAGAAGTTTTACATTTTGAGGTATTCAAGGCTTTCAAAAAATCACCTTTATGTGCAAGGGAACTAGAAGGACTTTTTGAAGTCGAATTTATTCTCTCAACCTGTTTTTTATTGGGCCCGTTTGGAGTACCTTTTCCACTTGATTTTTGAGAGCCCAGTTGCAGATTTTTAGAGCCCAGTTTCAGAGCCCAAGTTGAACATAAATTTAATGGCCTATTCTCTCCCACTTTCAAAGCCGTCTTCAGCCCAGTAGTTGCACCTAAATTGATTGGCCCATTCGTTCTCACTGTCAAAGCCGACACCGCACCGGAGGTTCCGATCATCTCCTTCATCATCACCGACCGCTGTGAAGGCTGCACCTGCTCAACTCGGACATGGATCCTCTTCCTTATTCTGCGGTTGACACCCTGTTTGTCGAATTCAGCGCCTACAGAACGCTTTGTGAAGTTCCAGACTCGGCCGGTGCGGCCATGGTAGAACTTGTGCGGCATGCCGTTGGGAATCGACTCGTTCACCTTGACATCGACACAGTCTCTGATCTTGGAGGTCCGCAAGTAGGCGGCGGTAGGTGTCGGGCCCTTCTTCCTGAAAGGTCTCGAGAAAAGATCCCGACTTCTTGATTCTCGGTAATTTCTCCCTTTCACTTCTTCCACTGTCAGCTGGGAAGATGATTTTTCCAGTCCCTGGGTTCCAATTGATGGACTGAACTCGGTGTCGAAATTGGACGTTTCGGAGGTCCTTGACTCTCTGCCGTTTGCAGGGACATCCGCCATTGATTTACCAGGTTAGAAACAACCTTGCTCTGATACCATGAAGACGAAATTGTAGTGAATTTTCTCAATCTTCATATTACCAATAGTTTACTACATCTCCTTTATAGTACAAGAGTTGGCAAATAAAAGGAAAAATAATTTCTAACTAAGGAAACAATATAATCTACAATCACTCCCGATCCTAACAATTACAACCTTTCCATAGATAGTTCACACACACACACACGATTTCCTACATATTTTTGAATTACATCTCATTGGCTTGAAGGTAATGGGCATTTCACATTCATTGTTCGAGGAAAAGTTGGAGAACATGAAGACTGAAAAAGGTATAACTCTTGACACCGATCTAACAGCTTCTGATCTTAAGGAGCTGGTAGAACAATACAAGGATGTCTATGTTGAAGCCAAGGGTGAAAAATTTCCATCAGGTACGAAGTATGATCAATAGCATTTTAGTGTTAAGTTTGATTCTGAGAGTAATTTTGTGTTTTTTGCACTTAGACATCTTTATTGTGTTTGTATCCATCTGCAGAGCCAAAAAAGCAGTTAGAGTTGGCTGTCAAAGCGGTTTTCGATTCATGGGATAGTCCGAGGGCCATTAAATATCGAAGCATTAACCAGATTACTGGTTTGAAGGGAACTGCTGTAAACATTCAGTGTATGGTATTTGGGAACATGGGAAATACTTCAGGAACTGGCGTCCTCTTCACTAGGAACCCAAGCACGGGTGAGAAAAAGCTGTACGGGGAGTTTCTAATCAATGCCCAGGTCTCAGTCATTAGTTTCCTTTTGATTCACTTCGTAATGTATGTGTTGAATTGGCTATTAATGTGGCTGAGCCGATAAACATATTTGTTTAGGGTGAAGATGTTGTTGCTGGAATACGAACACCAGAGGACTTGGACACCATGAAGAATTGTATGCCTGAAGCTTACAAGGAGCTAGTTGAGAATTGCAAAATATTAGAGGCGCATTACAAAGATATGATGGTAATGTTTCCGTATGTACATAATGTTATGAAATGTTAAGTTTCTTGGTTCTTGATTTCTGATCTCGATCTCATTTCGACAAAACGGTGAATAATATAAATGACAATAACCATGGCTCTACTTGGTTTGGAATAAAGCTTCCAAAAAGACACAGATAATCCTGATGACATCGTCTGCATGCACTGTCACCTACAGGACATTGAGTTCACCGTCCAGGAAAATCGGCTTTGGATGTTGCAGTGTAGATCGGGAAAGCGTACAGGTAAAGGTGCAGTAAGAATTGCCGTAGACATGGTTAATGAAGGACTTGTTGATACTCGCACTGCAGTGAAAATGGTAGAGCCACAACATCTCGATCAACTTCTGCATCCACAGGTATAAGCATGCTAGCAAGGTTTGCTGTTGCTTATGTCTTGTAGTACATTTTGGTATGCATTACTTGAGAGCAATGTGATTTACTTTTATCATCAATTGCGAGCAATTCATTCTTGCCATAACCAATACACAATTTACATTTTCATAAACAAAAACTCCTTTATACATAAATAACATTTTTTTTAGGAACTGGACGCTTTTCTATGGGTGGGTGTTGGGAACTTGGGTGGAGCTCAGTTATGGCAAGAATGAATTGGGAGGGCCTCCAATCTAGAAAACCACCCAACTCCTTGTCATTCTCGATAACTTCATTTTCAATCTTTGGTTTAGTTTGAGGATCCATCTGCTTACAAAGAAAAAGTGATAGCAAAGGGCTTGCCTGCATCACCAGGAGCAGCAGTGGGGCAAGTTGTGTTTAGTGCTGAAGATGCCGAAGCATGGCATGCACAAGGAAAAAGTGTCATTCTTGTAAGCTCATCCACCTTAGCCTTAGATGTGTGACTAAACATATTGGTTCTCCTCCATCTTCACCAGATTATGTCTTTGCTTTATGGATATTTTTTTTTTTTATAATTGTGTTGCAGTATTCTAATGTCTCAAAAATATCTATCCTTTTCATATCTGATCTTTTGCATTAATTAAATTATAAAACATGTTAGGTTGCATACCATGCTATCTGTCCCTTTTTGTTGATGTGTTTGAAATGTGTTCTTTAGTCCTCTTTGAATTGCCAATATAAAATCTAAAAATCATGTGGATATAATATTTTGAGTAAAATTGTTCTTTGGGGATGATGTAACATGAAAACAAATGCAATGACCTTCTGCAGTCGACATATATACAATAAATTGGATAATATTGCTATAGTTACATAGTAGGCTTCTTCTCAGTTAGCATCGCAAAATCTGCTTGAATCATGCATTATTTATACTCATTTTATTTGACTCTAATCCTGTTTTGAAAGTTAAAACTGATCTTTTCACAATTTCCAATGGCAATGGCTGAAGGTGAGAACCGAGACAAGTCCAGAGGACATTGGAGGCATGCACGCAGCTGTTGGAATTTTGACCGCGAGAGGTGGCATGACATCTCATGCAGCCGTGGTAGCTCGTGGCTGGGGAAAATGTTGTGTTTCTGGTTGTTCTGAAATCCGCGTGAATGATCGTGAAAAGGTCCGGTAAAATATGTATTCTTTAAGTGATATACTTATTATTTTAGTGGTTATAAGTTTTTCCTGTTTCATTTAATTTCAGGTTCTGATGGTTGGAGGAGAAGCAATAAATGAAGGAGAATGGATATCATTGAATGGTTCTACAGGTGAAGTGATCTTGGGTAAACAACCACTTTCTCCTCCTGCCTTGACAGGGGATTTGGAGATTTTCATGTCGTGGGCGGACGAGATTAGACGAATCAAGGTGTTGTAAACATTTATAAATGAATTTCATTCTATCTTATATTGTATTTCAGAATACTAATGAATGTTTGGAGTTCATAGTAGGTTATGGCAAATGCTGACACACCCGAGGATGCACTAACAGCTCGAAACAATGGAGCTCAAGGAATTGGTTTGTGTAGGACAGAGCACATGGTAAGCTTTTCCCAGACTTTGCTGGTAGAATTCTTTCTCGTCAGACGTTTAAAACTGTATACAAACAAAAATTCTTCTACGGCGTATAATAGATAAGCTTGTAAAAGATAAAAAAAAAAGAAAAAGTACTATTATTTTTGTGCTTTTAAGGTTCTATAGGGAATTTGAAAAAACCTTTGAAATAAGTATGATGAACCAATATTTTTTGTGTTTGCTGATGTCATAGATCATGTCCCAGTCCTTAATTCCGAGGTTAATAATAAATAGAAAAAGCAATCATAAAAAAGTAAGTACTCACAGATTTATTCTGGTTCCCAGGAGCTTACCGTTGCACATTTTCGCCATAATGGAGAAGAAGAGTATAACGCCTCTCACACACCAAAAATGACCACATAAACATCCTTATGTAGGAATTTTAGGGAGATCTAAATACATATATAGCTATATACCCCTAAAACAATATACACCTAATATTTTGCAGTCAATGGAACAAGTGTACAATATGATTAGGCTCAATGCACAAGAGCGATTAGCACCAATGTGAAATGGAGCAACTACATCATTATAATTGGAAACCTATGAATTTCATTGTATGTTGTGAAAGAAGGCAGTTTTTTTGTAATTGCAATTGTTGAATTGCATCCATGCATTCCTTTTTGTGCCTGTGGGTATTTTGTATTGCATGCCAGATGAAAGGCTTAACACCATTGCCTTTTGTTTCAGTTCTTTGCTTCTGATGAGAGGATTAAGGCTGTAAGAAAGATGATAATGGCAGTTACACCTGAACAAAGGAAGGAAGCCTTAGACCTTTTGCTTCCTTACCAACGAACCGACTTTGAGGGAATTTTCCGTGCAATGGATGGTACTTCATGTCTTCAGCGATTTGTTGTATTGTTAAGAGTAATGCTCTTTGTAAGCACTGCTGATGAACAATAGTCTATGTGATAGTGGGGTCATTGCCACGTTCTCCAATGAATTAAAATGCATCCCAACTTTATCTGAGAATGGGGTAGTGACCCCAATGCTTCATAGACGGTTGTCCATAAGTAGTGTTTACGAATAGCATTATTCTTATTTATTATAAAATGGAAAAAAATCTGAAAGTAAGGTGTCATATACAGATGGAAGAAATAAAGTAACATTCATACCCCATTGGGTAAGGTGGATTTTACACTAATACCAGACAATAAAGAAAAAGTAACTATAATGTTTGTTTATAATGTCGAATCATATTTAGTACTGTGTATCAAATATGCTCTAAGATAATCACTTGAATTGGCAAATATTGAATCCCTTAATATATGTTCTTTAAATTTTTAGGTCTTCCAGTGACAATCAGACTTTTGGATCCTCCACTTCATGAATTTCTACCAGAAGGTGACCTAGAACAGATTGTTGGTGAACTAACCACTGACACGGGCATGAACGAAGATGAAGTTTACTCGAGGATTGAGAAATTATCAGAAGTAAATCCCATGCTTGGATTCCGAGGATGCAGGTCTGATACTTTTTGCTATGAAACATGCATTATGTTGACTCTATTTATCGTCGTGGTTTTACTCGAATTATTATCATGTATGCATCTGACACTTGCTGTTGTTAGCAGCAATGAAGGTAATGTTTTGTATATTTCCTAGAATACTTGAATTTTCTTTAAAATAAAAATATCTCCAGAATTAAATCTCATTTCGGGTTTTTATTAAATTTCGACAGGCTAGGAATATCATATCCCGAATTGTCGGAAATGCAGGTTCGTGCAATATTTCAAGCTGCCATCTCTATGACCAACCAGGGCATTACAGTCCTTCCAGAAATAATGGTTCCTCTAATTGGAACACCTCAGGCATGTCATTTCATTTTTTTTTTCTATTTTGTAGTAAACATGAATAACAAATATAGTCTTATAAAAATTATCCAGAATAACAAATATTTCCAATAGTCATAACCTTGAAAGTTGGTAGCTAGTCCAGTAACTTGTACATAACGTATCAATGGTAGCAGGAACTCAGTCATCAGGTGAGTTTAATTCGTGGCGTTGCAAAGCAAGTGTTCTCTGAGATGGGAACCTCATTGAGCTATAAGGTGGGTACCATGATAGAAATTCCTCGAGCCGCTTTGGTTGCAGATGAGGTAATGTGGATATAATTTTGGGATTATTTATATCACTATACATTCTTTCAATTAAGAATGATGCCCGGAATTTTTATTTTTATTTTTATTTTTTTCGTTTCAAAGTTTGCAATATAAGTATGGAACATAAGACATGATGCGTCCTCATTATGAACATTTCGTTCATGGGTTTTGTTCTTTCATGCTTATTGATAGATTGCAAAGGAAGCCGAATTCTTCTCCTTCGGGACAAATGATCTCACACAGATGACATTTGGGTACAGTAGAGACGACGTTGGCAAGTTTCTTCCTATATACTTGTCGAAGGGAATTCTGCAAAATGATCCGTTTGAGGTTAGTCGTCAGTTCTGTGGTATCATGGAAACCTATTGGAAATAGATGGGAAATTATTGGGTCATACATTAATGATCGGTGTCTTGTCCAGGTACTCGATCAGAAAGGTGTTGGTCAACTCATCAAGTTAGCCGTAGAAAAAGGTCGTGCAGCTAGGCCGAGCCTGAAGGTGACTACCATCATCATGCTATACTGTGTCAAATGCATGAATTATTGATATATCAGTAGGGTAGTAAAACATTTGCAAAACGGGTTTCGCTAAAATATTGTTCATTATAGTGTCAAGTATTGCGTACTATTATTTACTGAACATGCACTAACTATGCTGCACTGGTTTGGTATTTGGCAGGTTGGAATTTGTGGAGAGCATGGTGGGGAGCCTTCTTCTGTTGCCTTCTTTGCAGAGGCTGGACTGGACTATGTTTCATGCTCTCCATTCAGGTAAACATTGATCAGTAATTGGTACATCTCACACACAAAAAGCTCTTATGCAAAGGTCTCATAGAGAATTTATTTATTTGGAATTATATTTTCAACACACCCCGCGAAAATTGATTTTATTATGATTTTATTTTTTCAGAAGTTGACGCGTGAAATTTATAAATTGTGACATTGAAAGTTCAATCAAGATTTTTGCATGTTCTAATACCATATCAAATGACACCGTTCATACCTATCTTCGATATATTCACACATTGAACTTTTTTTTTTCTTTGAACACCTAACCTGTGGAACTTTTATTAATGAGCGGTTTAGGACGTTTAGCTACTCCGGGATTTTATTTGTGATTCTATGTTCAATATTAAGGTACATTTGGTACTCTGGAATAAATGAAGTTGTACAATATAATGAATAAGATTTTAACTTCTTTTCTTTTTAAATATTGTCCAATATCATCCACTATAAGTCTACCAAATATGCTTTTAGGACATGTTTAACTACGTAATGATAGGAAACAAGATTTTAATTTATTTTCTCGAAATTGTTGTATCTATTTTTCCCTATAGTCTTATCTATATATGGTTTCTCAACAGGGTTCCAATTGCTAGGCTGGCTGCTGCTCAAGTTGCAACGTGAGGAGAAACTATGGGAGGAGACTTCTGAGGGGCAATTTCTAAACAAATAAATGCACTTGTATATTCAGAAAATAAACATTAAAGATAAAATCCTCAAGAAGGATATAAAAATACATGTGCATGTAATTGCCTTAAAAAAATGTAATATATGCTCTGCTTCTATATAAACTCAAGTTTGAGAGTGTTATATTCTAAAATTTCTCCGTATTTCACTCTTTTTTCAATATTCAAATCTCACCAAATTATATTATATAGTATTAGTTAATTAATTTATTGTATTGGACAATTACATCCTCTTTTATTACGTGTCAAGTGTCGAATATTTGATACACGTGATTTGGATACGATTATAAGATGTATGTTCGTTGTATTGTCCAGTGCAATTTGAACGCATTAAAGGTTTCTCTTAATGAGCTCAAACTTGTGACTCATTATGCTCGATTCATAGATGAGCATACTCTTGCATAGCGCTTTTTACTCAATTTGTTTGTTGCCACGTCAACCCCGGAAACTCTCATTTTGCCACCACATAAGACCTCGTCTTCTTATATGTCATCTATGACTTGCAATCTTTTATTTCCTAAACAATTCTATGAATTAATTTTCAAATAATTTCTGTCATTTTCCCAAATATTTCCATATCAAACGCCATTGAATTGAAAAATGAAAAGGAAGTTGATATTTGAACGCGCAGTGAGAGGACAGGAAGCTGCCTGGCAAGTTGTTCCGTGAAAAATGGGTGGGTTGGTCAATGCCATGGCTGGGGGGGGGGGGGGGGGGGGGTCCAAATGAAATGGACATTTCGAGTTCTGTTTTTCATACAAAGAAACCTGCCCATACCAACTCTTAATATTCCTGCAATATTCTACCACAAGTGTCTTCTTCGTCGAATCCTCGGGGTTTTCCTCGTCTCCTACCATCCATGGATTCATCTTTATTGTGTAACGAATACTTTTGAGTTCAGTATTCTTTGTAAAAGACCTAGCTCTGCAACGTGTCCTCCTTGGAAACTCTGTGGACAAGACAACCTCCATTTCTAGAAAAAGTAGGATTCCCCTCTTCCTTTGCTCCTTCAACAACTAAGCTTCCGTTTTGGAAGAATTTATGGACAACTTAATTTATAAATAGATGAAAATGGGTGATGATAAGTGAATATTAGTTAATGGTTCGCCACAATTTGTGGTTAAAATGAAGATTGACTATTTATAAACAGTTTATATTTTTTGCCAAACGGAGGCTAAGGCATACTTCTCTGGGTTTGGATTGTCTTCTACTTAGCACGCACCCTTAACCCTGCCTGAAAGCACCTACCACATTCATATATAGAAGCCTTGATAACGTTAGCTCACTAGTAAAGCAAGGAATGCTCTGAATTTGAGTCCTTTCTTTAAATAGTACCTACAACATTCCTATATAGAAGCCTTGATAACGTTAGCTCGCTGGTAAAGTGAGGAATGTTCGGAATTTGAGTCCTTTCTTTAGATAGTTTAGCACGCCAATCTCGGAAACGTCAGCTTCGTCTTATCCATCCCATGGAGGAAGCTCATAAGAGTTTCGTACCCTCTAGAGCCACCTTAGCACTCGAAATGCTTTGTCATATGAAGAAGTAAAAGCACATTTTTCCCTTGTTTAATTGTAGAAGGGGCAGGCACAAGTCAGGTTTAGAGCCACCTTAGCACTCAAATGCTTTCGCATATGAAGAAGTAAAAGCGCATTTTTCCCTTGTTTAATTGTACAAGGGGTAGGCACAAGTCGGGTTGGGTAAATGAAAGTCAATCAAATCGATGTTAAAGAATAAACCAGACAAGATGAAAAGAGGAGAATAAAAAACTTGCACAATGAACTTCCTTAAATGATCTTATTAATATTTTTCCTTCACCATACAGCTTAATCCCACACCACCAACACTACCACAGCCTCCACCGCCGCGCCTGAGCTACACAACTTCCACATCCTAACACGTTTTTACACCCCACCCCCACAGAAAGTACTACAGCTTTTGCCAAAGGTATTCATACTAATGAACTATAACAACATTTCACAACCTCCCTACAATTAGCAACCCCAGAATCAGCCACCACCTTAAATTACATCATCATCATCATCATAGATAAAAGAAAAGCTTTTTTCATCTCAATTCCCGATCACAAGATTCATCCATGGTTAAAAAAATTCACAGAATGAATCCCAGATCCAAGAAATAAGAACCCAAAAAGCCAATAACAAGAACTATAACTGAATTCTTCATTCAAGACGAAGCAATCGCCTCAGATCTCTTGTAGCCGAATCGTCGAATACTTTGCGTGCACTATCTTGTCTCTTGTTGTTGAAAAAAGAAGGCACAGGCAGAGATCTAGGAGAAGGAGACATGGAAAAGGCCGATCCGGCGTAAATATCTGCACCACCCCTTCCAGCCGCCGCCGGCTGCGCCACCATCCGGATCTGTTTCGGCACCATTTCTGGGGTTTCAGGACCAATTCTTCCGGTCCCATAAACCACCATATCGTCAACTGGACTCTGCTTTGAACAACCCAATTTTTTGTTACTGTTGTTAATTTTCGGATTAAGAGAATCCAACGATTCCCCTCTTCTCAAAATGGTTACCTGCTCCATAGTAGGCCCGTTATTATTCCTGGATTTCAACGCATCGTCGCTTGATGATCTCTTGGAGATGAATGATCTCTTGGATATGGAATTCTCATGTTGGTTGTTAAATTTCTTCTTTTGATTCTGATCCGATCTTTCAGATCGGTAAACCGGCTTCCAATAACCAGCGTCGCCATGTTTCGTGTTCTTCCGGCCTTTAAACGCTGCCGGAGATACCCGGAAACTATCTCCTAAACAATCTTGTGGTCTCAAAACCTCTGTGCCCATTTTTCACCTTAGAAATCAAGAAAAATTTCACCTAAAATAGATTTTCTTTACGGCTTGACCTATTGTCACAACATCAACAAAAATCAGCTAAAAAAAACGAAAAATCAAACAGAAAAGAGCAATCCCAGGTTAAAAAACTTCCAACTTGAAAAAGGGGATTGACCTATACAACACACCTCTTCTAAATTCCTTCGAGATTTTGGCTCAGAACACTTGTTCTGATAAATATGGCGTCTGTACTATGTATGTATATATGTCGGAATTGAGCGAATGGAAATGGGGCGAATATATAGAAACAGAAATAATAGAGGGGAGAGAGAGGAAGTTGTGTGGAAGAGTTCTCACCGACCCTACGCGCGAGAGAGGAGAGAGGAAGTGAAAGATGGCCGCCAGGATTGATTGATTTTGCAGTGTTGACTGGACCGCGTCTCGCGTGGGACCCGTGTCTTAACGTTGTTTAAATGTTCTGTTAGTCTTTGGATTTTGTCGTATTAGGTTGAAATGATATTTATGCAAGATCCGGTTCCTTCCCTGGCCGGTAAATGTTTTTTAATGAAAGATTGCACGACTGCTCCTCAAGCTACTGCTCTAATAACAAATTAGTCCACGCCTTTTCGTTATAATCTCACAATTGTACTTAAATGAAGGAATATGTTTAATTTTGTATTAAATCGTCTTGTAATTCTTGTATTTATAAAGTTAGCTTTTGCTTTATATTTTTTAAAATTTAAATAATCCCATCACCATTGAAAATTGATTGCACAACTATATCAAAAAAAATTATACTATATATTTCAATTAATTATTATAATTCAATAATATGAGCTCAATCTCGTATTTTCTTTACATGACATTTTAGTGTAAAGAACAATAGTTTTGCAATACAAACAATTGTAAACAGTTCCAAAAAAAAAAAAAAAATTATAGTAGATTTCCCTATGGGTTATCAACTTTTTTGTTTGTCTCACCCCCCACATTGTTAATGTTCTATTTGAGCAGCACAATGTCCCCAACATTTTTAAAATTGTGTGCTGCTCATGAAAATCATCTATTCAAAAAATAATAGCACAAACGATGGGCACTTGATGCATAACCAGGGGCGGAGCTAGTGGTGGGTTGTAGTCCACCATTCTCCAAATCCAATGCTGTAAAAAAAATTAAAAAAAATAAAAATTGGTTATAGTCCATTTTTTACACTGTCCAACTCAATTAGCCCATCATACGACGAATTTCTGGCTCCACCCCTGTGCATAACTGATTTTCTTCCAATTTAAGTACTACTAAGGCTATAATTTGTCTTCTGCTTTACATAAATTCAGAATCTTCTCGAATTTATATTTATCATGACGGCCTCATGAGTGAGGAAAATTACTTTAAACTAGTATATACACCAGTCATTTATTACGTTCCTAAAGCATGACCTTCTATCATCAAAATAGATGGTTTTCATTAGGTTGAGATACGAATATCATAATTTATAAATGTTGGGGGACATAAGATTGTCAAAAAAAAAGGTCGCAGCTGGCTACAGGAATTTATCCTATATTTTAATTTATTTTTCATCGTATAATACAACATTGTGTGAAAAATATCCTTTTAACATTTGTAACCTATTTATGGCATGGATATGATAATGATATCATAGTGATTTTGTATAAAGAATGTTTTTAATTGAAATATTAACAGTAATGCTACTTGTACATAATCATTTGGGATAATTGCAGCCGCGGTCTCTAATCTTTGCGTTTTTTGCAGACTTTACCCTAACCTTCATTTTGTACCACCCGGAATCCCAAACCTTTGATTAATTCGTACCCGAGGTCCAACTGGACGGAAACCGTCCAAAACACTGTCAGTTGACCGGGAAAATTAGAAAAATAGTTATTTTGACCATTTTAAGTAAGGGCATTTTTGTCAATCCCTTATAAATTAAATTAACAAAAAAACCAAAATAAAATAAAAACCCTCCAGTCATTTTCTTTCCTCCTCCCTCTCCCTTCCTCACCCCCAAATGGAGGTCAGACTAGACTTTGAGTTCAATGGTGGTGGCGAAGACCCAGAAAGCAAATTGTGGCTTAAATCAATATCTGATAAAGAAGAACTATACCCAAGCTCCAAAGGAATTGTCCCAGAAAGTGCATTTCCTTTTGTCACGCTACTTCATGGAGGCTCTGAAGCATTTTTCTCTTTACATTGCTCTTCTTCTTACTCTCTCTAACACTGCTTCAGATGTTGAGTTTATTTTGCAAAAGCTCAAGCCTACACTGAAGGGAAATTCGGAGAATTTCGTGTTGTCTACGTGGAATGCATTTGTGCCACTTTGTTAGTGGAGAGGCCTCAAATGGGTCATGAACAATGGCACTAATTTAGTTTGTACTGGCCTCTCTTCACCGTAATGGACCAGTCTTTTTCCATACAAAGACCCCTTTTTGCACCTTATTTCTATTCTCCCTATCTTCTTCTTCTCCAGCAAGCCATACCAGAAACAGTGGTGGCGATGGCGAAACCAGATCTGACTCAAACAAGATCTGACTCTTTGAAAGCGGTATTATCTAAAATCGAATACTCAAACAAGATCTGACTATCTTCTTCTTCTTTACCTAAACTCGCAATTTCCGACAGCAATACGGGATCTGACTCTAACAAAATCAAATTATCATGCAACTCCTGTGCCACGGCCAATAAATCAGAAAATTTTCAAAAGAAAAATTGTTTGTGAGATGTAGTTGTGGAGTGCAACAGGGATAGTGGAAATGCCATTAGAGTGATTAGTTTGGGAATTAATTAGGGTTTTGAGAATGGGTTTTGAAGATTTGAAAGGTAGCTTGGCGGCGGTTGAGATGAATTCTTTGCCGGAGCTTTGGAGTGATGATCGGAGCTTTTCAGTTTGGCGGCAACTGTGGGGAATTCTTTGCAGGGGGTGGGGTAGGGTGAGGTGTTTTTGGTTATTTATTTATTTATTTATTTTCCTAATTTAGTTTGATTTTTTATAATATGAAATTAATTTTTCCCTTTTGTTAATTTGGGATTGACGAAAATACCCTTACTTAAAATGGTCAAAATTCCTATTTTTCTAATTTTCCCAGTCAACTGACGGTGTTTTGGACGGTTTACGTCCAATTGGACCTCGGGTACGAATTAATCAAAGGTTTGGGACTCCGGGTGGTACAAAATGAAGGTTAGGGTAAAGTCTGTAAAAAATGCAAAGGTTAGGAACCGCGGCTGCAATTATCCCTAATCATTTTTACGGATTGGTGTACAAAGAAAGAAAAAGAAAAAGAAAAGTTTGAGAGAGAGAGAGAGAGAGAGAGAGAGGAAAAAGGGAGAAAAAGAAACTAACAAGAAGGTACCAAGTCTCATTTTCATTCACATGTATGCTCAAAAAAGGAAAGTTAATAAGTTAAATTTATAAAAATTATACAACTTGTACATAAAAATGGTGTATAAGGAATTACATAAAATGACGTGGATGGAAAAAATTGAATGAAAATATTTACTTTATTTTAACAAAGAAATAATAGAGTGATATGTGACATTATGTAACTTATTATGTAAAATTTGTTGTACATATAACAAAGTTCTTAATATAATATCATGTCATTAATTTATACATTAATTTGTAAATAATTATGTATAAATAACATTCCTCAACTATAAATTAGCAATGCAAACTTTCGGCCAAAAATGTAGAAAATTGGAGGAAAAATTAACCGGAGGCTATCCACCTGTACATTGAAAATGTTGACGGCGTTAAAATTTAATGGCATCTTGTCGTTTGGGATGGGTGGTGAGGAATCATTATTTGGTGGGGGACCAAGGCTTAATTTCTGTCACCAGTTGGTCAATTTTTATTATTCACTACCCACTTTTATGCCGCCACGTACCCATACGTAGGATTGGATCGGATTGAAATTTAAAAATAAAAATTATTTGCTGAGAAAGTTGTTGTTGAGATTTTAATTTTAACTTGTAAATGACTCGAAATTCAATATTAATTAATAGAAAAATATATTATAAAAACTAATCGGAAAATAACTGCACGAGTGGTTTCTAACCTTCTCAAAAATGTAACAAGTTGGTAGTCAACAATTTATTGTTATTATTATTATTATTATTTTTATTTTTTTTTAAAGAGGAGTTGTTGCAAAGCAAGATTATATTCGATGGACAAATTCCATGCATTGATCATCTATAAGTTAGATTTTATAGAAAATATTCAATTAAAGCATAAAAATCATCGTGCCATGAGGAATGACATTAAATTTGAGAGGCTTTGTTGAGAAATTGGTTGTTAAAAATCAACAAATGAAGAAGTGTAAAAGTGCTGACAATTTCGGTCGACCGAATTGCACTGCGGTCGACCGAAACTCTACAGGATTTCAACCAAGAAGTTGCAGGAGTTTTCGGTTGACCTTTCGGTCGACCGAAATGGAGTTTCGGTTGATCATTCGGTCGACCGAAAAAGTTCGGTTGACCAACCGGTCGACCGAAAACTGTGACCGTTGGACGGTTTTTAGCCGTTGGAAAGTCATTTTTGGAGGCTTTTCACTTGATTTTTGGCACCACTTCGTGAATATGAACTAGGCCTATATATAGTGGGGTTTTGTTCAATGAAAAAACACTTTGAAATCATTACAATCTCCATATACAAAGATCAAATTACTTTCTTTCTCATATTCTTCATTTTTATTGTGTTTCTCAAGTTTTGTTGGTAGAAATATTTTGTGCTTTATATTTCTACTACAAGGCTTGATCAATCCTTCAAACCATTTGCCGGAAAACCTTTAAGCATCTCGAATTACCGGAGAAGGGGCAAATATTGTTTGAGGACAACGATCACGCGTTTGAGCCTTTATATTGAAGTTCTTGTTCTTGATTCCTTGTTGCTATTTTGGTTTGTTTATTCTCCTACTCGAAGGTAATATTTCCAACAATCTCAAACAATATACTTGCAATGGAGAGTGAAACAACGATGGCTACCATAAAGTTGATGAATCAAGACTTGGTACGGTTGGATCGTTTTGATGGCACGAACTTCACAAGGTGGCAAGACAAACTGAAATTCCTCCTTACGGCATTGAAGATCTTCTATGTGCTTGATCCGAACTTGGAAGATCTACCCGAACCATCCGACAAAGACACCGATGAATCAAGGGTGAATAGAAAGAAGTGTGAAGAGGATGAATTAATATGTCGTGGCCATATTCTCAACTCTTTGTCGGATCGATTGTATGATCTCTACACCAACACAACGTCGCCAAAAGAAATATGGGATGCATTGGAAAGTAAGTACAAAGCGGAGGAAGAAGGTACCAAGAAATTTTTAATTTCTAAGTACTTCGATTTTAAATTTCTTGAGAATATCCCCTTACTTCCCCAAATTCATGAATTGCAAGTGCTAGTCAACAAGTTGAAAGCGGTGAAGATTGAAATCCCGGAGACCTTTCAAGTGGGTGCAATTATTGCAAAACTCCCCGGTACTTGGAAAGGATACCGGAAGAAAATTATGCATAGTTCCGATGATCACTCCTTGGAACAATTGCAAAAACATTTGCGCATTGAGGAAGAGTCAAGAATGCGTGATAAGAGTGAAATCTCTTATGAAGGCACTTCCAAAGCAAATGCAATTGAGAAAACTGAACCGCCAACAAAGTCCAACAAAAGGAAGCCTTCAACGAACTTCAACAAGTTCAAGAAGAAGACAAAAGGAGGTTGTTTTGTGTGTGGCAAATCTGGTCACTATGCAAAAGATTGTAGACACCGAAAACAAAACAACTTCGAGGGCAAAGTGAACTCCATCAAAGAAGATAGAATTGTGGCCACCATTTGTGAAATCAATGCAATCAAGGGAAAAGTTCCCGGATGGTGGTATGATACTTGTGCTACAATACATGTATCATATGACAAATCTTCTTTCAAAACTTATCACGAAGTTGATGGAGACCAAGAGATTCAAATGGGTAATGAGGTTCGATCTAAAGTGATTGGAAAGGGAAGTGTGGATATTATCTTCACTTCCGGCAAGACCATTACCTTAACCAATGTACTACATGTTCCCGACATGACTAGAAATTTGATTAGTGGAAATCTCTTAGGAAAACCGGGTATCAAAAGTGTATTTGAATCCGGAAAACTTGTATTATCCCTAAATGGGAAATTTGTTGGAAAAGGCTATTCTAGTGAAGGAATGGTCAAATTATGTACTGTTGACAATTTGAAATGATAATAAAAATAACTTTGCTTATGTTGTTGATTTATTTTCATTATGGCATGCTAGATTATGACATATTGGAAAAAGTACTATGAAACGTATGATGAAATGTGATTTAATTTTATATGATGAAAATGATGTCTTTAAATGCAAAACTTGTGTAGAAGCAAAAATGGTTAAAAAGCCTTATCAAAGTGTAAAAAGGACATCTAGTATCTTAGAACTAATTCATACGGATATTTGTGAATTAAATGGTATGTTAACTAGAGGTGGAAATAGGTATTTTTATTACCTTTATTGATGATTGCACTAGATATACCTATGTTTATTTAATGAAACATAAAAGTGAAGCTTTTGATATGTTTAAAGTGTATAAAAATGAGGTTGAAAATCACCTAAACAAGAAAATAAAAACCTTAAGAAGTGATAGAGGTGGTGAATATTTTTCTAGTGATTTCAACTTATTTTGTGAACAACATGGCATAATTCACCAATGTTCGGCACCTAGAACACCGGAACAAAATGGTTTAGCTGAAAGAAAAAATAGAACTTTAGTTGAAATGATAAATGCCATGCTTACCTATGCTAAATTGCCATTTAATTTGTGGGGTGAGGCCTTGTTAAGTGCATGTAGGATATTGAATAGAATTCCTTCTAAACAAACTAAGGTTTCTCCTTATGAATCTTGGAAAGGAAGAAAACCTAACATTGGATACTTCAAAGTGTGGGGGTGTCTTGCTTATTGTAAGAACACAAACCCTAATAGGACCAAGTTGGGTCCAAGAGGCATTAAGTGTGCCTTTGTTGGATATGCTAGCAATAGCAAATCATATAGATTATTAAACTTGGAGACCAATGTGATTATTGAATCAAGTGATGTAGAGTTCTTTGAGAATTCGTTATCTTCGGAAAATGAATTGAGGGAAAATCTCTTAGATATCCCTAACTCAAGTGGAACACAAGATGAAACATCTTCTAAAGGTGTTGATGAGTCAAGTGAGCCACGAAGAAGCAAAAGAACTCGAATTGAGAAGTCTTTAGGACCGGATGAAATTGATTCTCAACGCATTTCTTTTTACTTAGTAGAAGGAAATGAGTTGAATGTAGTAAGAACAACTCCATTTGTTCTACATGTTGAAACCGATCCTAAAACTTATAGAGAAGCTATGACTTCTCGTGATAGCATGTTTTGGAAAGATGCAATCAAAGATGAAATGGATTCAATAATGTCAAATAACACTTGGGAACTTGTCGATTTACCACCCGGGTCCAAACCTATTGAATGTAAATGGGTATTCAGGAGAAAATACAATGTTGATGGTTCTCTAAATACCTTTAAAGCTAGATTAGTAGCTAAAGGATATCGACAAAGAGAAGGAATAGATTATTTTGATACATATGCACCGATAGCTAGAATAACATCGATAAGGATATTATTTGCACTAGCTTCGATACATGACTTGCATGTTCACCAAATGGATGTCAAGACGGCATTCTTGAATGGGGATCTCGATGAGGAGGTTTATATGGAGCAACCTGAAGGTTTTGCTCTACCCGGAAATGAACATAAAGTGTGCAAGTTAGTAAAATCGTTATACGGTTTAAAACAGGCACCTAAAAAGTGGCATGAGAAATTTGACTTAGCTATAATTTCGTTCGGTTTTAAACATAACAGTGTAGATAAATGTTTATATTCAAAAGTATGTGATGATTATGTGATATTTATATGTTTATATGTTGATGACATGTTGATTATGAGTGATCACATGGATGGAATAAAGGAAACAAAGAGGTTTCTATCTTCCACATTTAAGATGAAAGATCTTGGACAAGTGGATACCATTTTGGGTATCAAAGTCACAAAGACTAGTGGGGGTTACCATTTAAGCCAATCACATTATGTTGAGAATGTGATAAATAAGTTCAAACACTTGAACATAAAGGAAGCAAGTACCCCAATTGATCCAAGTTCAAAACTTGTAAAGAATGATAGAAGAGCAATTGCTCAATTAGAATATGCAAGTGTCATTGGGAGTCTAATGTATGCAGTTCAATGCACAAGACCAGACATAGCATATGCAATTAGTAAACTTAGTAGGTTTACTAGCAATCCAGGCAATGACCATTGGAAGGCAATTGGAAGGGTTCTTGGGTATTTAAAGAAAACCAAGAACTTAGGTTTACAATATACTAAGTTCCCGGCTGTATTGGAAGGATTTACCGATGCTAGTTGGATATCTAGCACGGGTGAGAATAAATCCACTTCCGGTTGGGTGTTCACTCTTGGAGGAGGAGCTGTTTCTTGGAAATCAAAGAAACAAACATGTATAACGCACTCGACCATGGAATCCGAATTCGTAGCATTATCGGATACCGGGAAAGAAGGTGAGTGGCTTAAGGATCTCTTTTATGAGATACCTTTGGGACCGAAGAATACATCTTCAATATCTATCTTGTGTGATAGTCAAGCCACGTTAGTAAAAGCATACAATGAGGTATACAACGGACGGAAAGTCTAGACATATGAGTCTAAGACATGACTACATAAGGAAATTAATCAAAGATGGAATAATTTCCCTAAATTATGTTAAGTCTATCGAGAATCTAGCGGATCCTCTAACTAAACCTCTAAATCGAGATTTAGTAACATCTACATCGAGTAGGATGGGGTTGAAACTCTTAAAACAGAAAGATTCACCAATGATAGCAACCCTACCTGTCATTACTCAAAAGGTAATTCACGGGTTCAAAGGGTAACAACAAGTCATTTGATATGTGGATAGTTTCAGCATTATTCAAATCCGCGATAACCCTATCCTAGTTAAAATAATGCTGGTTGTTACTGAAGTGAGGGTTGAGCTTCAAGCTCTTAATGAAATTCAGTGCTAAGAGCACAAGCATCTCTAAAAGTAACAAAGATGCTGGAAGAATTTCACCTAGATAAACTTCGAGGTGGTGCCGCCTCAATAGAGAGCTAGAGTTACTCTCTTAAAAGTTTGTCGAAAAGGATGAGCGCAAGGCCATAAAAGCGCTAAGCGAGTTTGAGGAACTTGTGAACACATGGTACTCGTGTGTGTGTTCTTACCGGTATCGTCACATGGAATAACTGGTTCAAAGCTTCAAGCTACCTTTGATTCCGACTTTACTTTGTTAGAATTACACTATGGTTAGATTCAAATCGAAAGATATCTAATCCTTAGGCATGAGTATCGTTCATGTTGAATATGAGACTTGTTAATTTTGAACAAGTGGGGGATTGTTGAGAAATTGGTTGTTAAAAATCAACAAATGAAGAAGTGTAAAAGTGCTGACAATTTCGGTCGACCGAATTGCACTGCGGTCGACCGAAACTCTACAGGATTTCAACCAAGAAGTTGCAGGAGTTTTCGGTTGACCTTTCGGTCGACCGAAATGGAGTTTCGGTTGATCATTCGGTCGACCGAAAAAGTTCGGTTGACCAACCGGTCGACCGAAAACTGTGACCGTTGGACGGTTTTTAGCCGTTGGAAAGTCATTTTTGGAGGCTTTTCACTTGATTTTTGGCACCACTTCGTGAATATGAACTAGGCCTATATATAGTGGGGTTTTGTTCAATGAAAAAACACTTTGAAATCATTACAATCTCCATATACAAAGATCAAATTACTTTCTTTCTCATATTCTTCATTTTTATTGTGTTTCTCAAGTTTTGTTGGTAGAAATATTTTGTGCTTTATATTTCTACTACAAGGCTTGATCAATCCTTCAAACCATTTGCCGGAAAACCTTTAAGCATCTCGAATTACCGGAGAAGGGGCAAATATTGTTTGAGGACAACGATCACGCGTTTGAGCCTTTATATTGAAGTTCTTGTTCTTGATTCCTTGTTGCTATTTTGGTTTGTTTATTCTCCTACTCGAAGGTAATATTTTCAACAGGCTTGAAATTATATTGATCTTTTTACTCAATTTACATTAAAATATATCTTATACTGAAAATATATTGATCTTTTTACCCAAATTACATTAAAATATATCTAATATTGCGAGGGGAAAAATATCTCATATTTTAGCGACCCACAAGATATTTGATAATTATAAAGACACTTTTTTTAGCTTTTTCAAAAATTACATTTTATAACACGTTCTCTCCGTTAAAACTTATGTTATAAAACTAAGAAAAGAGGGAGAACGATATACGATAATTAAAAAAAGAATCAAACTCTTGTGCAATTTATTGACAAAATAGAGAACAATAATGACACCGTCAAATATTGATAAACATATGGGCTACATGACTATGAGTGATGTTTGGTGTACAGGGATTTTTTTCACATGGTGGTTACAGGTAAGACACATGGTGGGGCCCAATATTTTTTAAAAAAAATATAGGTGGGGCCCGCCCTCTTGTGCCCCTGTGAAAATGGCCCCTGTACATGGGGAATTATCCCGTGACTATTCTTATAAATATTTTCTACATATATTCACTAAAACGGTTATACTGCATAACTTCAAATTGTAAAAGAATCTTTGTACTTTGATCGAATAAGTTTTCGAAAGTCACGTCGGATAAGTTTGTTATATAACCACATACATATCAAGCTTATGCATTATCAAGCTAATAAGGTATTAACTTTTGATTGCATCAATCACTATAGAACATAGCTATTTGTATAGCTCTTTTGAAAAAATTATTATGTTAAAAGTTATGCATCTTACAAATTTAATTTCTCATCGAAGGGTCAGTTATTAAGGAACTCCTTGTCTATTTTTATTCTTCAAATATTTGACATTAAGTTTCAAAAAAAGGAAAGATTCTATCCAATTTGAATGGAACACAATTCATTCCTAGATGTTGCCTAAAGAAAAGATATGCCTTGATTATATTTCATCTTTTAACAAGTTTAGTAATGAGCACAATGGTTCCATTGCCATTTCTTTTTTCGAATAAGTACTACTGATTTTACATTTTTATGTGGTAGGGCTCTTGATTAAAAATTTCATTCTCTAATTAAGTATAAAGTTGTGCTTTATTTCAGAGAAACAACGTAATATTTATATATACTTGTAGTTCTTCAAGAATAATAACATTCATGCAAATATTCTTTTTGAACATTGATCATAAAAAATATACGTATACATAGCGAAGGGGAGAGAATATGACCTCGACGTTTTCTAGGTAGCCAATTACCTGTTTGAGTCCAATTTTTTACCCAAAATATATTTTGGAATAGTATTTTGATGAAAAATATGTGGATAAAAAATAAAGAAAATTTTTGTTAAAAAATGTGTTGTTGAAAATAAGAAAGAAAAATAGATTTAGGAAATAATGGAGACCAGACAAGGGCGTAATATCCTACATAGGGTTATGTCGCTTCCCTTCTACGTATCAACATCTTATGGTTCGTTTGATTTGTTGTTTTCAAGTTGTCTTCAGTTTTCAATGTTACAAAACACTAAAAATATGTTTAGTCTGATATGTTTGAAAATGCATTTTTGAAAATAATGTTAAGCATGCAACATAAAACTCAAAACGCATTATCGATGTTTTGAGTGTTTTTGTGAAAATTTTGAAGACATTTAAATTATGAAAAACAAGTGTTTAAAAAAAATTGAATTAAATTTTTAAAAATTAAATATAAATTTAACAAACAAAACTTTAAATTTTTTTAAAAAAGTAGGATATCCAGACGCATTTTTTTCTAATTCTTCGAGAGAATAATATTCTACGACTAGCAATTCATTTATTTTCAAACCGACCCTATTGGGATCGGGTTATACTTAAAAATTATTCTTTTTTTTTCTTTTACGCAGAAGAAATCAATTATAGACACTAATACAATTATATCCGCTCTCCATAGACAAACGTGGGATTTGCAATCCCAGGTAAGATCGGTTTAGGATCATGGGATTTGATAGAACAATTTAAAAATAAAATTGATAAATTCTAAAAGATTATGAGAAAATAAAATAAAATAAAAAAATTCTAAAAAATAAAAAAATAAAATTTTAAATTTGTGTAAGAAAAATAGACATCATAAAAAATAAAATTAGTTCGAACTCTTAATGATGATTTACATAAAAATTCTAAAGAAATGTTTAAATGAATACAAATAAAAATATTGTCAGCCACATCATTAATTTTTATTTCTTATATTGTGAAGTAAATTTATTATTCGTTTTTATTTTGCTTTTGTAGGAAGAAACAATATTGTACAATTCATCAACTTTGAAATATATATATATATATATATATATATATATATATATATATATATATATATATATATATTACTTGATATATTAACATAAAATTATTTTACTTTTACTGAATAATTGAATTTCTTAGAATAAAATATCATAAAATATTTATTTTTTTTTCAAAATTTCAAAATAAACGTATTTTCTAATTTTCAGAGATAAATTGTCAATATGACAAATCATATTCATTTTTAGTGATGTTAAAACAGATACTTAAAACTGAAAATGATATTAAAACTAAAATTGAAAATTGAAACACGGACTAAACTGATCCTTAGATTCTTAGAGAGATAGAATTTCTTTTCATTGAAATACACAACGATATTTACTTATTAGACATGTACAAAAATCTTAGAGAGTTAAAGAATCGTGTTGATAACATGTTATAAAATTGAGAGAAAGAGAAAATAATAAAAGAAAATTGAGAAAAAGTTAATACTTGTGTATTTTATAGAGAATTAAAATCTTATATTTATAGTGTATGATTAAAGCTAAAGGGTTACAATTGTCGGTCACAACTAGTATTTAATTTATAACATTTCCCACTTTGCATTTCTATATTTGTTTCACATTTTAAATTCAAAAATTCCCTAAGTACAGAGAATTTCTACATATTTTATATAGAATGTTGATGTGACAACATTTTGTTCATTTGCATTTTATCTGGGCCTACATGTATTTTAATCATATTCATTGAATTTGAATTTCTATACCAATTTTGTATATATTCCCTGTATTCATTGCATTGTTCTTTTAAATTTTATTATAACATATTTATGTTGTATTCAATTTACTGTTTTCCCTTTTCATTTCTTAGAAGATATAATATATATAGCTCGATCAATTTGGTCCTTTTGCATTTTTTTTATATTATTAGTACATTTATGTTACGTTTAATTTAGAAAAATAATTTGCTCTTATATATTATAATAACAAAAGACTTAACAAAATTAGCATTGAATAAGATTCAAAGCGTGAATTATTTTCTTTTCCTTTTTCTACTTGATGTTTATTTTTCTAATTTTTTCTTCCTTCAAATAAAATAGTTAATTTTGAAAAAATATTTTATATATTGAGCTGTAATTATCTGTGCAAAGGAAGTAAAAAATGAATTTTTTTTCTTCAAGTGAAATGACATTTTTCTTATCTAAATTAATAGAAAAAGTAAGTTGCAAATTCAGCACTGTTTATTTATCATTATTTTAAAACTTTTTTTTTTGCTCAAATTCATTTTCAATCACACATTTTCACAATATGATATTTTGCACATAAACCTAATTTTTTTCCTACTTTTTAACCACACGTTATTCAAAAATTTACTATTTCAAAACTCATTTTGACTAATGGTAGAAAAATAGGTCTTAATGTAAAGATAAGAGCCAAATGGAAAACATATGACCCTATTTGATTCTCATTTTGGGGGAAATAATATATTTTGAATAGGTGATTGATAGAGAATGTGCGATTAAAAATTAAGAAAAAATTTTTGGGTTTGCGTGCAATATTATTTTATTGAAAAATGTAATTGAAAAGAATAGAGAAAAATGAATTTTGAAAAAAATGAATTTTGAAGAAAATGGAAATTAAACAGGAGCGTATATATATTTTTTGTGCCTATGTGGAAGATTATTCAAGTACTTAAAATATCCCTTGAAATATTAATTTCATTTTAAAGGTATTTTAGGGACTTGACAATTTTTGTCTATAAAAAATGCTTTATAAATAGTGAAAGGAGAATATGTTACTCAAAATAAAAGGGCTGTTTCTATAATTTTCGAAACTGGAGGGATGTCTTCGTATGTTTACCCAAAATTTGAACATAATTAATCTAAAGTCCATAATTTATCAAAGGAGCCTTGATGCAAAAATGTCTTGTCAAGGCTCAAAATTATTGGATTTTTTGGACTATTAGTCATTTCAACTGTTGGCATGTTTGAGCCCCAATTTTTTTCATTGTAAAATGCATTTTGATATAATAGATCGATAGAGAATGTGAAATTAAAAAGTAATAATTTTTTTTGAATTTATGTATAATATTATTTTATTGAAAAATATGTGATTGAAAAAAATAAAAATCAAACATATATTTTGAAAATAATGAGAATTAAACAAAGGCATATGAGAAAAATATACTTGTGATTCAATTTATATGCAAAATGAAAGTCAAAGTCAAGCTTGAAATAATCGTTACAAAGTTGATCATGATACAGTCCAACTTCAGACAAAAGGTCAATTCAATGCAAAAAAATTTAAGTCCCGTTTGATTCTCATTCTTTGTAGAATGAGAATAAAAAATATAGTCGTTATGGGCCCACACAAAAGATATAAAGTAAAAAAAATGGTGGCTGAATGTGATTGACAACGGTCATATTTTTCATTTTTATGGAGGAAAAATGAGTATCAAATGAGACCTTAATTTCATGCGAGTAGCGAGATGGTGATATTTCAAGAATGATACAAACGAAAATTATATAACATTTTGGGGGCGTATCAAGAATCACAACTATATAGTATATACAATTGCAAAAGCATTGTTTTGTTACCTAATTCTCAACTGAATATTTACTCTAAGGTATAGAAAATTAAAAATTTATTTAAACTCTTTTTTAGATTTATCTATTTTGCTTACACTAGATGATCGAGTATCAAAGTATAACCATCGTTTACAATTTATTTTTGACTATCACAAATTTACCAGACTTATTTTGTAGATCTCTAGTAATTCTAAGTTCGTGCAATTGAATGGAAACGTGTGTTGAATTCTGACGTTAACAATAGTAAATAACATTTTTCTAGGTATAAATTTTCTTATAAAATTCATTATGAATTATATTATTTTCTTTAGAATCGCTTTTGGACAATTTCATCATCTTTTAAAAGTGGCTTTGCCTTTCTCCGGCCCCGAAGTATTGATTCAACAAAATTATGGAGTCTTATCACGCTTTTTCATGCATTACTTTGCTATTAAAAATCTTCATACTTTACTTTTTCATATTTTTCTTTGATTTAACGTTACTTGTTTCGATATTTAGGCTCATTTTTATTTTTTATAGAATGAAAATAAAAAATATAATCTTTATGGGTCCCATATAAAATATAGAATATCAAAAAATGGTGACTGAATGTAATTGATAATGGTCTTATTTTTTTATATCCTGGCAAGTAGCAAACGTTATATAAGGGATGACAAATACATAAAATGAACTAGAAAAAGAGGAAATAACCACCATTTTGGGAATTTGACCCTCTTCAGTTCAGGCCAATTAGTTTCATGAGGAAATTACATATAAAAAGGTATTTAAGTTTTCCAATTTAAAAATCAGGTGTGAGGTTTATTTAAGCAAAAATCAAATATTAATTAAATTATTAATAATATTGTAAAATTGCCCTAACCCTACAAAACCTAAATTATTTCTCCATCCCATCTCTCTCTCTCAGGTCACGAAAACCATCCTCGTCGATCATTCGATTCAATTGGCGACACCCACGAAGCCACGACCTATAACACCCAACAACCAACAGCATATCCAAGTCCTCGACACCATAACCACCACATCAATGGTCGCTGCCTGCAATAAAAACAACCAGTCCCACTCATAACCTCCACTATTCAATTCAAATACTACCCACAATTTTCCAAATTTCACACCACATCTGGCAACAACCTCAAACCCCTATTTCTAGTCTACCACCGCTGCCTTTGTAATTTACAACAAACTTGTACAAAAAAACCCTTCACAAATCGACGCTCGCTTTTCCATCTCGGAAGGCGACGTAGCTCACAGGTGGTGTTGTAAACGCTGAAGTTCTGAAACGTCTGGTCCGACTTCAGATCTGGCGATTTGTGGTTGGAGGTGTGATAGTGTGATGTTGTGGTGCAGTATTGTTGGTGGTCGTGATTTGATGAAATGATGTTGACGGTGGCTGTGGCGATGCTTCGGCTTTTGGAGAGGATGGCCCATCAGATGTCCTTGTTGGTGTTTTTGCAAATGGGGTAGTGCTGTGTAGTGGTTTGGTGATGGTTATGGTTGTGGTTGTGGTGTTGGGGGGGTTTTTTGTTGGGTGATGGTGGTATGTGACCAGCTAATAGACTGCGCTGGTGGTGACGAGCTATTATATTGTGTTGGTGATGGTTATAAGTGATCGTGGTGGTGGTGGCTGTAGTATTTATGACCAAATATTGAAAGTGTATTGAGACCTAAGTTGCGTGTTTGGTGTATGTGACCAATTATTTGGTTTCTTTGTCACTAAACTATTAAATTGTGATTGTGAAATGCGATAATTTGTAACTAAAAAATAATTTATGACCAATAAATTTGAAAATATGTGATCGATAGATAAATTGCAACCTATAATTTTTTGGACCTGTGACCAATGAAATAAACTGTGACCTATAAATTTTTTGATTTGTGATCTCGAAATAATTTGTGATCAATTAATTTGATTATATGTGACCAATAAATAAGTTGTGACCTATAATTATTTATATGTGACAATTAATTATATAATTGTGACATTATTATATTTAATTAATTGGTTAATACTTTATTTTTGCACTTTTAAACTGATTTTTGAATTGTCCATACTTAATACATGAGCTGTGAATTTTTCTCTTTTTTCATTATGAATTGGGCTAGGGGGACGGGCTACAGCACAACCCAGTCCCACTAGATCCGCCACCAATCCATAACTCGTTAATGGTATTGGATTCCAAAAGTTTGGATTAGAAAGGAGATCTTGTTGCTATTGACAAAAAAAATCGCAGTATTTCAAAAAGTGTTGTACAGCCAAACGTTTAACATGAAGTTCTTTACCTTCATCAATTCTATCGTAATATTGGACATTTATACATGTATTAGGTCACCCTGATAAATTTAGTGAAAATCTGCATCTCCAAGTAAATACAGCTTCGACATTAAGGATGAAACATATAAATTTGTGTGATTTCTTTTGCGTTTTTTTTTTTTTTTTTTTTTTTTTTTTTCAAATATTTAATTTTTTTATTTAATCTAGCAGTCACTTTCTCCTCTTGTCTTGTCTCTCACACTGTCAAATTAGTACATTGATTTGAATTTTAAATTCAAATAGTCTTGGTCATATAATAGAAATGGAGTAAAGACACTTTACCCAAAAATGTTCAACATCTTGGATGATCGACTCTCACATTGCGAGTGGGTCTCGCGTGAATAAAATAATATCCGACCTCTAAGGTGTGTATATTCAGTCATCGAAGATGTCAACCGAGGTGATATTGTAGCACGGTTCATAAAAATGATATTCTCTTGGTATCATTTGGACTTGGTGAAAATAAAAATAGAGAGAAGAACCAAGTGTGAGAGGCCCTTTTTTTTTTTTTTTTGGTGGAAATTATTGGTTATATTTTTTTGGGTTTTCTTGGTAAATTTATTGCCATTCCCTTTGGATGACAGTTTTTGATTTGGTGTAGCACAAATCTGAGCACCACATCAAAAACTCCATTGGTGGTGGTGTTGAAGAAGAAAAAAGAGAGTGTGAATTTCATATCTTTAATCCATTCATGAACATAAACTGCTTATGAACCAGAAAAAACTATCAAATTATGAACATACACCATTCATGCCCGCCCCGCTGCCTCCTTGAGCGGGTTCAACTCCAGATCAGCCCCTCTCCCAACTGGTGAGGGTATTACACCTGAAACAAGAAAATGCCTCAATTTTGGCCTTCTTGCACTATCATTTTTTCCTTCATTTGATTCTTCACCTAGTTCATCTCTAAGCCTCGTATTTCTCGACCAAATGTCATATGACAAACATCCAGATTTATTATTTGAAATATTCTCTAATAATCTGGGCAAGTTTTTATTCTCTAACAACTTAATGTTTTTTAGATAAAGTGATTCAACATCATGGAATATTGCAAAGGGAGCAAACCCGAATGAATAAAAAATATGCATAATTTTGCATCAATTAAAAAATTAGAAAAACAACTTAATAACAGCTGAAAATTCAATAACAAAACTGCTCTGAGTGATACATGCACATGTGTACATGTATTATCCATCTGTATTGATTGGAACAACATCCTGCAGGCACAATGTATGCCCCCCCCCCCCCCCCCTCGCAGTAGTCGGGACGTGCATAGATCACTTGAATTCTATAATGAAAGGAAGACAAGATACATTAGGCTGAAATCACATCTTAGCTTCTGATATATTCGGAAAGGTTTTTGATTTCCCTTTGGCTTATTTAATTCTACGAGTTGATGGAGGCCTGGATTTGCTCTAGAGTTTTTCCCCTTTGTTTCAGGCACAATCGTCACCACAAATAGTACTGTAAAAGCACAGAATCCAGCATAGATCATGAATGTTCCTGAGGAATAAAATTTCAGACATAAGTACGAATCAATTACAAATCTTTAATGTAAAATTAAGGTTTAATCTATTCGATTCTGACTATGTTTGGACAGTAATCGTTTACCTGTTGAACTCCAGCTCATGAGAAAGTTGAATGTGTAGGAAACTGCCCAAGCACCTAACCAGTTTACTAGTACTACCAGGCTCCCAGCTAAACCTTTCATTTGAATTGGGAATATCTGAAAAGTAAAAAAACAGTGTTAGGATTTGAGGCACCTTTAGTGGTTTGCTTCAGATCTTTCAGTAAATGTAGCAATATGATGGAACGGGGAGGAAACAAAGGATTTAAATAGCCTGACTCCAAAATTGACTGAGAAGAAAGACTTCTTGTTATATGACAGCTTTAGTGATACTCTATAAATTTCCAATTGTACGGGTTTTGAGTTAAATGTAAAGAAAAGGGGTACGGGAACACGCCTTTCTGATCAAAGATACTGAGAATCATAATCTATACACTAGCTATAACAAGAACCATAGTCTCTGAGCTTACCTCTGACATTATGACCCAAGGAACTGCACCCATTCCTACTGAAAATGATGCTATGTAGACCTGTTCATGTTGATTGGAGAAAAACCTTAGTCGAATGAAGTTTAATTGATTGACATATTAAAGATCATAAGAACATATACACATTTATGTATATATGTTGAGGGGGGCGTTTTGTGTTTGCAAAAGAGGTGCGAGAAAAAACTTGTATTCTAAAACTACGGCTGCAACCAGACATTTATCACTATAAATCTTATGTGTTTTGCTCATTTTTCGATTCCTTTTCTGATTATTATTGTTTTCAAGAGTCGGGATTATGGTTCAATCCATGACCATATACGTGTGAATCAATGGTGGAGTTGAGTTTAGCTCACCAATACTCCGGATACAGCTAATACTGGTACCCATTCGGGCAGAAGACCTTGGCCCTGTGAAGGAGCATAGTGTGTTAAATATATGTACCAGGAATAAGTTACGAAAGATATTAGTAGGGAGTAAATTACCTTGAGGAAAAAAAGAAGCTCCAGCCAGGAAGCTCCCAAGAAATGTGCCTGATGCTGATGTCTAAAACGCAAAACCAAATTCATCATTGTTAAGGCTTATTTGTGACGATGTCAATTGCCAAATGAAAAAGAAGTCAATAAGTACTCACCATGAGAAGTGGTCGTCTTCCTAATTTATCCATTAATATTGCTCCAATTACAGTTATTGGGATCTAAAACGAAAAATCAGCACAAATTTAGACAAAGATTTAACCATCTAGGACAGGTTTGACAGCATAATCAAGGCTTTGAATTGGAATTTGTCCAAACTCAATCTGATGCTACCAAATTCGGCTTGAGATACTTCAACGAACCTGAATTATAGCATAAGCAATTGTTCCAAGTTTCCCTGAAGAAAATCCGGCAGCCACAAATGTTTCACTTGCATAGAAACCGATTCCATTTATTCCTCCAAACTGTTGGAATACCATTAATCCAACACCAATCTGAACAGGAAAAGAACAACCCAATAAGTACTTGTAAAGAATATTGTAAAGCTAATTAAGAGCAACAGAAAAGTCACTTACAATGACAGCACGGGTGTATTTCCTATTGAACAAATCGAAGATTCTAGCTTTAGGAAGATATTGTAGGGCTTCAATACTAGCCTGCCAGCATAAAATTTATCATAATCAGCAGTAGAAATCAAAAGAATTTTATATTCTCGGAATACGTGGATTGCAAAATATACTTGAATATCAGCAGATTCTTGAGAAACATTAGCATCTCTACCACGAAGTTTACGTAATGCCAATTCAAATTCTTTCTGAAGTCCCATTTTTGCCTGAAAATTTTAACCTTTGTTTAATTTAATACAATTATCCCATTAGTAAAGATTACTAAATAATCAAAATCTCGGTAAAGCTCACCAGCCATCGGGGAGACTCCGGGATAAAGAACAGTCCCACAAGCAGGAAAATGCAAGGAAGAAGTCCTTCATATAAAAAATCCCCTATCAGTTTCAGAAAATTGTTCCACAGTTCGTGCACAACGTATATTAGATTAGAAGAACTGGATAGGACTGGACAATGCAACAAATAATATTTTAACTTCTTTTTCTGTTCAATGCTATCAAATTCTCCCCATCAGAATTTTGATCTCACCAGTAAGAGCCAAAGTTCGCCATGTTACGACTGTTCCAAGCAAGTATGCAGTCGATGCACCACAAACAATCATGAGCTGCAGAACATACATATCAGAATTGGAGTCAAATTCAAAACACAGAGTATTTTTTCATTTCGCAGCTTACTATTCTCGTACCTGATTAAGCGTCGCAAATCCTCCACGAAGATTCTTTGGTGCTATTTCAGCTATAAATATCGGAACCTGTTTGTGTTATTAATTATTTGTGAAAGATTAATAATTATGAATTAAGCTAAACTTTTAGCTTATGCTCAAATAATCAAATTAATGTTGAATAAGTACCACAAAAGAGAAAATTCCTATGCCATATCCTGTAGAAAATCTCCCTATGTCAAGTGACCAAGCTTCCTGCATATATCAAACAACCAACCATCCAATTTACAATTATTAGTTTACTAATTACATTAAAAAAAAGAGTATAATTGGTCGTTAATGCCTAACCGTCCCTAATATTCTGACTTTCTAGCAAGTTAAGCTAACAAGAAATGTTACATTAAATTTTTATAGATAACAAAGCAAAATTGGACGAAAATCTGCTTGTTAAGTCGTGAATAGGTTGAGAACCAAGACTTTAACTTGAGAAAACAAAAATAATGCAGAAGAAATTCATATGTACCTTGGAGAAATAGACTAAAAGCCATCCTGTAATGCAGAAAGCAGATGAAGTTCTCATTGCCTGTTCCATGACCAAATTAAACAAAAGCTTTAATATTTTAAAAATAATCATTTTTTCAAGAAAATTTGATTAAACATACCCCTTTTCTACCAATGAGATCAGCAATTTTTCCACTTGTTATTGCACCAATCATAGCTCCAATTGTTATTATAGATCCAAACATAGAGTACTGCAACACAATACTATATGAGTTCTCACATTATGTTACATTGGTTTATTCGACTGGATGATATTGTCCAGTCCAGTCCTGCGTACAAAATATGTCACGAGATCACGAACCTCGGCTAGTGATAACTTTAAGTCTTGTCTGATAGCAGATTGAGTGGGTGCTGAGTAGCCCACCTGCAAAAGAAATTAACTTACGCTAAAGATCTTCCTACTTAGTTTTGGTGGTCCTGACCAACGGGGAAAAAAAAAAAAAAAACAAAAAAAGAAAAGAAAAAGAAACTTGTTAATACAAGCTCTTTTCTTGAAAAAAAACCTGGTTTCTGCATAAATATATAGATACAGCGGATGAACACATATATATGCATTTACTTACACATGATCCAAATTCAAAAGAACCACAAACAGCTACAAAAGTACTTATAAGCACCATCCAAATTGAGCCATTTTTTTTCACTTATGATCACATCATGTCCTTCAGAATCCACACACTTAGCTTGTTGAATTAATGGCTTTTGCAGATCATCAAGACCATTTTCAATGCCATTTTCTATATCCTTGTATTCATCAATAGCCATCTCTCTATCTTCCACTCTTTCTCTCTCTCTCTCTCTATATGTTAATATGTAAGTATATATCCTGAACTAAGAGATATACAAGGAATACGCAGAGTCCAGACTCAAGTTTGATGAATGCATAGGTTTTTTCATTTCTATATATATGTATATATAGGCGTTAAACGCAGCTAGATATTTCACAAGATTTGTCTTGTATCAATAGTTAAGAGTCCTAAAATGAGCTGTTTTGCAGTAAGATTAGAAGAATTCATGTGAAAATAAAGCTGTCACTGACGTGTGATCCTGTTAGCCGATGATATACACACCATATGGAAACTGGAAAAGTTAGGTGGGCAAAATGTTTTTCTTCCCCCTGAAATTTTGATAATTTACAGCAAGAAATGACTTATCAAATCCCATATTTAACATATAAGCCATTTTCTTATTTAAATTGGTAATGATTCAATGTATGACTAATCTAATGGGACATGAATACTGAGATAAGAACTAAGAATTGTGGATTTGAATTTCAAGATATTAAAATTATCATATAGTAGGTTTAAAATTAAACAGAGAAAATGTCTCCATTACTATTGACGGCTCAAAAATGACTATATCACGTTCGTCCAAATAAAATTCAACGGGAGAGATCAAGGTCCATCTCAAGTAACAAGAGCGTAGCTTTATCAAATTATTCACGTGAGTTCGAGTCTCCTTTGAGGCTTGGGAGGAAGGGTAAATTATTAAAAAAATAAAAATAGAACTCAACGATTACAAAATGTTAGCACCCGAATAGTAAAGGAAGTAGGGAATAAGGCCACGCCGAAATTTCCAAAATCTGAACATGCCCCTATCTTTTTTCTTTATATTTCTTAATTTAAATTATATTTTATTGGAAAAATTGAGTTTGGCTGACTTTGGCATGAGTTTTGAGCGGGACCCGCTTGGCTATTTTGAAAGATGAAAATTGGTTTGTGTTGTCCTTCGTGAGTACATTGAAACCATATACTTACTTGTCAAAATTGATGCTCGAGTGAATGAGAAATTGAGGCTAAAATTATGCCACTTGAAATGAGTTAATGTTGGTGGGAAATGAGAAATGTGAAAGCAAAAATCATTATATAAATAATTGCATTTTAAAAGAGTGTGATCAAGTGAAGCATAGATGCTCTCTTCACGTGCTCGCGTAGGGGGTGCAAATCACCGATCGAAATGAGCTTCGAACCTTGAACTCGCATCCGAGTGCGACCCGCGCACACGAATGTCGGACCGAATTGACCAAAAATTGATTTTCTGAAACTCTAAAAGTTATTGCCAACTAACATGTGATTATTGTCATTGTCGAGTTAATGGACAAGTTATTCACTCTATATAAACTCGATTTTCCACCTTTCCTTTACCCACGAATTCATTCATCTGCATACACTAGAACATAGTATTCTGTCTGTACTGATTTTTATTTTTCTGTCTATTTGGTGATATTGTTCGTACACGAAATCAGTTCGTCGGAGTGAGATCTGTAGTGCTCAGAACCTGCTAATCTACCGTTGTATCTTAGAAAACGAACGCTCGATTTAAACCTTAAGCACAGGCAGTAAATGAGCAAATTTGTTTTTTAGAGCAATTAAGGAAACTGTGTGCAACACAGGTCTTAGTTTAAAATTTCTTTTACTGTAATTTCAATTATTCGTTCTGTTGTTTACCGCACTTTTCGTGTTGTAGTTTTAAAAAGCTTTTCTAGTTTCCTATTGTAATTTGTAAAGATCTTGAAACTTGTCATACATATTTTTGAAAATAAAAAATAATAGTGTTTTTTGATATTTTGAGGGATGGAGATATTGCATTAACTCTATCGAAATACGACAATTAAAATTTTAGTTTATTATATTATTCAGTTTAGTTCGTACAAGTTATCATTTGATTTTATAAAGACAATCATATGGTAACTTTTGGTATTTATAATACTAGTTAAAAACAATATTCAATTTTTACTAAAGTAATTCCTTGAAAGTAAATTCATGAATTTTATTTGTTTAAGCAAATTAAGAATATAGTTAATTTCATAAAACAAAATATTTAATGTGCTTAATTACAAATTAAAGTATATTAGATACAATATTTTAGAAAAATAAGGGACATCGTTATTAAATTAATTACAAATCAATTCATATATTTTTCTTGTCCATAATGTACTAATTTATCATTATTTAATTGTTACTTTATAATAAAATCAGTACTCATACTTAAAATAACTAAGCAATGTCTCAAAATTGTATTTTAATTTTGTCAGTGTTTTAAAAGACGTAATGTGTGGCGATGCGTAGACACCAAACTATAAACTAGGCGAAGGCATAAACGTAAAAACGCGTAAAATGACGTTTTCTTAATTTAATTTTTAATCAATCAAAAAATCATTTAAGCCCTATTTGAGCTGCTTTTAAATAAATAAATAAATATATATATATATATATATATATATACATATACATATATATTTTTTTAAACAGTGATTTGATATTATTTCAACCTCACATTCTTCAATAAAATAATATTACATTCAAATTAAATTTTTTTTTTTTAGTTTTTTAACCATACATTCAAAACATCTAAAACGAACTTATAGAAACTTTATACATTTTTTTCAAAGTTTACAATAAAAGAGAAGTTTCAAATGTAAATATTAAATCCTAAATAAACTGAAATTTTGGGGACTTTTCATTTGTTCAAGGCTGCAAGTGACTATTCTGAATATATGGCAGACGAAGTGAATAAATCAACCTTTAAGTTTTAAGTTAAAAGAACTGTTAAAAAAAATTAAAAAAGTTTTAAAAAAAGATAATTATGCCGCTTTAGCGGTCAATGGTTGTCGTGGACCGTTTCTGCCAAGCATCGCTCCTAAGTGCCGTCTTGACGCACTTTTTAGAACACATTGTTATAAATTAAATATTAATTATTGAATGACTATTGTAAATATCTCTCCAGCCCTAATTATCCTAAGTTCTATTTTTCACTTATAAATATAGGGAACAAAAATACACAAGTTTATCAACTTCTAGTTTAATCGTAAATTGTTTCCTATCACATTAATAATTCTATTATCATATATATACTTGGATATCAGAAGGGATAGGCGATAAACCCTGCAATTTTTTTTTTTGCATGTATCGTCATGGGAGAAAGGAATGTGAACCAAGGAATTCAATTTTCGTCTAGGCGCGCATTATTTAATTATTTAAATATTTTTTATTACAATTATTTATTTAATTATTATTATTAAATAATTTTTTGATTAATTAAAAATTAAAAATAATATTAAAATAAGAAAACGCCTTTTTACGCATTAGCCTCGCCTAAACTCGTCTAGTCCTTAACTTGGCCTCCACGCATCGCCATGTATTACGCTATTTAGAACCTTGCTTTTAATGCATTAATAAGAATTAAATTAACTGAAATATTAATGAAAGCAACCAGTATGATTATTTTTTTTTATTATTATTTTTTGAAAGATTGAATGAGGCTTCCACCTTCTTGTAGATATGCTTGTCTAGGATTTTACATGGATCCTAAGTGGCACAACCAATAATTTAATTGATTATTAATTACTAAACGATTATTCAAAAATGTCACGTCGACCCTATTAAAAAGGTAACGTGTTCATTGTTGAAATACTATGTTGATTCTTTGATTTCATAAAAGCCATCATATTACAAATTGTCAAAGTCTCAATTAGTTGGATGAGCGAAATTGAAAACCTTTTTGACTATATATAAAGGATCTATGGACAATACAAAAATAATTGAACGAGTGTCGAAATATTTATTTTTAATGTTGCATGATTATGCAGCTTGAGTACACAGGTTGTACTAGTGATACATTGTTTTGGAACTATATCACAATTGGGTTTACATAATTACTTATTTTACTCATAATCAATTATTTTCAATATTATTTGTCAACTATTTTGTTATAGTGGGTTTTATTTGACTCTTGAAAAATCTTTTAGTACAGTTTTTTTTTTCTTGAATCTGAACATGTCATTTTATTATTATTGAATTAAGCTTTTTGTACTTGTTGGTTGACACTTTATTTTACTCGACTCTACTTGAGCTCTCACATGGGGTCGGGTCCCGCATCCAATAAATGTACGCCCCCCCAATGTGAGAGAGTGATTGAAGTCGGGTAAATCAAAGTGTCAACTAATATGTACCTGTAGTGAGATTGATTATTATTTTGTGGAGTATGGCTTTTGATTTTCCAGACAAGCAATTAGCACACGTAGATCATCTTAATAAACTATATAATTTTTACAAACTTGTGTCTTCTTTTATTTAAAACACTAAGTAATCTTTAAATAATTATACGATTCAATAAAATTATCAAGAGTAAATGCTATAGCTTGATTCCCATGCTTAACCATATGATCCAACTAACCAGAGTCAGATCTGCCATGAGGCAGATGAGGCCACAGCCTCAGGCCCAAATAATTAGGGGGCCTTTTTTTGGCCCTAATAAATTTTTTTATTTTTTTTTTTATTATTTTTTTTAAAATTGTAGGTTTCCTTTTACATAAACAGAGAATCGGCAACTCCATGCGGTACTCTCAATGGTTTCTTCAAGTGTTGAAATGCCAGTTTTTATCAATACAAATTTGGGTACTCGAATTTCTCTACCTATTTTCCCAGATATTACAGTCAAGGAGTTCAAGAGTAAGTAACTTTTTCATTATTTTCTATTTCTATTCATCTTCACCATTTACTAATGCCTCTTTTTTTTTTTTTTAATTCGGCATTTGCTTAGTTTCACAATGTGATGAAATTATACCAAAATTAATTTTTAATCGATGTTAACCTGCTCAAAAATTGAAACTTTATGGCGTTTGGTGCTTTGGAAAAGCACAAATGGAACACAGAGTCAGTATTGAAGAATCGCCGGATGAAAAGCTTTCTGAACTTATGCACAAGTGGGAAGTAGCTTTTGTATTTCCCTCAGAATGTGAATATGGCTGCCCTTCTTTTTTTGTGCACGAATTTGAGTTAATTAGATGAATGCTCATTAATTTTTTTTTTTGTCTTGGGTTACTGCTTAATAGTTAAACAAAAAAAGTTACTCACTTGTCTATTCAAATTATTTCCCATCCATCGCGTTAGGAGTCTCTCGACAGCACGAAAATGGCCCCATGTAATGGAACTTTGACGTGACAATTGGACCTACATATTATTTTTTTTCTCTTGATGAGGCACACTCGTTGACTTAAAACTGCTAGACAATGGAAGAGTTCCTCTTTTTACCAAGATCGAGTCTTATTTAAGCTTTTCAAATGGTAATCAATCTCTCAGACACTTATTTAGTTATCTTTTATGAAATTTGTTCCCAGTTAGGATCATTGTTGTGGCCAAGCTTTATTTTCTATCTCTGTATGTTTGTGATGATATCAACCAGACTTGAAAATAAGCAAATCTTTCGCCTGTCCGTTATGCCAGGCATCTGATATTGCAATTTGATGTTAACTTTTTATTTCAGGTTGAGCTGTGACGGTGAAATTATCAACGGTGTGATTCCATAATTTTCATCGAAATTCTTCTTCTCAGGTAAGCAATGACTTGTTCTAATTTGTTATTAAATATATTGAAAATGTTTGAAACCTTATCGGTTTATATAATTGCAGTCTGGTCGTCTTATCAATAGAGAAAGAAATGGTTGAACAACTAAATTATTCATATTTGATTAATGTTTTTGCCTCTAAAACAGTTAGACGAATAGTATTTAAGCGGTTGTTTGAAACATTGTTAGTTTTTGTTATTTTATAATATTAATCTTTTGTATAATATATTTGTTTGTTGTTTTACTCTTAAGTTTAAAATTAACAATATGTTGTATAATAATACATTGTTAGATTTTGTATTTACGTTGATTTTGGAAGGACCTAATTTACGGAGTTCGCCTCAGGCTCCGAAAATCAAACTGGCTCTGCAACTAGCATGTTTAGTTTAAATTTCAAGTAGAATTGGGTTAACTCGACTGTGTGAACTTTCTTGCTTGTTTGCAAACTCGATATTGACACTCACTTGGATTTGAGATCAATAAAGAATTAATAATTTGTAAAATTTGTTATAAATTTGAAGCAAGTTAAACAAACCATTGGTAGAAGTACAAATGTCGAAGCTCTATAGATAATCATTAGAAAATTTAAACATCGATCATTTTCCTTTTACGTGTTGTCTTTTCATACAAATTAAGCTCTTTTTTTTATTTTTATTTATTCATGTCTACGCAAATTGAACATGAATTTTTTTTCACATTTATTTTTCCCACCTAAATATTGTCTCAATGACTCTATCAAATGCTTGAAAGAACAAGATGTGACACTAAGGGCATGTTTGATTGCAACTATGGAATTTACATGGAAAAAATAAATTGCATAGAAATTGTTAATTAAATGTGATTAATTGATTTTATTTTTAACCTAGAAAATGTTATATTTGTCCATTTTTTATTGGTAGGCAGATTGGGGAGAGAGAGAGAGTAGATGAAAGAGAAAAAAAAGAGTGAATTACCTCCCCTAAAAAAAAATATTTTCCTTGTTGAAAATTCGGTTAAAGTGACCAAAAGTAGAAAAATATGTACCATGGAAAAACATATCAATAAAACCGTACAAAGTAGAAATTTGAGTGAAAAATGATATTTTTCATGAAAAATATTGACAATCAAACGCAGAAAGTTGGCATGATCGCCAGCCAGCTTAAGGGGTCCAAACTAAAAAAAAAAAGAAAAAAGATATGAAAATACTTTGCTGCAAACCCATTCAATTATTGCTTGATTTACTCTTTTTTTCCCCCTTAAATTTTGGGTTGACAAAAATCAGGGAAAATGGCATGGGAGGACTATTTATTCGGGATATAGGTCCCAAGGTATTTCCTAGTACAATTTATTTTTGACCTTTCAAGTTTGTAGCGCAGCCTATGACATGCAACGGCGACGAGCGGGTGGGTACAAAATTAGTGTTGAGAAAAGAATTCTACAATGCACGACACACATAGAGTTTCCTCTTTCTCTCTCTCTCTCTCTCTCTCGACTTCTCCCTACACTAGAACACTCATTGTACTAATACCTTATTATCTTGTTTTCTTACTCTCTTTCACCAACCATACACTTTCTTGCTGCAGCATGTTCCTTCTCTCTTGCCACGAGCTTCAATTCCAAACTCCAATATCACATCACCGATAAATCGATAAGCAGCGATTGTGAATAGCACTACTCTTACCAAAAATCTCCATCCAGCCACCAAACTATCTATCGTTTCTCGTGCAAGTCGACAAAAATTGTTTAAGACTTCTAATACAATTTAATCCTTAGCTTTACTAGAATTTGTGAGTAAACTCAACAGGTAGATAATGTGTTTGACGAGATAGTAGAATTGGCGCTAGTATATTTAGGCAAATCAGACCATTCAAAAAATAAGTAATCACTAAATTTCCAATAACTCATGCCTTTATGTTCATTTGAGTCTTTATGTTAATAAATTAGGAGCTCTTGTTAAAAGTAATGAGAGATGGAGAGGTAAAGTAGACTGTGTTTCAATAAAAATATTACATATTAAGAGTTTTCTCAATTTATCAAATTTAAAAATATTCGAATATTCACAAAACTAATGAATATTTTATTGCGTCAAAAGTATGCTCTATTGTCAAAGTATAACACCTACTTTCGAAGTGGCCCGGTATGACTCACTCCTAACACAGTTCAATTTTTGTAAGGTAATAAGGCGTTCCTATGTCAAAACTGAAAAAGAAAGAAATATATCACAAACCCACATTCATAAAGATAATACTTAGTGAAATACAACATGCAATTTTATAAATAACAATATTGTTATAATTTACATGCATTCAATTATCCCAACTAGATCGATCGATACTAAGTGCCAATTATTTACATTAGTGTAATTTAAGTATATTCCAACTACATTAATATCTACTCTAACTATAAATAAGTTGAATAATATGATATTGGTATTGAGCACGTTTAAGTCTACGAATATTACTTTTATTTATCCTCAACTAGTGTTACCACCATTTATTTATTGGATTAAACTAAATGTACAAAATGAATTACTACAAGGATGACTTACTACTCACATTACATGCGGGCCCGCTTGAATAAAATAATCCTATAATGTGGTCTCCACCCCCTATTGTGAGTAGTAAATCATCCATGTAGTAAGATAATGTAAGTAAGTATAACATGATCCTTATTTATTATAGATTTCTCATTTGTCATCCATGTAACGCATGTTTGATACTGTTAAAAATCATATTTTTAGGAAATTTTGATAAAAATTTATGAAATATAGAGTTTAAAAAATTGATAAAAATTGTACGTCTCATGAAATTTGTGATTAAAATTAATTATTAACTTTATCTCAAATTTATATAAACTTTTTAAGCAAAATCAAACAAAGGCTAGGATTATCACAGGTAAAAGAAAAAATTTCTTGTATCTGCAAAATACAAATCACAAAGTAATATAATTACTACAACAAATTATTAACAATGCCATCTCATTAAAAACAAATTAGTTCTCATCCAAAATAACTGCACAAAATTACTAGTGATCTATACAGTTACAATATATTAAACGGTAGAGAGGTACACCAGGGTATGAAACCAGGAACTATAAATCTCCTCTCCATCACATCTGATTCAGATTCTCAAGGTTGATGGAAGCAACACTACGCGCACTTCCCCGGAAGCCACATTCGTGCTCGTACTCAACTTGCTGATCAATGTCGAGAAAGTGGAGCAGATATGCCGGTGCATTGAACTCGAATCCTACATAACATGGCATACATTTTGGATCAGTTATGTGATGAATACAATGAGTTATTGAACAGACACCTCCGAATAGTCGTCCCAAGCTCAACAACTCTCTGTGGGTGGAGGACGACTGCACATATACCAAAACAAACACTGATAGCAACAATTGCAAAGATAACAGGTCGAGAAATCAGAAACGTTTTTGTAAATAAGCGACTGCATGGCTTTCCCGGCCTTTCATTTAGATTTAGGCTTGTGACCACCTCTCGACTCAAAAGAGGAACTGTTGCACTTTCATCGAGAGGAGGCGGAAATATTCTGGACTCCAACTTATTCTTCGCCGTCTTTTCCGAACCCTGCAAAGTTCAAAAATCATCTCATTTATCATAAGATCAATTACAAATGAGTTGTCAAAGTTAGTCATGAATTTGCTTGCCAATGTGCAATTTTTGCTAAGAACACGAGTAGAATTATTAAGAGAGGATTGAACTTCAATTCATACGAGTGTTATAAAGAAGAATGTTTACCATAATAAAAAAATGTAAAATGAGCATGTGTAAATAAATGTGATCACGATGCATGAAATAATAAGTACGAAAAGATTTTGGACTATTTTTATTATCTTTTGAGAAAATGCAGATGAAGAATCAAACACACACATCCGTGCATACCAGTGTATGTCATGCTCAAGAGTTGAAAAAACTATGTAACTGATTGGTATAATACGAGTAAAAGAAGTAAATTCGAATGATTGCCCAACAAAATAATATTTTGAAAATAATTTTTCAATAAACTTGTGTAGAATGGAAATGTGGCGTATGGTAAGAAGTTACTCAAATGAATATAAATGATATTATTGTTCATGAAAAAGGTTGCCTTAAAAAAAATTGAACAGCAAATTAACAAGTTGTTGTTGCTGGTACAAATCACAGGCGTGTAGTTAGAATAAATATCTGGATTACCAAAGTATCACATTTGAATCTCTGGGTATATCACATTTCAGACATATCCAACCAATTTAGACTTCACTAAGAGTTCACCTTTCGCCAAATGAAGAATATGTGACTGAAGCAAAAGTTAAAACTTCATCCATCCGTTGTATCAGCCACAATAAAATAAGAAATAAGATGGTCAACCTATTGTCCGAGTAGCTAATTGGTCGCCAACCTTTTAAAAAGATGCAAATCCATCTTCTACCTTTCATTGTAGTTGCATAGTCAGTCTTCAACGATAAAAAGCTTCCAAACCTCCGTTAAATGCCTCGCATGTCCAACTTTAAGAAGCTAGTTTTTATTTTCCAACTTGGGCGATAGTCTAGAAATTTGAAGATAGGCAAGTTTTCACAAGGGGCCACGTGACAATTTAATGGAGATTTGGATGCTTTGTCTTTGAGGACTTACTGTGCAGCTATACTTGACGTTTGAGGACCATCTGGCTCCCTTTAAAGGTTGGAGACCAACTTGCTACTGGGGAAATCAAGGACCAATGATGAAATTTTCCCACTAAATAATTTGATGCACAACATATGAAGTCCTCACCTGATTGGCAAATTGAACATCAATTCGAAGATCATTTTGGGAAGTTTGACTAAAATCATTTCCATCTGTCACACGCGTCACTGTGTAGTCTTTTTCCTGTAATTTCTGACAAAGTATAATTCTTGCATTATTCAAAATCTTCCGAAGTAGCATCATATCAGCATCAGGAACACCTGTAACCAAATACTTATCCATTACAGTTTTCATGCGGTACAATACTCTGTCTAAAATGACTGTAGACTTTTTTTCAATCAAAAAGTTCAATAAGTAGTTGATTCTTTGTATCCGAGCAGCCGTCAAATGAGGCTCTAACACAGGGTCCTTGAGTAACCATGCAACTTCCAACAAAAACTCGTAATATTCTGTCTTTCTTAAGGCATAAACTTCACATGCCAATGTTGGATCTGCAAACTGGTGCCCATCGGAGCAAAGAGAAGTGTCAAACTTTTGTTGCATAATCGCCATTTCTTCACAAATTGGTTTGTCCCCAATAAGAATTGGAATGAAGTTGGATAATCCAGACTGATTCTCAACCTGCAAAAGAGATATCCTCAATATATGTAAACCCAGTCTGACCATAACGAGTATCATATCAGCACAATTCTTGCAACAGCTCTCATATCAATTTTATGTACGAGAATTCCCAGTTTTTCTATGAGCGAAAAATATCTTCCCCTTAGTTCTCTCTATTAAGATATTCTTGATATCAACAAAGGCTTTTTTTTTTTGTTATAAAACTAGGAAAGGAACAGAAAAGTTGAGCTGCATATTTGGTTCTCAAGAGATGTAATACAGTTTTTGTTTTGAGTACCAAGGTGAAAAATATCTAAAACCTTCAGATTCACAGGGGACAAAAGATGTGATTAAAAATCAATTGAACACAAGGTCCTCGTGTCGGATCAGTGTATGCATCTAAATGTCAAAAATACCGATGCAAAGAAGTCATTTTTGAACAAATGCTTGCCCTTGTACTTAATTGAACCCATACCAATATCACTTCATTGTACAAGTCTACAAGAAAATAAGAAGTGCGTAGAAGATGGTGCTCACCTCAATAAATGCTGGGCCAAAAATATCTCGGTCAGTTTGAGGGACATGTATCTTTAATAATTGATGGTCTAAACTGCTGCAGTTCCCTTCATTCTTGCAAGAAACTGATGAAACGCTAATATCATATGCCAGATACCGGCCAGCAAAGGATACAAGAAACCTGACATGGGATGAAAAATTTACATAATACAATCCAGAAAGAAGATTGAGCTAAATGCTTATTCTAAGAAATGTTAGTAGAACGATTAGGATTAAGAAAAACTGTATGCAGTTAAATTTGTGTCCAACAAAGTACAAAACTTGGTAAACAATAACTGCTATCAATCAACCACTTAAAACTATGAAACAAACAATCATTTTCCTAGTCAAAATCTAGTCACTGTTATGCATAGAAAATTTGAAATATATCAATTTCTGATTGTTTTCATCATTAGCTTTCCCAATCAAGTGTTGAAGCATTGATATCTCAAATTATAGCACAAGACTGAGAGGCCTCACCGTGACACCTTGAACAATCATACATCCCATTTTGTACTTTGGTCCATCTACACCATCTTTTCCATGGTTTCATATCATTTCTCAAAACTCTATCCCAATACAGTATATCTAGGTTACCTTGTCATTTCAGCTATTACAATCTCTGATACATATAATGCACGCATCGCTATTGCAAAGAACCAAACATCACATTATCTCCACATATCAGTCCACTATTTTCCTTGTTTTCTATTTTAGGTTATAATGCAACAAGTAGCACGGTGTATCTTTTTCCTCTCCAACAAAATTATTCTAAAACTGCCTCGTCAACCACATAAAACAACCTCCCACTTTACCAATTCACCGTACCCATCACCACCACTTCCCCCACTCCCACTCCCACTCCCACTCCCCTTTCCCTTTTACTCTCTCACTCACTCCATCTCTTCCTCTCCTCTCCCTTCTACTTCAAGGTCCCTCAATTTAAATCCAAACAGTACGAGTAGTGTTCAATAGTGTAGAAAAGAGAATTAACAATGAGAAGTAAAGAACTTGAAGTAAAAAATATTCTGACCACTAAGAACTAACAAAGAAAATATCAGATAGTGACTCAACTTACAGAAAGCAACTTTGTCAGTTGAATTGGTAAAGGCCTTACTATCATACCGAAATTTTGGTTGAAGTAGATTACTTCCACAGGCAACAAACTCTAAAGGCTTGCCAGCCTCAAAGCATGTTGGATGAATATAATGAATCTTTGGAGCTTGTCCCTTGACCTTGACTTTCGTTACAGAAGCTCCATCTGTTGTCACATAGAATCTAACACTGTTAAAAAGCTGTCATAAGTGACCCCTATTAACAACAAAGAGAGAATCTTCAATAGCAATCAACTATGACCTTTTTCCTTCCTAACTACCTACCACCATAGCTATAAAAATAGAAAAATAGCATGTACTTTCTTCATCTCCAAAATACGGTTCAAATTATTATTTTGCTTTTATGAGAGGAACTTACATCAGTTTCTCCTAATTCAATTTAGAAAATATTAAACTTCCTCATTATTCCTTCATTACCAAATTAACCAATTATTAACTTTTGCATGAGATGATTACGGGTTGTGAAGTCTTTATGGCAGCAATAGTGAGTGAAGAAAGTATTAAATCTTCTATAATTGATTTTTGTGTTATTCCATAAGCAATCAAAGGCTAAAAGCATTGTAAGTGTGGCTATGACCATCAACATACAAACCGAAGAATCTACAGCTAGTTCGCTAAAATAAGCTTACATTCTGAACATGAAAAGAAACAAGTCATCTAACAGAAGAACCAGTGGAACATTAAAGTAACATAAAATAGTGCTCCTAAGAAAATACCCTTAAAAGAAGAAGGAAAAAAAAAGACCATGATGGAAAATTGAAACTCTGACAACATAGACAAGCATATCTACAATGCTATTTATGTGAGATTGCCAGCTAACCTTTTGTGACACGAAATATCATGTCATTAAGATACACAAGCATTGTGCCTCTTCCAGCTAACATGTTTCCAGGTGAGACAACAAGGTCTTGTATACGTACAGCAGACTCCTCCAATAACTGTGTAATGCAATGATATTGTATAATGAGACCATAAAGAATTTACTGGAAATTATGCTGGAGATTGCAGCAAAAATTTTAAATCTGCCTCAGACACAAATTATGCCACCTGCAAAAGCAATGTATATTATAGCAATTGTAATGGATTGATTCAATTAAGGCCCCGTTTGATTCCCATTTTTATGAAAAAATATATTTTAGAATAATAGATTGATGGAGAATGTGTGGTTGAAAAATAAGAAAAAGTTTTTTATTTACGTGAAATATTATTTTAATGAAGAATGTGTGGTTGAAAGGAAGAGAGAAAAATGCATTTGAACAAAAATGAGAATCAAACGGGAACTAAATTTTCAAGTTATACCTTCTGCTCTAATGAGCCCACCATTAAATATGTAAAGTAGCCCCATTAAATATGTAAAGTAGCCATTTAGGTACTAATTGTTATTAATGATCAGCAAAATCTTAGCACAATTTTGTAGATTTACAATACAATGAATTATGGAGTTCAAGTGTTCAATAGATATTGGGTGACAAGGAAGATCTATAATACCTTAACCCACATAAACTTTGGCATAGCAACAAAAGCAGTCAAAATTGTACAACCCGGACGGATATACCCTTCCAATTCAACGGGCATGCTAGTCAACCATTCAAATATCTGTAAAAATATTTACCCTTGCGTTAATCAAATACCACTGTCTTTTACACATAATACATTTTCTTCCTTACATACTAAACTGTATTAAACAAAGTTTGAATACTTGATGCCGAAGTCGCCGAGGAAACTCTGCAGGGTTCCAATCGTAGAGCTTGAAGGAGATTCGACCAGTAGGACACTGCAACAAAGCATCAAAACAGAGTAAATTTTTTAAGTCAGATTCTCAATGAAATAGAATCACATCATGTGAGGCAGCAAATTGGCATTAAACCTACCAAAGAGGAGAAAACATTCTTGTTATCACGACCGGATGTGGAGTTCGTGAATTGTGGGTTCTCTTTATCCTCATCATTGTGAGTTTCAACAAAGTCTGCAGATAATACACTTTTACTCGGGATATTTTGGGAACCAAGAGCCAGGCTTTGTGTTGATGCTCGCCCTTCTGACTCTATCACAATTTCCCTTTCTGGCATTTGACTGCTTAAGTGTATCATATCTGTGACATCCAGATATTTACAAGGGTGGTCAGCACTTCAATATTGTAAAATACAGCAAACGTGCAGAAATAAAAAAGAAAAGTAATACAACATAATCCACTATTGCTAACATATGAATGCAAAGGTAATACAAGAGAGGGAGCCAGACACATTTTCGCAGAGATGAGAACATAATCACAATGTCGATACAAGTCAACAGTACCTTTCCCAGTGTCATCATCGCCGCTGCCATTGTCAGCTAAGGTGACCTGTTGAGGTTCCGTCTCAAAACTGCCTTTAGTATCATTGGGTTTTCTTCGGCGTCTGTTATTGTGACGTTCTAATTTTCTCCGGCAACTCCGTTTTCCCTCATCAAAATCTGACAAAATATGAAACCTACCAAAGGTAATAGAAACAAAAGCAGATAGGATCCAATCAGGAAATTTTGTAGAAGAAATGCATCCACGGTTCACTTCAAATGTGGAGATAAATAGCTCCAGGGCAACTTATCCACAGGGAAAATTTAAAAATACAGAGTCTTTTTACCTGAATTCAGTGGATGAGGCCCATTTAAAACTGTGCTTTATTGCCCTCAAAATTTCTTTTTGATAAATACTAGGAGGAACCATCATCCTAACAAATTTTAAGATTTCATATATATCCCCAAATACCTGACATAAGCTTACCAAAGTCTTGATGTTTTCACAATTATTCTTTCCAATATTTGGTGGCTATATTTAGCATCCATATCAATTTAACTTATAAAAGTGGCAGTTACAAACATCAGTGTTGTGGTCCCTGAGCATTTACACAGAACCATTTTCTACAAATTTCTACCAAGACCCCAGAAATCCATAATGCACATCATTATCAGCAACACCATATAATCTCAACCCACCAAAATCATATCCTTAGTTGCTCCCGTGCTAGCATGCACAAATTAAACCAGCCAACTATAGACAGTGTGTACAAAACTTATTTTACATTAATTTTACAGTTGTAAACACGAGATTATCAAAACCTACGACCGTGCTATGCCACAAACTTATATACTTAATTATGTATACTCCCACATGGCCACGCAAGCTTTCTCTTAATTGAATTAATCATAATGAGCTCATGAACTTCCCCTCATTTATAAAACCTGTTTCATTATTAATTCCACACAAAAAATGATCAAGCAGATAGATAAAAATAACAGAACAAGAATCCTAATTCCCAGAGAAAAGGAATACATGGATGCCTATTATTTATATGATGTAATCCCATCAAGTCTCGGAATTGTATCTTTGAGTGTCGATATTGATTAAGATGAGCAATTTATAATCGGCCCCTCATGGATAAAGCTAAATTATTTATCAATTTAATAGTCAAAAGACTCAAAACACGACATATGCAGCAACCATTGATTTTAAATGAGCTTACTTTCCACACTGCTGGCAATATCTCTTGCTCTCCCCGTCAAGAACCACCGAGCTCGCATTTGCACACCGCAAGCAAATTCTGTGCCTCTTATGATACCCTTTGAGCTCACTAATATCTGCTTCGCACACCGGCACCTGACAACGAGCCGGCGCGCCTCCACCTGAAACTCTCACAGACCGGACCCGCTTCTTCCCTGGGAGAACCCCGCCAGTCTCCTCCGCCTCCAGCTTCTCGTCTAGCTCCGGGCACGCGCAGGGGATCCGACCTGCCAAAAAGTTCGGACAAACCAACATCGGGTCCCTCTTCCTGACCCGACCCGAAATACCAGTCTCTTGACTTTGACCCTGTTGAACTCCAGTTTCAAGTTCCGATTCTGGGAGCGGGATATTATGTTGTGGGTCGGTGGGCTCAAAGGACAGATTTATACTACCATCAAGCTCGAAATCGAGAAAATCGGACCAGTCGAAAAGAGAAGAGGAGGTGAGCTCATCAGGGAAATCATAGGCAATTGTGGAGGGCATATCGGGGTCCTCCAACAGATCAGCTGCAGTTGAAGCGGGTAGGTTGTCACGCATTTCTTTGAGTATTGAGTTTTTGGGAAAAATTGAAGAGGCTTGAAGATTGGGCTACGGCGGCTTGAGGTGGTCAAGATGGTGGTGGTGGGCAGGGTGGTTGTAGTGGTATTAGGTGGTTACAGGACAACGAGATATCTATTTCTTGTCCCACAAAAATGGTTGATGGAACATGACATTTTGCTAAATTTGTCTCTTTATTTTTCACTTTTTCTCTGATTCAAATCTCTTTATAAAGGGCAAAAATGGTGAAATATGTCAAATTTTACAAAGGGATGATCTTTTTACACTAGTCATTCGCTTTCCACGCGCACTAGTCAAAATTTGAGAGCATGAAGAAATTTAATTGTTAATGTCAATTAGGCATTCTCATTGTCATTTCAATTAAGAAAAATTCTTCACGTAGAAAATTTTTTTACCAAAAAAAAGATAGATTTTTGAATTTCCACTCACATAAAAGTGAACCTCATGTATAAAATATTGTAAATTTTTTTCCCTCCAATGATGTGTGTGTTCGATAGGTACATGAATTTAAATTCCTGTACTTATAGCAGGGTTGATCAATTAATCACCTTTTCTCCTCACTCTCCTCTTTCAAAATTTAATTCTTAAGAATACGTTTCTTCCTCTTTCAGATATCCGAATACAGAGAAATGTTAGCAAAAAGAGAAAAAGAAGATGGAGGAGGGGAGGAGGGGAAAGAGACCTCATTAGCGACTCAAATAATCTCTATTCTAAAGTTGCGTATGTTTTTAGGGCCTGTTTGATTGGCCAAATTTTTAGTGAAATGTGGAAAACGTCTTCTTTATTTTTACTATTCACCTGTTTGATTGCACTAATTTTCTAGGAAAAACGTTTTTCAAGGTACAAGTTGTTGATGCACAAAATCTAGAAAACGTTTTTTCAGCTTTTTGACCTTTTTATTTATTTATTTATTTATTTATAACAATTAGAACACATTCCAAAGTCGATGGTAAAAAAAATTATCCATTTAATTGACAATTTGAGTAAAAAAAAAAGTCAAACGAACACAAAAAAAATTCAAATTTTTTTTTTTTTTTTTTTTTACTTTTTTGCAATCCAAATAAATTTTAATACAGATTGTAAAAAAATTTATTCCAAAAAGTAACAATTTGCATGAAAAATAAAGTCAAACGGATTAGGTGAAAAATTATACCAATTAAATACTATTAATTACAATTTCCTGTAAAACAAATTTTAGGCAATTCAATTTCCTGTCATTCATTTTCTTTCCACCCATTTTTCACCCTTGCAATCAAACAGACCCTTAGTTCAAGTAGTAAGAGCGAAACTCTATCAAGTTTTGGCCTAAGTTTGAGCTTTTGGATGGGGACACTTTGAAAAGTGACTCTCGCTCGCTCTCTGTTTTTCCTTTCCAATAGGGTCTTTTCGAACAATTTCCTCATTTTTTTCTAATTATAAAATTTAATCTTTAGGTCAGTTTTCCACTTATGTTTATAAAATTTGTCATGTAATTAAATTATTTTTTTAATTATCCTGACCATAGTCTCCATTTAGAAATTTAAAAAATTGAAACTTGATTACGGTCGATATATTCACTTTTCTTGAAAATGGTTTAATTTCAATAGCAAGTCTCTGTTTTCAAATGTTGGTGGGCAGTTGTACCTAACTGTAATGGAATCTCACTTAATGAAGCAGTTGATTGCCTGGAGTTTTGTTAATGAAAATCGTATGATGTTAAAGGCTTCAATGGGTGACTTAACTGGCGAAAGCCTGAAAGATGCATGCATAGTCGAGATGCGACATGATTTGCATCACGATGTCTAATCGAGATGAATCAGCTTGTAAGGAATGCATATCCGGTATCTGGAGATGTGAGGGATGCCGAAAGAGCTTGGACTGTATAATGTTAGTCTTAATGAAAATGCTAGAAACGCCAGTTTCTTCATCTGGTTGAATTATTTTTGTGCACAAATGGTTTCAAGTAGTCTTCATCAATGTTGGTGGCAGAGTTCCTAGATGATCAGGGCCGACTTTCATGCACCAACTTTTGGAGTATGACTTGACTACTTGAGGGTTCTAAAAATCATTTGTGATTGCAGCACAAGTGATTAGATCTTTATATTTTGAGAGTGATTGTCCAAAAAAGTCGCAGCAGTTAACGATGGACATCGTGCTATAATGAGTCTGGAGCGGTAAGTTTTCTTCTCTGCGCATTAATGTTATGAAATAGTATCTGCAACTAATTTTTATCTTACACCAACCTTTGACCTTGTCGTGGCTTAGACATGAGTTAAGCTTTCAACCACAGCAGATGGTGACGAGATTTTAGCAAGAAAAAAATTCTCTATGGAGGAGAACAAATTAATGTTTTGTGAATTAAACATGGGATTTCTTGCACTAAGAAAGCAGGGATAGTCTTGGAAAATGGGCATAGTCTTGGAATCTATAGCTTATGTCTCGTTTTCGCTCCCCCTCTCTCAATTTTGTTTACATGTTGCAGGTAAGAATTTACCTTTGCCTCAATTCTGAGGAGAGTCGAGCCGGTTGTAGATTGGCACTGTACACAGAAAGTAGAAAATGGAGAGTAGCTTATATTCCTTAGCTAAATTGTCGTCCCTCAACCCCCATACCGACCAATATGTTTACATGTTACTGGTAAAAAATTTATCTGCACATCGCGTTTGAGGAGAGGGGAGCTCGGTTTAGATTGGAATTGGATAGACGAAAAGTATATGGTAAGCGCAATTATTGTAATGAATTTCAAGACTTACAAGAAATGCATAATGTAATAATTTGATTTCTAATCCGAGAATCAAAAGCTGCACACACTTAGCTATGAATTCTTTGATACATTTCACACTAATTTGTCAAAGAATAGTTCACAAATATTCGACTGTGGAAGGGATACTTGAGAATTCACTACAAGGCAATTCCTTCCGATCTCTCCTGCATTTCCTACCAACACTTCTATAGCTCCCATGTTGGTTGTAATCTACCCCTCCATATCCTTAAATGTTCTACCAAGATCCCATCACTCTTAGGAACGTAATTCTCTGTCCCATCACTCCTAGGAACGTAATTTTCTAAGGGTCGCTCAAAATATATTCAAACCACCAAAATTGTCCATCGTAAAGTGTGTGTGTACATGTGTGTGTGTTTTACAAATATGGATTAGATTATCATTAACAAAGCAGTCATGATAATGAGGCCTTGATAGTTTAGCTGCCAAGCTGGGATTTGCTGCAACTTTACTCCATGTAATATCCTTCACAATGGCTTCTGCAGAAGGGCAACTTTTATGGTAATATTTCATTTTGAGGTCACGACCTGCATTGCAAATTCCAACTGACAAAAGAAAAATAAGCGAAAAGGCAAAATCTAGTTTTTTCCCGGTTCGCATATTACACATTCATTAATGAGGTCAAAATTTGTCAAATGGAGATGGATATCAATTTACGTGAAAAGCACTCACACGTCATTTCCTAACACTTTTCTTTTTTTTATTTTATTTTTTATCTAGAGTCGCTTTTCAAGACTTGTGACGTTAATTTAAATGGACTTCATGTTGACAGATTTTAATTGCGACAAATTTCGACTCATAATCTTTAGGATTATTTAATTACCTTTCATTATTTCATAATTATATATTAAATTAGGGTTTTAATTACATGGGCTTGCATAAATTATTTTAGTGTTTCTTAAAAACTACACTAGTGATGAATGCAAGGAAAAACAAATAGCATTCTCTAATGGTGAACCCGGCCCCTTAATCACTCAATTGTGAAGAAACAACATTTTATACATTGGAGTGTACTACGCTAATTTAGAACTTACAGATCAAAGGTGATGAATAAAAGTATTCATAATCGCTAAATTCACCAAAGAAATTGCGATTCAAATTAATCTTCGAAATTCAAATTAATCTTTTATTTTTCCTTATTTCCTGTTCTTCATATCGTATAAGACTATTTTTTTTAATTTTTTTTTTCAATTTTGTGTCGATTTATATTTTATAATTAATATATACAATTAACTAGTCACGGCAATTGAGAAACATCCAACTAATATTCATACTCGTGGAAAACAAATAAAGTAAATAATTCGCTGACCTTTCCATCTTCTTTGTTTGTAAAATAGTCTCTTCATATCATCTTAACCTCATGGTCGAGTTCTTATAAAAAGATATAATGAATTTCAATTTTGTTTTTTTTTTTTTATTTTTATTTTTTGGCCTAATGGTCTTGAGGTCTTTCAAAAAAACACCAAATTCCAAATTTTCCTCAAAAAGATAAAAATAAAATAAATCTTAGTACTTAAACAATATTATTGGAAGAGAAAAAAATTCAATTAAACGAGTAGAAGCAGGAAAATACTATATATGTTCATACTTAAACCTCATGAAACACAAACTTGAGATTTTCCAGACAACTATAACTATATAAAATCAGGTGAGTCAATACTGTTCCATCCAGGGATCTCCTAATATATACCAGAAATCAAATCAAAGATCTCGCTTACGTCCATCTTTGAAAATTCAAGGAGCTCCTGATCAAGTCCTCTCACGTCCGCCATGTGTCCAACTGGATTTCGGCTGGAAACATAACCTCCCATCGAATGATTTGGTGGAACAATGGGAATGGGAACTCGATTACAGTATTGAACTACATTCCGATGTTGGGGAATGGAGAGAGTATTATGAACATCTGCGTTAGGGAGATTCTGATAATTATCGTTGATAAAGGGATCAGCCCATTCAATCTCGGTTTTACAATAAGGCAAATTGTCTTCTGGTGCAACATGGATGGAGTCTTCACCAGCTCTACGTTTATTTTCTTGGTGACATGCATCTTCATTGGTGTTATTTTGATCTGGTTCTTGAATCTCATCATCTCTTTTTCGCTTTCTATTCTCGTTCTTTCTGATCTTGCACAGAACCCAATCGTCCAACTACAAGAAACAATTCAAGCAAAGAGGGGAAAAATATTTGTAATGTCGACCCGACCCTAAAAAAGTGCAAAGATTAATTAATTTAGATAGATATATAGAAAGAAAGATTTACCTTCATGTCATCTGCACTTGTTTTTTCCACCGGTGGCGGATTATTCACTGTATATTCATGCATAATCCAAGAGGTCTTAATTGGAGGTTTTCCTTCATAGTATACCAAAGTCTTTCGATTTCCAACATCAACACCATTGTGTTTGACTACAGTGTCAGCTCCTGATGCTTTCCAGTGGCCATCACCTGCTGCTCGATTTGGTCGTTTGCCATTTTTGTATTTTTTACTCCTCGGTGTAAAAAAGAACCACTCGTTCTCCCACTTGACCTGTATTCATCTGCGAATCAAATAACATTAAATAATATCATCGTCAGAAAGAAAGTTCCTTCTTAAAAGTAAAACTCGAGTACAATAGATGAATTTACCAGTAAGTATTTCAGGGTTGAACTCGTATAGATTCACGACATTAATCATATTGCGAGGCAGCTCCTCTTTCTTGATCTTTTTCGTCAGGTAATGGACAATAAGTTCATCATGAGTAGGCTTAAAACGAAAACCAGCAGGCAATCTCCTGAAGTATTCATCATTGCTAAGTTGATTCTCCATTATAGAACTCGCGAACTTCAACAATTCTACTCTAAGTAAAAAATTGAATTTAGAGTTTGTTATGGTATTTATATAGAGTTTGTAGTTTAATTGAACTGCTATCTCTCTCCGTCTTTCTCGCATATGTATTCTTAATTTTACCATATATGAATTTTATCTGATAGACTCCTGTTACTAATTAAATTCAAACACGCAAACATGTTTTAAACTAAAACTCTAAATTTCCATCTTCGATAGTGATTAAAATCTAGATTTTAATTCAACTCGAAGTCAATAATTAAATTTAACCATATATTTTATATGATAAACTCTTATGTACCAATGAAATTCAAACACGTAAACATGTTTTAAACTAAAACTCTAAATGTCCCTGTTTGATGGTGATTAAAATCTAGATTTTAATCCAACTTAAAATCAACAATTAATTTTAATCATATATTTTATATGATAAACTCTTATGTATCAATGAAATTCAAACACGTAAACATGTTTTAAATTAAAACCCTAAATGTCCAACTCAAAATCAACAATTAATTTCAATCATATATTTTATATGATAAACTCTTATGTACCAATGAAATTCAAACACGTAAACATGTTTTAAACTAAAACTCTAAATGTCCCTGTTTGATGGTGAATAAAATCTAGATTTTAATCCAACTCAAAATCTACAATTAATTTTAATCACATATTTTATGGTCCCACAATTTTCAATCACATAATCGATCAAATTCTATCCAAATCTATTAAAAATGGGATTTTAATCCCTGCTAAGAATATGCTATTTTATTTGCATTACTGATGATCAACATCTAATGTGCTGATGAATTATTATAACATTATGCAATAAATTAAAATACACTTCAATTTCATTAGAGAACGATTTGTAAGTCATGCTTACAAATGACATTATAACTAAGCCATGTCAGCAAAAGTTATAGTGAAAAGCATAGTGGATACTACATCACTTGCATTTTATTCGTGGAAATTTTACAGCAATTATGAAATAGAATATGAAAAAAATAAAAAAATAAAAATTTGTGATGATTTTTGCAGAAATATTAAATATAGGGATTTACCGAAATAGAGCAAGCGGGTCTCCAATCTATAGTTTATGACAACATGGTCTTCAACCTTCTGGTTTGTAGCAATTGGGTCCATGTAGTCCATTAAAAAATACACATTATTCCACCATTTTTTTTTTCAGTTCTTCGTGTGCCGTGCGAATGAAATTTAAATCTTAAAATCATGAATTATGCTACGGGCACAGTACCGTGCACAACCCTCTCACAATAGGAGGTGGGCCCGCGATTATTTTAATCACGAGCCCCACCCCCTATTAGGGGGTGCCGTGGAAACAGCATAATTCTAAAATCATTACAATGTCTGACAAACTTTCTACTATAAATTTACTTTTAACAATGAAAGTGTTGATGGAATATTTTTTAAATGAAATCAAAGCCCAATTTAAACTCTGCATTACTTACAAAAAATAAATAAAAATGATTCGGTTCTGAATGTAAACGTTGTAATTCCAGTCGTTGTTGCTTTAATTATATAGAATGTTTCATCTGAGAACTTTTGAATGAGCTTCTAAAGTGTTAAGAGACATGTTTAGAGTTAATAACTTGATATTATTTATATGTCATATTAGTGCCGATTCTTTGATTTTTGGGGTCTGAGGCGAATTTCATAAATTTGGTCTCAAAATTGCAGTATGCGTGTAAAATTTACAAGTGTATTATGAAGTCAATAGCTAATTGTTAATTTAAAATTTAACAATAAAACAACAAATAAAACGTATTAGACAAAAGATTTATATTACAGTCAAATAACAGCGTCGATAATGTTCCAAACGATCAGTTAAATACTATTCGTCTTACAATTTTAGATGCAAAAATAATAATCAAATTTGAATAATCTACATGTTCAACAATTTATTTCTCAATTTATAAGATAGTCAATCTATTCAATTTTTTTGTTGATATAGTTCATCAGATATAAGGTAAGGTTAACAAAATTTTACAAGTAATATAAGCATTTGAGATGTCTTCAAATATTGTAGCACTTCAATTGCTTTCGTTGCTTTACTTGATATATAGCACCTCAAGACATGCAACTCCGAACATAAATCATCTTTATTAATATTCAAACGTCCATTATATTCCAGATACTTCTCAAGATTTGTACAAGGCTTCAACAAATTCAAAAAAGTTGTGTGCCTTAACTTTTTCAAATTAAAAAAAAAAATCCAAATATCTCTTTATATTGTTTAAATTGTTCAAATCGAATTGTAGAGAAGATAGAACTTGATTAATTATAAAAAGAAAGTATTCAACTATAAAAGATTTTTAGCTAATTGATTTACCACATCACTACTACTTTCGTTAAATTGCTTCTTTTTTCAAATTATACGTTTATCTCGAAATACTACTTCAATTCTCATTTTACTTGCCATTTTTGTTCGTTTATTCATGACAATAGAAATTTCAATTTCTCTATGATCTTCGAGAAATGAAACGGATTATTTTAAGAGGTCGATAGCACCACCAATATCCATGTTTTCGATTTGAAGAAATTTACAAATAATATTGATTGCATGCAACATGTACCAGATTATCATGTCAAGTAATAACTCAAAATTCTAAAGTTCATATATCAATAAAGACTCAGTTTCATTCTTTATTTTAGGATCTTGGTTAATTTCTGCCAAGTAAAGTAAAACTTCTCTTATTTTAAACAAATAAATTGAATATTTTCTATGTGATGAACAAGTTGAGTAGAATTAAGAAATCAGTGCAACATGAGTTTGAGAAATCGTAAATCACTTGTCCCTTTTCCGTTGCTTTTGGAATGGGCCTAATTAAATAAAATTCCCACAATGAAAAAACATTTTATTTACAAATGGAATGGAATGAGTCTAATTATCATTTTTTTAATTAAAAAAAAAACCTTAGTGAACCTAATTTACCAAAAAAAAGAAGAAGAATGAAAAATGCTAAAATCTAGGGATGACAATTGAGTGGGTTCGGGGCAGGGCAAGTCTAGCTATGGCAACGAGTCGAGTCCGAATCGGTGAAAAAAAAGTCCAGGTTCGACTCGAGCTTTTTTTGGCCTTGAGCCGAGACCAAAAAAACTCAGCTTGGCCCCGGTCTTAGCGGGCTAAGCTGAGCCTACTCGGGTTTTACCTTGTTTCTTTACTTTTTTTTTGGTAAAATTTACATTTTTTCACGGGCCGGCGAGCCACACGGGCCGGCCCGGGCTTGGCTCGGACTTTTTTCGAGCCGAGCCCAGGCCGTCCGAGCTTTCGGGTTTAATTGCCACCCCTAGGCATATCCATCCCACCCCACCTCGTCTCCCTCCAACTTCGCTCCGTCCTAGATGGGGCGGGACGGGGTGAGGGGAGGATCGGGACGGGGACGGGGCAAGAGTTTGCCCCATTTAATTTAAATTTTTTTTACATTTTCAAAAATTCGTGTTATGTTATTATTTAAAATTCAACCCCTAACTCAAAATCTAAAGGTCATTCCATATATTTTAAATTTTTTTCTAATATTTTCGATCAAGATATTAACTTACTTTGATTAATTGGTATAAATCTTTCATAAGAAAAAAATATTTATTTAACTATCATGATTCATAATTTCAGATTATATAATTTAATTATAATAAAAAAATTAAATAACCGAATTTATAAATTATATAAACAATTGTTAGTTATGTAAAATTTAAAATTAACAATTGTCTAATATAATTGTTGGATTAGAAAAATGTTAAAAAATTGTAAATACATTCAACAATATTTTAAAACTAATAATTTATTAAAATTCTATTTTTAATTATTTTTTTCACGGGAGGAGTTCGAGGACGGAGCATCCTCACCCTGCCCAGCGACCTGCCATGGGCGACCCTTTACACCCCGTCCCATCTCACCAATCCGTCGGGACGAATTTTTTAGGTTCCATTAAGGACGGAGCGAGTTAAATTGTCATCCCTACTAAAATCGTAGTGATCCTAATTCAACATTGCAAAATTCTTCCAAATTCTATAACAATTCGTTGTCAGGTGAGTTCCACCCCACACGAAAGACGTAACTCTCTGGACAGTTTCAAAATTCTATAAGTCGAAATAATGGTGCCAAGTGTTCCAACGACCAAACAATGTTGGTTGGTAAAATGTACATCCGGCAACCATACTATGATAGCCAGAACCTCATCCCATGCAGCAACCATGGATTTTGGCCCATTGGCGGACCCAACAACTTCAATTTTTGTTTTTTTTTGAGCCAAAAATCATAATTGAGCAATAACAGTAGTTGGACTTTTTTCATTTATTTATTTATTATTAGAATAAAGTTACAATTATGATCAAACAATTGAGAGAATGAGAGTTGAAATTATTTTGTCATATGTAATATTTAATTTGAGAATTCTTTGAAAATTGTTATTCATCATATATGTGATATTATTTGGAATTTTTTGGGAATTGTTATTTATCATATATATATATATATATATATATATATATATATATATATATATGAGATTTATGATAATGATCACCTGTATGTGTTTTGTAGAATACATAATTTTTTTCGTAACATTTTAATAAGTTTGATTGTGCACCACTAACTCCAAATGATTGCATCCGCCACTACTTTGGCTGGATGATTAATGACCAAATCGAATGCCTTTACGTGTAGGGAAAAAGTACTTATTGTGTGAAAACATGTCAATGGCGCCAATTTAAATTCTTCTTCTTCCATATGCAAACGAATACAAGTTAGTTGTATTACATATAAATCATCACTTACAAATTGATTTACATACACAAGATGTGATGAGATATGATTGAGTCAGAATTGTATCAGCCAAATAAAAAAATTAGCATCCACCAAGATACAATTTTTAATGTAAATATTATATAATAGTTAAACTACTACGGTAAATAGTACATGAAAAAATGCATATTTTTTGTGTTATTTTGTAAAATAAATTTTGCATACTTCCCCCTAAGCCACAAGCTATAGCGAACTGTCAATCGTTGGCCCGTTAGACACTTCTATTTTGCAAATGTATAACACAATCAAATCAGTTTTAAGTTGTATTAAATTATAATTATATAATACAGTAAATACAATTAATATAGCACAATATGATTAAGAACGCTAACCTAAATGATTTGGACTAGGAATGTTGTATTTTTCTTTAGGGTGGAAATATACAATCTACCATTGTGTAGTGGAATGTTTTAGTAATTTTAATTTAGGGCGAAAATATACAAGCTATCATTGTCCTAAACTACGAAAGACTACTATATAACAGATATAAAAGGAAAGAAATAAGAATGCAAACTATTCATAATTCTCTCCTCACAAATAAGGGATAATAGAGAACGATCGCTTCAGTTAAGGATACGAGCAATATTGCTACATAAATAATAGGTTCAAGGTTATCACAAAGGAGTTACTGGGATGACCTAGCACCAAGTTCATTTACAATTAAAAAAAAAAAAAAAAAAACTTTGACTAAATGGAGAAAATATAACTATATTCTACTTCTTCAAAAGAGCAAGCACATCCATCAACAATTTGTTTAGAGTAGAATTCTAAACACATTAACATCACATGACTTCGATAGTCAATAAAAAAAAATATAACTTTTAAGTTAATATGGCTTAACGACCTCCTGCATACTTAACGATGTGCAATACATCCCCCTACCTATTCAAAATTGCAAAAAATGTCCATGTTTGAAATTTTTTGTTCGAAGCACCCCCACCATCAAGATCTGTTTGTTTAATCATTAAAAACAGTAAAAAAAAATGTCAAAATTAAAAAGGAATAACTATAATTGCAATACCCAAAAATATTATTTTATTTTTATAAATTATACTCAAATTTTTTATATGTGTCACCAAGATCCCAAACCTTTAAAATTTTATTTTCTTCCCCACTCCACTTCAAAGTCAACAATTTCAATGTTTATTCATTGAAAAGATCGTACCAAGATCTCTTTCTAGAAAACGTAGATTTCAAATTCTAATTTTGATTTTTGGGTTCCAAACACTTTTCACAACAAATAATGCTATTTATCGATCATGATGATAAATCATCGATAATGTGACAGTCTATGTGTGATAATGAGATTGGGTAGTTCAAAATATGAAGAATGCTACATGTAATAGCATGGTATAAGCTCCTCAAACATTTTTTTTTTGTACTGTTTTTAATAGTTAAACTAACATATTTTGATAGCAGATGGTATTTCGAACAAAATGTTTCAAACAGTGACATTTTTTCTACGATATTCAATACATATGGAGTATATCACACATTGTCAAGTATGTAGAGGATTTTTTGCTATTAAGCCTTAATAATATACATGATACAGCTTTAAAAACCCAATCTCATAACAAAAAAAAAATTAAGCTTGTTGTACACTCCTAGTGTACAACAAAAAATGGATATGCTTTATATTAACTGGGTTACATATTAAAGTCTATGTAATTTTGATAAAAATTGATAATATGTGTGGTTTAAAAATTGTGGTTCTTATGAAATATGTAGTTAAAAATAATTGTTATTTTTTATTTTAAATAAAATTTTTAATTTTAATTTCTGTCAAACAGGACTAAGTAAATAACAAAATCAAATATTTATGTTTACTGCCCAAAGTTTACCAAGCGCTGCTCTATTATTGCTCAAAGGTAGGCGGAGAAAGGAATACGAAAAGGAAAACTATTGCTGTCTTTCAGCAAATTTTCTGATAAGTTTGCCTTTTTACCTTTTAGTAAAGAGACTTTCTCCTCAACTTTGAAGTGATCATTGAATATTAAAAGCCTTCTGTCAACCCCGTAATTAATGGTAGGTAACTCTCTACACTTTGCTAATTGTACTAATTTGAATGTATGTGCATTGTTGATAATTGAATGGGTAAATTGTAACGTTCATTGTCAACTTATTGCCTCAATAATGAGTTGATTCTTCAGCTTTAAAAAGGAAATCTCAAACTGCCAACCACTAGCAATCACTTGCATTTTTCATGGGTTATGCCACTTTGATAGAAAGTGGTTAACGGATAGAGTGATATAATGTTAGTTGGAAAGTTGAATATGTTTAAAACAGTCAAATGATGATGTGTTATGTGACATTATGTCGATTATTATCACTCTCCAATAATATAACGAAATCCTTGGGGGCACCATACCCCATATTGATACCTACCTAATCATGCTCCTTTTTCCTTACTTCAATCAGCATCCACTACTCAAGTATATAAACTACTAATGAATTCACTACTTAAGATCATTTCAAACATACACAATACTCAACATTCATTCTGCTAAACAATCCTAGCACCACTTTAGGATTGTGTGTTTTACGGATTTGTTGTCGACCAAACTCACAAAGCAACAATGTTAAGAGATTTTCATATCCATTGTGTTTTGCTTGTTTGCTGATTATTTTCTGTTATTATTATTGATCTCTATAGTAAGTAATAAGGTTTAATTCATAGCACTTTCTTGGTAAGAAACTGCATCTCAAGCTGACAAAACAACGATATCAGCACACGAGACTATGTCAAGGCATTCTTCTTCAAGTTTCATCTTTATATCGTCAATAACATCATAACCAGAGAGAGATCGGTTTGGAAGAGTATTTTTTAGCTGCATTAGTCTTGGTTGAGTCCAGCAGAACTGATGCATCACAACCCTGCAATGAACAATTTATTAAATTCATGATAACTAAGTAGGCCATGTTGGTTGTAATCTACCCTCCATATCCTTAAATGTTCTACCAAGATCCCATCACTCTTAGGAACGTAATTTTCTAAGGGTCGCTCAAAATATATTCATACCACCAAAATTGTCCATCGTAAAGTGCGTGTACATGTGTGTGTGTTTTACAAATATGGATTATATTATCATTAACAAAGCAGTCATGACAATTAAGCCTTAATAGTTTAGCTGCCAAGCTGAGATTTGCTGCAACTTTACTCCATGTAATATCCTTCACAATGGCTTCTGCAGAAGGGCAACTTTTATGGTAATACTTCATTTTGAGGTCATGACCTGCATTGCAAATTCCAACTGACAAAAGAAAAATAAGCGAAAAAGCAAAATCTAGTAATTTCCCGGTTCGCATATTACACATTCATTAATGAGGTCAAAATTTGTCAAATGGAGATGGTTATCAATTTACGTGAAAAGCACCCACATGTCATTTGCTGAAACTTTTTTTCATCTAGAGTCGGTTTTCAAGACATGTAAAGTTAATTTAAATGGACGTCATGTTGACAGATTTTAATTGCGACAAATTTCGACTCATAATCTTTAGGATTATTCAATTATCTTTCATTATTTCATAATTATTTATTAAATTAGGGTATTAATTACATGGGCTTGCATAAATTATTTTAGTGTTTCTTAAAAACTACACTAGTGATGAATGCAAGGAAAAACAAATAGCATTCTCTAATGGTGAACCCGGCCCCTTAATCACACAATTGTGAAGAAACAACATTTTATACATTGGAGTTTACTACGCTAATTTAGAACTTACAGATCAAAGGTGATGAATAAAAGTATTCATAATCGCTAAATTCACCAAAGAAATTGGGATTCAAATTAATCTTTGAAATTCAAATTAATCTTTTATTTTTCCTTATTTCCTGTTCTTCATAACGTATAAGACTTTTTTTTTTAAATTTTAATTTTTTCAATTTGTGTCGATTTATATTTTATAATTAATATATACAATCAACTAGTCACGGCAATTGAGAAACATCCAACTAATATTCATACTCGTGGAAAACAAATAAAGTAAATAATTCGCTGACTTTTCCATCTTCTTTGTTTGTAAAATAGTCTCTTCATATCATCTTAACCTCATGGTCGAGTTCTTATAAAAAGATGTAATGAATTTCAATTTTGTTTTGTTCTTTTGGCCTAATGGTGTTGAGATTTTTTAAAAAAAACACCAAATTCCAAATTTTCCTCAAAAAAATTAAAATAAAATAAATCTTAGTACTTAAACAATATTATTGGAATAGAAAAAAATTCAATTAAACGAGTAGAAGCAGAAAAATACTATATATGTTCATACTTAAACCTCATGAAATACAAACTCGAGATTTTCAAGACAACTATAACTATATAAAATCAGGTGAATCAAATACTGTTCCATCCAGGGATCTCCTAATATATACTAGAAATCAAATCAAAGATCTCGCTTACGTCCATCTTTGAAAATTCAAGGAGCTCCTGATCAAGTCCTCTCACGTCCGCCATATGTCCAACTGGATTTCGGCTGGAAACATAACCTCCCATCGAATGATTTGGTGGAACAATGGGAATGGGAACTCGATTACAGTATTGAACTACATTCTGATGTTGGGGAATGGAGAGAGTATTATGAACATCTGCGTTAGGGAGATTCTGATAATTATCGTTGGTAAAGGGATCAGCCCATTCAATCTCGGTTTTACAATAAGGCAAATTGTCTTCTGGTGCAACATGGATGGAGTCTTCACCAGCTCTACGTTTATTTTCTTGGTGACATGCATCTTCATCGGTGTTATTTTGATCTGGTTCTTGAATCTCATCATCTCTTTTTCGCTTTCTATTCTCGTTCTTTCTGATCTTGCACAGAACCCAATCGTCCAACTACAAGAAACAATTCAAGCAAAGAGGGGAAAAATATTTGTAATGTCGACCCGACCCTAAAAAAGTGCAAAGATTAATTAATTTAGATAGATATATAGAAAGAAAGACTTACCTTCATGTCATCTGCACTTGTTTTTTCCACCGGTGGCGGATTATTCACTGTATATTCATGCATAATCCAAGAGGTCTTAATTGGAGGTTTTCCTTCATAGTATACCAAAGTCTTTCGATTTCCAACATCAACACCATTGTGTTTGACTACAGTGTCAGCTCCTGATGCTTTCCAGTGGCCATCACCTGCTGCTCGATTTGGTCGTTTGCCATTTTTGTATTTTTTACTCCTCGGTGTAAAAAAGAACCACTCGTTCTCTCCACTTGACCTGTATTCATCTGCGAATCAAATAACATGAAATAATATCATCGTCAGAAAGAAAGTTCCTTCTTAAAAGTGAAACTCGAGTACAATAGATGAATTTACCAGTAAGTATTTCAGGGTTGAACTCGTATAGATTCACGTCATTAATCATATTGCGAGGCAGCTCCTCTTTCTTGATCTTTTTCGTCAAGTAATGAACAATAAGTTCATCATGAGTAGGCTTAAAACGAAAACCAACAGGCAATCTCCTGAAGTATTCATCATTGCTAAGTTGATTCTCCATTATAGAACTCGCGAACTTCAACAATTCTACTCTAAGTAAAAAATTGAATTTAGAGTTTGTTATGGTATTTATATAGAGTTTGTAGTTTAATTGAACTGCTATCTCTCTCCGTCTTTCTCGCATACGTATTCTTAATTTTACCATATATGAATTTTATCTGATAGACTCCTGTTACTAATTAAATTCAAACACGTAAACATGTTTTAAACTAAAACTCTAAATTTCCATCTTCCAAAGTGATTTTAACAATATATTTTATTTGATAAACTCTTATGTACCAATGAAATTCAAACACGTAAACATGTTTTAAACTAAAACTCTAAATGTCCCTGTTTGATGGTGATTAAAATCTAGATTTTAATCCAACTTATAATCAACAGTTAATTTTAACCACATATTTTATGGTTCCACAACTTTTCAATTACTTATTTGATCAAATTCTATCTAAATCTATTAAAAATCTGATTTAATCACTGCTAAGAATATGCTATTTTATTTGCATTACTGATGATCAGCATCTAACTTGATAATGAATTATTATAACATTATTCAATAAATTAAAATGCACTTCAATTTTATTAGCGAACGATTTGTTAGTCATGCTTGCAAATGACATTATAACTAAGCCATGTCAGCAAAAGTTATAGTGAAAAACATAGTGGATACTACATCACTTGCATTTTATTCGTGGAAATTTTACAGCAATTATGAAATAGAATATGAAAAAAATAAAATTTTGTGATGATTTTTGCAGAAATATTAAATATAGGGATTTACCGAAATAGAGCAAGCGGGTCTCCAATCTATAGTTTATGACAACGTGGTCTTCAACCTTCTGGTTTGTAGCAATTGGGTCCATATAGGCCATTAAAAAATACACCATATTCCACCTTCTTTTATTTTTTTATTTTATTTTTTTTCATTTCTTCGTGTGCCATGCGAGTGAAATTTGAATCTTAAAATCGTTACAATGTATGACAAACTTTCTATTATAGATTTTTAAAATTTATTTTTAATAATGAAAGTGTTGACAGAATATTTTTTAAATGTAATAAAAGCCCAATTTAAACTCTTCATTACTCACAAAAATAAAAATAAAAAATGAGTCATGCAATAGGTACAGAAAAATTATACAGAATTGATACATGAATTTGAAATGGAGAGAATAGATTCAAACTGGATGGAACGAAAATTATACACAAATGGGCTGGATTAATCCATTTCAAATTCCTATAAAAAAATCTGTATAATTTTTCTGCACGTAAGGAATTATTTTTAAAAAAATGATTCGATTTTGAATACACATGCTGTGATTCCAATCGTTGTTGCTTTAATTATAAAGAATGCTTCATTTGAGATCTTTTGAATGAGCTTCTAGTGTTAAGAGAAATGTTTAGAGTTAATAACTTGATATTATTTATATGTCATATTTATCTCTATTATCGATTCTAAGGATGTACAACTATATAAAGCCAACGAGGCTTCATTAGAAAGAGCATACTTGTAGTATTTTTCGAGCTTAATCCAACATTGCATAATTCTTCCAAATTATATAAGAGTTCGTTATCAGGTGAATTCCAACCCGCACAAAAGGACGTAACACTCTAGGACAGTCTCAAAGAGAGGCTCTGAGAAATAGACATTTTATGAGAAGATGCGCATTACCTTTTCTTGGACAAAAAAAAGCCTATACTACCAAAGTAAAAACTATCTCTAGTGACCAAATACATCGTGATCACTAAATATATAGAATAATTCCTAACATAGAGGAAAATTATATAGATTTTTTACAGGAATTTGAAATAGGTTAATCACGTCCATCTGTATGTAATTTTCCTCCACCCATTTTGAATCTACTCCATCCATTTCAAATTCATGTACCCATTCTGTATAATTTTTCTGTACCTATAGCATAAGCATCTGGCAACCAAAATACGGGAAAAAAATATTATGGAGCCAAGTGTTCCGGCAACCAAACAATTTTGGTTGCTGGAACGTACAACCGACGACCACACTATGGTCGCTAGAACCTTATCCTATGCAGCAACCATGTGCTCTGGCCGGAATGATTAATGACCAAACCGAATGCCTTTATGTGTAGGGAAAAGTTCTTATTGTGTGAAAATATGTCAAAGGTGCCAATTTAAATTCTCCTTCTTCCATATGCAAACGAATACAAGTTGGTAGTACTACATATACATCACTATTTCCATATTGTTTTATATATACACAAAATATGATGAAATATGATTAGGTCGGAATTTCTTCGGCCAAATAAAAAAAAAAACTAAAAACTTCTCAACTATCTTCTTGACACATCATCTATATGTAAAACTTTATGAGTTTATGTAACTCCTATACACAAGTAATACTATTCAATACAAGTTTGTCATGTTGTATAATTGATTTGACATCCACAAAGATGCAATTTTTAATGTAATTATTATATGATAATAGAATATAATAATTAAACTATTACGATAAATAGTACATGAAAAAAAGCAGATTCTTTGTTGTGTTATTTTGTAAAATAATTTTTGCTTACTTCCCACGAAGCCACAAGCTATAGCGAAGTGTCGACTGTTGGCCCGTTAGACATTTCTATTTTTCAAATGTATAACACAATCAAATAAGTTGTATCGAATTATAATTATATAATACAGTAAATACAATTAATGTAGCACGATATGGTTAAGAACGTTAACCAAAATGATTTGGACTGGGAAAGTTGTATTTTTTTCTTTAGGGTAGTAATATACAATCCACCATGGTGTAGTGGAATGTTTTAGTACTTTTTATTTAGGGCAAAAATAGACAAGCGACCATTGTCTTGAATACAAGGAAAAAAATAAGAATACAAACTATTCATAATTCTCTCACAAATAAAGGATAACAGAGAGCGATCGCTTCAGTTAAGGATACAAGCATATTGCTACATACATAATAGGTTCGAGGTTATCACAAAGGAGTTACTGGGATGACCAGCAAATAGCACAAAGTTCATTTACAATTAAAAAAATAATAACAAACTTTGACTATAATGGAGAAAACAAAACGATATTCCACTTATTTAGAAGAGCAAGCAGATCAGTCGACAATTTGTTTAGAGTAGAATTCTAAACAAATTAACATTACGTGACTTCGATATTCAATAAAAATATATATAATTTTTAAGTTAATAATAAGACTTAACAGCAGAAAACTTCCTACACACTTGACGATGTGTGATATACCTCATACATCAAGTTTGACACTATTATGAGGTGACAACTTTTTATGCATTGATTTTAACAACACTTTAAAAAACTAATGACTCAAATTTCAACACATAATGGAGTGTCAAACTGTTGTACACTACAAGCTTAATTCTTTTTGTTATGAGATACGGTTTTTAAAGAGATATCGTGTATATTATTAAGGCTTAATAGCAGAAAACCTCACACATACTTGACAATGTGTGATATACTTCATATCTATTGAAAATCGCAAAAAAAAGTCCATGTTTGAAACTTTTTGTTCAAAATACCCCCACATCAAAATCCGTATGTTTAACAATTAAAAACAGTAAAAAAAATGTCAAAATTAAAAAGAAATAATTGTCGCTGCAATACCCAAAAGTATTATTATTATTTTCTAAATTATACTCAAATTTTTTATATGTGCGAGTGCGACTCACGATCTCAAACCTCTAAAATTTTATTTTCCCCACCCTCACTTCAAAGTCAACAATTTCAATGTTTATTCATTGAAAAGGATCATACCAAGATCTCTTTCTTGAAAACCAAGACTTCAAAATCTAATTTAGATTTTTGGGTTCCAAACACCTTTCACAACCCACTAAAAAACTGAAATTTCCATAAAAAAAGACCCCAATAGAGCTCATAAAAACTGCTTCCAAAAACCAAAATCACGAAGAAATCATGCATCCAAATTCCTTCAACACAAGCGGTGATTTCAACTGCAGCTTCTTTAGCTGCCACGACCATGTTAGTCCGATCCTTCGCCAAAGATTTTGTTCCCCACGAACTTAGACAATGAGCCCTCACCAAATTTCACTACTTTCTAGCCACATTCACCAATGAAATCGCCATAGTCATCTATGAATATGAAGGCCTAAACAAAAACCAGCTCTTTTCCGCTGCTGAAATCTACTTGGGTACCATTTTTAATCCCTCTACCAGAAGATTTCGAGTATCATTGCCCAAAAAGGAGAAGAAAATCCATGTTTCAATGGAAAGAAATGAACAACTAAGGGATAAATTTTGTGGGTTCCAACAGAAATGGAGAATGTTTATCAAACAAACTCAAGCAAGGCACGTGCCATTTCCTGATGAATATTGTTCTACTATGCAGTCCGAATTGTTGGGAAAATAACTAGTTGCAGTAACTTGCAGGTAAAGTGCACAAATAAAACTCTAAATTTGGTACATGAAAAAAAGCAATTTTTAATGTAAATATTATATAATAATTAAACTACTACGATAGTTACTACATGAAAAAAAAGCAAATTTTTTTGTGTTATTTTGTAAAATAAATTTTGCTTACTTCCCCCTAAGCCACAAGCTATAGCGAACTGTCAATCGTTGGTCCGTTAGACACTTCTATTTTGCAAATGTATAACACAATCAAATAAGTTGTATCAAATTATAATTATATAATACAGTAAATACAATTAATGTAGCACAATATGATTAAGAACGTTAACCTAAATGATTTGGACTAGGAATGTTGTATTTTTTCTTTAGGGTGGTAATATACAATCTACCATTGTGTAGTGGAATGTTTTAGTACTTTTTATTTAGGGCAAAAATATACAAGCTATCATTGTCTTGAACTACGAAAGACTACTATATAACAGATATAGAAGGAAAGAATGCAATTCATAATTCTCTCCTAAAAAATAAAGGATAATAGAGAACGATCGCTTCAGTTATGGATACAAGAAAGATAGCACCAAGTTCATTTACAATCAAAAAAACTAAATAAAAAGTACTAAAACATTCCACTACACAATGGTAGATTGTATATTACCACCCTAAAGAAAAAATATACAAGCTATCATTGTCTTGAACTACGAAAGACTACTATATAACAGATATAGAAGGAAAGAATGCAATTCATAATTCTCTCCTAAAAAATAAAGGATAATAGAGAACGATCGCTTCAGTTATGGATACAAGAAAGATAGCACCAAGTTCATTTACAATCAAAAAAACTTTGACTATAATGGAGAAAATAAAACTATATTCCACTTCTTTAGAAGAGCAAGCAGATCAATCGACAATTTGTTTAGAGTAGAATTCTAAACAAATTAACATTACGTGACTTCGATATTCAATAAAAAAAAATATAACTTTTAAGTTAATAATATGGTTTAACAACAGAAAACCTCCTACGTACTTAACGATGTGCAATATATTCCCCTACCTATTGAAAATTGCAGAAAATGTCCATGTTTGAAATTTTTTGTTCGAGCACCCCCAACATCAAGATCCATTTGAATAACAATTAAAAACAGTAAAAAAATGTCAAAATTAAAAAGGGATAACTACAGTTGCAATACCCAAAAATATTATTTTACTTTTATAAATTATACTCAAATTTTTTATGTGTCACTAGGATCCCAAACCTTTAAAATATTGTTTTCTTCCCCACTCCACTTCAAAGTCAACAATTTCAATGTTTATTCATTGAAAAGATCATACCAAGATCTCTATCTAGAAAACGTAGATTTCAAATTCTAATTTTGGTTTTTGGGTTCCAAACACTTTTCACAACAAATAATACTATTTATCAATCATGATGATAAATTATCGGTAATGTGACAGTCTATGTGTAATAATGAGATTAGGTAGTCCAAAATATGAAGAATGATACATGTAACAACATGGTGTAAGCCCCTCGCACATTTTTTTTTAATGTTTTTAATAGTTAAACTAACAGATTTTGATAGCAAGGGGTATTTTGAACAAAATGTTCAAACAATGACATTTTTTCTACGATTTTCAATAGATATGGAGTATATCACACATTGAAAAGTATGTAGAGGGTTTTTTGCTATTAAGCCTTAATAATATACATGATACATCTTTAAAAAGCCCTTCTCATAACCAAAAAAAAAAAAGCTTGTTGTACACTCTTAGTGTACGACAAAAAACGGATATGCTTTATATTAAGGGGTTTGCATATTAAAGTCTCTGTAATTTTGATAAAAATTGATAATATGTGTGGTTTAAAACTTGTGGTTCTTATGAAATATGTAGTTAAAAATAATTGTTATTTTTTATTTTAATGTACTAATTTTAAACTTTGCTAATTGTACTAATTTGAATGTACGAGCATTGTTGATAATTGAATGGGTAAATTATAACGTTCATTGTCAACTTATTGCCTCAATAATGAGTTGATTCTTCAGCTTTAAAAAGGAAATCTCAAACTTTTCGTTATCGTTGCACTGCGAGTCCTCGATGTGAAGCTTGAAGAGCCAGGTCTCACACAACAGAACTGCTTTTGACCTAAGTGGTTCTTTCGCACCTTGTCTTAAACACATAAGATCAAAGTTGAAGATCTCATCAAGGTCTAAATAATTAGGTCATTATTGTGTATTTGAAAACAATTTCCACTAGCACACAAACATTCTCCTCCTTAAACATGCCAACCACTAGCAATCACTTGCATTTTTCATGGGTTATGCCACTTTGATAGAAAATGGTTAACGAATAGAGTGACATAATGTTAGTTGGCAAGTTGAATCTGTTTAAAACAGTCAAATGATGATGTGTTATGTGACATTATGTTGATTATTATGTTACTGTACTATGATTCTTGTTTCATCACTCTCCAATAATATAACGAAATCCTTGGGGGCACTATACCCCATATTGATACCTACCTAATCATGCTCCTTTTTCCTTCAATCAGGATCCACTACTCAAGTATATAAACTACTAATGAGTTCACTACTTAAGATCATTTCAAACATACAAAATACTCAACATTCATTCTGCTAAACAATCCTAGCACCACTTTAGGCTTGTGTGTTTTACGGATTTGTTGTCGACCAAACTCACAAAGCAACAATGTTAAGAGATTTTCATATCCATTGTGTTTTGCTTGTTTGCTGATTATTTTCTGTTATTATTATTGATCTCTATAGTAAGTAATAAGGTTTAATTTATAGCACTTTCTTGGTAAGAAACTGCATCTCAAGCTGACAAAGCAACGATATCAGCACACGAGACTATGTCAAGGCATTCTTCTTCAAGTTTCATCTTTACATCGTCAATAACATCATAACCAGAGAGAGATCGGTTTGGAAGAGTATTTTTTAGCTGCATTAGTCTTGGTTGAGTCCAGCAGAACTGATGCATCACAACCCTGCAATGAACAATTTATTAAATTCATGATAACTAAGTAGGCCATGTTGGTTGTAATCTACCCCTCCATATCCTTAAATGTTCTACCAAGATCCCATCACTCTTAGGAACGTAATTTTCTAAGGGTCGCTCAAAATATATTCAAACCACCAAAATTGTCCATCGTAAAGTGTGTGTACATGTGTGTGTGTTTTACAAATATGGATTAGATTATCATTAACAAAGCAGTCATGATAATGAAGCCTTGATAGTTTAGCTGCCAAGCTGGGATTGCTGCAACTTTACTCCATGTAATATCCTTCACAATGGCTTCTGCAGAAGGGCAACTTTTATGGTAATACTTCATTTTGAGGTCAGGACCTGCATTGCAAATTCCAACTCACAAAAGAAAAATAAGCGAAAAAGCAAAATCTAGTAATTTCCCGGTTCGCATATTACACATTCATTAATGAGGTCAAAATTTGTCAAATGGAGATGGATATCAATTTACGTGAAAAGCACCCACACGTCATTTGCTGACACTTTTTTTCATCTAGAGTCGCTTTTCAAGACATGTAAAGTTAATTTAAATGGATGTCATGTTGACAAATTTTAATTGCGACGAGTTTCAACTCATAATCTTTAGGATTATTCAATTACCTTTCATTATTTCATAATTATATATTAAATTAGGGGTTTAATTACATGGGCTTGCATAAATTATTTTAGTGTTTCTTAAAAACTACACTAGTGATGAATGCAAGGAAATACAAATAGCATTCTCTAATGGTGAACCCGGCCCCTCAATCACACAATTGTGAAGCAACAACATTTTATACATTGGAGTGTACTTCGCTAATTTAGAACTTACAGATCAAAGGTGATGAATAAAAGTATTCATAATCACTAAATTCACCAAAGAAATTGGGATTCAAATTAATCTTTGAAATTCAAATTAATCTTTTATTTTTCCTTATTTCCTGTTCTTCATAACGTATAAGACTATTTTTTTTTTTTTAATTTTAATTTTTTCAATTTTGTGTCGATTTATATTTTATAATTAATATATACAATCAACTAGTCACGGCAATTGAGAAACATCCAACTAATATTCATACTCGTGGAAAACAAATAAAGTAAATAATTCGCTGACTTTTCCATCTTCTTCGTTTGTAAAATAGTCTCTTCATATCATCTTAACCTCATGATCGAGTTCTTATAAAAAGATATAATGAATTTCAATTTCGTTTTGGTTTTTTTTTTGGCCTAATGGTGGAGGTTTTTCAAAAAAACACCAAATTCCAAATTTTCCTCAAAAAAAATAAAAATAAAAAAAATCTTAGTACTAAAAGAATATTATTGGAATCGAAAAAAAATCAATTAAACGAGTAGAAGCAGGAAAATACTATATATGTTCATACTTAAACCTCATGAAACACAAACTTGAGATTTTCCAGACAACTATAACTATATAAAATCAGGTGAGTCGATATTGTTCCATCCTGGGATCTCCTAATATATACCAGAAATCAAATCAAAGATCTCGCTTACGTCCATCTTTGAAAATTCAAGGAGCTCCTGATCAAGTCCTCTCACGTCCGCCATATGTCCAACTGGATTTCGGCTGGAAACATAACCTCCCATCGAATGATTTGGTGGAACAATGGGAATGGGAACTGGATTGCAGTATTGAACTACATTCTGATGTTGGGGAATGGAGAGAGTATTATGAACATCTGCGTTAGGGAGATTCTGATAATTATCGTTGATAAAGGGATCAGCCCATTCAATCTCGGTTTTACAATAAGGCAAATTGTCTTCTGGTGCAACATGGATGGAGTCTTCACCAGCTCTACGTTTATTTTCTTGGTGACATGCATCTTCATTGGTGTTATTTTGATCTGGTTCTTGAATCTCATCATCTCTTTTTCGCTTTCTATTCTCGTTCTTTCTGATCTTGCACAGAACCCAATCGTCTAACTACAAGAAACAATTCAAGCAAAGAGGGGAAAAATATTTGTAATGTCGACCCGACCCTAAAAAAGTGCAAAGATTAATTTATTTAGATAGATATATAGAAAGAAAGATTTACCTTCATGTCATCTGCACTTGGTTTTTCCACCGGTGGCGGATTATTCACTGTATATTCATGCATAATCCAAGAGGTCTTAATTGGAGGTTTTCCTTCATAGTATACCAAAGTCTTTCGATTTCCAACATCAACACCATTGTGTTTGACTACAGTGTCAGCTCCTGATGCTTTCCAGTGGCCATCACCTGCTGCTCGATTTGGTCGTTTGCCATTTTTGTATTTTTTACTCCTCGGTGTAAAAAAACCACTCGTTCTCTCCACTTGACCTGTATTCATCTGCGAATCAAATAACATTAAATAATATCATCGTCAGGAAGAAAGTTCCTTCTTAAAAGTAAAACTCGAGTACAATAGATGACTTTACCAGTAAGTATTTCAGGGTTGAACTCGTATAGATTCACGACATTAATCATATTGCGAGGCAGCTCCTCTTTCTTGATCTTTTTCGTCAAGTAATGGACAATAAGTTCATCATGAGTAGGCTTAAAACGAAAACCAGCAGGCAATCTCCTGAAGTATTCATCATTGCTAAGTTGATTCTCCATTATAGAACTCGCGAACTTCAACAATTCTACTCTAAGTAAAAAATTGAATTTAGAGTTTGTTATGGTATTTATATAGAGTTTGTAGTTTAATTGAACTGCTATCTCTCTCCGTCTTTCTCGCATATGTATTCTTAATTTTACCATATATGAATTTTATCTGATAGACTCCTGTTACTAATTAAATTCAAACACGTAAACATGTTTTAAACTAAAACTCTAAATTTCCATCTTCCAAAGTGATTTTAACCATATATTTTATTTGATAAACTCTTATGTAGCAATGAAATTCAAACAAGTAAACATGTTTTAAACTAAAACTCTAAATGTTCCTGTTTGATGGTGATTAAAATCTAAATTTTAATCCAATTTATATTCAATAATTAATTTTAACCATATATTTTATGGTTTCACAACTTTTCAATTACTTATTTGATCAAATTCTATCCAAATCTATTAAAAATCTGATTTTAATCACTGCTAAGAATATGCTATTTTATTTGCATTACTGATGATCAGCATCTAACGTGATAATGAATTATTATAACATTATTCAATAAATTAAAATGCACTTCAATTTCATTAGAGAACGATTTGTAAGTCGTGCTTGTAAATGACATTATGACTAAGCCATGTCAGCAAAAGTTATAGTGAAAAACATAGTGGATACTACATCACTTGCATTTTATTCTTGGAAATTTTACAGCAATTATGAAATAGAATATGAAAAAAATAAAATTGTGATGATTTTTGCAGAAATATTAAATATAGGGATTTACCGAAATAGAGCAAGCAGGTCTCCAATCTATAGTTTATGACAACGTGGTCTTCAACCTTCCGGTTTGTAGCATTTGGGTCCATATAGGCCATTAAAAAATGGGTTAGTCTACATGTACACCTCATGGTGTACATGATAGACTACACACCCCCCTCACATGAAGGGGGGGTCCACGAATATTTAATTATATGTGGGCCCACCTCCATGTGAGAGGGGTGTAGTCTATTATATACATTATTATGTACATATAGACTAATTCTTAAAAAATACACCATATTCCACTTTTTTTTTTTTTTTTTTCCTTTTTTTCAATTCTTCGTGTGCCGTGCGAGTAAAATTTGAATCTTAAAATCATGAATTATGCTACGGGCACAGCCCCCTCACAATAGGGGTGGGGCCCACGATTATTTTAATCACTGGCCCCACCCCCTATTAGGGGGTGCTGTGGAAACAGCATAATTCTAACATCATTACAATGTCTGACAAACTTTCTATTATAAATTTACTTTGAGGAAATTACATCTAGGAAGGTATTTAAAGATCCAAAATCAAAATTAGGATATATAGTTTATTTATACAAAAATCAGGTTTTAATTATAATATTATAAAATATTATAATATTAAATAATAATATCAAAAAATCAAATAAATTATATAAATAATAAGAACCCTAATGTAAAATCACTTCCCCCTCTCCCCCGCCCGTCTCTCTCTCTCTGTCGCTCGCTCGCTCTATCCATCGCCCCCACCAGCCCGACGGCATCTTCCATTAGTAAACTACCAACAACTCCCACCCAAAACTCCGACTAATCGGCGGCTAGGTAGATCGAAGGTGGTGATGGTCGATGGTAGAACTGAAGCTGGTGCGGTGATTTCCGCGTGTGCGGTGATGGTGGTTGGTGCAAGGGGCTGTGGTGATGGTGGTTGGTGCGGTGTGGGCTGTGGTGATGGAGGTGGTGGCAGTGACTTGGTGGTTCTGTGATTTCTGCGTGTGTGGTGATGGTGGTTGGTGCGATGTGAGTGGGCTGTGGTGATGGAGGTGGTTGCGGTGACTCTGTGGTTCTGCGTGTGTGGTGATGGTGGTTCTGTGATTTCTGCGTGTGTGGTGATGGTGGTTGGTGCGGTGTGGGCTGTGGTGATGGAGGTGGTGGCGGTGACTGTGCGTGCGAATGGCGATGGTCGTTTTGGGGTAGTGATAGTGGTGCTGGGGTTAGTTTTGAGGTGTTGATGTTACTATTGGATGACGACGGTGGTGGTGCCGCTGTTGGAGGCAGGGGCGAAGTGGTGGTCTGGTGGTGGTTACAATAGTATGACTTATATGTTAATGAATTGTGACCTTACTGTTAAACTATTGGGCGACGACGGTGGTGGAGCCTTGGTAGAGGCAATCGCGAAGTGGTGGTCACTTATAATTTGGTAGTGGTCACAATAGTGTGACTGTGAATTGTGACCGAAATTAAATGTGATCTAAGAAATTAATCTGTGACCTATTAAAATTTTGATTTGTGACTTCGGAAATAATATGTGACTTATTAAAATTTTGATCTGTGATTTCGAAAATAAATTGTGACCTATTCAAATTTCAATCCGTGATTTCGGAAATAATTTATGACCAATAAAAATTTTAATTTGTGATCTCGTAATAATTTATTTGATAATATGTGATCAATAAATGTATTTTGTGACCAAATTGTATAAATTTATGACTTTTATATATTTAATTAATTAATTAATTAATTAAATCATTTATAAAATTTAATAGAAACCTGATTTTTGTATATTGAAACCTATTACCTTATTATTGAATTGACCATACTAAAAACCTTAGTTATGTATTGTTCCCATTTACTTTTAACAATGAAAGTGTTGCCGGAATATTTTTTAAATGAAATAAAAGCCCAATTTAAACTCTGCATTACTTACAAAAAAAAATATTATTCGGTTCTGAATGCACACGTTGTAATTCCAGTCGTTGTTGCTTTAATTATATAGAATGTTTCATTTGAGAACTTTTGAATGAGCTTCTAAAGGTTTTAAGAGACATGTTTAGTGTTAATAACTTGATATTATTTATGTCATTCAGTGTCGATTCTCTGATTTTTGGGGTCTGAGGCGAATTTCATAAATTTGGCCTCGAAATTGTAGTACGCGTGTAAAATTTACAAGTGTATTATGGAATCAATAGCTAATTGTTAATTTAAAACTTAACAATAAAACAACAAATAAAATATATTAGACAAAAGATTTATATTACAATCAAATAATAAAGCCGATAACGTTCCAAACGATCAGTTAAATATTATTCGTCTTACAATTTTAGATGCAAAAATAATAATCAAATTTGAATAATCTACATGTTCAACAATTTATTTCTCAATTTATAAGATAGTCAATCCATTCAATTTTTTTGGTTATATAGTTCATCAGATATAAGGTATGGTTAACAAAATTTTACAAGTAATATAAGCATTTGAAATGTCTTCAAATATTATAACACATCAATTGCTCTCGTTGCTTTATTATATATAGCACCTCAAGACATGCAACTCCGAACATAAATCATCTTCATTAATATTCAAACGTCCATTATATTCCAGATACATCTCAAGATTTGTACAAGGCTTCAACAAATTTAAAAAAGTTGTGCGCCTTAACTTTTTCAAATTAAAAAAAAAAATTCAAATATCCCTTATTTAAATTGTTCAAATCGAATTGAAGAGAAGATAGAGCTTGATTAATTATAAAAAGAAAGTATTCAACTATAAAAGATATTTTAGCTAATTGATTTACCACATCACTACTACTTTTGTTAAATTGCTTCTTTCTTCAAATTATACGTTTATCTCGAAATACTACTTCAATTCTCATTTTACTTGCCATTTTTGTCCGTTTATTCATGACAATCGAAATTTCAATTTCTCTATGATCTTCGAGAAATGAAACGGATCATTTTTAGAGGTCGCTAGCACCATCAATATCCATGTTTTCGATTTGAAGAAATTAACAAATAATATTGATTTCATGCAACATGTACCAGATTATCATGTCAAGTAATAACTCAAAATTCTAAAGTTCATATATCAATAAAGACTCGATTTCATTCTTTATTTTAGGATCTTGGTTAATTTCTGTCAAGCAAAGTAAAACTTCTCTTATTTTAAACAAATTAATCGAATATTTTCTATTTGATAAACAAGTTGAGTAGAATTAAGAAATCATTGCAACATGAGTTTGAGAAATCGTAAATCACTTGTCCTTTTTCGTTGCTTTTGGAGTGGGCCTAATTAACTGAAATTCCCACAATGAAAAAACATTTTATTTACAAATGGAATGAAATGGGTCTAATTATCAAATTTTTAATATAAAAAAATCGTAGTGAACCTAATTTACCACAAAAAAAAAAGGAAAGAATGAAAGATGCTAGAATCATAGTGAACCTAATCCAACATTGCAAAATTCTATAACAATTCGTTGTCAGGTGAGTTCCACCCCACACGAAAGACGTAACACTCTGGACAGCCTCAAAATTCTATAAGTCGAAATAATGGTGCCAAGTGTTCCAACGACCAAACAATGTTGGTTGGTAAAACATACATCTGGCAACCTTGCTTTGATCGCTAGAACCTCATCCCATGCAGCAACCATGTATTTTGGCCCATTGGTGGACCCACTTAGGATCCTAGTGGGTCAAGTGACCCAACAATTTTTTTGTGTTTTTTTTTTTTTTGAGCCAAAAATAAGAATTGAGCAATAAAGGTCGTTTGACTTCTTCTTCTTTTTTTTATTAAAATAAAGTTACAATTATGATCAAACAATTAAGAGAATGAGAGTTGAAATTATTTTGTCATCTATGATATTTAGGTTCCTTTGATCCACATTTTTAATTTTTATTTTTATTTTCATTTTTTTACTCATTTTCAACCACACATTTTTTAATAAAATAATATTTTACATTACATCAATAACTTTTCCTTCTTTTTCAACCACACATTTTTCATCATATCACTATTTCAAAATTCATTCTTCCCCAATAATTTCCATCAAACACACTCTTAATTTGAGAATTCTTTGAAAATTGTTATTCATCATATATGTGAGATTATTTGGAAATTGTTATTTATCATACATATATATATGAGATTTGTAATAGTGATCACATGTATGTGTTTTGTAGAATACATAATTTTTTTCGTAACTTTTTAATAAGTTTAATTGTGCACCACTAACTCCAAATGTTTATATCCGCCACTACTTTGGGCGGAATTTAGGGCTGGACATATCTCCCGAACTAAATCGAACCGGACCCGAACAGAATCGAGCAATTCTTCGTAACTGAAATACCCGTACGGGTATCTGAATCGAGAACTGACGGGTTCGGTTCGGTTCTAGACCCAGAACCGAAGAACCTAATTTTTTAAATTTTTTAATTTTTATATATGAGAAAGATTAAATTATTTTAACTTTTTAAAAATAAATTAGTAAAGATAGAGTTTGGATTGAAGACACTGAGTTCTATGAGGGTATTGAGACAGGTAATAAAATATATATTATATTTTTTCTTATTAAATCTTATTAGTTGAACAATTTTTAGTTTATTTATGTTAGTTAATTGTGATTTTTCAATTTTTTTTTTAGAGTTTCTTAGTATCTAGTATGACAAGTCAAACAATTGATGGTTAAATCAAATAACTGGTAAGTACTACTGTATTAGCAATATTTTGTCTCCACGAGTCTATGAATTCTAATTTATATGGATCACCGATATTTTAGTATTACTAATTTACTATCTACTTTTTGTTATTTGTATACATTAGTAAATTAATTTTATTGGACAACTTGTTATTTATATGTTATTAAATTAGAATACGTTAATTTGTAAAAGTTAAGATTAAACATGTCAAATTGTAGTGTTGTTATAAATATTAAAAAAATTAATTATAGTATGGAACCGAACAGACCCGAATCGAATCGAACTGAACCGAACGGAACCAAACCCGAACCCGCACGGTTCCAAAATTATATTTGGATCCGACGATTCCGTTTACTCACTACCCGAAAATTTTCAGTTCGGTTCGGTTCTGTTCTCTTCAGAACCGAACCGAACCGGACCTTGCCCAAGCCTAAGCCGGATGATTAATGACCAAACCAAATGCCTTTACGTGTAGGGAAAAAGTACTTATTGTGTGAAAACATGTCAATGGTGCCGATTTAAATTCTTCTTCTTCCATATGCAAACGAATACAAGTTAGTTATATTACATATATATCATCATTTATAAATTGATTTACATACATAAAATGTGATGAGATATGATTGAGTCAGAATTGTTTTAGTCAAATAAAAAATTTGATATCCACGAAGATGCAATTTTTAATGTAAATATTATAGAATAATTAAACTACTACGATAAATAGTACATGAAGAAAAAGCATAATTTTTGCTGTTATTTTGTAAAATAAATTTTGCTTACTGCCCATGAAGCCACAAGCTATAGCGAACTGTCAACCGTTGGCCCGTTAGACATTTCTATTTTGCAAATGTATAACACAATCAAATCAGTTGTATCAAATTATAATTATATAATACAGTAAATACAATTATATTCTACTTCTTTAAAAGAGCAAGCAGATCAATCAACAATTTGTTTAGATTAGAATATTAAACAAATTAACATCACATGACTTCGATATTCAATAAAAAAAAATATATAACTTTTAAGTTAATATAGCTTAACGGTAGATAACCTCCTACTTACTTAACGATGTGCAATATATCCCCCTACTTATTGAAAATTGCAGAAAATGTCCATGCTTGAAAATTTTTGTTCGAAGCACCCCCACCATCAACGTCCATTTCTTTAACCATTAAAAACAGTAAAAAAAAATGTCAAAATTAAAAAGGAATAACTACAGTTGCAATACCCAAAAATATTATTTTATTTTATAAATTATACTCAAATTTTTTATGTGTCACTAGGTCCCAAATCTTTAAAATATTATTTTCTTCCCCACTCCACTTCAAAGTCAACAATTTCAATGTTTATTCATTAAAATGATCATACCAAGATCTCTATCTAGAAAACGTAGATTTCAAATTCTAATTTTGATAAACACTTTTCACAACAAATAATGCTATTTATAGATCATGATGATAAATCATCGATAATGTGACAGTATATGTGTGATAATGAGATTGGATAGTTCAAAATATGAAGAATGCTACCTGTAACAGCATGGTGTAGCCCCTCATACATTTCTTTACTATTTTTAATAGTTAAACTAAGGGTCCGTTTGATAGCAAAGGTGAAAAGAGAAACATTTTTCATGTAAGTTGGAAAATAAAAAACCACCTCAACCATAGGAAAATATTTTCCATGACATTTGTTAAAAACAAGTTTAAAGTAGTTGTATCTTGGAAAATATTTTCAATTTTCACGTTGCAATCAAACAGCCAAAGTGAAAAATATTTTCCTCGAATGTAACATTTTTCATGGCAAATGTGACAATCAAACAGAGCCTAACAGATTTTGATAGTGCCGGTATTTCGAACAAAATGTTTCAAACAATGACATTTTTTCTACGATTTTCAATAGATATGGAGTATATCACACATTGTCAAGTATGTAGAGGGTTTTCTGCTATTAAGCCTTAATAATATACATCTTTAAAAACCCCATCTCATAACAAAAAAAAATTAGGCAAAAAATGGATATGCTTTATATTAACAGGGTTGCATATTAAAGTCTGTAATTTTGATAAAAAAAATTGATAATATGTGTGGTTTAAAAATTGTGTTTTCTATGAAATATGTAGTTAAAAATAATTGTTATTTTTTATTTAAATAATAATTTTAATTTTAATTTCTGTCAAACAGGACTATTAAATATTTATGTTTACTACCCAAAGTTTACCAAGCGCTGCTCTATTATTGCTCAAAGGTAGGCAGGGAAAGGAACGAAAAGGAAAACTATTGCTGTCTTTCAGCAAATTTTCTGATAAGTTTGCCTTTTTACTTTTAGTAAAGGGACTTTCTCCTCAGCTCTCTGGTGATCATTGAATATTAAAAGCCTTCTGTCAACCCTGTAATCAATGGTAGGTAACTCTCTACACTTTGCTAATTGTACTTATTTGAATGTACGTGCATTGTTGATAATTGAATGGGTAAATTATAACGTTCATTGTCAACTTATTGCCTCAATAATGAGTTGATTCTTCAGCTTTAAAAAGGAAATCTCAAACTTTTCGTTATCGTTGCACTGCGAGTCCTCGATGTGAAGCTTGAAGAGCCAGGTCTCACACTACTGAACTGCTTTTGACCTAAGTGGTTCTTTTGCACCTTGTCTTCAACATATATGATCAAAGTTGGAGATCTCATCAAGGTCTAAATAATTAGGTCATTATTGTGTATTTGAAAACAATTTCCACTAGCAAACAAACATTCTCCTCCTTACACATGCCAACCACTAGCAATCACTTACATTTTTCATGGGTTATGCCACTTTGACAGAAAGTGATTAACGGATAGAGTGACATAATGTTAGTTGACAAGTTGAATATGTTTAAAACAGTCCAATGATGTGACATTATGTCGATTATTATGTTACTGTACTATGATTCTCTTTTCATCACTCTCCAATAATATAATGAAATCCTTGGTGGCACTATACCCCATATTGATACCTACCTAATCATGCTCCTTTTTCCTTACTTCAATCAGCATCCACTACTCACTCCTCTATAAAAAATTTCTGCAAGAATTGCAATTGATTTCATCATCATTTCAATGGCCTCTTTCTGTTTTCTTGTAGCAATCATAATGGCTTTAATGGTTCCATCTTTACATTCTTTACCGTCTGATAAGATTTCTTCCATTTCCTCTGCACCTGCATTGCAGCCAAATCCACCACTGTCTCCAGATGTTTCTCCTCTTTTGCCTTCACCTGGTGGGGTGGTGCCTCCTCCCTGGATCATCTTTACCAACCATTCCCTCTGATTCTACTCAGAATCCAGATATGACGACCCCCGTTGGACCAGATACCGCGTTTGCACCATCCGGATTGTTGCAGGCTTCCTCAACAGAATCGAGATTTCTAGTAACAGGGTTGAAACCTGGAACTTTTGTTGGTTTCTTGGCTTATTGGTTAGTTCTGGTTTTTATGATCTGAACTGGATTATCATTTATCATTGCCAAACATTCTCTCCGGTACTAGTCCTCAGGATCCCTTTATAATGAGACGCGTGGACCCCAATACACCATCGAGGTTATTGCAGTCTTCCTCAACCGAGTCGAGATATCTAGTGGAAGGGTTACTAGGAAGTTTTGTTGGGTTCTTGGCTTGTTTTGGGGAGATATCAGTATTATTACATCTTTCTTTGTATTTTAGACTTTTAGTCCGCCTTTCTGAAATCATGTCAGGTTTCCGTTCTTTTATGTAGAACTTATGTACATTAATCCTCTTTATTCCATTTAATTCATCTCGACTTTCACTTTGTTACAATCAAATGCTTTGTTGCATGCAGTAATAATCAAATTCTTTGCAACTACTACATTATAGATATTTGTATTAATCAACTGCTTCTCACATTTCATTCAAAATAATCGTGCTACTCCTGAATTACTTGTTGATATAAAAAAATAAAAAATAAAAGGTGATCTAGATGTTGCTTCGAGAACTTGCACAACACTCTTCCGTCAAAAACGACAAGTAACAAGAAAAAGGCCATAGCTTAAATAGTTAAATGATGCGAAAATAAGCTATAAAGTGAAGAGTTTTGTACACAAAAGATGCTTTAATATATATGTTTAAAAAGTTCATTAACTTATTGTGTAGGAATTCTTAGCTGTAACTATTCTGGAAATTATTAAAGTGAAAAGGGCAAAAAGCATAATCCTTTCCAGTTTATTTTGTCCTGACTTTGCTAATTATTAATTATTTGGAGAATTTTTAAAAGGTTAAGTGAAACATTGAAAGGGCATTTAATAAAGAGTTTGCTTTACAGGTGCACATGATTTCACCAGATGAATTCAATTATCGATGTCTTCAAAAGTTTGACGCTTGCGAGTGCATTTCATATACCTTAAAAAAAAAATTGAACTAATATACCAAAAATCTCTCGTTCAGCTCAATATCATAGAACACGAGAAAAATTTTAAATACTATATTGTGTTTTGATTCAGGTCTAGCAGGAAAATGAAATGAAGGTGTAACGAAAATAAAATCTAGTTCCCTGCAAGGAAATTAAACAAACAGAGAGAAAAACTAGGTAAGGTTCCTCAATCCTCAGAACAAAGTGCAAAGGGACGCTCCATAATAGCATTAGCAGGCAATCGAACAAAGATTCTTAAGTAAGTTAAAGAACTTTCCTAGCGAACCTATGAGTCGGAATCTTTAACTTATATCTTCTCTTTGAGCTTCTCAATCATATCGGCTGCTTCTTGAACAGTGGTGATAGTTTGAGCACTTTCTTCTTCCACAGAGATCCCAAACTCCTCTTCAAGTCCCATGACAATCTCAACCTAAGTCAGAAGGATCCAATAGCAACTCACTTTGAGAAACAGTCAAGACAATATAATTGTAATGGTAAAAAGAAGCATAAATACGGGAAAATTTCACTGTTGACCCCAACTTTTAAAAACGAGCAAGATGGTCTACAAGCTTCAATTGTAGTTGAGCAAATGGTCCTCAATGACGAAACCATCCAAATCTTCTTAAATTCATGCCTTGCTTCAAATTTCAAAAAAGGAAGCAAAATCTAGCTTCATAAAGTTGGAAATGTGAGGGCCACAAAACGAATCTAATGGAGATTTGAACAGTTTTTGTCATTGGGGATTGATCGTGTAACTGTAATCAAAGGTTGGGGAACTTGCTATTCTGGCAAATGGTGCTATTTCCCCATAAATACACATTCGTTTCTTCCCACAAACATTGGAGGAGAGTTAGACATGCGGGAACATATTTAAATGCAAAACTAATACCGTATCGAGTGAATCAGCACCGAGTGATGCGAACTTGGACTCCCCAGTAATGGCTGAATCAGCAGGGAGAGCTAGTTGTTTCCTCACAATTTCAATAACTTTATCCACTGTCTCAGGTTTCGTCTGCTCCAAAGAATTATTGAGAATTGTTAGTTAACTCAATTTCATCTCTGATGAGATCAATCATCAAATGTCACATCACAGAATCCCAAAGTCAACCATTAACAGAACTTGCGTTTAAACCCAACCATTTTGAAAACAACCTGTATTACCAGTAGTATTATCGTAATGAGCAGCTGGAGAATAACCGAGCAGTACACAGGAAAAAAATGTTAAACCTTTGAAGACAATGTAAAACAGCTATAAACAAATCATACCGCACAAGCAACACAGAAACGGAGAGGGACTGACTTGAAGCTTTTTCCACCGAAAGAAACTGAAACTGTCTTCAATTGTGAGACCTGCCCAAGTTCAAGACTACTTCATGAGAAATACCACAATGCATGAGAACCAATCAAGATTAAGTAAAACAAGAAAAAGGATTAAATAAAATCAACCATGTGCATACTATCATTAACTTTTTTGAAATTGTAACTAAAAATTGATTATAATTAAAATACCCTTGAAATACTTTCCAGTTAAACAATTTCGTTTACACGGTACAAATGGAAAATCAGACAATCGGACCTGCTGAATCTTTCGAAAAGAGCAAGTAATGCAGTAGCAATCTGTAGAAAATAAAAAATAAGCTTTGACCTCAACTTTAGTATCTTTTTGTAAGGGACAGTTCAGAGTTAATCATTTAAAATCTTCAGCTGGAAATAAGAAAAATTCTACAACCATATGGACAGAACTCGTAAGATATTTAGCATTATGCGGCATAAAACTCAGCATTAAAATACAATAAATAATGCATATTTAAATACGTGCTCATATGCAAACCACTCCAGGTATAGGAGAATAAATTTATAATAAATCAAATTTAAAATTAAGGCCGGATTTTTTTTTTACCATAAAAGGGATTAGTGTAGTTTAAAATATTTTATTTAAATATTGACAACTTCTGATCTATCATTGAACATCAGATTTCTCATCACAAGATCAATAAATTGCAGAGATTAATACACCAGCTACACAGAATCAAGAAATGACAAAGACTACCAGAAAGATTTATAACCGAGAAGCATGAGCATAAAAGCATATAAGCTATTTCAAAAAATCAAATCTTTAATCACATAACAACAATTATAAACTTATTTTGAGAAAATTTATAATTAAGATCCAAAATAAGCTTTAAAATAATTATTACCCATTTCGAAAAATCAAATCTTTAATCACAAAAAAAATTAAAAGTAAACAGAGATCAACAAGGAAAATACCTGGTTTTTCTTGAGCAATGACGAGGCAGAGGAGAAGGACACGGATGAAGCAGTAACAGAAGCCATTTGAGAGAGACTAATGGATCTGAAAAATAAATGGAAACGGGAAAGTGAAGAAAGAAAGAAGAGGTGGCGGAGAACACGAAGAATGTGTTGTGTTTATTGGTATAGTTTGTATAAGGGAGAAAAAAAATAGGGTGGAAGTCTTGTAGTTTTATAGAACCATGTTTGAGTTGTTGGTTTGTTGGTGTATTACTTGGTTTGTATCGAAATTTGGAGTGTTTGGGAGTAAATTATACAAAATTTTCTTGAAGGTTGGGGTTGGACTTTGGAGTAGGGACAATTATCGAATTGTGTAAAGATAGATGTATACTTGTTCAATTTTACGAGGAAAAATTAGGTCTTTACAAGTCGGATTAAGTCTATTTTTTAAATGTCATGTCTATTCTAGTCCGTTTTGTCATTTGAGTTCTCTAGCACAAAGCAAGTTGTTGTAGGTCGAATTGGGCCTTGATTTTTAGTAGTTTGTGTCTTGATATCGATGTGTGTCAAGTATGTCCTATTTTTGGAATGGTTTTGATATGTTGTATCAGCTTCTTCTATCTATACCACAGTTGAAGTACCTAAAAAAGAATTTTATTGCTCCTGGATTGGCCGTAGGGCATGCTTCTATTGGATCTAGAGTTGGTCAAGGGACTGCTGCATTGGAAAAGAAAATGTTCCATACTAATGGATTCGGGTCCATAACCATGGGTTTTCTTATTCATTTTATATATAACTAAAAAATTGAATTCGAATTTGACACAAGTTATTCATTTTAATTCGTAATATTTTCTAAATTAATGTAAAGGAATGTGAATGAACTTACAAAACTAAAAGTGTTCAGAAATTTGTTGTGGTTTTCCTCTTAAAAGTGTTTTCCTGTTAATTGTTGCAAGAATAAGAGAATTTAGAAATATAATGCCTTGTGAGAACACAACTGGCCAAGGTCACAATGCAAAGGTATTCTGTCTTTGTATTTTTCATCGAATTTAAGTCTTATCAATTAGTGTTGATCTTGCCAACTATATTTTGGGAGAAAGTAGTTGAACAATTATGAAATATCTATTTACACATGGTATCATTTATTTGCATTGAAATACTAAAGGAGTTTGCTTAACCGCCCCTAATAAATATAGAAAATTGGAGTTTTAACTTCTTCATTTTGTTGTTGTGCTTAATAAACTTGCATAACATGCTTTTCACTAAATCGTGCATATTTCAAGATGAGCTTGTTAAAACTCGACTCATGTCGTTTGAGTCTTAAATTATAGTTCAATTTTAGTTCGAGTTAAGATTTGAATGTAAAATGATTTGAGCAATTTTCTTAATTACACAATACTATCTTGATATTTAAATTTTCTAGCTGATATTAGCATTTTCAAGAGACTTTGTAAATATGACATGTTTTCTATTTGAAAGAGCTAATTCTTAAAATCATACTTCAATAGACTCTTTAAATATGAAGAGTCAAACTTATAGCTATCTATAATTAAATGCATTCAAAGTGTATCAATTTTCAATTTTTAATAAATATTTTTTGGATAGTAAAATTAAATATTTTAAAATTGTGGAAACAAGCATTTCAATGTCAATTCCACCCATTATATGCAAGTAATAAGTAGTTGGCCTAAGCAAAGAGGTTGCACCTGTCCCGTGGCTAATAAATTTTGTAACAGCATGTCCGATGTCACATCTAGCTCCAATAGGACTTTCATTTTCAATTTTTGAATTTTTTAAGTTACTTTATTTTCTAGTTATTCACTCATATGATTGTTCACGACCAATAATTGAACTGGAGTCACTGAAGAAAAAAGAATATAATTTTTTAATGAATTTGTTGATAATGATTGTTCCAATTCATTTCTAAATTTCTTCCTTTTTGCTCCCAATCAAGCCTTTATCACCTTGCTACTCTCCATAGAAGAAAAGGAAAATCTGTAAGTGGTCTCCTACAAATGCTACCACGCACTCGAAAGAGATTCATTTAATGCTAATTAAATTTGTAAGGGTTTATTAAGAATTTGTTTGATTTTTATTTTTCCCAACATATATTTTTATCTCTAGTTCTTTTCAATCACACATTTTTTCAATAAAATAATATTACTTGCAAATATAAAAAAATTTCTTATTTTTAAACCAGACATTCTCCATTAATCTGCTATTTCAAAATACATTTTTTTCCAATTTAATTGGACTCAATCGGGCTCTAAATTCATATGGGGTTAAGAAAGGTTTATAGGACACTAAATCTAAAGTCACTTTATTGTTCCGAAGATTTACTTTTCTTTTTTGAAATAAATTTTAGAAAAAAACACACAAGAAATATATGCTTTAGTTGTTTCTTTAATACATTATTGTAAATACTTTGAATTTATGGCATATGCCAAATTAATTAAATATAAATTTCTAACCAATGATTTTTTTTTTTTTTTTGGGTTCTTTTATATTAATGAGCCGTGATATAGATAGTAATGTTTTACGATGAAAATAATTCATTAACAATAAATTCAAGTAAAAGAGACATACATATGATAAACAAGGGCTAGATTTATATGTAAAATTTGATCATTTAACAATGTTTTGATTTGTTTGATAGGATGGTCGACTATAAGTATTGAATAATTTGGAACGAATAAAAGTCGTAAATAATTTTTTTTTTTTTTTTTTTTACTGTATCACACAAATATTTTTCATGTGGAGTAGGTTTCACTGATGAAATTAAGGAAAAATAAAAAATAAAAAATCGAGAGGTGAAAGCGAGAAAGGAAGAAATGAGAAAAAAATCCCAAACCAAACATGGCCTTGGATTCAAATTAGGCGAATCTGTTAATTGAACACAACATCCTATTTGCAGTTTAAATTTTGGACGATTTTTTTACCCAATCAATTGTTGACAACACTTGCAATGTCAACAATTATGTACAAAAAGAGTATACAAATGACATTATCCTTGTGCACAATCATTTGTAAAATTGGAATAAAAAAGGTTTTTGTAAACTCTAAATTTTTTTTTTCTTTTGAAAGTATAAATTCCAATTTTTTAAAAAGACAAGAAAATAGTTAGAAAACCATTTTCTTATATAAGGAAGTGTTCAATCATAATTAATGGTTATATTTACAAAATAACTCGTAATTAATGATTATATCTACAATTTATTTTCATTTTCAACAAATTGACACATACAATCTCTACATTTTGTAATATTTGAATTCCTCTTGTACATTGAGACAGCTGATACCAACAATTTGTCACCGTCTCCTTCACCTTTGCTCATCCCCTTTAGAGGAGGGAAGTGTTATAAGGTCGGGAGTCATGACTACAGGTGATGCAAGGATGACAAGCGAAGGACGATGGGTTGGTGGAAAAAAAGAATTAGGTTAACACTATGCCTTTGAAATAGCATGTTAAGTGCGAGGTTCGACATGTGATCACAATGCATATTTAGGGGTGAAAAAGGAGTCGAGCTTGATGTCCAAATTCTCGGTTTGGTCCTTACTTGTGGGCCTCATGGGCCAAGTCGAGATAACTCATTTTATATTTTTAAAGAAATTAATAGAATAAATTCAAGACCTAAGAGTCGGTTTGTGATTTTATGACAGTGGGCTTGACTCGATCTATAACTCATTCCAAAATGAGCCACATCGGCCTATGGGTCGAGTTGAGATGGCGATTGGCTTAGTCCATTTGCCACTCATGTGTACTTGAAAAGAATTTCGTTATTAAGTGTTTAAATGACGGAAAATAAAAAGTTTGGGACTCAATTGCATAGACCCCAATTACGTTAGACTCTGTTTGAAGGTCATTATTTATCAAAAAGAATTTTTTGAATAATGAATTTTTGAAGAATGTGTGATTGGAAAGTAATGAAATTTTTTGAATTTAAGTGTAAAATATTTTATTATATGAGTTTTAATTTTAAAATGTGTGGTTAAGTTAAATTACTCCATTTTCCACCGTAGTTTTCGATAACAGCTACCCCACGCAAACTCTCTCCAGTTTTTTTTCTCAACCAGTGCCAATTCTACTGATCTCATTATACCCTAAAGTTCCCTTTTTTTGAATTTCAATTCCCTCTCAAAAAAATCCGATTCTATAGGCTTGCACGATCTCTTTTTCCTAGTAAGTTTCTTTCAGTTTTAGTGTATTATGTATATTTGTATTAAATGTAAGCAACGGTTTTGTGCAATCTTTCATAATAATGCTGATTAAGATATGTTTCTAAGCAATATGTTGTACGCTGTTGAATTTCTACTCTGGTTCTTTTAAACCAGAAGAGGAAATTCGTAAGCTTGAAACAGTTTTCCATCTTTTTATAGCAAGTTACAATCAGTGATGCAGGATGTACAACAGTTTCCTGTAGTGGGTTTTGTTTCAACTATTGTTCTTTGATATGGGGGAATGAAAATTGAACGTGAGTTATACGTATTTTAATGAAATTGTATATTTGGAAACGAATGAAAATATGTTGTACGCTGTTGAATTTCTACTCTGGTTCTTTTAAACCAGAAGAGGAAATTCGTAAGCTTGAAACAGTTTTCCATCTTTTTATAGCAAGTTACAATCAGTGATGCAGGATGTACAACAGTTTCCTGTAGTGGGTTTTGTTTCAACTATTGTTCTTTGATATGGGGGAATGAAAATTGAACGTGAGTTATACGTATTTTAATGAAATTGTATATTTGGAAACGAAGTGGAGGTTCCATATTTTATTACCAGAGTTTTCATTTTGAAGTTTTCTTTCTAAAGTGAGTAAAGAAATGAATTTGGTATGGATGTTGTTATTAATATAAATCAGTTGAAAACTGCTGTCTAGAAGTTTGAGATCTGGAGTTAACTTGGTCGGTTGTGTATATTTTTTCAGATTGCAAGAATTATGAGTACTCGGCTAGTTGAGATTCAGCCACAGGAACTTAAGTTCGTAGGTAAGTGAAAGAAACAAAATCATGCAATTACAGCACTCACGTGAATAGATATGTGAAGTATCTTTTTGTTATGCTCTTGGCGTTTAATTATGTGAGTGTTCTTTGCTTGAGCATGATTAATACTGGAAAGTAGTAGTACATACCATATTTGATGATATGGCAATTTGTTCATTATTTTTTTATTCTTTTAGGAGAATAGCTGCTTAAAAATGCATCAGCATAGTGGCTTCGTTGACTTACATAATCTTATATTGTAGTGGATGGATTTTGGCTTTCCAGATATAATCGTGAGAGTTCCCATTCAATGTGGAACATAATCTTTTCTAAATCTAACTTCCAAACTTACTCAACCTTGTTCTGTTTTGTGGATGCGTGAATAAATTTTGAGATGTATGCATCTGGACTAATTTGACTTCTATTAAGCTCAAGGGCTATCGCTCCTACAGTTTAAGAGTTCACTTATCTATATTGTCTTCGTACTCACTCAGTGCTCTATGTTTGCCACCTTGTAGTGGTGTTGCATTCTGATCGAATTACCTAAGGTTCTTCTCATATGAAAAGCACCGATTATATGATAGCTAAGAAAAACGGCATGGAAGCATTTTCGTTAAATCATGATTCTTCACTTAGTCAATTAAAAAAATAAGAATCTTGCCAATACATGCATAATTGAGTAATCATGATATATACAATTCAAATGACTGATGTTGTTAACTTATGTATTTTATTTCCCCTTCCATATCTTATATGGGAAAATGTGAGAATGGCTTTGTTATATCCCATTCCTTTCCTTTTATTTTTTTTTTCTGTCTCGCTAGCCTCTGTTTGCCTAAATTTATAAATCATTTATAAATTATCAAACTTCATCTTCAACCACACATTTCAAATGGACCCACAAGTATTATAAACTTATCCACCATTCATTTCTATTTATTTATTACTTAAACCACTTATAAACATTCCCTAAATGGAGGCGATATTGTGAGTCGTCAATTTCATCAGATCTTTACATTATTTAGGTGATAAATATTGTATTCTATGTACAATTTGTTGCCTTTTACTTGGACAATTGCTCGGCTGACTCTCTTCTTCCCTTCTTTAGTTGAGGCAATGAAACAAAGTTCGTGTATTGTTGACCTCAACAATGTCACCGATCAACATGTAGCTTTCAAGGTAGTAACTTCTGACCACGTACTCAGAGCACACTAATTCTCTTAACTTGCATATATTTGAATAGGATTTAAATTTTCTCTAGTGGCATCAAGCATGATTATCTTAGTTTTTAAGCATTCATTATTTTCAATTGCAAGGATTCCTATGGAAAAATGTGATGTAAATGCGATTTTTTTTTAAAGATAATTCTTAAAAGGCTGTGCAACTATATTGGCAGGTGAAAACTACATCACCGAAGAAGTACTGTGTAAACCCTAATGTAGGCATAATCAAGCCAGAGTCAACATGTCCTTTCACAGGTTTGTTATAGTTTCATATTATATACCACAAATAAACAACTATGCATGATTGATGGAGGTGGAAGTTTAAACAAGAAAAACACGGGATCACAAATTTTGTTGCCAAGGCCACCTATAGCGTTTTGTAAAAGGAAACATATTTGTAAATTTTTTGAAAACCTATCTGTAGGCAGAGTTGATCCTGGGTATAGCTTAATGGAAGAGGTTCTTGTGGCTGATTCCAGATGGTAAGATATAAGGATCTTCCTTAGCTTCTGCCAAGAAAACCAGATTGTAAACTGTAAAAATATGAATGGAACCTTATAGATATAAACCTAAACCAATGTCCCTTACATGTTGGTTCAGAGTTTACATATCCTATTCCTTGCACCAGGAAGCTGGAGTTAGGAGTTTACTTGGATGCATACTTTGCAGATGTCAAGCCCAGCTTCCAGTTTCTGCAAAGATGCCCACATCACATTATAAACAATTAGATGTAAATGATAATTCCAAAATTTTCTCTGTGTCAAGCACCTTTTGCAGTTCCTTTATTGCTTTACCTTGTTTATACCTTTATTATTATTTATATCACATAAGCTTCAGATGACTAGAAGTGTTTCATTTTTCAACCTACATTTCTTGCTGCTGTTAGACTTTTCTAGAGTCTGCTAATTGATATTTTCCATCTTTGGACATTCAGTGACCATGCAAGCACAGAAATCAGCTCCAGCCAATATGCAGTGCAAGGATAAATTCCTGATTCAGTGTACGGTTGTGCCATTGGACACAACTGAAGCAGAAATTCCTCCCATGGTAAGAATATTATAATTTGGATAGTGTTTTATACGATTTCTTGTTCTTTTGTACTTTTGCAACAGATGATCAAAAATATTATGAAGATTGGCTTCAGTATTTCTTATTCCTTTTGTTCTGGAAGCTTGCGAAAGATAGTAAAAACTATATTGAAGAGACCAAGCTTAGGGTTGTTTGGACTAGTCCACCTCAGTCTCCAGTGTTGCTACCAGTTAATGGAGTTTTGAAGCCAGAGCCATCTTATGAGAATTCAATACAGAAAGATAGATTGCAGATGGCTGTTGAAAACTCCCTCTCTGAGTTGGTGAGAAATTTGAATTTTACCTTACACCTTTAACCATGGGCAATCGAGGCAGGATTCAAGCAACTTATTCTTTTATCTTCAGCTTGATGAGAAAAGCATGCTAAAACTGTTTTCTTGAACATACGACTGATTGTGCTTTATCACTTATATAACGAATTTGCATCCCTTATGTGGAAAGAGGAAAATGAAAATGAAGTGGTTATGCAATATCTTATTATATCATGTTGTTTTACATGTCTCATGACATGAATTTCCATTTTAAGTGCAACAGCTTAGAATTTTTATACTGTAACTTCTGGGATATGGTAGTGATAGTAATCACTATGAAGTTTGATATCTGGAATGTAAGATTTCATTTTTCAATGAATTTTAAATCAAATATTTTCCTAAGAGACTTAATCTAATTATTAACTTTCACTGAGAGGCAGCTGGTTAAGAATGGCGAGGGTGTTAAAATGATTGCAAACAAGGAAGGTTCTAAATCTCCGAAGGCTGTGGAAAGTTCCCATTTAGTCCCTACTAAGGATGAGGAGTTTGTCCCTAGCAAGGAGGAATCAAGACAAATTAAGGATGTGGAAGTGGGAAAATCAAGACAAGTTGAGGATGTGGAAGTGACAAAATCAAGAGAAGATCAGGATGTGGAATTGACAAAATCAAGACACTTTGAGGATGTGGAAGTAAAATTTTTGTCAGAAGACGTACAGGAGTTGAAAACAAAGATAAGTGCCTTGGTTTCAAAGCTAATTGAGGTTAGACTTTTTATCGCTTATGCTAAAATTTGGAACCATGGAGGCACTTGAAGAGCGACATATATTTTTTTGGAAGTAGGCACCGAAAAATATTCAATGTTGACAAGTTATAATCTCTTTCTTGCATTGTCATCTCTTTTCACAATGACTTATGTGTCTACTGATAATAGAGGCTATGTTCGAGTCTCATTTTTTGAAAAAGTAGATTTTGTAAAAGTGATGTTTTTGGAGAATGTCTAATTATAAAGTAGTGAAAAGTTTTGGGTTTACTTGTAAAATTATTTTATTGAAAAAATGTGTACTTGAAAATGAGTTTTTGAAGAATGGGGCTCAAACAAGGGCATATTGTTATGAACACTAGTAGCTATAGTGAGCATCTCTCAATTTGTGCAAGAGGTTGCTTTATTTTGATAAAAGTTCTTGTTTTAGGAAACAAATTCACATTGTGCGTGTGATAGCAAGTATTGGATAGAATTAAAGAAGAAAATGAAGTTAAAGCCTTGTTCATTATAATGTCGAGTCATGTCCTTTGTACCAAATATGCACATAGGTTGTTCGCTGACTCCACGTGATTCCAATTTTTTTTTAATTTACAGCTATATTTCATAAATTAAGTGCATATTAGTGTTGGAAGAAATATTGTGGTTTAAAGGCCTCTTCTTCGTAAGGGGATGGGAAAGAAAGTGCTACTCTGTTGACTGCCCTATTTTTTCATTTCATCAATTAATGTTCATTTATGCTTCTTCAGAAAATGCTAAGCACTGTTATCTGATATGTTCTTTCCAGGCTGAAAATACCATCATGAAGCTAAAAGAAGGAAAACGCAGTACCATTGATGAGAAGGAAACATTAAAGCAAGAATTGGTTCGTGACACCCTACACTATTATTCTCTCTACCATCTTTTATTGTTAAATTTAAGCTAGTCAAACCCACTCTTTATCCACACATTTGATTGGATCCACAATTCACTACCCACTTTTTATTCACTCATCTTATGGATTTTGATATAAGCACTCACTACCCACTTTTTATTCACTCATCTTATGGATTTTGATATAAGCACCAAGTCGGTGGGGGTAATTTACTGATTCTGGTAAACAAGTGAATTATCTGGTGTTCAAGGAAAATACAGAGGGTGAACGACATTTTTGAATTTGTTTCATTCTTTACTTAGATTCGGCGTAATTTGCTGATGTTTCCTCCTCCCAAGTTGGCCAGTACCCTATTAAATGCATCGGTGGGCTATAGTATTAAAATGCCGACTGATCTGCATTTGGTCTTGATCCTGGTCTCCATATTTTTTGTTCTGTTCATCTTTATAAGATTTGATTAAATGTTATCATGGTTTCGTCTTGCATGTTGACGTATGCTATATCCCTCTTTACAGATAATGTTGAGGAGATCAAAGAGTAAGAATAAAGTTCAAGTTGGTTTCCCCCCGCTGTTCGTTTGCATGGTCGCCCTGATTTGTCTCATTGTCGGGTTCTTGTTACGTGCTGAGCAAAAAAAAATTATGCTCGAGTCTCAAGAACTATAATCCAGTATGCCAGATAATGGAGGGATAGTGGCTGTATGCCTTCTTTTGTACTATGATTGTTAATAATGAATGTAAAAGAATCATAATATCTTCAAATAATAGAAAATGTGAGCTTTAAAATTTTTACAAATTTCTCGGATCAACATTATGACTTCTAAGCCTATACATTGTTGTTCAGCTTAATGGATATAACTATAAAGTTCCTCGAATACCCAAAAATGTCGGAAAAAAATTCAGCATAGAATATCATAATCCACATAAACGCAGAAAAGTATATTTGTATTATGATTTTAGCTCAAAAATGTGAAGGTGACAACAATTTATAGAAAGTCATACACAATGATTTGTGCTTACAAAATTATACACCGATTTGGTGTTCCAAAACCTCGGCCGGGGAGGGGAAAGCTCACACTTCCCAAAAAACAAACTATTGGGTCAACAACTACCCAGAGGGGAAACAAAAACGAACCAATATCACTGCAATGAATAAATTTGTGCAAACTATGCTAATTTAAACACCGCCATCATCCACACAGGAAAAAACACTCGATAATATTAACAAATGAAAGCCAAAACCCAATTGAATGAGCCGCCAGCGACTATATACTTAGTGTTTGGCCTCTCCTTGCCATTGATGCACACTTTGTTCGATTGGAGAGCCTGGAACATATGGTACAAAACCCCGTCCACCAAAAACAGGACGCATGAAGCCATCATCAAATTTTCTCCAATAGTAGTGGACAGTGTGGGTAGGTTTCCTCAAGAGCATCCGGAAACTGCTTGGACGGATCACATTTCTATCACCTTGATTAGCTTCTGAATCTTGACGGTTCTCAATATTTTGTTCATCCAGATCAACTTCAGGATCGTGTTCATTGCCAAGAAGTGGTACAATGAAGGATTTTGGAGTAACTGGCTCTGAAGAGATCATTCTGCCGAATTGCTTTGATGAGGGAAGCAAAAGCCTCACCAAAGGTTTAGTAATCAAGCCAAACACCTACAAGTCGTCAAAAGAATAATAGCAAATGATTTATAATGACACGTTAAATTGAGTGATCGCTTCTGAAATTAAGCATGTTCGGCTTACATTTTAAAAGAGTAAAAGCACATCTTTTTTTTTGGAAAGTTCACAATAAATGCATGGTTGGCTTACCTCAAAGACTAAAAGTACTTTTTTTTTTTTGGGGGGGGGTAAGCATACTGATAGAAAAGTAGGTTCTTAAACTAAAAATTGTACAAACACGTCATTTTTGCAAAAGCTCAAAACGTGTTGGGCCAAAAGAGTTGCTTACATGATCTTAAAATTGAGGAAAAAAATTCATGTAGTCGATCCAAATTTATAAGAAACGAGGCTTAGTTTGTCGTTTTTGTATATTTTTTTATCTTCCACGTACTAGCTTACACACTTCTGCAAAAGCTGAAAATGTCTTACCACTGTACTGAAAAGAACAACTGATATTGTACTAGTAATCATGATGGCATTCCCATGTCGCTGAGTATGTCCTGATCTTGTAAACTGCATAAAATAAAAAATTAACAACTCAATCAGATTATTCCTGCATTATAGAATATATATAATCACCACCCTTTCATCCTTTCCTTAGTCGGTGCCAAAGCAGAGCAATAGAAAAGCACTACACAGCAGTATATGTTCATTTTGTGCACAGTATATTTTCTTTCCCTGATGCAGAAAAGAGAACGTCACAGAAATACGTGCTCAAACTGAGCATTTATATTTTTCCCCCCCTAGAATGAGTTTTTCTGCAGTGTACAGCATAACCACCCTGAAACAGATATATAAAATAATTTACCTGGTTATAAGCAAGGGCCATGGAAACAGCGCCTCTCATAAGACCAGCCCACCACACTGTGACCTGAAGATAAAAATTGGTAAAATTATTAGGAGGGACAAGGAAATGAAGAATCTTGTATGGTTGAAATATGAATATTTGAGCTCATACTTGCTGCTTAAAGCCAATTTTTTCATATGGAGACTTCCTGGTCAAGTTGGACAAGAATGATAAAGGAAAAACAAAGGCTGCTCTTCCAACCAAAATCAATCCCAGGAGAATAGAGGTCACGGCTACTGATGTTTTGGGGCTGACAATTGGAAGGAAAAAAAGAATTAAAAAATACATCTAACCAACACAGCATATAAAATCCCCATTACTATTAGAAAAGTGCTTTTTGGGATTTCAGAAGTTACTAAAAACCTGGAAAAAAAAATAACTTCAAAGCTTAGCCTAACATGTTCTTAGTCCAGAAAAGATGTCACGGCAACTATTTTCAATTACAAAGTAACCATACCTGTCACTAATAAATCTCCATTTCTCAATGTCAAGGGCATCCATACCAACATAAAGAAATATGAATATCTCGGCAACAAATGACAGTGTCGCGAAGGTATGCCTGTGGAAGAGTTGATGATATACATTAATATAAATCTATCTTGGGGAAGAGAAAGAAATATAAGAACCAAACATTTCTCAAATGGTCTAGTATTATAAAAGACCCCGTACTTGGTGGTGACTCTTGAGCTCTCAGTAACATTATGCCAGGTGTAATGTGACATAACAATCCCACAGAAGAACACGGTAAGAATAGCGCTTAAATCACATAACTGCATGATATATCAAGTTAGAGTTAACACCTAAATTCAAAGGTGTGGAGCTTCAAATATAACACCTAAAAAATGCAATGTTTAAACAAATTACTTCGGCAAGCATGTATGAAAGGTAAGCCATCAGCATCATAATAGCAACTTCACGATCAGTGGAATGCCTGGAATTGGTCAGAAATCAGTCGTAAAGAATTTAATAGTAAAGAAATCACTTGTTGGCATTCATCTTAACGAATGATTAATAAAAAGCCACGCATCAAAAGATTAACAAAGAACCACTGGCAAGCTTTCAAAATTTTCGTCGTGTGGTATTGTGGAGACGAGCACATGTGGCACACGAGTTTGATTTCTTGGTTGGAATCTGATGTGCTCTATGAAGTTTTTCTAACTCTTGTGCAAACATAAATGTTTAAAAAAATAAAATTATAAATTAAACTTAATTAAGGGCGAGAAGAAAAATCACTGTTGTGAAGATTAAACACAGACCTTCCAAAATACAGCTTCTTTATGACATACGCACTAAGCAGTCCAGCCTGCAGCAGAAGAACAAATGTTACAACTTGCCAATACTGTGATTCAAAAGAATTCAAAAGCTCAAATAAACACACGACCCCCAACAGGGTTGAGGAAGGAAGGAGACTTACGACAACTCCCAACACAGTGCTTGTAATAAATAAATATAAAAAATTTCCAACTAGCTGCAGAGCTACGCTTGTACTGATATGCGAAAGGTCAAAGTTCTGGACTGCATTGAAAAGCACCACAGACGTCGCATCATTTACAACGCCTTCACCAAACACTAGACTGTAGAGTAAGGGAGTCTCATCCTGATTAAGCACCTGCAACATCAGAGTTTATGCATAAGGCTATCAATTCTGATTCTTAAGTCAACAGCATAAAATAACAAAATATGCCTGCAAGGTGCAAACAGAGTCGGTTGCCGCGAAAATTGCTCCAATTGCTGGAAAAAAGAGAGTATAGTGAGTTACAAGAAATTATTAGTTACAATTAAAAGGGTTTACAGAGAGAGGGCAAGTGTTACCAAGATAATCTCCTATTGCAAGACCAAGATTCATTTTCTGGAAAAAGGTAATGGCCCCTGGTACAAAATTTTGAGACCGTAATCAACAACAGATCATCATTTATACTCTAAATGTTGAAACAAATGTAATACTGACAGTAAAAAAAATTCTACATAATAAATTCTTCTTCTCTTTTTCAATTCTTTCCCCTCAAATGTTTCCAGTCTATCCTTAAAATGAGCACCAGTTAAGCAGAGAAAGCAGGACAAAAATATTGATATAAATCATATTGCTTGAAGTTGCTCACACTCTTGTGCATGTTCTTCTCTTCCAGCAAAAAATAAATGCTAAATTAGGATATAGAAATATGATGACAAAATATGATTACAAATTTGGAGCTACACGAAGAATAGGAGTCTGACAACAATTGTGACAATTAACCATAAATATCCAAGAGAGAATGTCTCTTTTCTGTGATGTTGCATTAAAGATTTCAATTTAACTGCCATTTTTAAACAGGAGAAGGGTGCAGAACAAACTCAAGAATAGCATGTAAGAACTTACAAGTATACAATCCAGACTTTTACTAAAGTAAACTCCACTTTTCACGGTAAAGAGTTAAAGAAGGAAATGGAAGAGCATTGTCATCATTTATCATAGGATTTATGCGTCAGCTCGTTCAAAAATAAAAGTGTGCGCGCATAAAGACATTCCTTGCACTGTTTGTATCTCACCATAAACATCGAAACTATTAACAGTGCGGAAGGGGATGGTAAATAACTGTAGCAATGCATATTAAAAGAAAGCAGCACTTTGATACTTGGATAAAAACACTAATTAACAGAAGAAAAAATGATTTACCCAATGATATGATGATGAAGGATATCAGAGTACCAATTGCTCCAAACAGCGTTATAGTCATAAAATTGCGAAAGAATTGTTTCTTTTTAACCTGGAACCTGATTATTAGAGCAAAGCAAACCATGTAACTCAGAATCATCATTGCATAAATAATTGCAGTTTACTAACTCGGCCAATACTTGCAAGTCAAATTGTGTTAAAAATTTAAAAATTCTGCAGTCACATATACAGGTTCCTCATTGTTTTAATAAATTGTATCGTGAAAATTACTAATACAAAACCTGATAATACTTTCCAATTCAAAGATCTCAAATAAAGACAGCTTAGATAAAATTAATAACACAAGAACCACCATTCTCCAAATCAAGGAATGGAATGCTCAAAATGCTATACATACCCAGCATTAAAAATGATTGGCGGAAGCAGATAAATGAAGAAAAGATCCTCACTAAACACCAAAAGATGCGAGTTTTTTCCTCCAGTAATTAATAGAATCACAACTCCAGTGCATATACCCTGTCATTTAAATGATCAATATGGATTAAAACATGCATATGAAGAGTAAAACACGTGTCCAAAAATCGTGTGTGCACGAACCAAACACATACACTACATAGAAGTCCACATAAATGTGTATATATACACTTACAATTACAAGCGCAGTAATGGATTCATTCATCCAACGATTCTCCTCCAATAGATGACCGATCACAATACACGCGCACAGAAGCGCCACAAATAAGTTAATGGAGACCACTGATGAATGATCAGACGTCGATAGATTGCTCATCTTTTCTAATAAAGGTCCCAAAACAAACACCATTTTTCTTCAAAAGCTCAAATTCACCAATTAATATTGAAACTTGAAAGTCACTTCGTATGCAGAATTTTAATCTCTTGACTTCACATATAAAGATGAGATCAAATCTCACAGCCAATCAACTCTGCAAATGGAACAGTAAGTATTACTCCCATAGTCCCATTAATAAACGAAATCAATTAAAGCTTAAACTTTTTTAAAATACAGTAATTAAGAATGAATCAATAACCAAAAATCAATCATTCATACAAACACCAGATATACAAGCAAAAACTACATACATATCCATGCATAAACACAGAAGCTGAGAACTCGCCAGAGAAAATTGGAAAAATGCTTGAAAATTGAGGTCTGACGAACTGATAAATTAAACAAGATCCAAATCTGAAGCTGAAATGCAAACGAAAACTGAATTTTCTCACCACAAAGCGATTCTAGCCGCCGAAATCACCCGAATTTAAACAAATCAAAGTCACTTACAACTCGAAAATGCAGATAATTACTTCAGAATTCAATCAAATCACAGATATAAACTTTTTCTTTTGTAAATTCAAGTTCCCGATTCAAAATTTGCTTCTGAAACGAGTGAAATGAGTATCCTAGAGGAAAATAAGTACTTTCCCAGAATCAGTTTTTAAAATCCTTGAAATTGAGTTTTTCACAAAGGCAAACGAAAATTCTTGACTTGGGAAACAGTAAGGAGAGAGAGGAAGGAGGGAAATCGACAGGGTTGATAATATGAAAGGGTAATATTAATATATAGACACCGCCACAACTCATATATATATATATATATATATATATATATGTATATATATTGCTTGTTTGGCTAAGGATAAAAAATTTGCTCATAAGTAATTTTGAGATAAGTAGTCAAGGTTATAAGTTTATTTATAAATTTTAAAATTTAATTTTTATAAATTAAATAATATATTCGTTTTAATTCATATCTCCAAATCGTTTTAAATGCTAACGTAAAAACAAAGGGCAAAAATCAAAGAATCGAGAATAGCTCAATACAATTGAAAAAACTAAATTTGTTAAGGTGAATTTGATTCTTCAAATATACACACATTCTTGACTTGTTTTAAAATTTTAAATGGATCATAACATTTTGAATTTTTACATATAATCGATCAAGTTTCCATATTGTTTCTCAATTTTTTAGTCGATCTAATTTGATTTTGACAAAATTGATATGATACATGTTTGACAAAGTTTTTAAGTGTATATCCGATGGTCAAGATCTAATTTTTATTCATATAATCTATAAGATCCACAATTTTTATCTATCATTTAATCATATATTCCATACCGTCATTTTTGAAGCAAAAATTACTTGCAAGTAAATGACTTGTTTGGACGGATTAAAATTTGATTTTAATATAAGTTAAAATCAAATAATCAATATTAATCATATTTTTTTTGGGTCCCACAATTTTCGGCCACACATTTTAAAAATTTCTATCACAATCTACTAAAAAAATGGGGCTTGTTCAGTAGAGATTTAAATCCAATTTTAATTGAAAATATATTCGTTATGTTTGACTTTCATCTCACGCATAGGACCCATTGACGACTAGTTTTTCAATTAAAATATAATTTAAATCTCCATTAAATGGACTCCTAATTTTAATTCTCATAAAACACTCTCTTACTTTTGAAAATTAGCCAAACATGTGTTAGTGTCTCTCTCTCTATATTTACGTTATGAGAGAGAGAGAGAGAGAATACGTATAAAAGTACATTTGGAGTGATAGTAACCGGACATGATATGATGTTTTGATACTGACCGTTGGTCTTTTGTAGTGGAGTGGGGGAAACTTGTACCTATGATTGTGTCGGGTTTTGGAATCTTTGATTTAGTACATCTTACCCTAGCCAAAATCTTAGGATTCCATTTTAGTACTATGTTTTATAAAGGAGTTACCATTGGGCCATGTTTGTTATTAAGAGTGTGTTTGATGGAAATTTAAATTATATTTTAATTAAAAAATTAGTCGTTAGTAGATCTCATGTATGAGATGAAAGTCAAGCATAATAATTATATTTTTAATTAAAATTGAATTTTAATCTTTACCGAACAAGCACTAACACAATATGTATTCATACACTCGAAAATAATGATGATGTTTGATTACTGTTAAAAGTTATTTTTATATTTCCTGATTTTTTCGAGGGTTACAATAAATAAAAGTTCAAATATGTATTAGACAAGCACGTACAATGTACGTTTTTCAAGTATGTAAGCTCAATGTGCTTATATGTATTCGTTTTAAATAATCGATTCAAACAAAATATAGCAAAAGTTATGAATGAAGTATGGTGAAATAGTTGCATAAAGACGCAACTCGACTTTAATTACACATGAAACTCAACTTATACGTTATGCAATGAAGAATTCAAGTAAGGCCTGGCCCTAGGCCATGACCATAAATTTGACTTTCAACCATACTTTACCAAGAACCTGTTTGAGCTTCATTTTTATATAGATAACATTTTAGAATAGTAGTTGATAAAGAATGTATTATTAAGTCTATGTTTGAACCTCATTCTTTTCAAAAATTACATTCTACAATAGTAATTTGATATCATTTCAATAACAAATTATTCAATAAAATATTATTACACGTAAATCCAAATTTTTTTCTTATTTTTTAACCATGTATTTCCTATCAATATACTATTCGAAAATGTATTTTTGTGAAAAAAAAAAAAAGAGAATCAAACAAGGACTAAATATAAGGAATTTTTTTTGATTTGCGGTAATATTATTTTATTGAAAAATGTGTCATTAAAAATAAGAAAGAAAAATATGTATTTAAAAAATAATGGGGATCAAACAATAGCCTAATATTAACATTTTAAAATTGAGAAATTTGGTTTTCAACTTGTAATTTTTTGATATAGTGGACAGCTTGATGAATATACATTTCCTTAGTTTAATTTTCTCCTAAATTTCTTAAAAATTGGTCATTGTCATCATTATTTTAATTTCTGATTCTATTAGAAACATAAGATATATTTATTAAACTTGAATCAGATATAATTGTGATAATTAAATAAAAATCTCACAGTTATAATTAAATAGTGTACATTTTAGTGTATTAAAAACACGACAATGATGCATAACTTCTGCGTCTTTTCTTTGTCAATAAAGAAAAAAAGGCTACAAATGCTTGAGTTGCTTATTGAGTATTATTGATCGTTTCTATCACCGTTGTCTTCATCGAGAGAAGTATTTCAAAGTTAGAGTTGACTAAATCTTATTTTCGATCAAACATGTTGCAAGAGATATAGAATGATTTTCTATCAAAAATCTATGTTAAAAAAATTTGGTTTGAGTAGTTTGATTACTATTTTTGGATCTAAAATGTGATCAAACTTAAATAGTATGCAAGCCTAATCTCTTGGATTGTAAAAGATATTCTATTTTACTTCTCTTTTTTGGATTTTTCAAAAAATTTCTTTTAAATATAAAAAAATGTCATTTATTTCAATAGTTAAGTTTTGCTATGCTTGTAAAAAAATAATGCTTAAGGACCTAATAATTAGTCACCTAAAACCTCAAAATTCTCAAAATTAACCCTGAAATTAAATTTTGGACCTTACTACATATACATCAAATATTACATAATGGGTTACATAATCTCACATGTCACTCTATTATTTGTCAGGTAAAAAATAGTCAAATTTTTTATCTAATTTTTTTCCTTCGTATCATTTTATGTATTCTCTTATGTACTATTTTTATAGAAAAAGTCATTTGTACAGAAAAATGGCTTACAGAAATGTTACAAATACTCACATAGGATGTGGGTCCATGTAAATTAAATAATGTCAAAAAAATGGGACCCCACCTATTTGTGTGTATTCTGTAGAAATTCGAAAAACTTCTCTTTTGTGCCCCAACCAGGGTTAATTTTTATATAAAAGTGACATAATCCTTAAATTTTATTGAACCATGCTACAAGTACAATATTGATTGACAATCACTCATACGAGAGGGAGCCTATGATGAATAAAAAAAATCTTGGGCCTCCTTCAAATGAAATGATTGTCAATCAATATTGTACAAATAGCAAATTTTAATTTTAATTTATTTGTCACTATTTGTTGTCACCACTATTTAATATTTATCCATAAATGTTACACACATGTATAAGCACATTTGCATTTCGAATTTCACATGATAACGTAGTGGTGGCAATGGGTCGAGTTGAGTCGGTTCGGCTCGTTGTCCTACGAGCTCGACTCGTGAGTTCGGCCCGCAAAGCTCGTCTATTATTTTTTATTTTTTTAAAAATAATATACAAGACACATTTTCTAAATTTTTTTTTTTAAAAAAAATTTGACTAGCCACGAGCTGCTCGTCGAGCAGCTCGTCCACTTGACGAACTGAGCCGGACTCGGCTCGTCTGACATTTTCAAAGCTCGACTTGTGGCTCGGGCTCGTTTTTTACAAGCCCGAGCGACTCGTAATTTGTTTTAGACGAGTCGAGCTCACGAGCCCACGAGCTACTCGACTCGATTGCCACCACTGTGATAACTGGATAAACTCGAAATAGTACAGTAAGACCGTGTTAGTTTGTTTTGTCCTGCATTTAATGCTTAATATTTTGGGAGCAGAAAATGCCGGTTGTTATGACATTAACTCGTTGAGGTTACTTTGACAGATTCGAGCCCTATTTGATGATCATTATTTTTAAAAAAAATAAAAATAAATAAATAGTAATTTTTTAGAATAAGTATGGTTAAAAAGTGTGAAATTTTTTGAATTTACATGTCAACTATTTTATTGTATAAAAGTGTGATTGAAAATAAGAATGAGAATTAAAGAGTTTTGAAATAATGATTGTCAAATTGGGTTATTTTCAAGGAAAAAATCGTTTCAAAAATCCATAGTTTTAATCTATGTCAAATCCTTTGTTATCGCATGCTTATTATTGTCATGGTAACGGATGGTAATGTAAGGATTATGCTACTTATATATAAAAATTGTACATAAAATGATATGGAGGAAAAAAAATTGGATGAAAAAATTGACTATGTTTTAACAAACTTATTACATGTACATTCACTTTTACATTAACTTTGACACCATTTCACGTGATACCCATCATAGCCTTTGATTTTTTCAACACTCTTTCACATCACTAGCCAAATTTTGACACATGAAGAATGACATCCATAATGTAAACTAGAATATACATTAGAATAATTCATGTTTTAAACTGACAAATGATAGAATGTCATATGACATTATGTAACTCATTATGTAAAATTTGATGTACATATAGAATTGTCCGTAATGTAATTGATCCTCCTTCATTGATAGCCACTTGAATGGCCCAAAACCTACAAGAAGGATGGCATTGACTTCTCCAACAATCACTCAGGTGAAAGAAGCAGAATTAATTTATTTGTACAATCATACTTAACAATAATGGTTGACAATGTTAGTACTGTCAAAATTTGAGTTATTGATTTAAAAAAACAATTTTTAAAATGAATGAATGTGATACTGCCAAGTGTGAGTTGTCAACCAAAATTATCAAATTAAATTGTACATGTAGCATAATTCAAAGAAGTATGGAAGGAAAGAGAATTGTGTAAGTGCATGTGGAAGTACTTATTTATAGAGGCTATGGTGGCTTCATACCATGGTAGCTAGGCTCACATATTCCCACTCGTATAGGCATCAACATTTGGATGCGGTGTACAGATGTAGTACATGGAACAATCAAGATGGGATCGTTGTAATGGCCACAAATATTCAGGATCAAGGTCGATCCCGAGATTTTAAGTATCTTGTTAGCACAATGTAAAAGAATGTATTTTTCTTGTATTTAATAAGAGAGTAAACAATTAATGTAAGAGTGCTCGTCTTTCACAAATAACAATGTGTTAAAAAAGGCAAGTTACATTCGTTAGTTCGTTTTGAATTATTATCACAGTCCAACTAGGAATTGAGAAGAATGGTGGGAGTTGGGAAAATTTGCAACTTAGGATTTATTTATTTATTTTTATCAAATTCACAATCACATTGGGCTTATTATCTTTTTCACGGTAATTAGCGTAAAATGTTTCTATCGTTTGCCACCTTTGCGATAATCGGCCATATTCTTTCAATTTTGGAAGTTTCACCCTCATATCAATCTTTGAAAATGGTCATTTTCGTATAATTCTGTCATTTTTTTTTCTGTTAAATAAGCATGCGGTGTGCACATGATAGAAATTAGAAAGATAAAAATGTCGGTCTACTTAACCCGTGTCATAATTTTATAAAAATAATATAAAAAAAAATGAAGAATAAAAGAGGTAAACAAATTTCAAAATGAAAAAAGAAAACTCTTCCTCTCCAATCACTTCCCCGACTCAACCACCCCCACGGCCCCACCCCTGCAGGCTGCAGCCCACCTCCGTCATAAAGAAATTCAAAAGATCAATAGGTGACTCAAACCCCGCAACTCACTGTTGCATAACAAAGTTAATCAACAATCTTTGATATATTAGATTTTTATACATAATACTATTATATGTGTACGATGCCCCTATAATTAAGTGGTCGCACCTCTCGCACGACTTCAGGATCGTCCTTGATGAGGATAAAATTTACAAGTAGGTATCTGTATAATCGCGATCGATCTTGAGATTCAAAATGTCGTGCAAAATCTAGAAGATTGTCCCTTTTTAATTTAATTATAAAAAAAAAACATATAAAGAAAACTAGAAGATGAAAACCTTAGTGGACTTTTGTCTAAAAAAAAATTAAGGCCTCGTTTGATTTTCATTCTACAAAAAATGAGAATGAAAAATATAGTCGTTATGGACCCAACACAAGAAATGTAAAGTAAAAAATGGTGGTTGAATATGATGAATAATGATCATATTTTTTACTTTTACGGATGAATAATGGAAAACAAACGGAGCCTAAAGTTTCAAATAAAATATTTTTTTTATGCTTGTTATTAATATCGTTTGGTGCTACTACTTTCACTCTACATATATATTCTTATCAATCTTATTTCTTCCAAGATGAAAAGAAATATATGTAATTCGATCTTTTCTTATACAAAATATTCTCACGATAAGGACAACGTCTAAGCTGAAAGTACAATGAAATTTAAGAAAAAAGATTGCTCCTATAAAATTTCTTAGCTTTGATACGAAGATGACTTCCTTGTACAATACACAACTCAAGATTACTAGCACAATTAATGATATCTACCAAAATATTAATTTCACAACTTTGACTATTAACTATAGATTTGTTCATTCAAAATATTAATTTTGTGAACTTTGATTATTGAATATAGATTTTTTTTTTTTTTATAAATATAAAAATATCATTGATGGGACCAAAAGTGCAATGTAATGAAGACAACACTAGCAAATTGGCTTGCCACTCATGGTGCAAAAAATGTTGAGTGTAGTTTGTCTAATATCATATGCACCCATAGGAAACTCTCAACATATTATAGTGCCCACTTGGTACGATTGTTTGTTGGTATGGACAATATACAAAATGCCCACTTTTGTGGCAAACAAAGCCATAATTTCTAAATTTTTTTCGCCTTCTTTTATTTATTTAATTCGGAGAGCCGAGTGTGGGGACCAAAAATGACGGTTCCTTCATTAAAGACCAATGATGCTAAACAAAAGGATGTTTGGATCTCAAAAATCACCTAATTCTTTCAATCCTTGTTACCAAGTCGATAAAATATACTCTCTGGTTGAATCTTAACGAATTACTTCAATTTTGACTCTTATCTCGACCCTATGTCCGAAGTTCATGGCTAAGATTCAAGGAGAAGATAAGAGTATATAGAGAGATCAAAGAATATGACGAAGTGGCTTGCTTAATTGTGTTACCTCGAATCCGGATGTTAGTTGAAAACAAAAGTGTGGAAGGAGGTGAAAGATGAGAACGATAACCATAATTTTTCCGAACATGTTTTAATGCCCCTTTGGTACGAATGTTTGTAGGTATGGACTCTATATGAAATGCCCACTTTTTTTTTTTTTTTCCTTTTCTTTTTGGATTGTGGCAAACAAAGCCATAATTTCTTGTTTGCTTTGTGATTAATTAAACAATTTCAAAGTCTAATTATGATCCAATGGTCCACATGATGATATTACGTGCATCCAATGGCCCACATTTGAAGTTGATGGTTCCATGATTCTTGGGGTATTTCAAGTGTTTGGCATGCATAAAGTAATGGAAGGCAATTCCAAATTCTCACGCCATTGTTTTTGGTATGATTTTTTGAGAGGGCAAATTTTCATCAATTGATTAGGGTTATTGGTAAGTTCATTTTTTTTTTTTCTGAATTTTAAACTATCGTTAATTATGTAAGCGAATATAATTTCAAAAGTCAACCGTTCTTATGCTTACATCCAAAACGATCTTCATGATTTATGATTTTAATACTTAAATACAATACTAAATATGAATTCAACTTATAAATTCGTCAATCATAAATTAACAATTAACCACTCGGATGATCTACTTCGAAGTGAATAAAATATATACCTATGCATTAAGTGACAATCATTCATACTAAATCATATTTCTATTCAATCAATCAGATAAGTAATTTACTCTACGTCTTATATATTTATAAAATTCTAAGGATAATCAACAAAGAATTTAGTGGGATCAAGTTATAATTGACCAAAACAATTAGACGATAGATTCGGAAAATGACTAAAGTACCATTATAGTGGAAAGTGTTTTGACGAAACAAGATTGTGCCCTATGTAGGGTAAATGGATTACAAGCACTTGAGAGCAAGCATGCGATGCCAATACTCAGCCCTTTTCAGTATCGCAATCTTAAGATGCAAAGTACATCACTAAGCCACCTTTGCTCATTGTTCCCTTGCACTTACCAATTTGTTCCCATCTATAGAGTTGATGGGGGACATTGACAAAGTAGGTATAAATATTCCTTTAATTTTTTTTTTTTTTAAATTGCAATCGATAAATATTGTATACACGTTACTCGTTAATAATTTTTGAAGATGTTTATGGAGAAATATAGAGAGTAGGATTTGAAAAGACTCTGTGGACGGTCCTTGATGTGAGAAGAGAAAGAAACTTTATATGAGGACATATTACTTTTGAAATGAAAATAAAATATTTTATTTTTCCCGTCTAATTGTCGACTCACTTGAGAGTTGAAATATGTTAGATAGTTGCCTAAGAAGACATTGTTGTGATAGGCCAGAATTGATCTAGATCTCACCTTATATCAACTTAGAGCTATCAACATATCTAATATGGATTTAATTCGGTTGATTTTGTTTTGTAAATTCTTTCGATATAATTTGGTTTAGGGATTAAATTTAAGTTTTTTAATATTCCAAAAAGTTGATAATCACTCGTAATAAATTATGTATTTTCAAAGTTAACATTATGTTTTATTTTGTAACTGATATTGGGTGACATTAACAATCGCCTATGATGATTGACAATAATTTAAATATATTTTAACATGTTAGTCTAGATGAAATAGATTGTTTTTATGATAATATCTTGTTTATAAGTTTCGATTAAATTAATTAGTGTTATTTTTATATATTTAATATTGAGAGAAAATTGGGGGATCCAACCAGAAGGCATGATGGAAGCTCTCACAAGGATAGCTCAAGAAATCACATGCTGCGCCTTCAATTCTATGTCTTGTTAATGGTTTGGTCTCTCAAAATAAAGTTCTCCCATCTTCAAAAATTTAAACTTTTAAGCAAAATATTTCAATATAGTATTAAAATAAATAATATTCTATAATGATTCTCGAAACTTTCTCAAGAGTCTATAGGTCGATAAAAGTATTGTTAGTGTGTGCAGAACGAGATCAGAGATTACAAGAGGGGAAAATACACTCCTTACTTTATTTGCTTAGTTGGAATAGACTACCAAATTTGAAAGAGTGTTGCTATGTGTACAGAATTTTTTTTACCGAAGTCTTACCGACTTCTCACAAAGGGTGGGGTCCGCAAATTTTTTGGACATTTTTTTATTACATGGGGTCGGTGTGTGACCGACCCCTTGTGAGTATTCTGTACAGGGTCTGTTTTACAGACCCTGTACATATACCATTTTCCAATTTGAAATGGGAACCTCTGCCAACCTCGAAACAAGCAAAGTTAACGTTTCAATGCTTGATTTCGCTGGTTCCAAATTTTATGGAAAAAGCAAGATATCATTTTATTCCAAGAAACAACATCAAGATTATCAATTTCTTCGAAAAGAGTTTCTGCATCGTCGCACCACCAACGTCAGTTTATATTTCTAAGATTGAAATTCTCAATGATTGATCAATCAAGAAACCATGAAATTGTCTCCCTTCAAGAACACTTTTGATCAAGAGAGCTACTATGCGTCTAGGGCCACATGGACTCTGGCGTGGGGGTGCGCCACTGTCCGTCCAGGGACAACCTGTTGGAAAACTTCAATTGAAGGAGGAGAGAAACAACACAAAATCAGCAACAATTCTGGAAACAAAACTTCAAGAAAGGCACAAACACGTGATCGTTGTCCTCAAATAATATTTGCCCATTCTCTGGGAAATTGAGATGCTAAAAGATTTTTCGGCAAATGATTTGAAAGATTAATCAAACCTTGTTGTAGAAATATTGAAACACAAAGTATTTTTATCCAAAACTTAATAACACAATAAGAAATAAGAGAATATGAGTAGAAGTAGGGATTGAATCTTGATTGTGAGAGAATAGTAAAAGCATATATTATTCAATGTTGATCACATAGAACATGACTCTTCTATATATAGGTTTTAGTATTATACACGATTTGGTGCCAAAAATATGTTGAAAATGCACCAAATTCAAGTTACAAATGGTAGAAAATCGTCTTCAACGGTAACTTAAAATTGCACTATGCGACTGCATAGTACAAAACTATGCGGTCGCATAGTTATACACGGACAGAGATATAAGGTCTCTCTCCATTTCTATGCAGCCGTATAGACCAAATTTCTGCCTCGTTCCATTTCCGTTTTTCTTTCTTTCTTTCAATTTTGTTAGTTTTGAACAACCATTTCTCAACACAACCAGCTTTTTCCTTTGATCAACTAGAAGAGCAAGAAGTGCTGCCAACATTCCTAGCACCAACATACCCCAAAATCGTCGATGTCCAAGACAACAAGTCCTTGCAAAGCTGTTGAGTATGCGATCAAAGTCCCACATCGGATAAAAATGGGAAGGATCATGTGTTTATAAGTGTGAAAATATATCTGTTAGGTTTTGATACCCAATAATCCCAGGCAATGATGTTAAACCGTATCGAAAAATATTTAATAGGCTTCGGTCGATGAGTGAAATAAATATCAATCAATCAATCTATATAGTCGACCCGAAAGCAACGTGGGCCACTAGTTGCAACTTAATTGTATTAATGTTGCCTTGGCCCAAATTCACCTATAGGAGGGTTTTCTCGTGTCTTGGCCCAATTACTTTGTGTTACCCATTTGTTGGACTTTGGCCCAAGTTGTTAAACCTAAACTAAGCTATAAATAATTTCTCCTTCTCCAAATTCACGTGTGTTTTGCCTCCACTCCTTTTTTGAGAGAAATCTACAACTTTGTATGTTCTTCTCTTTTGTTCTTTGTGGCTCTAGCAAATCACCATCTCTGTGTTCTTGTTGTTGGGTAAGGAAGGAGAAAGCAACCATAGGTGAGGCTTGCTTTGGGTTGTTGGTTGGATTGGTTGGTTGATTGATTGGTAAGTGACTGAGCCCGGAAACCACGTATTTGGAGAAGATTTTCTCACAATTGGTATCAGAGCCAGGTTGGGGGTGAATTTCGGGCCAAAAACCGATCAGAAATCAGCCAGAAACACAGCAGAAACAGAAACGCGAATCTGTCCAGAAAACCGGACCTGTAAACGCGATTTTCGGCCAAACCAAAATGAATTTGGAGAAACGGAGACTGGATTTGGAACGTGTAGGTGGAGTACTACCTCGGGGGGTGGCGCGTCTGGATTCCGGCGACGGCGATCGACGGCGTGTGGGATTCCGGCGAGGCGCGTGGGATTCCGGCGAGCGCGCGTGGCGTGCACGTGGGACCTCTTTTGGCGACGAGGTCTGAAGACAGTTTGTTTCTAACGTGATTTCTGACATTTCTGTGTTTTTAGTTTTTCATTTCAGGTACTGCATAAAAAGTTGGACGATTTTGCCCTTGGTGGAGCGTCGGTCGGAACTTCTGAATATTTACTGAATTACTTTAGGCCAAAATTACGGCCCTAAAACAGTAAATTCGCATCTCTCGTAATTTACGGACTCAGATAGGTCCGCTCTGGTAAATTTGCTTATCCTGTTAAATTTCAGTATTAGCGCGTCATCGTGTGGGGTGACAACATGATTGTGGTTACCGTGAAGCGGTAACATTGCTTGTACTAGAAATTTAGGAATTATTTGCTCTATTTGAAGTGTTGAATTTAATTGCAAGTTAATTATTAATTTTGTGATCTAATTGTCATTTAGTGACTGTGTGAGACTGTATTGCGTGGAAATTTGAATCCGTGTTATAATACATTTGTATTGTTGCATTGATTATCTTATTAGAACACCTGGACTTGACCCGTTCTAACATTTTCTTGATCTAAGATCGTGAATCTTACGAAACCCTGAGAATTTAGAACGGTGTATATTGCGGCCTTAGGATTACTTTGTGTGACCTATTTGTGCACTCGTGGTTGTTCTATTTTCTTAAAATGTCTTCAATATTTGAAGTTGGAATTTTTAATGGGAAAGTGGATTTTTCAATTTGACAACAAAAGATGAAGGGAATTTTGGTTCAACAAAAGGTTTCAAAAGTCATAGACGGTAAATTTCATACAAATTTAACAGAAGCACAAAAAGAAGAATATGATGAACTTGCTTACACTTCAATTATTTTACACTTATCTGACGCTGTTTTGAGGAAAGTTGGAAAACTTGACTCTACCAAAGAACTTTGGGAAAAGTTGGAGAGTTTATATTTGCTCCTAATAAGTTGTACTTGCATGAAAAGTTTTTCAGTTTTAAAATGGATCCTTCAAAGGATCTTGATGACAATTTGGATGTCTTTAACAAACTTGTGCAAGATATTGTTAATAGTGATGAAAAGGTGTCTGAAACCTATAAAGCTATAATTTTGCTTAATTCTATGCCTGAATCATATAGAGAGGTTAAGAATGCTATTAAGTACGGTAGGGACACCTTAACACCCGAGATTGTCATAGACTCACTTAGGAGTAAGGAGATGGAGATCAAAGCTGAAAAAGAAGAGAATAGGAATGGTGAGTTACATGTGATGAGGAGTAGAATGAAATTTAAGCAAATGAATTTGGGTAGAGCTCAAGACAATAGTGATTCGAGTAGTGACTCGAGTGATGAGGGTGGTAAGAAGAAAGGCAAAGGATGGGACAAGTCTAGTGTTAGACGGTGTTACAGCTGTGGTAAGTCTGGACACTTTATTAGGGATTGTCCCAAGAAGAAGGATAAGCAAAGGGGTAGGATGAGAGATGAGGCGAATGTGGCTATGGGGTCGAGTGATGACCCTAGTGAGGTTTATTGAGTGTAAACTTAGTTACTGCATTGCATCTGTGTGTAATCCTTTTTGCATGTGTGTGAGTACTTGATTCTGTTGCATGTTGTATGTTACGCTTTCAATGTGTTTGATGTGTGTAATTGCATGAATCAACGTGACTCATATACTTGGTGTATGTGTTTGCATGCATAGTAGGGTTAAGATGCATTAGCAGTGTGTGTGTGTGTGTTGGATGTCTATTAGTGAGGTGGAGTATAGATGCCTAGGGGTACATTGTGGTTTGTACCGGGGGGATGTGGAGTGTGACTTTTGGATCACGAGTGGAGATGTGATCAAATGTCTAGAATCCTTTATCAGAAAGAGACCCTGATTAGGTGGAGTGTGAAAGATGATACTTCTATCACTTCTGTTAGGTGGAGCCCCATTATCCACGTAGTTTGGGAGAAGTGATGAGGTGATAAAGGATTATCCCAAGAACTTAGGATCTATTGTGACTTACCAATTAGACATGTGTTGAGTGATTAGTCTAGTGAGCATGGTGGAGCGATGAGTGGAGATATGTGTTCTCGAGGTGGGAGTAACACGAAATGGGATAGGATAAGTGTGGTGAGATCTTTTCGTGGGGTCATTTATGCATTTGTTGCACATGTGTTGATTAACTTGGTGTTAATCTATTGTTCTGTGTGAACGTGTTTGAAAAAGATCTGTATGTGTATTATCCTATGTTATATCTTCATCGCGAGTTTATTTGCTCTTGACTGTCACTGTGATTATCTGCTTCTACTTGGGTGTTCTTGATCTTAGCCCTGGTGAATATATGAAGCAGGTATGGTATGTGTTTCAAGACTGAAACACGAGGTAAGGTCTGTGAAACCAATTTTATTGGTTACCTTGATTGTGCAAGTATAAACTGTGTGTTTTGTTTGCTTGCAGGTTTATTGGGAATCAAGGTGGAGATTGTTGGGTTTTGCTACCCAATAATCCCGGACAATGATGTTAAACCGTGTAGGAATATATTTAATAGGCTTCGGCCGATGAGTGAAATAAATATCAATCAATCAATCCATATAGTCGACCCGAACGCAACGTGGGCCACTAGTTGCAACTTAATTGTATTAATGTTGCCTTGGCCCAAATTCACCTATAGGAGGGTTTTCTCGTGTCTTGACCCAATTACTTTGGGTTACCCATTTGTTGGACTTTGGCCCAAGGTGTTAAACCTAAACTAAGCTATAAATAATTTCTCCTTCTCCAAATTCACGTGTGTTTTGCCTCCACCCCTTTTTTGAATGGCTAATTTGGTCTATTAGCACGTGGGTGTACTCGACTGGGATGGTCGGGCGGTTGTCTGACAGATTAAATCAACAATTTTTGCACTTTTTTTTAGAATAATGTTACTTGTGCATAAGAAATTATATAACTATTTATATACAAGTGAGATGTCAAAAAGAGATTGAAAAGTACACATTGTGTCCATAATTTCCAGTAAGTTAGTCACACATATTTACACGAAAAGAAATCATGCAATGAAACAACTGCATATGTTTTTTTTTTTTTTGGTTTTTTCGTGAGTGTATTTACAAAGAAAAAGTGACAGGAGAGTTTAAAATGAAATAATGTCCAACTTATTATTTAGAATCGATGTAACTAAGTTAATGTCAAATTTGTATTGGTTCCGGAAAAAAACACTGAATTATAAAAAGGATGTGCAATAATTTCCATGAAAACGAGGTATTTCAAGCAAAAATCTTGTAACGTGTCGTTAGTTTTCACTTTGCACATTTTTAAATGGCTAGTTTGAAAATTCGTCTTATTTATATCATTTGTGAGACGTCTAGCTCAAGATAAAAGAGTTTTTTCTTAACAGATAAAGACAATCCCTTCTCAAGATGATGGGGATTTTGTTTTTCAAATATTTCTATTTGGCAAAATTAAAGAAGAGATGACAATGGGGCGAATTCGGAATAGGGTTCCCTCGTCCCGTCCCACCTTAATGATGGGGATTTTGTTTTTCAAATATTCTCTATTTTGCAAAATTGAAATAGGAATGACAATTGGACGAGTTCGGGACAGGGTATCCTCCTCCCGTCCCCACCTTAAATGGGGCGGGAGTTTGCCCCCCAACCCCCTTTTTTTATATTAACATTTTCAAATTTAAGAGTTATGCTATTTTTAGAGAATAAAATACAAATTCAAAATTTCAAATTAAGCTATTATTCAAAATTCAACCCCGAATCAAAACCTAAAGGTCATTTCATATATTTTAATTTTTTTTTTTTCATTTTTTCGGTCAAGATATTATAAACAGACTTTGATTATATAATTTAATTATAATAAAAATATTGGATGACCGAATTTATAAATTATATAAAAACAATTGTTAGTTAAGTAAAATTTTAAATTGACAATTGTATAATATAATTGTTGGATTAGAAACATCATATAAAATAATAATTTCATTCAACAATATTTTAAAACTAACAATTTATCAAAATTCTAGTTTATAACAATATATATATATATATATATATTTTAATCAAAATTCTAGTTTAAAACTAACAATTTATCAAAATTCCAGTCAAACAATCCACGCGCTAGGTGGATTTTTATTAATTAAAAATAGATACAAAAGTGAAGTTTGACTGGACCAACACATATGGAACCTTAGTAAGGAGGTTCACCAGGAAATCCAACAGGGCCCTGTTGACTTGATGGCCCAACATGGCCCAATTGAGGTTCACCAGGAAATCCAATAGGGCCCGGATGACTTCGTGGGCCAAAATGGCCCAGTGGAGGACTTCGAAGTTCAGGAGGTTCAGGCCCCAAAATTGGGCCTGGATATTCAGGTGACCCGAAAGGAGGCCCAAGATGATTGTGTTGACGACTTGGCCCACCAAAACAGTCTTCTAAAAGCCAGCAACAACAGAAGACATAGAAGCTGTCCACGTGTAAAATTCATGGAAATGAATTATGTAAATAATTAAATTAAGCAATTAGATATAATCCTATTAAATATATTTAAATTATAAATTTCATCAAAATGCTAAAACGAGTCGAGTTAGGCCTAAAATATATAATAGAAATAGAAGTGTTAAATAGATACATAGAAAGGCCTTTTTTTTTTTTTTTTTTTTTTTTGAAATTACATTTTTCACTCATTTTGAGGAGCTAGCTTGCGAACCAAATGACTTGTACGCAAAATTCGCCGCTCGACTAGTTGAAAAGAAATTCATCTGGGTTTAATCAAACTGAAATTGAACCTTAAGAGAAAAAGAGGAGAAATACTAACCAAGAAGAGATGATGGTGCACAAGTGATAAAGAAAACCAAACCGAGGAGGAGAACCACTCGGCCCAAGACTCGAACCAGGTCCGGATCCTGGTCTACCAGGACCATTTGGTGGTCTACGTATCCACATCTTCCTCTCACAATTCTGTAAATTCACCTCTCAACGTTACTTATTTGAGGTGTGTTCATGTATACATATTCATATGAAGAGGGAAGTCCGGTTCGGGTAGGGGTGGTATAAGCAAATGAGAAGTTTATTTATTATGAGGATGGATATGTATGTGACGGTGTGATATGGTTTACCATGTCCACGTTTCGCAAATATTTGTCCCTTTCACAAGTCATGCAAGTAGATTTTATCTACAATTGATTACCATATTTGGTCTTATTTTTATTTTATATTTTGTCACTCTATTAGATGCATTTCTAAATATGACAGGAAAACTAAAACCTTAACAAGTCGAACAAATCGTTTTAATTTTAATCTATCATATCCCCTTCTGATTTGGCATTTCAAAATCGTGTCACTCTAACTCAACATAAAGAAAGTCGTTACAGAAAACATGTCCCAACCAAATTGTCTTTCACTTCATTCAACCTCAACTTGGGTCACCTGTTACGCCTCACATTATAAGGCTCCAAATATCCTACCTAGCAAGCAAACGAGGGGGCCCCAAACTCCACGTCAAACTGCCACAAGACAGAGGTCGAACCAATGTGTTTACCTACCCCATTAGATTATGTCAACCTTGTTGGAAATAATCGAACTTGAATCACCGGGGAGGCAGTGAGAGGAGCTCGGCACGAGATCTTTCAAGCAATCTTTGATATGTGCTTAATGTGACAATTCACTGATGTCGCCTTCATTTCCAATCAATCAGGTTAAGTCTAAAGCCACAAGCTAAGTATTATGAACAATGAAAGGTATTAGCATTTAATACTTATGATTAATTGACACCTCATACAAGAGGTGCTAGCTGCATGGATGAGGCCACATGCTTTTTCATCCAACGGCTCTTATTCATATTTTCCTACTATAAAAGTTCATATTTAGTGTCATTTCAAAGTTATGCAAGTTTAAATTCTCAAAATATAACTTCATTGTATCATTGTTTTATTTATCACCCCCCAAAGTCAACACCCTTTTTACATTAAAAGGTTAAGTCTAAAACTCTCCCACACCCATATTTACAACTCCAATTGACTTGACTATTGAAGTGTGGGCGACCAACCCTACGCCCACCAAAAGAAGTCACGTGTGGCAAACGATTTGTCCAAATGTTTAAAAATTAAGCTTGCGTGGACGTGAGTTATTGGGATCAGTTAGCCACGTTGAAGGTACACAATTCGAGCTCAACGTCACCTTCAACGGATGCAATAGCCAAGTGCAATTGGCACAAATAAGGTCCATTTGGTAAGGCTTTTGAAAAGTTAAAAGTCACTTTTTAATCAGTTTAGATAATTATCTAAAAGCGTTTTACCTGACTAGAAGAGCTTTTAGAGGAAGCTCGCATAAAGTAATTTCTTCATAATGCTCTTCTATAATAAACAAAAACCCTGAGAAACAAGCCCAAAGAAAATGAATGTAAACAAACTAACTATATCTCAAAGTATTACGTACAAAGCATACCTTAATTGTACAACGGGTAGGAACTGAAGTTCTCATATCAAAGATAAAATTGGATAACATAAGTGAATGCCAAATATACGTTATACAAACTGTAACAAATCTAAGTTACAAAAATTGAACAAAACAAAGAAAAATTTACGAATGCTAATTATTTTTCATGAGTCGAAAGCTGCCGATGCAAGGAAGAAAAAATTTAAACATTTACGACTCAAGAAAATATTCATGACCCCAAAAAATAAGAACAAGGAATGTTGACGAAAAGATGAATTACCTCTCGATTGTTCAATAATATTTCCCGGCTCAGATACAAGACACGAATTTGCAAGAGTTTGTGCCTCCCTCCATGTGTTGATCTGGCTGAAGTATAGAATTAACTCTCTATTATACGATTTCTTTCTCATTCCGACTAGAATCTTTATCTTTTCGAGAATCCTTCTTTGATGGCTTCGACTTTCTTCTTGGAGCGCCTACAGCATCGGGTTCCACCAATGGGCCGGACCAAGTTTGCATGGGCTCTTTTGCATATGACAAATTCATGGAAGTGAATGGGACATCGGGAGGATCAAAGCACGGGTCAATGTGATGTGAAGATCCCAGAGGATAACCAAGTCCTCCATCCTGGTGTGGAGGAGGGAATTTTTCGCTTTTGCTCTTTGCATTTGCATGCGTTATTAGTCGTCGTCTCTGTTTAAAGGGATAAACACAAGTTACTCTGACATTTATAAAAACAGACCATAACTCTCGAATCAAGAAACTTGTGAAATTATCCATTTCTTTTTCAAGATGACACCAAAAAAAAAAAAAGGAAGAAGAAAAACAAAACAAAAAGTACATGTTTTGGTCCTCGTAAGTTGATAGCAAGTATAGAACTTGTCAAATCTTACGACACAAATACTAATAGACATTTTTAGAAATATATTTCTCCATCTTTTCTTGCTCTTATTTAGTGAGACAAAGGAAGTCAGGAATTGTATATATGTCCTTTACTCCTTTATATCCTAAACAATACACGTTTGTCTCAGCACAATACTTTGAAGTTCCGTACAGTATATTTTACAACTTGTTATTGTTTTTCTTTTTATTCCCAAATTATATGGGGACAGAGGCATAACTTCAAATTGTAATCCTACTCCACCAGGAGCTATGAAGAATCAATTAGAGCTTTCCAAATCACTGTATCTAGTAAGGCTTACCTATAAACTGGATATTGAACACCCCCCAAAAATAAATATATATCTACTCTTCAATGCTCATGACAAGTGAGTAGCGAGAATTTTGATATTTCTCAAAGAACAAAATATTACAGATAAAAAGGAAAAGACTGTGACATGACCACAACATGTTGGGAACAAAATCACTTACATCTATCACTAATTTTCATAATCTGAGTCTTACACCTTGAGGCATGCCCTGTGCGAGAAGCCTCGAAGCTTATGCCTTGAACACCATTTGCTAAGGTTTACTGCTCAACCTAATAATGCTTACACCTCAGGATTTCTTATTACTTGCCTCAGCCTTTTGGGCTATTTTCAATAGCCTAAAACTTTTGGCAGTTCTCGTATTTTTCTTTTTTCTATTTCTACCGTTACACGGAATGGGAAGGCAAAGGAAATGGGAAAGAAAAAGGTGCCATTGTAAGTGGAGAAGGATGACAAAAAATGAAGAAAAACATTTAGGACGATGAAAAGCAAATGAAATGTGTAAATAATTCTCCAAAAGGTCCTGATATTAGAAAGTATGGGAGACATCTAGGCAGTTGCCACATCTGTGGTATTTTATATGATTATCATGTGAACCCATTATTTATTATTTTACAGATCTCTTTTATGTTTGTTTATTCATTCATTTCTTTTATTATGGATTCTCAATATGGATTATGGTTTCGTATGAGCACATCCTTGTATCTTTTTATTCTTTCCAATTACTTTGTTGGTTTATTTGAGACTTGCACCTTATGATTCGGCTCACCTCATAGAGGTAAAATGTCTTGGCACAAGTTCGCCCTTTTCTAAACATGGATATCCGTATTATGCAGATGCACATAAAATTCTGGGTTGATAGTTTACATACATCAATATTTGTTTGAAGCTCAGCATTGGCTCCAGGAGCAGGGATTGCCCTTGCTCGATCACGTGAACGTGTTTTCTTTACACCATCTGCACCGGCTTTACCAGCAACTCTTAGCCTACAATCATTAAAGTTGGGTAAGAATTTCAGGGAAAATATCATTGCTCAGCCTTCCAGGCAGTACAAAATAAAATGTCCAAATGGAAGGAACATCAAAAACCACATGTTTACTCATAAAATATCCAGTCTGAATAATTACTTCTCAAATTTGCAGTGCTAGTTTGTTAACTATTTGTTTACAAATTATTGAAATTCATTTATAATATTAAATGGCCCACACACGCATCGTACATGCATATCATTCATGGCATTTGAAATCAAAGTCCTAATTTATCTGAAAAGAAATCACTATGGGGATACATAATATTATAGGAATACAGTTATTTTGCAAACCTTCTAGCTTCTTCATCCCGACGCTTAGCGTCAATCTCCTTACTCGGTGGGTACTTTGGAAGGCCAGAAGGATCACATGCATAAGGCATGGTTGTGAAGAACTGCAAGAATGAACATATGTTAGAGATGAACAACCTTTTGCATGTGATAAATAATGATAATCCTTGAAAAAAAATGTCTCCTATCAAAGATTTGAATGGAAAGTGATGAGATTATGTGCTCACCAGGCAGAACAAAATTACCCAAATTCATGCAGAAGTGCAAACAAATAGAGAGACAGAAGAGTGCTCAAAAAGTTTGTAAACAGTAGCAAATTAGAAATGGTCTACATGGATATAAAATAAAGAAGCCAGTTCCCCTGAAGAAGGGTTCCTTTTCCTTCCACACTTATTTTTATTTACCGTTCATTTTATTTTATTTTATTTTTGAGGGAGGCTGGGTGCTGGGGGATTGGATGGAGATGGTCAATGAGGAAAAAACCTATGATGGTCTAAAAATACAGAAGTACAATAATCTTTAAAAATTACATCAGTTGAAGAGTATGAGAGCTTACTTCACTCTTTAATGCAGCCGTAGCAGTTCGCCGCTCAGCTGGATCAATTGCAAGGAGAGTATCGATTAGTGGAAGTGACGATTGGGGAAAATCTTTAAATGTCTCTGCTATGCATCTTTTATATGCTTGCTGGGGCTTGAATATGGTTGCATGTGGTAGCTTTGCCTTTTTCCAATATTCTTCTGACGGAGAACCACATAGCTTGAAAATCCTGTGCAGCTGTTCCACCTAAGAAGTAACGGTACTCGATGATGTTATCATTACAAGTTCAGTTCACACATATGCTAACTCTGAACTGCAAATCCACAACTGACGGATAAATTACACACACAATTTAGTTAAAAGATGCATACAACATATTTATTTGTCTCGGTCTTAAGCATTGTACATTTTGCAACCACATTAAGAAGACAATGAAGGTCTAGGTCAACAAAATACAGAATCAATTCTTTTATAGTATTTTGACAGAACCAAACAACTGCCCACATGCTTGATGCCACCTTCACTTAATTACAAAGATATTACGGACCCTGAATTATACTACAGAATACAAATTGCCAATAAAAATAAGTTAAGAAATTTATGAGTTTAGTTTATCTTCTTATTGCAAGAATACAATGTTTCATTTTGACAACTAGGCAGAACCTTTAATTTTATGGACGAATGGTAAGAAAATGATTTAATTGAAACAAAAAGAGAACTTCAGTGATCAAGATTAAACAAAATCAAGTTGAGTCGCTAAAATGAAACTTCACTTAAGGTTGAGAGACTAACAGTGTTTTTACCTGTGCCCAACACTAGAGTATTCTAAGAAAGGATAATACCAGGCTTGACTTTCTAGTTTCTAGTATAAAGCTTAACAGGTTAAAAACACTAGGGTCACTAAACTTCTAGAGAAATTTTATGTTGATCATCAAACTTCATTTTTGTTTTAACTTGGTCACTGAAATTAAACTTTGTTTCAAGTTGATTAGTCAACTTAAACATTTGTTTCAAGTAGGGCACTCCGTCTATATCTGTTAGTTCTAACAGAAAAACTGACATGGTAGCCTGGTTGGCATGTACCTGCCACATCACCTTTTTCACCCCTGCTATATCAGCTGCAGCTGAAGGAAGAACCAGTCAAACTATCCGATATATTATGATTGACCAAATTGTAACATAGTATTAAGTTCAATGATCAATTGCAACAAAATGAAGCTTATAAACAAACATGAAAGTTTGGTAAATGTTTAGGGACCACATTCTACCATCATTATCTAGTGGTCAGGTGCATGAATAAACATGGACAAGAAGTACAGGACCCAGAAAACATGCTGAACATAACATTATAAAGTAAAGAATTTTTTATTAAGAATAGGAGATCATTAAGGGTGTGAATAAAGAACTTAAATATTTACCTCCGTTCGCCCAGTCATAATGGGCTTCCTAGCAAATAGCTCGGCTAAAATGCACCCAGCACTCCACAAGTCCACACCTACACCATAGTCCGTGGCCCCGAGAAGCAGCTCCGGCGGCCTATACCAAAGAGTCACCACCCGACTAGTCATGGGCTGCTTATTGTTCGGGTCAAAAGTTGAAGCCAACCCAAAATCAGCAATCTTTAGAACTCCTCCACTATCAATAAGGAGATTCGATCCCTTAATATCACGATGTAACACATGGCGGTTGTGGCAGTGTTCAAGACCAGACAATAGCTGATGCATGAAACATTTAACCTATAATATTTTAGAAAAATGCCAATATAAGCAAACAACTCCAGACTCTTCAAGTGAATATCTTTGGGAATTAAACAGAAAAAAGGACCTGAGGCTCTGTAAACTTGATTACAGGGCTAGAAGCAAGGCCAGCCAAATCATGGTCCATATAATCAAACACAAGGTACAAACTACATGACATCCTCGACGTCACTAATCCTCGCAATTTGACAACATTTGGATGATCCAAGCGGCGCAAGATCAATATCTCCCTAGCCATAAATCTCACGCTCTCAGGCTCCAAATTATCGAATCTAACCTTCTTCAAGGCAACAATCTTCCCAGTTATAGCATCTCTAGCTTTATACACATTACTATAAGTCCCTTGCCCAATCTAATCATAATTGCCACAAAGAACATACAGAACCAAAAAAAAAAATAAGATTTGAATCTACAAAAGATAGAAAAATTGAGAAAAAAAACTAGATACCACTTGCCTTGTCAATTTTTTCAAATGTATCTGCACGACGTGGGGTCCAGCCATTGATAGCCTCTCCGGCTACTGCAGACAGCCAAGCTGGCCATCCTGCTGCCACTTGCTCGCCGTGGATGTTCTTTGGAGGATTACTCAGCCTCGGATTCGGATTCGGATTCGGCCTTCTCCTCTCACCTCTTCGAGGCAGCGCATTCCCATCCTTCTGCTCCTCCTTCTGATCCCCACCATTCTGAACTCCACTAACGCCGCCGCCATCCGCCTTACTTTCAGAGGCAACTACTTTCTCTCTTCTCGACGTAGGCACGGCAGAATCTCTCTCCTCTCTCTTTTCCCTCCCTTTCCCAGCTACAAACTCGCCGGTAGGGGGCCCAGATGATAAGATCTCTCTCCCAAAAACACACCCCATCTCTCAAAACACAACACTTCATTTCTCACAGTATAACATACTCTTTCTCCACCTTCAAAACCCAACAAAATATCACCAATCTGAAAGGTAAATAATCAAATCCGCACGTAAAGAACCCAAAAATCACACTCCCAAATCAAATTGACCAAATGGGCTTTGCTTAATCCAACAGATATCCACAAATACAGGAATAAATTCAACACATATACACAAATAAAGTTATTCGGCCAAACAAAAAATAAAAAAGCTAAATGGGTTGTGATTGAACAGCAAATACACTAATACAAACAGTATATTTAAAAATGGGTTTAACTAATAGGGCAAAAATAAGAATAATGTGGAATAATAGAAGACCCCTATAGCTTTAATGCCCAAGAAAGCAACAATGATTCAAAGAAGCCCACAATTTATGGCCGTCAAATTGAGCTAATAACCATGAAAGAGCAAAGGAATTGAATACAGTAAATATATTGATTAGCTTTATTCACAGCTTTTCTTTTTCTTTTTTCTTTTTTTCCTTTTATGATTGAAATTCAGAAATTAAAAATCCCAAAGCTTATTTTCAAATTTTTGATGTTTGATACACTAAAATTTTCATGAAATTGAATTTCCACCATTTTCTAGGTACAATCCATCAATGCATATTTTATTTGAAAATAATTTCTCACCTATTAGGTGATTTTTGTTTTTCATCTATTTTTTTGCAATAAGAACAAATTCTAGACTCAATGATAAAAAAAAAAATCATTTAATTGACAATTTGCATGAAAAACGAAGTCAAACGAACACAAAAAAAATTTCAAAATATTTTTTTTAAAATTTTTTTGACAATCCAAACAAATTTTAATACAAATTGTAAAAAAATTTATTTCAAAAAATAACAATTTGCGTGAAAAATAAAGTCAAACGTATTAGGTAAAAAATTATATCAATCAAACACATTTAATTAACAATTCTCGATAAAACAATTCTAACAAATTCAATTCCCAATTCTCGATAAAACAATTCTAACAAATTCAATTCCATAAAATTCATTTTCTTTCCACTCAATTCCACTCTTGCAATCAAACGGACCCTTAAATCAAATAGATCTGTGTAAATTTGAGTCTCTGCGACACTGCGTGTATGCTATAAATAGAGACAAAACTACTTTGAATTTATAAATATTATATAAATTAATATATTCATACTTTTTCATTTTCTAAAGTATACATTTTCCATTTTATTAGCTTTGTCTTATTATACTACTTGGAATTTTATTTTATTTTCTAATTTCAGAAAGAATGATATTTTTGCTAAGAAAGTAATTTATTTCTTCCCGCTTGGTCAAATTTGACATTTTTAGGTCTAAGGTGATTTTTTTTTTTTTTTTTTTTTTTTTTCACTCAAATGGTATTTATTTAGGGGCTAATATGATTCCTGGGCTCCGAAAAGGTCAAAGCTTTCTACGTTGCTATTTGGAACGATGATTGTCATCCTCCTTAGTAAATTCCTCAATGTCAACTGCTTAATCCTTCATCGAACATCTTCTCTTCCTAGTACCAATCATCTGCTAGACTAGCACGTAAGCGAGTTCTACTAGCGAACCCTTTTGTAAGACCAACCATGTCAATGCAAAAAAAATTATAATTGACATCATTTTCTAGGTACAATCCATCAATGCATATTTTACTTGAAAATAGTTTCCCACCTATTAGGTGATTTTTGTTTTTCATCTTTTTTTTTTTTTTTTTTTTTGCAATAAGAACAAATTCTAGACTCAATGATAAAAAAAAAAAAAAAAAAAATCATTTAATTGACAATTTGCATGAAAAACGAAGTCAAACGAACACAAAAAAAATTTCAAAATTTTTTTTTAAAATTTTTTTTGGCAATCCAAACAAATTTTAATACAAATTGTAAAAAAAATTATTTCAAAAAATAACAATTTGCATGAAAAATAAAGTCAAACGTATTAGGTGAAAAATTATACCAATCAAACACATTTAATTAACAATTCTCGATAAAACAATTCTAGCAAATTCAATTCCATAGAATTCATTTTCTTTCCACTCAAATTCCACTCTTGCAATCAAACGGACCCTTAAATCAAATAGATCTGTGTAAATTTGAGTCTCTGCGACTCTGCGTGTATGCTATAAATAGAGACAAAACTACTTTGAATTTATAAATATTATATAAATTAATATATTCATACTTTTTCATTTTCTAAAGTATACATTTTCCATTTTATTAGCTTTGTCTTATTATACTACTTGGAATTTTATTTTATTTTTTAATTTCAGAAAGAATGATATTTTTGCTAAGAAAGTAATTTATTTCTTCCGCTTGGTCAAATTTGACATTTTTAGGTCTAAGGTGATTTTTTTTTTTTTTTCACTCAAATGGTATTTATTTAGGGGCTAATATGATTCCTGGGCTCCGGAAAGGTCAAAGCTTTCTACGTTGCTATTTGGAACGATAATTGTCATCCTCCTTAGTAAATTCCTCAATGTCAACTGCTTAATCCTTCATCGAACATCTTCTCTTCCTAGTACCAATCATCTGCTAGACTAGCACGTAAGCGAGTTCTACTGGCGAGCCCTTTTGTAAGACCAACCATGTCAATGCAAAAAAAATTATAATTTTTTTAAAATGACCAAGAAAACTCTTTCGAGTATAAATTTTTTAACAAATAAACACAAAACACACATTTGAAAATAAAAACTAGCGAACATAATTGAAAATGAAATAATGCATTTAACCAAAAAAAAAGAAAAAAAGAACAACAACATTATTGCCACGTAATCAATTCATACAAAAAGAAAATATAAATAAAATTCATTTAAACTAGTAGCAACTTTTATTGATTTCTAGCTTTTCTTCCTTTTCTATTTTGACAAAAATAATTGTTTTCTTTTATCTTCTTACCTTTTTACCCTTCTCTTTAGTTTGTGCTTTTATAATTGTTTTAATGATTCACATTTGCTGTAGAAAGCCAAAACTTTGTTACATTTTCACGTGAATGGTTCCTTAATAAATTTCATTCCATTTTTACCTAATCCAAAACACATAATCGGACAAAAAAAAAATGCCAATAATATACTTCTAAACAAACATAGGAACGTCTTATATAGGACAAGCAGACAACTGGAGAACAAACATATGATGGGTGTCCAATCTTGGGGAATCTGTATTATGAAATTGTGTAAAATTTACGTACCCTAAACATATGTATAGATTTTTAATTGGGGTGTGAAACAATGTATCGATAGAATCATTTCCAACTAGTGCTTAATTATGTAAAATTGTTTTTAAAAGACGTTTAAAATAAAATTTGATCGGTGAAGTCTATTATCAGAATAAGGGTTGGTGGTTAGTTCGATTCCGACAATCATTGTGCTCAAACACTTCAACTAGAAAAATTTAGAGTAAAAATTGTGACCTCGTCCTTTGAAGTGAAACTACTTAAGATGAAGTAATTACCAATTATATATCCTTGGCATATCCTCATTTTAGCTTGAAGTCTTCTAAAAACTAGGAATATGTGCATGGGCATACTCGACTAGTACATAGTGGCCTTTAGACTTAAAGTAGACACCGTATTGAGATCTTGTACTTATGAATCTTCAATTTCATGCAGTGATTTACAGGAATTCATACTGGAGGATTGAGAAAATTATAAAATAGAAGTTCTAATGAAGTCGGAAGGGAAAAAAAAAATCTCTTAATACACTAACTATAAATAAGAATAGATATTCGATATTTTAAATTTAGAAAGTTCATGAAATGTCATGCTTACTCAGTATCATGCATTTTTTTGAAAAAGGTCCTCTAGTTATTAATTTACTAGGTAGCATATTAGCTTATTGTTAATCTAATAGTTAGAATTTTCTTGATTCTATAGAAAGAAAATTTGTGCATTTCAATGGCTTCTAATAATATATTATTATTTTTTCTTATTGAAATTTGAAAATATATAAAAAGGCCATTGCTACTTTGGATTGTGTGTGGGGTAGCTTGACAGGCACTCTTTTGAGATTTGGACCAAACTTATAATATCAAAATCAAACCAAAAGTAAGATGTGTTGCATTCTGAGGGTTGAACTCCAACTTTGAGGGTTTTTCATTGTCCCGTCCTGTCTCTAAAGTATTGTGGATGAAATAAATCGTGGAATGTGCCTCAACAGGTCAGGGTACAAAAATTGTCATCCTGATGTCCACAAAGAGTCAAATTCTATACTTTGTAAGAGACAGAAATCGAAGTCTCACACTACGACTGTCAGCTCAACTACTACCCTCACAAAGATGTGTTGCATTCTAGACTGTAGAGATCATTGAACATGTGAGATTTTTCTTGTAAAATATATTTTTACACACATTTTTTTTAATGTTACAATCTAAATTATAAAGATGGAGTGATGATATGCGAGAAATAATGAGTAAGAAGTTAATACAGTTGAACTTAAATTTAACGATATTAAATACATGTATATTTTCACATCAAATATAAAATGCAACACTACACTCAATAATCACAAAATGAGTTAGCTACATGAAGGTTGCTTTCCGAGTAATTTATATATCTAATGCAAGCAAATAATTTGTTGGGACAACAAATTTGTACTAAATCGTAACATCAAATATCATTTTTTGGGCTTAAATACGAGAGCCAGAAATGAATGTTCATCTTATTTTTAACAAGTATTATAAGACAATAGAGGTGACTCGTGATGAACGATTCATCTTAGTATCGAAAGTCATATTTTATTTACTGATAAAAAATTATTTGGGGCAAGTTATAAAGTACTTAAGAACAAGTGCCCTTTCATTTGGATAATAGATTAGTTCTCAAGGTCGTTTGTGGCTCTTGCATCGCCTCCATCAACTCGTATGCATTGCCTCCATTTTTTTGTGTATTGCACTTGCACCGCCTCCATTTTGTCTTCCCGCGTCGCCTCCCTCGTCAACTTCTAATTGCATCAATTCCACTAGCACCGTCGATGACGCCAATGAAGACATCAAGCCCAATGACTTGTTACTAGTCATTTCTCTCTCGAATTTTTCCCTCTCTTGTTTTTTTCTCTAGGGTTGTGTGATTTTGGGGAGAAGTAGAGCGCAATCTTTTATTGATCTAGTAGAACATATTCTTATAGCACTCAAGTGATTTTTATCAAAAATTTCCCACTACAAAATAGCGGAATAACAAGCTCGAATTTCCTTTTTTCTGTGGACATAAAGAATCTCCTTTTTCTCATTTGCGTAATAAATCTATTATAATTTTTGCAATTTTGTTGAGCCAAACTATATATTTCATAATTATCTTATTTTATTTCTCTTTTGCCATCGTTGTGGCTTATGATCACAAGAGTTTATCTCATAACAGAGGTGGCTCGGAAAATTTGGGACCTCAGGTAAAATTGTCAAGTGATCTTTTTGAAAATAATAATTAAAACATCAATCGCGCGGACGCCAAACAATGACCGACGAATATTTCTTAGGTGGTCATTAATGGTATGTCGATTGGTAATTACCAATATACCATCATTAGTGATTACCAACGGTAATGTTGTCGAGAATCACCAATGACACTTCAATCATTGATGAAAAGTCGTCTATCATTGTTGTTGATGATATAATTATTAATAAACCTGATAAAAAGTTATATATGTTAATCATTTATATGGAATTATCAACTGAGGTATGGTGATTATAGATACACTTTCATCAGTGATTACTAGAGATGTCAACGATCTAAGCCGAGCCGACTTGCGGTTCGAAATTCAAGGCTCGGGCACGACTTGAATAAAATGAACTCAGTTTTTTTAGGGCCCGAACCGAGCAAAAGCTCGCCAAAAATTTTCAGGCTCGAACTTTTCCCGGCTCATTTTTTCCCACCTTCTTTTTTTCTTTTTCTTTTCGTCCAAGCTTGTGGGCTGGCTCGGGCTCAAGCCGACGCCCAAAAATGGGGCTCTGCCCGAGCCTTGGCTATGTGTTTTCGAGCCGCAAGCCAAGCCTTGTTCGGGCTTTTCACGGGCCGAGCCCGAGCCGCGTGTTGGCAAGCATTTTTGCCATCCCTAGTGATTACTGACAATAATGACATTAAAGATTTTGTTGAGAATCTGTGACGATGCTTCAATCACAAACGAAAAGTCACCGTGTCATAATTGTCATTCACAAAATTTTATTTTTCTATATTTTTATTTTTTAAGATAACGACAAATAAGAAACAATTTTTTTTTTCTTTATACTATTATTGACTTGAAAGTTATTTTTTAACTTCTATTTTATTTGAGACAGAATTTCTGGTTTGTATTTAATTATATAAATTTAATAATTTATTTATTGACGGATTTTCTTTGTTAAGTAAAATATTTATGTTTAATATTATTAGCTAAAAAACCATTTGTAACCTTATTATTGTTTAATATTGCAAATTATCGACCAAAAATTTCTCAAGAAAAACAATAGTAAAAATATATCAATATTAAAATTTGGGCACGATAAATCGGAGGTCCTAGGTGACAATCTAACTCGTTTAATGGTTGAGCTAGCTCTATTCATTATTAAATTTTAAATTATTAATATTGTGATAAAAATATATTCATTAATTTTAATGTTCAAAGAACGTCAAGAGAAAATCTGATTATTTTTTATAAAAGGGAAAACAAAGGAATTATTAGCTAGATGTGCCGAGATTTGATAAGTCCTTTGAACCTTCTAGGGTTGGGTTGTCAAGTTAGGTAAACTTATGTTGACTTGAGAAAATAAATTTATATCTTTTAATCTTCGATTATGACGTGTTTAGGTAAAAAAAATAAAGCTACTGATTCTATCTAATTATAAAAATTAGGATAAGAAAATGATACCTAATGATAGAGATTGTTTATTGTGTTCTTCTTGTTTGAGATACATGTTCGCAAAAATATATTTTGAATTAAAACCATCGTTAGTGTACAGTTCTTTAACAAGTAATAAAGTGTATTTGAGTCCAAATATCGTCCCACAGAAATTGATTTAGTTTTTGATCTTAATAATTGCGATCTTAACCGAAACAGTAATAATGTGATGTATTAGTTTGTGACGAAATTATAACCAAAATAATTTATTGATGCAATTGAGTAAATTAACTAAGCTAAATGAATTTTGTTGTTGAATGCAAGTTGATGTGTTATAATGTATGATAAGCGCACTAGGATCCCGAATTTTCATGCAATAATAATTTATAATCTTAGTCTACACTTTGACAACACGGTTGAATTTTGAAGAATTAATGTTCATATATTATTAAATAATCTTTCTCGAGTAATATTAAACATACTCTCATATATGACCCGAATATATTTCTATGACGGATGCGAACATACAAGAGTGCATGAATTTTTATGAACACTTAAAAATTCATATAGAGTATAGCGGTATATTTCTATCCCTATCGGATCCTATGACAATTTACACAATATCGAGCATATTTTCCTTCTTTTGAATGCATAAATTAAGCCACCAAATTCATACAACTATTATGCACAATAATTGTAGTGAAAAAATAATCATGTAAATCATTCAAAATCCAAAAACATGTTTACAATGTCAAATATGTAAAATTAAAGGTCAAAAAAATTATATTACAAGGTTTATCGTTCTCCCAGCACAAAGAAATTTAGCCTAACATGTTGTGAAAAAAAGAGAGCAAAAGATATATAGGTTCATCACCCGAAATTTTTTAAAATTCAATCTTGATGTGTTATTTGCCTTATTTTGCAATTAATTCTCCATCCCTAATTATGAGTTAAGAGTTGATATTTATAGTACTCTCCCAGAAGTCTTAAATGTCCCTAGAATTCGTGCAAAATTGGCCCAAGAAGAAGTTCTCTTATTGGATTGAAATTGTTAAACAAAACTAGTTTTTTCGTCGCGATTGGCCTGGACAATCAGTCATGTAAAACTCGGGCGGTCGTGCATGCATTATTCCCCCCTCTATTATTGGTTTTGATCGTCCAGCCTATATAACTGGGTGGTTGCCTAGTTATGACGACTTTCAAATCTTACATTTTAGTTCTCAAATTTAATTATTGATTCTTTTAAATTCTTTCTCTCGCAAGTTCTACACTTCAACTTCTAATTGCATCCAATTGAACCAGTAAAATCTTTAATCTTCACTTTATGGACCGAATCAACTATCGAAATGTTGTAATATAGCCCTCATATTTTAGATTTCACCTTTTTTTCTCTTCCAATTGCTTGAAAAGAGATTCATCACTAAAATAAACGAAAATGAACCCAAGTCAAGTAGAAGTCAACACTTTCATGACATAAAAAATTGGTAATATAGTTCGAATAAGTGCACAAAATGCATTTATCAATAAATAAAATTGAATTGAATATGGTATCGAATATGAGATATTCTTGCAACACTCGAAGATATCAACTAATATATTTCAGAAATAAATGATGACAAAAATAGGTTTGTGGAGTTAATCTCAAATTTATTATAAATTAAAGGTAAAACAATACAACATCGGTCTCCAAAGTAGTTTATCTCATCAATAGTAAATTAGTCATTAACCTTTTAATAGTGCTTACATAATCAATCTTCAACGTGAAAAAATCGTACAAATCTCTATTAAATTGTTACATGACATCATCTTTGCATATCCAATTCTTCGAAATTGATTTTTTCTTCCCAACTTTGGTTGTCAATCAAAAATTTGAAGTCAACCATATGTTTAAGAGAATCCAATGACAATTAACGAAATTTTGTATGCTCTCCGTCATTGGAGTTGATTTGTACAATTATAGTCCCTTTTTGAGACCCATTTTTTTGGTTAAATCGTGTTTCAGAATAATTATTTTTTTGGAGAATTAAAAAATAAAAATTTGGAATTTATGTGTAAAATTATTTTATGGAAGAACGTGTAGTTGAAAATAAGTTTTAAAAAAATGAAGCACAAATATTGGCATAATCAAATGTCAAAGCCAATTCACTATTTAAATTAAAATTGGATCCATGAAAGTTGGACGTGGTAGAGCAATTAATACAAGATATACCAGCTTATGACCACTAGAAAATCACGAGCACTAATGTGCTGTGTGCAATTATTTCAAGTAGGGGACAACATAATCTGTATTATTATAAACATGCTGCACATTATAATACAAGTCAATCAAGCCATCGTTGCCACCATTACAAACCACCGTTCATCACTACTACCAACACCAACACAAACACCAACATTAAATCAATACATAAAAAATTATAAAAAGCATTCAACAAATCTGGAAAAAAAAAATTTAAATTTCAGCTTTAAAAAAGTGAATGAATTTCTACAAAGTTCATCGACGAGATTCAAAATTTAACGTCAATGACATTGGTAATTGATGATGTGGCGGTGAGTTGGCGTGTGATTTAACATATGAAATGATTTAACTGTTCATGTCATTTTTTCGTCATCCACATAAGTAAGAATTGAAACAGTTTCCATCCGGTAAGTGATGGAGTGGGACCGAGCAAAATTCAGTGACTAATGGGATGCTTGATGAAGTTCGGTGAGTAAATTGTGACATGATGCAAAGTTCACTGACCTTGAAATATTTAACTCTAAATTATCACTATTTTTTTCTAGACTTGTACGTCATTTTTCCCATTTATAAATCATCATTCTAAGCCAATGAATTTATGAAGTGGTCCAGTAAAGCTTACATAAAGCGAGGGCCCAACAAAATTGCCTTTTGAATTGGGAAGAGTTCAAAGTTCACGTGTTTGCAATAAAACAATTCAATATTCAAATTTTAAATTTCAAAATTCATAAATAAGGTATTAATTAATTAAATAAATTTATTAAGGTCACGTTTATAGAATTAATAGTCACAGGTCATTCATAGGTTACAGATTTCCAAATTAATTGGCCACGAATTATTTAATGGTCACAGATCAAAAAATTTATAGGTCACATTTTATTCATCGGTCATAGATTTGCAAAATAGTTAGTCACAGATAAAAAAATTTATCAGTCACACGGTCACATATTTCCAAACTAATTGGCCACAGATTCTTTTGGTCACAGAATGAACAAATAATTGGTCACAGACCCTCTTGTCCAATCCCGTTGCTGCCCTGCCACCTACACCGTCATCGTCACAACCACCACCTACAATAACAACACAACACCGCGGCCACCAACGTCACTATCTCACTACTACCACCAACTAGATCTGAACCCACACCACCACTACCGTCCCCCGCCACAGCCAAAAAACCATCACCACCACACCAACACCAGCTCACCATGCCTCTCAGCAACCAAGACTTTCCCCTTCCTAGCCCCCTTGGCAAGATATGACTGAGTTGAGGGCATATCAATACACTGAACCCATCTTAGAACACACCACTGCCATCACCACCACCACTGTCCCCTGCCAGCTACCTACCCCAATCGTCAGATCCACCACCACGACCACAAAAAGGCCACCATACAAACATCATCACCAGTCCCCAATCGCTAGATCCCCTGCTTCTACTTCGCGAGCATTGGTTGCGGTGTTCGCCTGTGAAGAGTAGCCAGAGTGGAGCACAATACTGTCGACTTAATTATGAAACTGCCAGCTGAAGCGGCTCTCTTTACCACACCACAGCACCTCCGTCGCACCACAGCGCACCACCGCCGCACCACAGTACCACAACACCTCTGTCACACCACAGCGCCACCACTGCAGCACACCGCCGCACCATCACCATACCATAGCGCCACCACCGCCGCTTCCATCATTGAGAGGGAGGGGGAGAGAAAGGATGAGAGAGAGAGAGAATTAAAATATTTTTAGGGTTTGGATGAGAGAGAGAGAATTTATAATATAATTATTAATATTAAAATATTACCTGAGTTTTTATTAAAATACCTTTGGGCCTGACTTTTGCACTCACATCTTGAAACACCTGCATTTTTGTAATTTCCTCTTTGAATTATGATGCGGCCTAGGCCGACTAGAAATTTGGGTCGGGTCACTTTAATTTAAAAAGTCTACAACCCACTTCAAAATTTCTCTCTAAAGGATAGCCAAAGAATGAACCCCACATTTGATGCTTATTAAAAAGAGTATTTTGGGTGAAAAAAGTTGGAATAGTGATTTTTTGAAGAATGTATGGTTCAAAAGTAGGATTTTTTTTTTTAATTTACGTACAAAATATTTTATTGTGAGAATATGTGGTTAAAAATAAGTTTTAGAAAAAAAAGTTTTTGAAGAAAGGGTAGACAAACATCGGCTAAATTATAGAACTCTCGGATGCATAGTCAAATTGTGCAATCTGGATTGGTCCACCAACTGATTGTCGATTTTTTAATCAAATTGTCTTGTTCGATTCAATTTTACCCATTTTGAATAATGATTTTTTGAAGAACACTTGATTTAAAAATAAGGAAAAATATTGAATTTACTTCTTAAATAATTTTATAGGAGAATGTGAAAATGGATTTTTAAAAAAATGGAGGTTAAACATATACTTCATATGCATTCACTTATTGGAATTAGAATTGTATCCTAAAGTCAAACTCATTATGTTCCAACTAAATACATGAGAACAACACTTCACGTACATGACATATTTCACAGGTTCCTGCCAGTCAACACACAAGCATGGACCCCATGCTACATTTTTTTAAAAAAATACACGTGGAGGCTCGCCTCCACTGTGAGGGGCCCGTAGGGAAATGACTATATTGCATTTCTTGATGTATTGACTATATTTGATTTCTTGACTATACATGATACAATAATGCAATATATTTGATTTCTTGATGTATTGACTATATACTATACCTGTAGGGATTTCTCAATACATAATACAATAAATTTTCAAACTAAATACAAGACAAATTCTAGTTTTAAAAAATTGTTACATGCATACACGATGAAATCAAACTTTCCACAAGGTACCAATGTTCTATATTTGGCATGACGTATTCGATAATATTATAAAAGAAAATCAAAGAAATTATCAGATACTGTTTTTCAAACATACTTTTACACATTCATGAGACAACTGATGAGTTCCTGAGATTTCTCTACTTGGGGATTTTCTTGGAGAGGGACGAAATGGAGAACAAAATGAGCAACGCCAACAAAATGGAAGCGACCAAAGAAACTGCAACGGAAGCTCCGATACGCCTGCAGAACTCGTCGTAGATATTACAAATCTTTCTCCATCCAGTGTGAGAATTGCCTTTTAAACCTATATAAGCAACTCCACCTGCTGTCCCAGTTGCTGCCGCCACAATTCCTAAGAAAAGCTGCACAAACATTGTTAAGAGTTAGTCGTAAGTCGTAACCCATTTTTGCAAGAGTAACCAAAAGGTGTCAAGTGGACCAAATCGAGCCATCTCGACTATAAACTTACCACATCGAATATGACGAAATGAGACACCAGTTTTGGACAGCTACCAGGCCTAAGGAGGGCAAACAAGGAAAAGAGACTGGTAATAATACTGTAATAGCCCACAGCAGAAAGTGCTGCTACAAAGTATCTGCACAAGGGATTATCAATTTGGAGTTAGCTTGCAATTATAATAAAAATAACTTAAAGAAATTGTAATAAAATTATGAGTCATGGCACTAATATATGGTGCATGTTTGGCTAAGCTTAAAAATATAACTATAAGTAAGTTTAGCTATAATTAAAATAGATATATATATATTTTTTGTTGGTCAAATTTGCAGATAAGTGAGTTACTCAAGTAATCTCTATTTTACTTTTAAAATAGGTAATTTTTTGTAGTTATAAAAAAAGTAGCTTATTTACACACATTTAGAAATTAAAACTAAAAGTTAATTTTCTCCTGAATTTCAAAACTTCAACATTCAGGGGTTGTTAGACAAAGTTTTAGCAGATTTTGATAGAAATTGATGAAATATACGGTTGAAAATTTTAAAAAATTTTAATCTCATAAAATGTAAAGTTAAACTTAATTGTTAACTTCAATCTCAAATTTTAGTAACTACTTAAACTTTTCGAAACAAGCACTTTTGACATTTGATAAACACTAGAGTTTCCATATAGAAAATCAATCCAATAAGAAAACTATAAAAAATGTTTTCAAAACCTAAAATAAAATAAAATAAAAAAAGTCCCAAAAATAAAGAACTAGCGAAACTTCTCCCAAAGCGAAGAAAGGGCGATTAGACGGCAAGAACTAAGGATCGTTGGCTAGCTACAAGAGGTAAATATAATAAATTTGAATACTTTTAAAAGAATTTTTCGGAAACACAATTCGGAATTCAACTTTTTTCACTTTGTCTAGGTCTTCGACTAAGCATGGCTTTAATTGTTATGCTACGAAATTTTTTATTTCTATAGCATTTTGTGTCCTACTTTTTTTTCTTTCCAGAAATAGAGTTTTTCCATGTCATTTTTTCCTTTCTGTTTCTGTGCAACCTAGTATTCATGCGCACATAGATAGATAGATAGATAGAAAGAAATGTTAATTGAGAGATAAAATTCCACATCGAATAAAGATAAAAATATAGATCAATTTATAAGGTTTTAGACTACTCATCTTAATAGATTGACATTTTAAGATGAATCACAAGTCTTTACATGGTATCAGAACCCATTAAGCTTTAACGAACAATTCGATCCTATTAAAACTCAAAAAATGAGCATACGAATTTCAAGATTAGTCTGCTCAAACGAGTTACCATCTTGTGAGACATGTTAATTGATAAAATTTCACATCGAATAAAGATAAAAATATAGGCCAATTTATAAGGTCTTGGACTATTCATTTTAACAGGTTGACATTTTAAGATAGACCCCCCAATCTTTACAAAATTGAACTTACACGAAAGCTGGTGAATGATTGAACTTGGCAGAAATTGGAGCTTGGAATGGATAAATTGGTATTGGAACTATTTCAGTTTGCTTACTAGTAACCATAACCAAAACAGCCACCAAAGCTGAAGCAAACAGTAGGAATCTCAAAACCACATCAACCAATGCAAAGTAGGCGGACGAAGCTCTCGACTCTGTTGGCAGTCGTGGTGGTGCTACCGGTGGCCGAGCCGCCTCCTTCTCCCATGATGTGGTGGTTTCGGGTTGTGGAGCCGTCTTGTAGGGTTCCGACGACATTGTACCTGATCAAGCTAAGTTTTGTTGAATATTATAGGTGTGTTTGAAGATATATTACTCATGAATGTGATAATATATAGACAGAAAATGGATGTCCTTTTGACTTAGGTTTGGTTGGAATTTTCTGCACGCCAAGTGATGATTTTTTATGATTAATTTCTTCATTTCCTATCGTAGCTGGAATAATTGACTACATTGAATTTTTTAATGTATTGGATTATGTTATAAGTACAAAATTCTTAACAAAAAGTTTGACGAAATTGACAAGTGGGGTGCCCTCCTAATGGAGGGGCGGCTTGTGGCAAGCCGCCCCTCCATTAGGAGGGCACCCCACTTGTCAATTTCGTCAAACTTTTTGTTAAGAATTTTATACAAATAGAATAATCCTAATGTATTAGATTAAGTAATTGGATAGAAACATGTAAAAAATTTAGTCCTATCCAATTTAGTTCATGTTTGATTCTTATTTTCAAGAATTTATTTTTAATCATACATTTTATAGAACACAAAATTTTTATTAACTCTCCAATTGTACATTCATCAACTTTTATATATATATATATATATACTATCTAAATTAAACATGGGATTATTATACTAAACATATCTTTGGACAGAAATATTTAATATTGAAACCTTTGAAAAAAATAGTTGGCGACCCCTATTGCCAAATACGCCCTACATTTTCAAATTAGCTGAAAATCCCCCTATATGACATTTGAGGTGTGAAAGACCCAATTTTCATCCATTTTCTCGATAAAAAGGCTTGTGAAATAATGAATATATCCTCTTATTTAAATAAAATATAAATAAAAGAAGAAATAAAATAACCGAGGCTCGTGGCTACCGTAAAAATCTTCACCACAGAATCCAGCACCAGCTCAGTCGCCGGATACTCTTCCAACATCGAACTTTCTTCCACTGCCACATATTTTTTAGTTTAGAAGTCACAGCCTCCGCGTCAAGAATATTACCAGTAGTAGCAGTAGAATTGGAATTGAAAATTGAGCAAGTTCTCAATGCTCTAAGAGCCCGTTTCACCCCATTACTCCCCCATTAAATTATAATTCACTTTTTTCTCCAATAATATAATATTACACGTAAACTCAAAAACTTTTCTTATTTTTTAGCCATACAATTTTTAAAAAAAAAAAAAAAAATACTATTACTCTCATTATAATGTAAAATAATGGGGCCAAATGGGTGCTAAATGAGGAAACCAACGTATTTTTATTATTATGAATGTTGTTCAAATTAAAATAATGAACAAGGTGGCGGTTGGGGGAAGTTCCCATTATACGCGCTGACGCCCGGCCGAACATTAAACCAATTCGTAGCATAGTGGTGAAGGCGGGAGCCAAAACCTCTGCTCCCAGGTACAATTTTAGAGTGGTGTTGTCTTAACCGATTGGATTAAAGTGCGTTGTCTTAATTGATTGCTGGGGTGGGGGGGGGGGGGGGGGGTGGGGTGATATATTCATCATTTCACTAAATTTTATTGAGAAAATGTGATCTTTCGCAACTCAAAGGTCATATAGGGGGTTTTCAGCCATTTTGAAAAGATATGGGACATTTGGCAATAGGCCCATACGATGTGGAATTTTGCGCCAATAAACCAATAATTGACTAATCCATTAATACGAAGGAAATTTTTGATGAGTATTTTCTTAGTTTTCTCGAACATTATCACATTTTCAGGACTAGTTATAATGATCAAAATATGATTTTTTTTTTTTTTTATATTGGTGTTGTCTAATCGAGTGTATGATACCGTAAATTTTTATCTATCGTCATATGAACTAGTATTCAATTTAGCGAAGAAAATTTCAATGACCATAACTTTCAAGATGATAGCTTGAATAATGCATCTTATGCAAATAATTTTTTTTTTTGAGTTTCCACTTGAAAGGTGTCATGATGCTTTGAAGCCTCTGTCTTGATGTATAATCAACGGCGCCGTTGTGCTGTCATTGTTTAAGCATTCATATATATCTTTGACTATGATTTCTATAATATATACATTAGCTGTTTATTTGGTCTAATGTAGAAGATAAAGTTTAAATTTCATCTATATATTTTAATTGGTAAATGGTCTGTGGGAAATTATTTTCGAGGTACCTCAATTTTAGGATTCATCTTTAACAAGGAAACACTCTTGTCTACATTTGATCAAGATCATGCTTAGAATTTTATTTTAAAAATTTGATTTGATAAGAGTAGCTCCAAGCTCTTATTATAATTTAGTGGCTCATTTCGAGAAGAGTAGCTCAACTTCTTATATATTAATTGTTATTTTCTTTTCAAGCAATACACGACTTTATCCTAACGTGCATATGATTTGGCAAAGTGAGCTATCGATGCACTTAGGACAGTTTGGCATTGTTGTACTCTTCGACTTTTGATGTGCTTAAGTAATAATTAGCTGCAAGAAGAATCAATTAAGTGTTCGATAAACTTTTGTTTCAAAATTAATATTGTATTTTAAAATGAGCATTTTTGCATTTGGTAAAATAAAGTGATTTATTGTCGTGCATGTATATAATTATTAAAAAGGATATTGATTATAATAATTTTCTTTTATATTACTACAATAAATGGGAGTATTTTAAAATTTATGTTAGTCAATATGTAATATAATAAAAAATACTTTAATTGCAGTCTTATAAGAAATCATATAGGCATAAATTTTCTGAGAGGGTGGGAACAGGACTAGAAATTTAAATCATTGCTTATTTGTATTTTTATTACAACCAGATAGAAATGCGTCTTACAGGGAAAGAACTGAAGAAATATGAGGATGTGCGATATAACAATAACAAATGGGATAGATATATAAAAATGATGAATATAAATAACGGCTCCCTAATTTTATCTGAATCACGAACAAATATTAATTTCAATTAGAATAACCAACGTCACACCATTGGCGATTATTGACTGAATTTTTGACAATTACATTTTATTTTTTACTGTTCTTGAAAATGTCCACTTGACGAGTTTGTCCAAGGACTCCAAATTATTTGAGCCATCTAAGACATACGCACGTATTTTATATAACTATAATTATTTGTGCGAAACTTTCAAGAATTAATATACTCGATATATTTAAATAACAAGACATGTTATCTTCCCAACTAACTAGCCAGATTTTGTGCATAAAAAATTGATTTTGTCTGCATAGAATTGTACTCAAGTTGAATCTAAAACTTTTTCCAAATTTATGTAACAATTGCAGCATCACATAATTGTAATATGCAGACTAATCGTTCCACAACTGTTTTTCTATCGCGTCGCTATTTGTAACGTGTTGTGATCCATATGTCTTAGTACATATTATTTACATGAACTCTCATATATAAATGTTGTTTTGTATATAAATATATTATCTCATTCACAATCTGTAACAATTTCTTTATCATAGGGTTTGGTGAAAGATGTTCATTATCTCATTTATATTAATAATCATAGAGTATTATCTTACTCGTTATATTCAATAGAAAGTATTGAATAACAATGAATTCAACACGCAATATATTCTATAATTTTTTCTATTACGGACGAAACACGTCTAAAAGATCAATGAAGAGGTCATCGAAAATGATAAGATATTGATGGTTTTTATGATGATTATAATTGTTATTTTGAAGAGTTCTTGTACATTAAATTATGCTTGTGACTAGTGAAAGTCTAATTGACAAGTCTAGATTCCTAAAATTAGTTTCTTGTCCCTTTCTTTTACATATATCTCATGTACTAATTCTTACCTGTATCTTCGGATGTACAAGTGGGAAATTAATTAAGGGTTTCCCCAAAAAAAAAAAAAAAAAAAAATGTTATGTATGACTTTACTTTTTCACACTGTAAAATATCACTCTAATATGAATAATAATTTGATCACAATAAAGACAACTCGAAAACAATTTAGCATAACGTTTTCAAATTTTTTTTATTATGCTAATCAACTATCCATTATTCATTAGATAATTGAATATTTTGACCTTTCCTTCATTTAGGCACCGGTGTATCCATCAAGATGAAGACGTGAAGCAAGAAAGATGAGAGGGGGGGGGGGGGGGGGGGGGGGGGGGGGGGAAGAATTAACAAATGACAGCAGAAGGCTTGCAGCCTTTAATCGCAAGGTATCGGCGGAAGTAATAACGCGTTGATCTAGTTGTCACTAGAGCTACACAGGGCTGTCTAAATTGATTCGATTATGCCGATAAGCTCTTAAGTTGAGCAAGAGATGCTCTTAAACGACATTTCACCATTATGCAAAAAGGGAGTTGAAAATTTAATTTTCGAGATCAAGATCATCTCCACTGTATTCCACGGATTGCAATCTATCTGACATTTAAATAAATTGTCATTAAATAGATGGTTAGATTTAAAATTGATCTCAAATGCGTCTCATCAATATTCCAGTATTTTCACCTTTGTGTCTTTTATTAACAATAAAATAAAGATAATAAAATAGAGTAAAAGAAAAAGAAACTCCAATGTTCGAAATAAACAAACATAATCTGTTGACCCCAAAAAATGTTGCCAACAGAATCCCAACATCATCCCCTTTGCGTGGATATCACCTGCACACGTAGCACCCCGTTAGGAGGCAAAAGCCGCCGGTCAAGAAAAAGGTCCGACGACCGTTTGCACTCCGACAGTCAAGTCAACGGTCAGACTAAAATATTAAAAGAGTGCAAGAGATGGAAGAGAGGAGATTTTTGTTAGATTTTGAATCGCTTACCTTTGATTGTCCATGGATCCATACTTATAGAGATGAAAATGTAGGTGAACCAAGTGGTTAATGGATCAAGCCCAATCCCAAGCCCAAGCTCAAGCCCAAGCCTATAGGACTTCATTCTTGAGGAGCCTTGATTGTACCTCTTTAGGCACCTCGGTTGGACCTCTAGGGAGCCTCGGTTAGGCACTTTAAGGGACCTCGGCTAGGCTTCTTGGGAGCCTCGGTTAGGCTTCTTAGGAGCCTCGGTTTACACCTTTGTAGGCACTTCGACTAGCCACTTGGAGAACTTCGGTTAGGCACTTTGAAGGACCTCGACTAGGCTTCTTAGGAGCCTCGGTTAGGCAATTTGAGGGACTTCGGCTAGCCTTCTTGGGAGCCTCAGTTTACACCTTTGAGGGACTTCAACTAGGCTTCTTGGGAGCCTCGGTTAGGCTTCTTAGGAGCCTCGGTTTACACCTTTGTAGGCACTTCGGCTAGTCACTTGGAGAACTTCGGTTATGCACTTTGAAGGACCTCGGCTAGGCTTCTTAGGAGCCTCGGTTAGGCACTTTGAGGGACTTCGTCTAGCTTCTTAGAGACCTCGGTTAGGCACCTTTGTTAGGCACTTCGGCTAGTCTTTTGGGACTTCGGTTAGGCTTCTTAGGAGCCTCGGTTTACACCTTTGTAGGCACTTCAGCTAGCCACTTGGAGAACTTCGGTTAGGCACTTTGAAGGACCTCGGTTAGGCTTCTTGACGTGGCTGCCACTTGGGCTTATGTTGACCTTGGTCAAACTTTAACATCTTCTTTGACGTACTTTCACGTGAGTTGTCACGTGGGACTTTTTCAGAGGTTCCATTTTAATGGAACAACATAATCAATTAAATTGCTAAGTTATAAGGTCTAATAGAGGCTCTAATTCCTATATCTATGATCTATACTTATGTATATACATTGTCTACTTTTTGTCCGTTGTTAGCTTGATGGAGTCCTTTTCATCTTACATTGGAGATTTTTTTTTAAAACTCCGTCTACATTCACTTATGTAACAATTTTTTTAATCAATTTATAATTACATTAAGGATACTCTAAATTCTTCAATAATTCATGTGGAGTCTATCCAAATTCTTCCCAAAAAAAAGGTCTTTCTCTCATTTCGCAAAGATAAAGATTCCCCAACATAAGGTCAGACTAAATTTCGTCGAAATTTTAAAAATTATTGTCACCTTTTTATTATTTTATAACAGCTTGTTAAGAATTATCCCAAAATCTCAAGTTTATTTTTGCCAGTAGAACCACAGCTAATACACGATCATTCAGTTCCGCCCTTTCTAGGATTTGTTTTTCTTGACCACCTTAAATAGCAAGCATATGATTATGTGGTTCCATCCATGATAATGGACAGTGTTATATAAGATAACATAAAAAATTCGAACACTATCCTATCCAGCACAAGAAACATGTCATTCATGATATCCATCGTAGCAAGCACGAACTTGAAACATATTCGGAACTCTGTATTATATGTTTAACTTTTGGTAGCGACAATATATACCAGTATCATTCCTTAGTCACACCGTACTAAATTAATCCACGGCCACACAATAAGATGAGTTTAGACCATATTTCTCGTTATGAGTAAATAAGTTGGTTTAAAATAATAATAAATAAAAAACGAATTCAAATAGTAAAAATTTACTTTTCTTTATTAATCAAAGTTAGTTTGAGCCACATTATTTTTCTCATTCTCATCATTCTACTCGTTTTTAACAACATATTTTTCAATAAAATAATATTTTTTATCTCATCGATAACTTTTCCTTATTTTTTAATCACATATTTCCCATCACATCAACAGTAAAAATGCTTTCTTCCGCAAATAATTTGGCTCAAATAGGGGCAAAATAAGCAAATTTATTTTTTTCACAGAGGAGTTACTTTAACAATCATAAAGAAAGAGAGTGAGTGAAATTTGAAAATGTAAATTTTCAAGTAAATAAGTAATTTTATTAATCTAAATAAAAAATAATTTAATGATTTCAGTATAACCATAGAAATTACTTTTAGAAAAGTAATTTTTTACTTAAAAATAAAATAAAAGTAATCTATAAAAATGTACGTTTACTTTTCTTTTAAGTTTACTAAGAAGTGTTTTGTTATAGTTCTATTTGTATATTTAATAATTTTTACATTTTTTTAACACGACGTCACGTAAACATGACACATAACATTGCACTTATATCAACCCTAATCTAATCCAGGCCTGCTAGCGTCCCCCAATAGGGGGCCACCATGTGTCCATTACAAACACCATTTGGTGGCCCCTTGTGTACCACAAGAATATTTGTAAGGAAAATTTTCATAAGTAAGAACATAAATATGGTCTATTTCAATAATAGAAAACAAGTTTCAAACTTCAAAAAATCAAAATTTTATTTATTTATATATTTAATTAATTAAATATATAAATGTAACAGATATATATACAATTTGGTAACAAATTCATTCATTGGTCACATATTATCAAATTAATTAGTCACAAATTATTTCGAAGTCAAATAAAATATTTTATACGTCACATTTTATTTTCGAAGTCACAAATCAAAATTTTAATATGTCACAATTATTTTACGATCACGATTTACAGATTTCATAGGTCACAATTTGTTCATCGGTCACAAATCACAATTATTATAAGTCACAACTTATTATACGGTCATAAATTATCAGAATATTGGTCACAGATTAACAACTTTTTAGGTAACATATTATTTCTTAATCACGAATTATTTAAATCATTGGTCACATATTAATCAATTCACTGATCACAATCAACCAGATAATCTGTGACCATCATCAACACTTGCGACCAACAGCAGCACCACCATCGTCACCGCCAAAACCACTGCCACATTGATTACAAATTAATTAATTTATTGGTCATGACTCTCAATTGATCAATAAAATCGTTACAAACACCTACACCAGCATCACACCACTCCAAAAAACAGCACTATCGTCGAACACCACCAAAAACATCGCCCACCGCCAACAACGTCGCCCACCACAACCATCAACGTCGCTGCCCACCGCCCCAAAGCACCGCATCATCGTTAACACCCACAACGACGTCGCCCACCGCCACCACCGTCGACATCACAACCAACGACCACCAATAGTAACACCACAACCACTGTGACGAGCGTTGCACGAACAGCGGCGCTGAAGTACTCAAATCAAATCAAACCAATATCTCAAATCGCGCTTCTAGATCCACCCTACAAAACCACCACTACCACCACCACAATGCGGCTTTCACATTCGCAACAAGTAGCCACCACCAATGCCTCAAAGTATGAAAATCAGAAACAAAAACAGTAAAAAAAAAAAAAGGCACCATCGTCTTAGTGTCATAGCAAATCCACCACCATACCATTGCCACCAGAGAAACTTTGGTTGGGGGAGTTGCTGCGGGTGGAAGGAGAGAGGCGAGAGGCAGAGAGAGAAACTTTGGTTGAGGAAGGGGAATGATATGGGGGTGGCTGGGGTAGGAGGTAGAGTTTATAAATTAATTCAATTATTAATATATTATTTAACAAAACATTTGATTTTTGAACAATAAAACATCCCATCTGATTTTAGAATTCTGAATATTTAAAGTAGGATTTTGTGTAATTTCCACTATTTCTAATTCTATATAGGTTCAGAAATTATTTCTAATCCTATATAGGTTCAGATGTTCCAACCAAAATTGTGGCTCTTATCTACATTCAACCAGTGACTCTTTTGTGTTAATATATAGTGAATTCATTCACATTCCCTCTTTGAATTTTTCAACAAATCAATTATGACAAGTGTGACATTTAGTCTGTTAGTGTTAAATTATTGTAATTAGTTGTTCTGTTAACAAAAGGACAAACTCGAACATTTTAGAAGTTTAAGGACTTAATTGTAAAGTTTCATAGTTGGTTGTATAGTGTAGGGTTCGAGATCCAAGTTTGGATCACGAAGGAAACTCGCCGCATTTTCGCTAGATGCTCGTGGGAGTCATGCTTGAGCAGATGAAGCAGAACATCCAGCGCTCGACCTTCGTCCACCTGTTGCTCGAGCGACAGTGCTCCTCGCTCGAGCGACAATTTTACGGCCTGATTTAATTCGTGATTTCGCGAAATTTTTATTGGCCAAAGTTACCATATTCGTCCAACATATAAAAGGGGGCTGCGCATTCGGGAACATAGATTGAACGTTATACATTTAAGAGAAAACACTTATTCTCTCAAGAGCTAAACCTTTATCAAGTTCAATCACTTTGATAAATGTGCCATTTGGATTGAAAACATCAAAACCTTCAATCAAATACACTGGTGCCATTCTTTACTTGGATATGTTTGGAATATTGGATCGTCAACTTGACTAGTTGCGAAGATCAAGGAAGAAACTCAAGAACGATAAGTTCTTGGTGGATCTACAAGAGATAAACTGCGAGAAGAGCTAGAATTGGTTTCATGTGCACATTTCAGGAGAGCTGCTTCAAACTTCAGACATGAGATCAAAAAACTTGTGTCGTCAACTTTGCTGGTGGTTTGTAAGTTTATAATACAGTTTATAGTGGATCTTTGACAGCAAAGTGCCCAGAGTTTTTCCCACGTTGGATTTCTCCGTGAATAATTCTTGTATTGTTTACTGCTTTAGTTATTGCTTTAGTGATTGCGGTAGTTCAAGTTAGAATAAACTAAATTGATTGATTAATCATCTAAACATAATTAACTTGTGACTTGTTGCATGTTAATTAATTTTTAATTTCGCATTTACACTTAATCACCTCTCCTCTAGGTGTAGTTGGGTCGAATCTCCGGTTTATCATAATCAATGGTAGACGAGACACTATGAATAATTTTTTTTTTTTTTTTTTTTTATTATTGCTTTTACCAAATATTCCATGATAATATATGATTCAATATATTTTGTACTTTAGAATATTCTAACGTTGGATACTAAGCAAAATATAGAATAATCAATATATTTTGTACTGATAAACAAAATTCCGCCAATAATCAATTTAAAAGCATTAATCTTAAATAAAGTGTGTGATAATGCTAGAGTCGATACTAGACATTTCAAAAGAAATATTTCTAATTTCTCCCATTTTTTCGAAGAATTCAATTTCGAAACTCTATTCCCAAAGTTAGGGCAAATATGTAAAACTTAACCGATAAAGAAGACAATATGTTGGTGTCATAGAGTTCAATTTGATAGACTGTTTCCTACATATTCGTATCCAATTAATCATAAGTGAATACGAAATGGCACTATCATAACGAATCAAAATGTAAATAGATAATTAAATTGTCGACCACGATGAAGCGTTGAAGATGATTTTCCTTAAATCGTATCAAGTCATACACGAGATCTTGAAATAACTAGTCAACTCGATTGCAATCAAAGTGTCGAAAATATCTCCATAATAACTTAAAATATTATGTGAAGGCCACATGCAATTATAATCCACCAAACTTCCACTCCTTTTGCCAACCGTATCCACCTCCATCCATTAATTACCCCACCCACCCACGACGTCCAAACAAACCAAAATGTGTGTATATATACATAGTTACGTACACACATAGAGAGAGACAAGAGAGAGTGAGAGGTCTCATATTTCATAATTTCTTGTCTCTCGTCCTTTGGAACTTTTCTCCAGCGAAAATGGAAGTTCAAGGCGCAGGCCACGGTGGTGGGTACGGAGGAATGGAAGCGGGCGCAAAAGGCGGAGGGAAGGAAGTGATGGTGGCGAATAGAAGAAGAATGAGTGGTTGGGATTTTGTTTTGAGGTTTTTGGCTTCGGGACTGACACTTGTGGCGGCTGTACTCGTCGGAGTTGATAAGCAGACAAAGATTGTTCCGTTAACGTTGGTGCCGACGCTGCCACCGGTGAATATTCCGGTCACCGCCAAATGGCATCACATGTCCGCCTTTGTGTAAGTATTTCTTACTCTCCCTTTGCCCCTTTGCCTTTATAATACATGACTGCAGTCAAAGTTGCATCTCGTCTAAAAATTTAAATTGTTATTTTTAACAAGATATTTATTCTTTTATCAAGCATTTGACACTCGTATATTTTCACATACGAGCAGCGACATAATTTGAACTCGAAATTTGTCATTTATTTAATGATTTTCAGGTACTTTGTGGTGGCAAATGCAATAGCATGTTCCTATGCAGCTATATCACTGGTCTTAACATTGGCAGGAAAGAAAGGTTTAACAGTGGTGATAATCATATTTGACCTAGTTATGGTGGCGCTGCTCCACTCAAGTGGTGGCGCCGCCTTGGCCGTGGGTCTGCTTGGCTACGAAGGCAATTCACACGTGCAGTGGAAGAAGGTATGTGGTGTGTTCGGAAAATTCTGCAACCAAATGGCCATTGGCATTGGCCTGTCTAGTCTTGGTGCTGTGTTCTTCTTCCTGCTCGTTGCACTTGCCGCTCTGCATCACCACAAGAAAAAATAGTGTTGTACACGTAGTCTACAAGGATTCGACACAACATATTTATGTTACTATGTAGTCTATGTTGTACGTTAATGTGTTGATTTAGAATTTATGAATATATGCCGCGTGGTTGTTAATTTGTTACTTCATAAAATTATTTATGTGTGAATATTCTTGAGAATCATTCGTTGACCATAAAGGGTGTCATTTGGTGAAAACAAGTCATCCATTGCTAGTTGCAACTAGTGCTAGCTTCCATGAACTTTTGGTGTTTCGTGAAATTGAATCACGTTGATGTGACACGATTTGATTTACATATATGAACAAGAAGACTTGAACCAATTTTAAGAAAATTTAGTATTATTTACAACTAATTTTTCTCTATGCACCACAATCTGAAATTGTTTTAGGTTTAACTAAATAAAAAAACAGTGAAAAACTAATTTTATTAGTTATGATAAACGTTAAAACCTAATTTGCGATGGTTTGACTTTTATTGTGATTTTACATAGACTATACACTCAATTTTAATGCTTTCATCTACCTTGAGAGTATATGAATTAATGAGGTTGTTGAGACTAATACATCGTTTACTATTTGATGTGTTGCAGTTCGAATAGAGATGTAGCAAATTCAAATGTTCTGAGTTAAAATATATTTTATTTCAAAATTTGCTTGTTCCCCTTTTATGTAACCCGTATAAACTTAGCCAAACACATTTTTGAAATCGGACTTGGCCACTTGTTTGACTAGAAAAACTCAAAAGTCCAATTTCATAGAAAAAAAAAGGGAAAATTGTAGCAGAGGTCGCCAAACATTTTCATTTTATTGCAGAATGTAACTTAACCGTTCATTTTTGTGGCCGCAATCCCTAACTGTTCACTTTAATTACAGCCGGAATCCATTGGACAGATTTCGTCTAGAATTCCGTTAGTCAACACTGAAAGTAGATTTTTGACTCAAATTGACAAATGAAATGAGTGATAAAATGGTCCATTTATATTCTTATAACAAAATAATTAAATGAAAAGCAAAAATTAAAAAAAAAATGAACTTCATCTTCTCCAAAACACCCCACCTCCACCTCCAAAATAAAAAACTACAGTCGCCACAGTCGCCATATCAACATCGTCCAACCATCGTCGTCACTACCGCACAACCAGCAAAAATACCTCGAATTTGAATGGTGTTTAGTTTCGCATGCATTGATTTTTAGGACATTTTTAGGTGTTTGGTAGTTCTCACGATGTTTGTTTCTAAAATCTGCCACGTTTACTGGAAAATGAATGCGAGTAAAAAAATATAGAATTTTTAAAGTTGGTTTCTTTTGAGCTTAGATTTGTTAAAATTTAAGCCTTTTAAGTTTTTGACAAATGGACTTATGTAGTGAATTAAATTTGAAGTTCTACTATATCTTGATGTGTTTTTATATTACTTGTAGGAAGACAATTCTGTGTCAAATGAAGTTGCCAAGCGCGAAAAAGCAAGGCTACAAGAAATGGAGAGGTTAAAGGAGCAGAAAATACAAGAGATATTGGATGCACAGAATGCTGCTATTGATGCTGACATGGTGATTACCTGGCAAAAATATTGTACTGCTAATGATGCTTTTAATGGGTTCTGTCAGGAATTTTTCTGTTGATATTGGTTTATTTTTTAGTAGAATAACAAAGGAAAAGGTCGTTTTAACTTTAAGTGTCTCTTGCAGCAGACCGAGTTATTTGCTCACTTTGCCAAAGGTGATCAGTCTGCTTCTCGGAAGAAGGGAAAAGGAAGGTTAGTTGTGCTCATCTATCACGCGTACCTTTATTATAATTGCATTGGTTGAGACTTCCAAGCATATAATCCCTTTGCCTAGAGAATATTTCTAGTATGATAAATGCCCAAGTTAGCTGCCAACTGTATTGCTGTTGACGTTTAACAGAATTTGACATCCAGTCCAACACGAATTTTGTTGTGTTTTGTCCCAATTGTAATTTTCAGTGGCCGCCATGCCTCAAAAGTAACTGAAGAAGAAGAATATCTCGAGGAAGAATCTGGTGCCGGAAATACAAGACTAGTGGCACAGCCGTCGTGTAAGATTTTTGCTAGCACTGTTTAAAGTAGCTGCTTCCAACCCCCCCCCCCCCCTCTCCCCCCCCTCCACCCCCACAAAATGATATTTCATTAGAGTGGCTTACAGATTGTAAAATTAAAAACAACTGTAATTTATTATGTGGTTCATGAATTGACATGTTTTTGGTTTGCTATGAAAGAGTTTGACAAAAGAAGTTGATACATTTTACTACTTTTTGCAAGTTGAAATATTGTTGGCATAATCTTTTATCCCCATATTCAATGACAGTCTTTATTTAATTTTTTTTGGCTGGAACTATAAAATATGTATTTGTCTTGCAGGTATTCAGGGTAAGATGAGGGATTACCAACTTACTGGTTTGAATTGGCTCATAAGACTGTACGAGAATGGCATCAATGGAATCCTTGCTGATGAAATAGTATGAGCAGAGACTAGCATTTGCCATTGAGTAATGCCGCAATGCACATAATGATATTTGTTTTTGTCACTTCAATTCAGGGGCTTGGTAAAACATTGCAAACAATTTCCTTGCTACGGTATTTGCATGAATTTGGAGGAATAACTGGCCCTCACATGGTTGTTGCTCCAAAATCGACATTAGGCAATTGGATGAATGAAATCAAACGTTTCTGTCCTGTTTTGCGCTCTATAAAATTTTTGGGAAATCAAGACGAAAGATTAAAGCCTTTTAGTACTGATATGGATATTATTCTGGTTGTCTTAATTTCCCCATAGCTAATTCTCTTTTTTGTGCTCCTCGAATGCCTAATTTCCCAGAAATATATACGAGAGGAGTTGCTTGTTGCTGGAAAGTTTGATGTATGTGTTACAAGTTTTGAAATGGCCATCAAAGAGAAGTCTGCATTGCGCCACTTTAGCTGGCGATATATCATCATTGATGAAGCTCATCGAATTAAGAATGAAAATTCTTTGCTTTCAACAACAATGAGACTTTACAACACTAATTAACTGTTGAGATTCATTTGAAAACAATGACAGTAAAAGATAAAAGACACGAGAAGAAGATAATCACACGCACAAGAATTATGTGGTCAGCTGCAGAGGGTTTTATTTTTTGAGGAATCACAGACGCACACACTCATTTCTGGGGCACTGATATTTTTGTGTGCACGGCAACATAGCCCAAAAAGAATAAAATATATATAGTGCAACATAGCTGTAACCTAATTACGTGAGGAAGATAGAAGCCCTAATGATTCTTGGACTTGGGCTGACTTGATCTAGGCTCCACACAAAACGCCCAACAATTCTCCCACTTGGAGACTAGCTCAACCAATGCATCAGTCATCACCATCTGCTTAAAAAAAGTCCTCCACCTCTACAACTTATAGCCCTTGCCTTCATGCCAGAAGGCCAACTGAAGTTGTGCGTAACTTCAGTTTCTTAAGTGTAACACCCTTTGTCAACATATCAGCAGGGTTCTTGCTCCCACAAATCTTTTCAAGTATCAATTAACCATCATCAAGTAAGGACCGAATGAAATGATACCTGATCTGAATGTGCTTGGTCTTGGAATGAAATGCCGGATTTATGGACTTAAGGTTATTCTGAAAATTATGTGTTTAGCAGTAAGCAACCTCGGTGTTCCAGAACAACCATCACCTCTATCACTAGGGGTGGGTAAGAATTGGTTCATGTAATTGGAACAAAATTCGGACATCTTCCTGAAAATCTCTAATATACATACAATAAGATGTTGCATAGTGCATTTCTTCAATCGGTTAACAATGATTGCCCAATAGGACTAACCCCTTTCTATTATCCTCAGTGAAACATTATTTTGCTGAAGTATTCCATCTATACCGAGGTACAAGAACGATTTGACATGGATTTGTAAAATCTAAGATTGAACATGTCAGACTGTATTATTGTTATAAATGTTAAAATTTTTAATTATAGTATAGAATCGAACCCGAACGGTTCCAAAATTATATTTGGACCTGACGGTCCATTTACTAACTACCCGAAAATTTTCGATTCGGTTATGTTCTGAAGCATGCCCAGGCTTAGCCCTCGCGTATATCTTTTATTTTATTGTAAATAAATGTTACCAATTTCAAACTTAACGTTTCAGCTTAAAACTAAGTAAAAACTGTAACACCCCAAATTCTCGAAACTTGAAGCATTAAAAAAATTCATATTATTTGTTTGAGTTCTTAAATGTTAACTAAAATAATTTTTAAATGAGAAAAGTTCTGGAATTTGAAACATATAAAAAATTGTAATGAGAGATTTTTGTTCATATAGACTTGGAAAAATTTTGGTGTAATTTTATTTTGAAAAACGTTTGGAGGAATTTCAGCAAATACCGATTGAACAATAGCGGAAGAAAAATATGTTTGGTCTAACAAATGACCACTAAAAATTTTGAAATTTTAACAGAGTTTGTCACCTTCATCAATGTACCACATATAAAAATTTGGGGTCTCAACAATAATGTTTGAAGCATGAAAGTATTGCTCGACTATACTGGACAGAAAATCCGAAACTGACTCAACGTAATTTACTAAAATGGGCATAACTTTTCCTTTAGTTACTATTTTAAGGTAATTCTAAAATCCAATATTAGAAGACTCATAGAAATTTCGAACCCCACTGATTTCACTCTAAGATATGCACTATAGTCCAAGTTATGTCATTTTTAAATAGGAGGACATAATCTGAAAAATTCATTCCAGCAATATTTAAACTTCATGCATAGCCAATCCAACATTTATAATTAGTAGTTGAAATGCAATACAAATAAAGCTAGGAGAAACATAAAATTTAACATTTTAAAAGTGTCATCTATGTGCTCATAAGAGGTTTACATGACTGAAAATATTATTAAAATTTAAAGAGTACGTCAAATCGTCGAGCACTTGCTACCATGCCAAGCCACTGCCACTGCCACCATGCCAAGCCACTGTCATGCCTTCAATTAACTTGTAAATTTAGTAGGAATGAGTATCACAAGTAATACTCAGTAGGAAATACTTAAAGTAAATATTCAAGAATTGCAATATTTGGTTATTTGTGTTACCGTCAATTTCAAAATGAATTGGTGATCAGGCAGTCTGTTTACTCTTAGGTTTTAACAACTCCTTTGTTTTATGAATCAAAATTCATCTCTTATTAGAACCACCAAATGGTGCTTCCATTATCTCATGAGTAACACAATAACACGTTAATACAAATCGAAAATAAATAATTTTTACACAACTTACAAAAGTGTAGAAAGCATCCTTACCTTAAATATTTAGAGTTTGAATAACCTTTTGATTTCAATATGTAATAAAATTCAGCGTACTCTTAGCCTCTCCTTTAGACAATTTTCAGATTCAAAGAAGGTTTCTTTTAATTTATGGTAAAAAGGTAAGTGGAATTCATGTGATTAAAATTGTGATTTGTGAGACAAAGGTGGCTAGAGGAGTTTAATTTTGAATTATCAAGATAAAGTTGTGATTTTTAAAATAGGAGGGATGATTGACGTTTCAAATTCCAAATGAAATGGTGGTGGGCTTTAAATGGTTGGAGGTTATAGCATTTAGTATATGATTCAAATGATATGCTTAGTGGAGGAAGATGAAAAGTCAGCTTAAGGGATGAAAATTAAATGAAAATGCATTAGTGGGGAACAAAAACCTTGAGTGAGAAAAATATGATGGGATGCATTGAAATGAAAATTTTAATTTTATTTTCAAATGGTGGGTACAATTAGAATTAACATTCACTCTACAATTGTCATCAATCAGTTTCTTAAATAATAATTTGCTTTTGATGTCATCACAAATAATTGAAGAATAATATGTGTTTACAATAAGGTTATGACTTTTGAAATGTTAATATCTTCAAATGGATGAACATGGACATTTTTTTTCTTCCGCCGTTACAAAAAGTATTTTATTTAAACACTTGAAATAAAAAATTACTTACAAGTAATTTATACTGACTTTTAATATAGAAATTCGTTTGGTAGCAAAAATAATTTAAGAGACAAGTGTGGAATAACTTAATAGTTTTGTTTTGTTTTGTTTATTTTGGGTAAAAGGTTAGTATTTTTTTTATCTTCTAAATTTTTGGAGAATGTAATTATTGATCATGTGGATATTCTTTAGCCACATTAACAATTCTTTGGTGATTTTTGTTTTAAAACTTGCTGTATAATAGAAAATAAGTCATAGATTTCATGTGACACTTGGAAAGTAAATTCATATATCAACGTGTATAAGTTTTTTTTTTGAATACATAATACGTTTTGCGAATCTTGTATACTACTCTATACACAAACTCTGGAAAAGGGGAAATTGCTAAGAAATTTTATTTCTAGCTTATTGACAGTTTTAAAATTAAATTATTGCTTAGGTTCAAGGATGACAAAAGACTTCCATCTTGAGTTACTTTGAGGGCAGTTATGGTACTATATATTGTTAGATGAAAGAAATATGTAAAGGAGTAATTTGAGCGTCGAGGCTTTAGACTAAATTGGTCAGTGATTGAGCTGACTCTGAAGAAAAGTACTAAGTTGGATTTTCATTTCAATCTAGCTTTATTACGTGTTAATCTGAGTTGCTGTTAGGAAACGATGCCCCACATTTAGAGAGAAAAAGGGAGAGAGCTAGGAAAGGTTGTACAATGTAAGAGGTTTGTTCTTTCTTGAGTATAAACCATAGCTCGGATTATTTCTTGGGGATTAACTTGAGGATTGTTCAAGTAATCCAATATCATTTCTTCATATATAATTGAAAATCTTCATTTCACCCAAAATATCAAGATTGTTGGAATTTTGTCAAAACTTGTGATTGGTTCAACATTGATTCAAGGTTGTGATTGGGCATCGTTTCCTAACAGTTGCCAATATTTTCTAGGTTAAATTGTACGTCGACCACAACTTTTGTATAGTTGCAAAACCTTTATTCGACTCATGACTCTTTGATGCAAAAAATTATCAGATGCCAAAATTAAAGATAGGCCATGAGATCTCAACAGAGGGAATCATAGTATTGCACAAAATCTTTATAAAGATTTTGGCAGGAAAAAGAAAAAGGAAAAATAGGTGAAATTACTGTGACAATTTATCTGCCCACTTGCCTCTTTGCAATATGTTCTTGTCTTTTTCATCTCTTTTCTTCTTTCAGAAATGGAATAATTAGCATGAGAGAGAGACCTGGCAAAATCTAAAATTGATTCTTGTGATGCCCAGAACCGCCCTTGTTTTTGTTTATCTTTAGAAGTTAACATTCCTTCTATGAAACACGTTTTTGCAGACGTGATTCAACACTTAGATATTTGTTAATGAACGAGGATAAGAAAAACTGTAAACAGAATGGGAGAGTGCAAAAGACAAAAAAAATTACAAATTACTTAATTAAACCGAAATTTCACGTATGTTTAAGGATTAGGCCTATTTGTCAGAAGGATTTTGACAATGCAATGATAGAAGTGTAGGTGACAGTCAGGGGCGAACCTAGGAGGGTCCCCTAGGGTCAAGGGACCTCCACTATTCATTATTTTTTAAAGCTTTTTTTTAGTAGAAAATAACTACAAATTTTGATTGTGACCCTCCAACCCAAATCGTCTGGGTCCGCCACTGGTGACAATAGACGTTGGATGAAAAATTGACTGTATTTGAAATAATCTAATGATAGAATGTCAGATGTTATTATGTGAACTATTCTTTCAACATATGTGTCACTGTAACATGATTGTACTTTTAAAGTATGTATATTAACAAAGCACGCTCAAGTTTCACTATAAAAATTCATTTGCTATACAAAGACGTGATTCATGTACATACGATGAAGAACACTGCTCTTGGGATTATTACAGTTGAGGCACCTGCTTGCCCTATAGTTAAGGAAATGCCTTTTCGTGTATGGATACATCATATATACATTCGTACATGCATATATATATATATATATACATACATGTATGAATATCCACAAACAAACCGTCTTTTTAATTTCTATCTAAAAAGATTAATCTTATCTAAATTATTATTTTCATATTTAAGCAACGTGTCTGCTTAATCAAGTTTTAGAATTTTAATAGAATTTTGAGCTTCGATAAAAAAAGTAGACTAAATTCTTTTTTGTCGACCAATATTTTGTGTGTTCGTATTTAAGTTATGTGAGATTTTATATATAAGCTTGTGAGTTATGAACATATATAAATGGTTGAAAAAATTCTATCCCCTTTGCTTCTTGGCTTTTCCGATGGAGAATTAGATGCGAATGTTGGTCCCAAATGGATAAATGCAACTTCCTTCTCTAACTCAACTTTATTAAAAATGAAAAAAGAGAACCCAATCCTTAAAAGACTGAAAGCCGTATAAAGGACACTTCTCTATTTCCGGACGCAGAGATTTGTTATCGTCAACTTTCACTTTCAATATAAGAATCGAACTAGAAATCTAAAAAAAAAAAAAAATCTTAATTCCTCCAAATATTATCTATTGTACCACAATATTCCAGAACCATCCTTATTTTCTTATATAAATGTCACCATGAAGTCTCCATTTTCCTCACACCAAAACCCTCAATTCGACTTGATTACACACTTTTCAGTCACTCGTTTATTAAGTTTTTCGTCATTTTTGCTGCATTTTCTAGCAATGGAGAGAGTGAACAAAATGGTGGCAGAAAAACCAGTGGTGATCTTCAGCAAGAGTTCATGCTGCATGAGCCACACGATCAAATCCCTCTTTTGTGAATTTGGTGTTAATCCTGCAGTGTATGAACTCGATGAAATTCCAAGAGGTGGAGACATTGAACAGGCTCTGGTAAGACTCGGTTGCAACCCGGCGGTCCCAGCGGTGTTCATTGGCGGTGAATTTGTGGGTGGAGCTAATGAGATCATGAGTCTCCACCTCCGACGATCCTTAAAGCCAATGCTTAAAAGGGCTGGTGCCTTATGGGTTTAATCAAAACCCTACTTCTTATATCTAACACTATGACTAATGCATTTTTATTGCATTATGAATAGTAGAAGTAGGATTAAATATAATAATGTAATCCATAAATATATAGAGAGAGGGTGCTAGTGTGCGTGCTGCAGTTTTTCTAACAATACTACTGCTAAATACGTTCTTCAGCTTGTTTTAATGAAGCTGATTATGTTTTTGACTAATAAAATAAACTCAAGTTTTGAATAATTAACAATTGCTGATCTTACGTTCTTTTTATTGTTTCACTTCATTTGGTTGTGAAGTGCATAGTTTTATGTCATCAAACCAGTCTGAAATTATTGCTATTATGATACTTGTAAAGTATGAACATAAACCTAAATTCCCAAAATTTGTAACGTTGTGATTATTAATTAGAAATTAAATCAAATAGAAAGTGTATATATCTTGATCCATAGCAAGTTATTAAGAAGATCAATCTTTTGAAATTGTCGATGAAGAAACTCTATTTCTCTCTCTCGACCTCTTGAATTTGAACTAATTAAGTTGAAGGATGAAAATACTTACACATTCATATATACGCGGAGAGAGGTAATTTATCATAAGCTTTAAAACGATTTTCCATCAAACTGTGTAGTTAAGAAATTCCCCCCTTCTCAAATTGACAAGTAGAATTTTATCCTATGATATTTTTGAAGTTTAATAGTATGATGAGAAATGATCTAATGAGCCGATGCTTAGTTTATGTTAAGAGCTGATGACATAGCACACCACTTAATTGGTGAATCATTTAATTGGCATGTCATGTCATCTGTGCTTTATATAAGTTAAGCACCTGTACTCCTTAAATTATTTCTCATGATATGATATTCTAAATATTAAATCCCCTTAAAGAATATAAGGTTGAACACTGATGTAGGTCTTGCATCCTCCTAAAGTATCAAATACATAGACATCATAAAATTCAAGAGGGAGCTTGCAATATTTTTTTGTTAAGAGGATATTGAGCGTACAAGGAAAACGGAAAAATTATTCAAAATGAAATTTATATTAAGGCACGAGGAACTATTCAAAAATATGACAAATGGGTATTACATAAGCTTAAACAAAAGAAAAGGGACAATTCATCGCATTACTCAAAATTAAGTATAGATCAAGGCTTGCATATGATTCAAAATGTTATAAATGAATTTTTCATTCGCTTAAACAAAAAGTGAAAAACCATTTTCTCATTATTTTTTAGGGCCCACCGTACTGATCCTTCCTAAAACCTCCCTTGATAAAGTTAAGAATAATGCTATACAGCTAAAGAGTCTACATGTTAACTAAATAATAGAAAGTAATTGAACATCTTAAAATAAGAGATAATAATCAATGTTTTAAAAATCAATCCGGACATCGACCGAAAAAAAGGAAGAGGGTTGATGTTTAAAGTGTCGAATTGGGATCGAACCGGATGACAAATTAAATAACTAAATACACAAATAAACTATAAAATATCATAACTATAATAGATTTTTAAATTTTAGTTTTCTTATATATTCAAAGTAAATATAATATATGTTTGTTAATTAAATTTATTATAGTAATTTATTTTATAAACTAACAATTAATATGTCCAAAATAATTTACTTCGTTCAAATTGAAATTGTTTGTTATTATAATCTTCTGGGGATTATGATTTATTAATGAAAATAATGAAGTAAACTAGAAAATACTTAGAATTAACAATTCACAAGTATCCCACATTGGAAGAAGAGTCTCCTTTAAAAAGAAGCTAGTATCCCACATTGGAAGATTACTAAAACATTGAAAGAACAGAGTTCTTTAAAAAGGAGCTAAAGGAGAATCACTTGTATAAAAAAGTTATTGGGTCTTCTATTGCAATGGGTGGTTCATTAAGATAGTGAAAACTTTTTGTGAAAAAAAAAATATATATATTTTACAACCCGGAAAAACCAGAAAAATTGTGGCTGATTTTCTGGTTCACGGTTAAATTGGCCGGGTTGATATTTTTTTAGTTGGTTCTTTATTTTTTAGTTTATGAGTACCAGATACGATAAGAGGCCGATTCATAGTTTTTCCGGTTGAATCGGTCGGTCTGGTCCAATTTTTATAACATTGATAATAAGAGATACATCATATATGTCTTATTTAACTTCTCCAATCATGTAATTAACACCTAGGGTTTCTAGTTAGGTTAATTAGTATTATAATAAAATTAATCATAAGACAACGTAATGATCCTATCCAATAAATGTCCATTCATTTTTTTTTTTTCATTAAATATTTTTGACGATATTTCCTTGGTTAAATGATCTGTTATCATAAGATTGATACTAATATACTCAATTACACGACTCTTTACTTTTGAACTCGTCTTTAACGACAAAGTCTTTGAGTTTCATATGTTTAGCAACCTTGGAGCACATGTTATTCGTTAAAAAGAAGATCATTAAACAATTATGATAATATATTTTCAATGGCTTGACAATAGTTTCGATAATTCAAAGTCCACAATTGAAGTCCGAGAGTTAAAAATATGCAAACTTCTCTGCATCCATAGTGAATGCATCAATGACTGAAAACTTCACATTTTTCTGTAGTAATATTGCCCTTCCAACTAAGGGGAACAAGTAGTTAAATATCGATTTTCTTCCGTTAACATGTCCAGCAAAATCAGAATTCGAATATCTAATGACCTCTATTAACAGATCTAATGATCTCCTACATGTGAGCAAGTGGTCATTCATCCCTTGATAGTATCTCAACAATTTCTTTGCAACTTCTAAATGATCTAATCTTGATTACTTTTATATCTTCCTAACATCGCAATAACAGAATTGATGTTTTGTGCAATACACATAAAACCCCAAAAATATGAAATGATTTGCAAGAAATTAATTATTGAACACAAGAAAATTTTCACCCACTAACAAGTCTGAATGTTCACGTGCTCTAAATGCTACTTGACCGTTGAGCTTCTAGCGAAGTAGATGTGGCTTGAATACTACAATCGAAATCAATCTTCAAACAGTTCACTACAAGATCAAGGAATCATACAAATTTCTCCTCACTCTCATCTCTCCAAAACCTTACAAAAACAATGTTCACATGTACAATTACAATTCAGAAAATCACTTACATTTTCTATAAAACAGATAAGGACAAAAAAAGAAAAAAAGGAACATGAAAAACAATTGAGGGAAAACGAGAGAGTTACGCCCACACCAAGTGTGTAGATTGAGATTTGGAAGAGCTGTTATTGTACCAAAGAAATTAATTATCAAGTTTAATTCAAGAGATATTGATTCTTATCCAAAATCAGGTTGTAACATCAAAATTCTAAAGAATTGAACTTTAAATTTCTGCTTTGCAGGTTTTCTTAATTTTCAACATTTGATATCTACAGTTAAATTTAAATTTTGATTTAAAAAAGCACGAGAATATGAGATCAGATACCAAAAGGATAGCAGCTGGGCATGCAAGATTGAGTTAATGAGATTTCAACAAAGGGAATCAAATATTTAAGACAATCTTATAAAGATTTTCATTAGAGGAAAAGATGATGTTAATTCAACAATCTGCAGTAACTAGCATAAAGCGTTGTTTGTCCACTTGCCTCATTGCAATATGTTCTGCCTTTTCTATCTTTCTCTCCAAATCTAAAACTAATCCGTGGAATATGAATAACCGCCCACGTTTTTTTTTAATCTCCAAAAGCTGATATTCTTGACAAATCTCATCACACATTCCTGTTATAATTTCTTATGAATCTTATAAGTTTTTGTCACGATTTTGCAGATGTGTACAGTCTGTAGTAGCAAATAGCAATCTTCTCCCATTATTGTTTTTGCTTTCACTGTTATGCATTCGGGAGCATCTCCTTTTGAAAAATGAAACTACTCGATTTCAAGAACAAGGTTGAATTCGACTAGAACTTGACTGTTCGGACATGCGCCCAAAATGTTAGGACCATACTGTAATGTTCGGCATTTTTTGTCGATAAATAAATATTATTTATTTATTTTGCATTTACATTATTGAGCATGCAATTAAGTGTCTTCAATAGCTTCGTGATAATACAAGCGTAGAAAAAGCACCGAGAGACACTACTTGTATGTTAATCTAGAATTGTTTCATCGTGATACATCGGTTGACACGTTGTAATGAAGTCGAAGAGTCAAATATTCTACAAATGGAGGTATGTGATTCTTTTTACAGTGACGATTAGATCTTAGGAGTAGTGACATTCGTACACTTAGAACTATATTGGACCAATTTGTAGAATTTTACTAGATCTTAGGAGTAGTGACATTCGTACTGTATAGCAACCGTGCAAAAAATAGGACTACATTATAAATTAGAGAAAAGTCTTTGGGGTATATATGGACTTGAGGGTCTTTGATGTGCCAGTCATTAATATTAACATATATGATCAAATATTTCGGTACATTAAAAACTTAGAGCAAGCAAATTATTAAGGAATGCGAGTTTGAAACACAGATTCAAGAAATAGGATTGAAAGTTGTATCCTTCCTGTCAGAAAATCTGAATTAATCATGCGTCGACGGCAATTTCGCTAAATCCTTATGTGATCAATTAAAATGATTATAACGTGAAGATTCTAGCTTTTGTTATGGATGATTTCTCCAAATTTAATTTTGAAGATTGGCTAATTTCAAAACATATTTGACCTGAATTTGTTTTTTTCTCTGTTGTCCAGTAATTTCTTTTTGTATCGAGACTTCTTTTTGAATAGTTTTTTGATCGAGATTTTATTTGTATATTATGAATAAGTTTATTGTTTGTTGGTGGATTAAACATTCATAAGTAGTCGAAAATTTAGGCATATATTGAATAATATTGACAAGGAAATGAAAGGGAAAGAGCAACGTGATGAGCACAACATCACTATAGGACTATAGATCGAGAAACCCTAAAAAGTGGCTCTTGGGATATGTTAGGGTCAGCTGTAGTACTTATTCCGCCTATACTTTTAGTATAAAAACTTTTATGTACGGATACGTTACATGTCGTTTATACGTAATTAGTATACGTACATATGTAGACACACAAAAAAGTACACAAGTGGATAATTGTATAAAACTTTTTATGCAATAAAACAACGTGTGTCATCCACATATTCCAAGTGGTGACGAAAGTCGACTCAAAGTATTTTTTAACAATTAAGATTCTCCATGAAAGCCTTGTTTTCTTTTTCTAATATCTAACATAGTATTTATAAGTGCTTCTATGAAAGTGATTTTTTAATGAAGAATACGTGAGTAAAAATTATGGAGAGATGAAAAAAATAAATTTTTTGAAAAATGTGGGGTTAAAATGAGGGTGACGAAGAAATAATTTTCAACTAATCACTTCCATACAAGGGCTAATACTCATTTGAATTAAGAGTTAAGTAGAGTTTCAAGTATGTAGCATTGCAAAGGCTTTCTCGGGCAAGATTTTGCTTTATTCCAAAGATTTTTGAAAAAAAAGAAAACGAACAAGAAACAAAAGTTAAAGATTAGGAACAAGAAAAACTCAGCTAGACTAATCGCACGAGGCTGCTTGCCGGAGAATCAAAGCGATTGCAAATTTAACCAAAATTATATTATTCAATTACTGAGATGGTTACAAAGCGACTATATAAATAGTGGAAACCTAAAATGTAAATCTGACAAATAAAAGACTAAAGTAAAAAAAATAAACTAAATTACCATCATCTTTAACAAGATGAATTATTACCATAACATTTGAAAATAATGGAGATTTATTGAACATTAAATAACACACACACACACACACACAGAGTATGTGAATTATGTCCCCATTGTTTTTTGGCTACCTGTTTTCCATGGGGCGAATTAGATGCGAATTTTGGTCCCAATTGGATAAACCCAACTTCTTTCACCAACTCAGCAGATGCTTATTGGAAAGCTACACCACAAAGTAATTACTCTATTAAAATTTGGACCACCGATTTCTAATTATCTTGCTGACGATAATGAAAATCAAATAAGGTTAATTTCGAAATTCTCTCTTTTTTCCATCACAACATATGTTTCATAAAAAGAAGAAGAAATGAAATGAAATGAACCATCGTTTTATAGCTTGAAAAACGTTAGTTCTATGTTATACCACATTTTTTATTTGAAATTTTTGTCTAAGTGTCCAACATGTGACCATCATATATATTTTTGTCATGCAATAATACTTTAAAATGATAAGTTGATTTATAGGAGCTATTCAATCTCCTATTCATTCTTCTATGAATGTATGAAGGAAGAAAAAAAATCTCTAAAGCTCTATTTAACGGTGACAATTTCAAACTATGGCTCAATCGTTTTTATATTGATCCATACAAATGTGGATTTATAGTGTCCTAAACGATTCGAAGAAGACCTTGTTCTTTCAAACATCTCATAGATATGATGAATCTTTTGCCCATAAATTCAATGTATGAATTAGTTTTTGTTAATATTGATAGATCAATATACTTACATATGTAGTGATGACATTAAAACTCATAGTTATCATCAGAAAAATAAAAGCCGTACGTCCTAAGGACACGTCTCTATTTCCGTATGAAGAGATTCGTTATCCTCCAACTTTCGCTTTCAATGTAATGATAAAGAAAAAAAGATATGAAAAAAACATTCTTAATCCCTTCAAATATCTTCCATTACACCACAATATTCCAGAACCATACCTATTCCTATATAAACCTCCAACGCAATTTCCATTTTCCTCACACCAAAACCCTCAATATAACTTAATAACGATAACACTCCCGTGTACTCGATTTTTCTTTCGAATCCTCAGAATCTTAAAAGTTACCTTTTCTTTCTCGTGAGTGGCAATGGAGAGAGTGAACAAAATGGTGGCAGAAAAACCACTGGTGATCTTCAGCAAGAGTTCATGCTGCATGAGCCACACAATCAAATCCCTCTTTAATGAATTTGGCGTTAATCCCGCAGTGTATGAACTTGATGAAATTCCAAGAGGTGGAGATATCGAGCAAGTTCTGTTAAGACTCGGTTGCAACCCGGCAGTTCCGGCAGTATTCATCGGTGGTGAATTTGTCGGTGGAGATAATGAGATCATGAGTCTCCACCTCCAGCAATCCTTAAAGCCAATGCTTAAAAGAGCTGGTGCCTTATGGCTTTAATTAAAACCCTATTTCATATATCTGACACTACGAATAATGCTATTTTGTTGCATTATGAATAGTAGTAGGATAGATTGTCTGTGTGCTGTAGTTTTGCTAAGAAGCATGTACTTCAGCTTTTTTTGTGAAGCTGGGTATGTTTTTCTAATAAATTAAACTCCAGTTTTGAATAAGTAACTACTTCTGATCATATGTTCTTTTTATTGTTATTGAAGAAGTGTTGTTAATGTCATTAAACAGTCTAGCTATTGTCGTATAATTTTATGCAAAATCATACTTTACATAATCCTTAATTTCCAAATTTGAGACTTTATGATTATTAAACTTACATAGACATAAAATTAATTAGAAAGCGTATTTTGATCCATAGAAAGTTACTCAGAACATCAAACTTTTAAAATTGATGATGATGAAACTGTGTCTCTCTTGTGACTCCTTGAATTTGAACTACGTTGAATGATGGGGATGCATTGCCAATTAATATTCTAATATAATGGAAGCTATCCTATTAACCTGTGAATATGTACCCGAGGAAGTGAAGCCTTTTTTTTTTTTTTTAATATATATATGAATCCTTTGGCTCCAAGTTTGACATTATACTTATCAATCAATCGATCCATCAAACTTTAATTTTCTTTAAAAAAATCTGCTTAAGCTAAAGACTTATTACCTGGTGAAAAATCCACCAATTCTCATGCATTATGGTGGATGATTGAATAACTGATAAATTATTTATGCTTTCCATGCTTAATTACAGTTTGATTAATTTCTATTTTTTTGTGATATGTGTTGGGTTTTGTTAATACTCAATAATTTCGAGCAATGATGTTTAAACGCTTAGATTAATTTCATAGACTTCAACTGATGAAATTACACAATTGATCGACTCCGCCCAAAAATAAATTGGATCATTGGAAGCAACTATTAATTGTGGAAATTACACTAAGACAGATTTTTAAAGATTATAATTCAAAAATCAGATCTAAGGTTTACTTATTCATAAATTAGATGATAATTTAATTAATAATATTATAAAATTAATTAATTTATTCAAACGTCACCCTAACCTCAACCCACCACACCACATCCCAATTCACTCCAAACCTATTTCCATTTTCTTCTTCCCTCTTTCTCTATGTTCTCCATGCTCTCTCTACTATATCTCTCTATGTCTTCTTTTTCTTTCTTTACTAGAGCGTCACCTCTATCAGATCGTCGTTGTTTTGATGATAGTGACTCTATGTCTCTATACCATTTTTCTTTTCTTTCTTCATCGGAGCGGCACCTCTACAAAGCTCAAATTGGAATTTGTGTCGCGATGCTCAGTTCATGCTGATCTGAGCAGTAATGTACAGCGGCGAATTGAGCGACAATAGGCTATTCATCGCTGCAACAATTTTGTGTTGTTTTGTGGTGGTTTGTAGTGTTTTGTGTGACAGTTTTGTGGTGGTGTTGTCGATGTTTCTTGGTGATTTTATGGTGGTGTTGACGGGGTGTTTTGTGGTGGTCTTTCTATCTTCACCAGAGCGGTGGCTCTGTGAGCGCCGATGCAGCCATTGCTTTGGTGATAGCAGAGCTATGTCTCTCTACCATCTTTTTTTACTTCTTCGGAGCAACGCTCGTCATCGAAGCAATGGCAGTTTGTGGTGGTTTTTGAGGTGATTTTTAAGATGGTTTTGTGGTGGCGGTGTTGGTTTCGAGACTTGTTGTTCATCCGCTCGCTACTGCTTAGTACGATCTTGTGCGCGTGGCACTGCACATGATCTGTGACCGCAGAAGTATGTGTGCGTGGTCTATGATGGTGGTTTTTGTTTGGTTTTTTGGTTTTTCATGTTTTAGCGTTGGGGTGGTTTTTGTTGGCAGTGTCAGTGGCAGTATTGTTGGTGATGGAAGTGGTGGTGGCGGGTGAGATGAAGAGTATTTGTGACCAACTATTTAGGTGCTTGTGCCTAACTATTTGGTTGATTTGTGATAAAGCATTGCCGATGAATCGAGATCAAGATCAGGGGTGGGGTGTATGCGACCAACTATTTAGTTGACCTAAAAAATCGATAATTTGTGATTGAAATATAATTTGTAACCAACTAATTTGAAAATTTGTGACCGACAAATAAATTATGACATATAATTTTTTTAACTTGTGATCATGAAATAATTGATCAAGTAATTTGATAATTTGCGATCAATAAATGTGATTTGCAATTTAAAATAGAGAGGCAGTCCCTCTTCCATATTCTTGGTAAAAATATTAAACATATAGTGCTCCATTTCTTCTTCTTCTTTGTGATATTGCATCCACTATTCTTTACCCTTAGTGGGTAACATTATTGGGCTATCATAGTGAGAATGGTTTGTGGGTTGGGCCATATCAATTGTGCAGTTTTTGATTCGGTTTGTTATTGGAACTGAGTCCGGTTCACACGAAATCGAAGTTCTTGAGTTGTATTTCCGCTACGATATGAAAATATTAGGGCTCGTTTTAATTTTAAATGCATTTCTTTTTGGCATATGAAAAAAACGTTATAATTAAATCGAAAAATGAGCAATGGAAAACACGTATTGATACATTTCGTGGGTTAAATTGCAGCGAGCCGTCCCCAACCTTTGTATATACAGACACGGGATCTTGATTCAGCTTTCTACTCTGCAGTAAGGTTTCGAGGTCTAGAGTTAACTTTAAATTTTGATTAAAAAGAAGAAGAAGAAGAAGGAGAAGTAAATAATGATGAGATCAGATACCGAAAGGATAGCAGGGCATGCAAGATTAATGAGATTTCAACAAAGGGAATCATATATTTTCATACAATCTTTATAAAGATTTTGGCTAAAAAAAAGGTGAAATTAAAGCAACAATCAGCAGTAAGTAGCATAAAGCGTATTTTGTCCACTTGCCTTTTCCATCTCTTTCCAAATCTAGTGCGATGCGAAGAACCGCTTTCGTTCTGGTTTATCTCCAGAAGTTGACATTCTCTTCACAAGTGGCACAATCCATATTCCTGTTCTAATAAGTTTTGTTGAAACACGTTATTGCATATGTGAACATTAATGTAACGTAGCAATTTTCAATTTTTATTTTTAACAAACCCCAAGTTTTATTAATATATAGCAAATACAAAACATATATAAAACATAATTAGGTGGGCTTGATCTCTAGTTACAGGTGCATTTAATTATCCCGTTATGAAATGAAAGTGTAAAGTAAGAGTTAAAGAAACTAAACTTCATATTTCCAGTCCTGCATGTTGATGTAGGACGGTTAGCATTAGAGTTTGAGGAAGAGTTGGATAGGAAAATGTCCAAGAAAACAGGTGCTTCGAAGAAACGGGCATAACTTTCAGTTTGGAGTCAGAATTTCTATTATAAAATATTTTTGAAAATGGGAAGCGGAGCCCCATACCGTCCCAACCTTGGTTGAGGTTGTTTTCGTCTTCAAATTCGTAGTTTAAGACTAGTCGGCGGGGAGTTGAAGTTTTAGCTTTTTTTTTTTTTTTTTTTGGCCTTTTAGTTGTTTTGAATTTACGGATGTCTATTTTGATTTTTTTGCTTATATTAGGGTTTCCAGAGACTATTTAAAACTCTTTGTCATTGAAAGACGGCAGTTCTGATTGAAATAAAATTCGTTCTTCCTGGTGGATTCTACTTTTGAGTTTTTTGGATTTACACTAGTAAATCTTGACTTCCGTTCTGCGTCACATGTGTTCCTTGCCATCATACATCGAGTATTGTGTCTCTCTGACTATGCACACTTTTAAAAACGTAATTTATAGCAGATTTTGTAAATTTATTACTGTACACAAATTCTTAAAGTTCATAACTTCGTCCCAATCTCCATGAATGTATTCAAAAGTGTTTCTGTCATATTCCCCTTTACTCAGATAAAAGCGGGGGGGGGGGGGGGGGGGGGGGGGTTAACCCCAAACTTTTGGGCATTTTTAAGAATTCTATTTTAACCACCATTAAATTTTGTAAGTTATCATCTCAGTTTCAGGGTCATTACAGGATGTCAAACGAAGTCGAAATATTGTATTCTTAATATCATTTTGAAGTGTTCATGACCTAGTTTTTCACGACATTAATGGTGCACAAAACTACCAATCGTAGCAAATATTATGACTTGTCAAAGTAGGTCGTTTCAAACTAGTATTTCGAGAATTTCAATAACGCGCTAACTTTAAAAAAAATTCGACGATTAAATGCTAGTCGAATCCACAAATCGCCTACATTATCTCGAAATTTGTTTCGAGAACTACATCATAGACATATCAAATGATCCAAACGGACATAAAAATAGTTAAAGATGCATCAAACATGCATATTAAAAAGAGTCGTCTTTTCTTTAAAAAATTTCAATTATTTTATTAACGTTTATTATTCATGTGGGACAAATTTTTTGATATAATTTACATCATTTTATTAGAAGTTTTTACATGGGTATGATGTAAAAAAAAAAAAAAATTCTGAAAAAGTCATACCCCATGTAAATTTTCGAATGTAAAATTCAAATATAAGTTTACGTGGGGGTATGACTTTTTTTTTGGGATGTAAATCTTTGGATGTAAAATTCCTCACAATTTTTTGCAAGTTTGATTGTGCCCCCTAACTCAAAATCTATGCGTCTGCCACTGTGGCCTTGATCTCATGTGCACCAGCTACATTCAGCGTGAACGATGGAATAACTACTTTATTCGATAAATTTGTGGAATGATTTTTATGTATCGTCTCCCCAGGACCAAGTCCATGGTAAAAAAAATCACATTCCTCGTGTTGCTCTGGTACATTGGGATTCAAAACCTCCTTATTCTTACCGTGACTTCTATAAGATAGGTTGACTGAGCTGGTAACTAAATTAATTGCTAGTTGGCCATTTAACTTTTCAGTTGATCAGCCAATAATATTATTAACAAGACTTCCATGGCATACCAAATTTGCAAGCTAAACTTGATTTTCTCTTGAAACGATTCAGTAATCCTTGCTTTTGTTGGTCCATCCCAATTCACAAGAGGTCCTAAAACTTTTAACAAATTTGTTTGGAGTTCACCTCATGTTAATTTCCCGTCTAAAATATTTCCAGTTGCAATTCTGTGATTTTTCTAGTTGGTGCAAGTTGGTTCTTGTATGTTCTAGACTCCGTAAATTAAACATTCATTTTTCAAAATTCTGCAATTTAGTCCTAAATTTTCTGTCGCAATACTAAAAAATTTCTTGATGCTGCAAGGTGGTTCCTGGAGATTCTTCATCTCCCTTGCCATGTTCATTAGAAGGAATTTTGCCGTTCATCCCTTTATTCTCTTCGCTTTCACTATTATGCATTTGGTAATATACTTGTGTGCGCGCGCATTTCATTTCATTTCTGAAACTGAAACTTTTCAAAAACTCTGAAAAATGCTTCGAATTTTTTATTTAAATAAGTTTGGATTTGACTAAAAATTTACTTAATTGCAAGTTTTAGCCTTTATTTTATTAAAGGATTGACCTGAGTTTATTTATTATTATTTTTTCTTTCGTCCATTAATATGAATCTCTTTTTACATTGAGTTTTTAACTTTCTATTCGTTTATCATGAATAAATTTTAAACCTGGCATTATTTATCAATTTGTAATTTTAATGAGACCAATTATGTTATTTTTAGTATGTAATTAATGTTCTATAGATTTTTAAAAATTAGAAATACAATCTTTCAAAAAAGATTACATGTCTATAACATTTATATATACAAGAATACATCTCAAGCTACAAACCTAATCTATATATACATTAGGAGATAAGATTACACGGTTTGAATACTAATCAAATTACATCAATTGAAGTCTAATATATAACTATATCTGATGAGATTTAATGACTTCATTTGAAGTTAGTGACTTTACATTATATATGCATTAAGTTAAAATCTTCGTGTATTTTTGAGATCTCTTTGTGATATTATGTCGTTGTAAAGGATGTTGTATATCAATGTATTTGTTGGTCACAAATTTAAATTAATAAATTTATGTTTTCATTATAAATTTAAACTTTTAGACAAGATTGCATGCTCAATATATAAATATGTATGACATGAGAACCATCTAGAGGGTTCAAGTCTCATCACCCAATAGTAACTATTGTCCATGTATTCTATTAAAAAAAAAAAAAAAAAAAATCAATCTACATGTGACGAGGCGTGTTTGTGTCAAAAATATAACTAAATATGTGTCCCATCTCAAATATTTCAGTTAAGGCGATTCAAAAATATTTTAAATATTTTGTTTATCTCTTAATTAATTGTTTCTAAGGCTTTTAATTTATTGAGAACGAGTCTTAATTTTTTGAATTAAGATCACAAATTGACAGTTGAGTTAAATCACTGGGAAACATTAATATTTAAGCAAATATAAATATTGACAAGCAAATGAATGATAGAGAGAAAGCAGTGTTACAAGTACATCAGTATTACTATAGAATCCAGAAACCCTAGAAAACTGGCTCTTTGTGATACGCTAGGGTCAGCTGCGTTACTAATTTGCCCTATACTTTTAGGACACAACCCTTTTGTGTAGGGACGTCATTTACATGTGAGTTATGAAAATAAATATATGGTTGCAAAAATTCTATCCAGTCCGAAATGGATAAATCCAACTTCCTTCTCCAACTTAGCAGATGCCTATTAGAAAGATATACCCTAAAGTAATTACTCTACAAAAATTGGACCACCAATTTTTGTAGAGTAATTACTTTATGGTGTATTTTTATAAATGGTTTATAAAGAGAAATAATAGTGAATTTCCTGAAATAATATAAGGATAATATTGAAGTTATTAATGTGTAGTTGAAATTAAACACTTTATAAACCATTTATAAATTTACTAAACGAAAGCTTAATCTCGTGGAGATCTCGATAATTTTGAGCAATCACCATGACAACAATAAAATTCACATTGCCTCAACTTTATTAAAAATGAAAAGAAAAAGAACCCAATACTTATAAAAGACATGACATACAATATTCATTGTTATCATCAGATAAAGAGAAAGCCGTACAAAGAACACGTCTCTATTTCCTTATGCAGAGATTCGTTATCGTCAACTTTCACTTTCAAAGTTTTGATCGAATATAAAATCACAAAATAAATAAATAAACCTTAATTCCACCATGTTTCATGTATCACACCACAGTATTCCAGAACCGTCCCCATGCAGTCTCCAATTTCCTCAAACCAAAACCCTCAATTCTTATTGTTGACGATAACACTCTTTCATTTTTCTCTTGAACCGTATTCTCCATTTATAGTTTCGATTAAAATCCCAAATAATTCTTAAAAGTTAGGTTTTCGATCTCGTTTGCCTAATTTTCGTCATCGCTGCAGCATTTTCTAGCACTTTCACATCTGGAGACCTACAAAATTAGGTTTCTTATCTTGTTTGGCTAACTTTTAATTGCAGTTTCCGCATTTTCTAGCAATGGAGAGAGTGAACAAAATGGTGGCAGAAAAACCCGTGGTTATCTTCAGCAAGAGTTCGTGCTGCCTGAGCCACACGATTAAATCCCTCTTTTGTGAGTTCGGTGTTAATCCTGTAGTGTATGAACTCGATGAAATTCCAAAAGGCGGAGAGATTGAGCAGGCTCTGCTAAGAAACGGTTGCAATCCGGCGGTTCCAGCTGTGTTCATAGGCGGCGAATTTGTTGGCGGAGCTAATGAGATAACGAGTCTCCACCTCCAGCTTAATCAAAATCCCAGAGAGAGAGAGAGAGAGAGAGCTGCAGTTTATCTAACAATAATAGTGCTAACTAATATGTACTTCAGCTTGTCTTTGTGAAGCTGACTATGTTTTTGAATAATAAAATTTAATTTTGAATAATTAATTCAGTTTTCTGGTTTCAAAAACTTGCTCTTGGATAATTAAATTAACCATATGCACTAAAACATCCCATTTTTCCGTTGCTGATTTGTAGAAATTTGGCATACATATGATGAAAAAGTGCTTGGCCAGCTACCTGCACATGCACATCTGCATCTATATATTTGGAAGAAAAATGCTAAACAACCCACTTGGATGACCACTTGCTTGACCACACTCTCACATGGGTGTGTGGGTTCTGCGGAAATAAAATAATATTTTTTCTCCCAATGTGTTTGCCTGTTTGGGTGTAGTCATCCAAACGGTTAAGCAAGCAGGCACTATAGCATGACTCTATTAGGAATGACAAAATACTTTTGTACCCACCTGTTCCGGATTGTCCCATCCCAAATTTTTTATTTTTATGTTTTGTCAATTTTAATCATATTTAAAAATCAAAATAAAAATATTAAAAATAAATAATTAAACGGGGAGGGGGTAAATGAGAATTTTTTTAATCCCATCCAGTCCCAATATATTTCCAATGGGGGCGGGATGCCTAGTGCATACACACACTTTCGAATAAGATAATAATTCCCAAGAGAATCTGACCCCCTATTTGAACGTGATACTATAGAGTAAAAACATGTGAATGGAAATGCTGATGGAGGAGTGAATGTTAAGGGATAAAAGTTCACATCAAATAAAATTTAAAAATATAGATCAACTTATGAGGGACTTTTATTAATAATGTTGATTTTTTAAGATGGAACACCAAGTTTTAATGTGGTATTATAACTCATTAAATTTTAATGAGTAATTTAATTAGATGAAGATTCAAAATAAGCATAGAGATTTCAAGACTCATATGCTCAAAAGAGCCACTATCTTATAGGAGCATGTTAAGGAATAAAATTTCATATAGAATAAAGATAAAAATATAGATCAATTTATAAGAGTTTGTGCTACCTCTCCTAATAATCTTAATTTTTAAGATGAAACCCCAAATTTTAATAGTGAGAATGTGGACTTGGACTCCGGTGTTCAAAATTCGTGGCTCTACCACTACATTGGCTAGCTAATAATCGAAAGGAAACATGCTATGTGTACTCCAGGGTTGAACACCCTGGTGTACAACCTCCTCACGGGCCCCCCTCAGTAGTTACATTATCTTCTTTCAGTAGCTTTGATAATTCTAGCTGGTTCTATTTTATTTTTAGTACCTTCAATGGATTTCTCACTGTTCGCCCTCAAGCTAGTGAGTGACATGGGAGCACTCCTAGATTGCATTGAAGGGAGAAATTGTGTGACTAAATCAAGTAACAACATTATCATGAACAAAGTGGAAGTCAATTTTGAAGCGTTCGGTTTAAACATGATACTCTGGATTGATGTCGTGTAAAGAGAACTTAAGTTGTTGCTTAAAAGTTGTGGAGTTCATGGAGGTGAGTGTCGATGTCTCCAAGAATGAAAGTTAGCCATCTGACTTCAATAACAGTAGAGGCTACAACTGTTGGAAACAAGGGGATGGAGAAGAAACAAATAACAAAATGAAGAAACAAAATGGAACAACAAAAGAAATTGAAAGAAGACTCAAACACGTTATCCTTGTCCTCAAACGATATTTTCCCCCTCTCGGATTGAACATGATTCTTAAAGGAATTCTTGACAAATGATTTGTAGGATTTATCAAGCTTCGAAAATGATTAACACTTAAACACTTAGTGAAAACCTCCAAAACTTGAGAACACAAAAACAAGATACGAATATGAAGAGAAAATTGAATTTCAATACTTTATTTGGAATGAAAAATTAATCTCAAGTGTTTCTATATGTTTTTCATTGATCACCAACCACCTATTTATAGCCATCATCCAAAGCTACATGAAGTAGTGTCAAAACACTTGAAGGGCTACCAGAAATTCAATGAAAAACATACAACAATAGCTTGATTTTTAGCTTCAGTACTTGACCAGGACACACTTAAATGTTTCTTGAAATTCCATGATATAGAGTAGGCGCTAAGAATACACAATACCCAATTTTGCCTTTCCATGTAACACGACAAGTAGCCCAACCCACATCGTAAAAACCTGTTAATTTTAGTTAGCTTTGAGAGATTAACTGAAGTCCACGATCCACTGTGCCCTTGATGTATCTTAAAAATTCTTTTGACATCCTTAGTGTTAGACATTGTTTGGGGCCTGAAAATGCTGACAAACTTAGTCATAGCTTGAAGCCTTGAATGATATCTGGTCTTGTAAAGGTAAGATATCACAAAACTCCAACACTTATCTTGATTCTAACATTGAGTATTATTAGTGTTCTCAAATCAATTATCGCCAAATCCAGTGGTTTATTATAAATCATGTGCTCTGAAGACAACAATGACAGAAGTGACGAAAAAGGGGAACTCTATGATGACATCGATTGACTTAAGAAGGAAATAACTGGCAAAAGACGATCCCAAAGACATGTAAAGGAAGAACAATGCAATAATATTTTCCCATGGAATATCGTCCAAACGAAATTTCCTTTAAGAAATTTTCGTGGGGTGAAAAGTGAAAGAAGAGAAAGCCTCTATGAAATTTCTCATTGGGATTAAAACTAGAAAGCAAAAGTATAAGTTTGCGGCATTTGATCAGTGCAAACACTTATTTAAGCATTTAAACTTGCGAAATATAGATTAACTGAGCGAATTTTTGCTTAATTAATTGTACTTTTACTACGAAAACCTGACTTGGAATTGAATCGAGCATAAAGGAACACAAATGAAGCATAATTGGAGCTTTACCGATAAGTTTGGACTTCATTGGAAACTTTGAAAGTGCTAATTGGATGAATTCATAAGTTTTGGGGACTAAATTCAACTTTTGGAGAGTTTGGAGATCAACTTGAACATTCTTGAAATTTTGGAGGATCAAAGTAAAATAAAATAAAAATTGAAGGCTCACAGTGAATGAATTTGGAATATGAATTATCAATGTGGAAGTAATTGGAAGTGGTAGGATGGAATTTGGTTGTTTAAAGATAGACGGATGAAAAGTGTACAAAGACTTTAAGGTCAGGGGACTAAACCTGCATGGAAAAAGTGGATTGGCGACTAAATTGCATAGAAAAAGTTGAGAGAATGTAATTGCCGCATGCATAGCTGCGACTGTAGTTGATGGAATGAACTAAGTTGTTTGCCATAGTGTGGCCGCAACTAATCATGCTTCGGGCGCAGTTGCTCGCGGATCAAAATAAGGTTTTTTTTCTTAATCCTAGGAAACTTCGGGCAATTTTGTACACAACTTCCAAGGAAAATCGAGGGCTATATAAAGACCAATTCCAGGTCAAGAAAATCACCACGCAATAGAGATTAATTGAGACAAGAACTAGCTTTCTATCTTTACGAGTTGTTCTTTACAGTGAAGACAATTTGATTTCAAGATCTTGAAAATTTTTAACATTGAAGTTGTAACCATCTTTTCTTCTTGAATATCCGGGTTATGAATTCATTCAACCTTTTGTCTTTGTTCAATTTAGTCATATCCATCTAAACTTTTTGTGGTTAGAATTGACAATTAAACCTTGTATTTTGAATTAATTTGAAGCTGCTCATTTATTTGATTCTTGTCTTTTTTTAAAAGAAGCCCTTACTATTGAAGCCTTAACATTGAAACCCAACACTTGGACCATAGGTGAATCCAAAAACAACTGAAGTCTAGAAGGCAAAGGGATTGTCATCCCTCCTCCAAGGAAGATTACGAAACATCTTATTAACCATGTTGGAGCATGAGAATAGTGTCACATAGAGCACATGGGAAAGTTGATTTAGAGAATCATGTAAAAATAACAACTAATCGAATGGGTAAGAGTCACATGTCATGGAATCATCTAGAATTGCAATTTATTATATGACGTCGGGCAGAATAGAGATTATTCTGCAGGCTAGTTCTAACAAATTAATCACAGGAGAGAACACAAGAATATCGTGAAGAAAACACAGAGAAAACGTCTCTGAAGTTCAATGTATTTGAATAAATCAAGTAATTCCAAAAATAAGTCCACAAGCCGGACCTTATAACTAAAAATTCGAGTTTTACCAAAAATGGCCAAATTCCAAAAATCAAGCCCAAATAAAATACAGAATAAAATAAGTAATCTGTGAAAAATCTGGCCCAAATCGAGTTAAAAATCATTTCCTAACATGCAAACGAATTGTTATCAAAAATAGCAAAATTTAACTAAAAACAGTGATTCGAAGGGGAAAACGGCGGAATTTAAGGTCATAAAAAACGCACACCAAGCCTAGTTGGGTGTCCATGACGTGCGCGCCGAAACAAGCTTTTCGAATTGAGGTCATGAGTGCGATTCCAACAACCATAGTCAAAGTTATAGCAAAAAAATTGAAATGTGCCCAAAACTGCTCCAATTAAGACAATAATGCGATCACTTCCCGCCTTTGCGTTGATCTACCAACTCAAGGTATTTTAGCGCCATTAATATGCAATCTGACAGCTCAGCGTTAGCTATCTCGGATGCCTCTGCATCATGATAGACTCGTCATTAACTAACAACACGTGTCCGAGTAATTCTAGAAGACTTAAAAATCCTTTTGACTTGAAAAATCTATAAATATCCCAACATTTTACAAGGGAGGCAAGTATAATCTCAAATTCTTGCTTTTCACACTCTTAGCCTTTACTTGACGTGATTGTGATATAAATTAGTTCCCCAGAGTTCCGGCAATCGGAAAAGAGTTAAGGACAATGACTAAGACAAGGAGGTGGTCAATGGACTTGTTGGCTTCACTTTCGGAGTCAACACAACATTTTTTTCGTTGTCATCTGGACTACAGAACTCCTTGGTTTTTCCACCGAGCTTCAAAATTGGAAAAGAATGCAATTTCTGGAATTATATGCTCTTCACCTTCTTTCCAGATTCTTTAGCATAAGTTAAATACTATCATGAAAAATTACATGTTTAGTAATATAATCTCTTTTTCTTGAAGGATGAAGACATTTATACCTTGGATGATGAGAGTAATATAAGATGAAAAAGCAAGGATATGATTTCTTTGAGAATTTAATCCTACCATAGTTTCTTAAATACGGAAAGCATTTACGGCCAAAGCTCTTTAATCTATTGTAATCTTGGTGGTGTTGGTAGAGTTTATGAAAGAGGCTTTCCATCTTTAAAACCTGTGACGGATGTCTATTAATTAAATGTAAAGCTCTAAGAGAAGTTATCAACCCACAAGTTTGGGAATGAATTAGCATGAAATAAAAGTGTTAACCCAATTTCTTCAACAAGCTTATGCTTCCTTTCTACAATGCCATTTTCCTCAGGAGTGCTGGGGCACTGAAATACCATTCTCATGTAGAGCATAAAGTCTCCACTTTTAATTCTTGTTCATAGTGTTAAGATTTGGAGGTCCATGTTAAAAAGTCAATATTATTAAGAGAAGTAACCCAAAATCTTATAAGTTGGTCTATATTTTCATCTTTATTCGATGTGGAATTTTATCCCTTAACATGCCCTTGCAAGATGATGGCTCGTTTAAACAGACCAATCTTGAAATTCGTGTGCTCATTTTTTTTAGTTTTAATCGGATCGAATTGCTCGTTAGAATTTAATGGACTCTGATACCATGTTAGGATTTGGGGGTCCATCTTAAAAGGTCAACCTTATTAAGAGAAGTAGTCTAAAACCTTATAAGTTGGTTTATATTTTCATCTTTATTCGATGTTGGATTTTATAGAAGGATTTCTTAAAAGAGAATTTGAATAATTATGGCATACACTTCTCATTGATATGGTCAGAATATATACATGTTATATGAGCAGAGAATGGAAACTAATTACAATGGAATCAATTAAGTAACACTAATCGAGTAATATATGTTACAGCTAATTCAAATCCCTTGATTTTCTCCTTTGATTTGCTGTGTATCCTTATCATGCTCCCGCAAGATGGACGGTCGTGGAGCAAGTCCAATCTTGGTCTTAAGAGTGTCAAACTGAGGACGAGAAAGAGGCTTAGTAAGAGCATCGATGAGTTGATTAGCTGCAGGGATGTGTGAGACTCGTAGCAAACCATTTTGAACCTGTTCTCGAATAAAGTGATAGTCGAGAGCAACATGTTTCATGCGAGAGTGGAATACTGGATTGGAACAGAGATTTGTTGCACCAACATTATCACAATAAATAACTGGTTGTGGAAGAGTGACACCTAGTTCTATTAGGAGAGAGCAAATCCATTGAATTTCCACAGCAGTGGAGGCCACCGATCGGTATTCAGTTTCAGTGGAGGAGCGAGCAACAGTACGTTGCTTCTCGGAACTCCAAGAAATAGGATTGTGACCAAGATAGACGACGTATGCACTAGTGGAAGTGAAATCGTCTTTGTTACCCGCCCAGTCATCTTCTGAAAAGGCATGAAGTGCTAGTGGTGAGGTCCGACAAAGTTGAATGCCATGATCTAAAGTGCCACAGAGATACCATGTAAAAACTTGGGGGTCTATCTTAAAAGGTTAATCTTATTAAGAGGAGTAGCCCAACGCCTTATAAATTGGTCTATGTTTACATCTTTAATCAATGTGGGATTATATCCATTAATATGCCCTCGCAAGATAGTGACTCGTTTGAACAGACCAATCTTGAAATTCATATGCTCATACTTTTGAGTCTTACAAGAATCGAATCGCTCGTTAGAGTTTAATGAGCTCTAATACCATGTTAAGATTTGGGAGTCCATCTTAAAAGGTCAACCTTGTTAAGAGAAGTAGCTCAAAGCCTTATAAGTTGGTCTATATTTTTATCTTTATTCGATGTGAGATTTTATCCCTTAACACATAGAACCTATTGCTTCTTATCCTTCACAACAAAACCATCAGATGAGAATTCAATAGTGTCAGAATAATTAAAAACAAGCTAGAACATATTGCTTCTGATCCTTCACAGCAAAACCATTAGATGAAAATTCAATAGTGCCAGAGTAATTAGAAACAAGTTGACCAACGGATAAGATAATTGTTCTTATTTCAGGAACATTAAGAAGTTTCTTTAGATCCGAATTGCATTTTACTGTTTTAAATTTAGTTTCGCTAAACGTTAGACATTCTATAGACTCACAATTTCCTACAAAAATTAAACCATTACTTTTATAGGCCTTAATTTTAATCATTTGTAACCTGGAGCTTCTGTCATGACTTATGAGTGCGGTTGCACCATAGTCAGCGGAAAAATTTGGATCATCACCTTCTTCATTTAAGGTCATTGCTGGTAATGCTTGTGGAACACCTCCAAATTGATTTGAGTGGTCAAGTGTAATGCGACAATCTAAAGCCGAATGATTAGCTATATTACAAATTTGACATATGGTTATACCTTCTACTTTGGGTGGTTAGCTTTGTTGTTGCGCATATCATTCATTTAAAGGGCTTTTCTCTTGATGTTGTCTTGGTTTTGAGTTGTTGGGCAAATCGTAGTTAAAATGTCTAACAGATTGAAACCATGTTCCCTAGACGTTAATCTTCCACCAATACATGTACCACGTCCGCGGCATCCCATATAGCTAGGGCTTCTCATAGTTGGCATATTCCCTTTTCTTCTCCTCCTCCTTCTAGATTATCATTTGTTCATGCCATTGAAGAGTCAGAACAAATTGGTTCAAGGATGGATATGGCGCCTTTGAGAGCTTAGCTATACAAAAATCTTTGTACTTGTAGCAAGATCTCAAGCAAGCCGAAAAACTTTATCTACTTTGCTAATAGTCGTCTTAACAACATTGAGTAAATTAATCCATGCCTTAAATGCCATCTCTATTCCGTCAAGCATTCCTAGCACTTCTTCCATCATGAGCTATGTTGCATGGTAACGGAAACGGGATACGACATGACACTGTTGGGAAATAAAATGGATCGAGGTTATATGATCACAAACAAACAACAAGATAAAAGACAAAGAATTAATTGGCAGATGAACGAATTATTTTATTCAATTGACGAATATGGAAAACAAAATATAATAAACATGCCTACACAATTATTCTATATTTCAATAATACAAAATTTGTAAAAATAGTCTAGTATTTATAAGGGTGCATGCGAAACCCTAGAAATACCACAAAGATAGAAACAAGATAAAAAATCACATGGAATAAAGGAAAAAATATTTTTTTCAATAAAAGCGCGTGTAACAAAGGAAACAATATTTCCAAAAAAAAAATCCAACCTAATTTGGGTAAAAAAATCCAATAATCTCCACATTGACACAAATTTCGATATAACGAACGAAGTTCCAAGATTTCACTACTTGAAAAAAATAGATCCAACTGTAAAGAAAAATTTGAACTCTTAAGCAAGAACTTAACTTTCTCCAACACAAAAATACTCCTTCTCTTCCATGGTATCCAACACTGATATATGAACCCAAACACTAGATTTCTCAAAATTCACATAGAATTAAAAATTATCAAACAGTGTCGAAGGACATCTAATAATATAATCAACTCTCAATGCTTTCATAGAAGACCTCAGGCTAGTCTCAACACCTTAAAAGATGCTAAAAGAACGTGCAACCGAATTAGCATCCACGTACTATCTCCAATGGTTTTATCCCTAATTATTGAATACAATGGAACCGTAGTTATCAGTGCAAAGGGGAATTACTTATATCCTCCAAACTCGACTGAGTAGTATTCTTCAATATGGACCCTGGACCAAATTTCAAAGTTATAGTATCAAACTGAATCTCCACCATAGTACTAAAGATGTGCTAACTTTTCTTCACAAATTCTACCCGATCTTACAAAATGTATAATTAGGACTTCTTCCGCTCCTCCAATACAACACGAACACCTTTTCGTGTTGACCTATGGTAGACTTCATCATCAATGTTTTGATCATAACAAATAAGATTAATATTGTTTCTAACAATTTATTTTTAAGTGATGATAGTTCAATGTTAAAATCAATCAAGCACTTATATCGGACTTGAAATGAAGAACAAAGTGAAAGTTAAGCACGCAAGTCAAATCATTCGAGACGAGAGTTTAAAAGATAAACGTCAAGAAATATCAAAATCAAGAGCATAAGAGATGACATGAAAGAAATATCAAAACGAGAAGTTTAAGAGCCAAGAGCCAAACATGAAAGAAACTTCGAAGGAATATCAAAGACTAGGCCTTCTAGATCATATGTAAAGTTATAATACTTTAATCTTTAGTAAAGAATGACAATAGCTCAAAAAATAATTTTGTGCACGAAAAGTTATTTTCACTATCATTTGCAGAAAAAGTGTTTTAATAAAAAATAAAATTGATTTTTCAAAGTCATACTTGATATCTTAGACAAAATATAAAGGTACTAACACTTTGATATTTGACAATCAATGTTTAAGCTCAAAATCTTTCTATATATTAAAAATAATTTTTGTGTATTAAAAGTCATTTGAATGCAACGTTTTCATCAAATATAAATATGACTTTAAAAATGTATTTTGACTTGAAAAACACATTTTTATCTTGAAAAATTAGTTAAAATACCCTCTAAAAGTCCATACATTTCAAAATCTTCAAATTGGGTCAAACGCGGCCAAAACACGGAGAGACCGAAAATTGCCGGCGATTGACCCGGCCCAAAGAGGCGGTCGATTGGAAAATTTCTACTGTCCAAAATTTGACCGTTTTGACCTTTAATTTTTACTGTACAAACGATTATACCCAAACAAGAGGCTGTTGACCAGTTGAGTCATTCACAAATACAAATTTTTGAAGTTTTTGAATTCTATAAATACCGTTACCTCTTGCATTCATTGCAACACTTCTAAGAGTGTTATAGTGAGATATTTTTGAGCTTAAGTTTTGATCTCTTTGTTTATCTTTATCAATTCATTTACTTTTGAAATTTTTTTTATTGAACTTACTTTTGAAAATCAATTCACTTATCAAAGTTTTTCAAACATAACACTTGAGCTTTATTCATTGATGTTCATTAAAGTGTTAGCCTACTTATCTCATTGTACTCAACTTTAAATATATCATTTATTGTAGATGAAGTTTCAAATTGTAAGCTCTTTATTCTATACACTTGTGGATCGTGTTGATGTCCCATAAAGCTCAACATTGTAGACGGATTGGTGCTCCTTGTTTGTAAATCACCGGAAGCATTATAAATGGTTGGATTGCACCATAAGTTAATCAACATAGTAAAAAGGCTTTGCTCGTGTCGGAGAGTTTGGTAACGGAGTACATAGATTATTACTTTTAATTGAACATCTACAATTATATCGTTTGCATCATCTTTCCCTTTTACTTATCGCACTTATATTATTATAATTATTTGTCGTTATTTGATTTCGTATTTGTAAGTATTTGTTTAATTGTTCCATTTTCTATCACATTAATTTAAATATAGACTTAATTATAGAAAATGTTTTGATAACCAATTCACCCCCTCTTGGTTAGCTATTCTTGGGCTTTCATTTCGTACCCTTGGATTTCATGTAAAAAAATCGTCAAAACGTCTCTCTCACTCAAATAGTTCTCGACTATGTTGGTATCATCTGAAGTATTTGATTGTTTCTCATAATTTGCAGTCAAATTACCTTTGTTCTGCAATTTGTCTCAATCTTTCTTAATGTGTCATTTGTTCTTGCAATAATAACAAGCTTAATTACTGAAATTTGATCTCGACTTACCCATTCTCCGATCACCATAAACAACAAGGCCTTCTCCATCTCTTGATCTCTACTTACCATTAGATGTTTCATCTTTTCTTTTGAAAATAAGGAATCATAGGCATCTTCAATGTTTAGAGTATCACGACGATACAAGATTGTATCTTTAAACGAAGTGAGTAGTGAACACAAAAGAATTAAGGCCAAATTTCTTCATTATACTTTACATCTAAAGTCTCCGAATCAGCGACAATCTCTTTGAATACAGACAGATGATCTTCCAAAGATTCGATTTCTACCATACGATGACAATACAACATCTGCTTCATATGCAATTTGCTTGTTAGACTTTTAGTCATGCACAATTATTTCAACTTCAACCACAACGCAGCTGACGTTTTGTAATGACCCGGGAATATACCTAAGCCGTTATCTTACGTATTGTCTGCTTTGGGTGAGCATGTGCCCACTTACTCCTCACGAATTTCTATCGCATCTCCCAAAATTCGAACCCAATACATTTACTTAAGAGAGACTTAAGTTGAATCCTAGTGTCTTTGCATGTTTTCTCCTTCAAAACATTTTGAAGAATATTGCTAGAGAGATGAAGATGAATCTGTAAAAGTGTCTTCTAATCCTTCTGTTGTTTCTCCTCCATCGTCTAAGTTATCGACATTTTTTCAAATTCCAACAACGCATCATCCAAATTCATTTGCACGGGTACAACTTACATCTTTACTTTTCACAACAAGAATCTTGTATTGTAATCCAAGAGTTGAATTTCATACTTCATAGCTACCGTCAATAACAAAATCTCAAACAAATCACAACCAAGAGATTTGATACCACTTGTTGCAAAATAAAAAGGACCGAGTATATGACCACAAACAAACAACAAGATAATAGACAAAGAATTAATTGGCACATGAACATAGTATTTTATTCAATTGACGAATATGAGGAAAACAAATATAATAACCTTGTCGACACAATTATTCTATATTTTTCTAATACAACACTTGTAAAAAATAGTCTAATATTTATAGGGGTACATGTCAAACCCTAGAAATACCACAAAGATAATAAATAAAAAAATAAAAAAAATCATGTGGAATAAAGAAAATAATATTTTTTCCAATAAAATCACGTGAAATAAAAAAAATAATATTTTTTTTCCCAATAAAAGCACGTGTGATAAAGGAAACAATAGTTTCTTAAAAAATCCAGCCGAATTTGGATCTAAAAAACCTAACAGACGCAACACGACAAGACACAGAAAATGTTGTTTCTTGGAAAATTAGGACATGAAACATTGCGGATATGTTATATTAAAATCATAAATAAATTTAATCAATAAAATATTCATCTTCAAAAATCTATAATATAAACAAATAACAAGAAATCCACAATCCATCTAATTTAACTAAGATCTTTACAGTAGAATTTGAACCAGCCGTGATCAATAACTCAAATCTACAATTAAAATTATAGAAATTAACTAAAAAAGTAATTATTGATTTGCTCACATTTAGTTAATAATTGAAATAAAAAATCAAGAACTTAAAAGTATATACAATAAAATATTAAAATTTGAATACTACTCTATAATAATATATTAATATCGAAATTGAATCAAGTAATCATATTGATGTACAATTGACAAACTTACAAGAAATTTTCAAACAATTTATTTATGTAATTTAATGATTAAAAAAATTCAAATATATAGTGAATTACCTGCTTTATTCAAAGTGATAATGATTGTTCTATGCACGTCTAGTATCTTCCTCAATGCCTTGACAAAGTGATAATGATTGTTCTATGCACGTCTAGTATCTTCCTCAATGCCTTGACAAACAATCAGAATTTGATAAAGGCAGTGCAATAATTAAAAAAAAAATTAGGTTTATGTTAAAATCTAGCATTATAACGCTTTTATATAATAAATAAAAATCCATAATTTAAGTTAATTTTAAGCTAAAGTCCGTAATTAAATTAACTTTTGGTAAGAGCCCGTGATTAACGTTTTTTTGGAAAAAAAAATCTGACTTTTTTCATGCGAAGTTTCCTAAAAGTTTCCGTAAAATTTTGTAGATTTTTCGAATTTCATTAAAATGGGAAAACTTTTTTTTTTTCTTTGAGTTTCCGAAATGTATCCGAAGAGTTTTGGAAGAGTTTCGGTTTTTGAAATGGAAGGCTAGCATCTAGAGAGTTTTCATGCATTACCGTTCATGAGTCCAAGCATCCACGATGTTAGGAGACCACTGTTATTAATCCATGCTGCATCTCTTTTAAATTTTGCCTCTCCTGTGTCCTTGTCAGTGATTGTTTCTGCAGGTTTGTTTTCATGCTTGAGATGATAACTCAACGCGAGACTGCAAACAAGCAGCTTTACTTGTGTCTGCCACATAAAAAAATCAATCGCGCTACACGAACAGGGTAAAAAATGGACTCAAAAACAGGGCCACGTGTAGGCAGATGGTTGAAACAAGTGGAAATGCATTGTTTAAAAAATGGAAAAATAGACGCACTAATTGACCCATTCAACCACTACAGTCTCTCTCTCTCTCTCTCTCTCTACAAACACAGAAATCGCCCAAATTCGAAACCCAAACGCCAAAAATCACCATCTCCGGCCACACTTCCAGCCGGAGTAACGCCACGACGGAGTTTCGTCAAAGCTTTGGCTACCATATCCGATGGCGAGTAGCGCGATTGCTCTCCGAAAAAATTGAATGGGAGCCCAAAATCAAAATCCAAATCAGAAATCACCAACGAATCAGCAAAAAGATAGGTAACTCAAACATTTTTCAGCTGTGCAATGGGCTGAATTGATTTCTGGTTTTGGTTCAGAATCAACATATGTCTGTTATTTACCTACATTATGACAGATACATAAAGGAATGAAAAGGAAGGCAGCTCTGTGAGTGTTCTTGGTCTACTGCTAGGAACAATGACGTAGTAATGATCGTTCAGCCTCAGGATGTAATTTCTACCGGATGTCTATGGCAAAAATAGCTGCTTCCGGTCGATGTTGATGGACTAGTCATTGGGGTCCCCGAAAGGGCTGATCCCTTGACCCTCACAAACTCTACACCCTGCCAAGAATAGTGATTAGGGTGTGACTTTAGTCATTAATGTTGTTAAGATTCATTCTGCCTCATTTGCAAAGTAATATGTGGTGGAAAAAATTTGTTTTGTGGTAAACCAAATCCTGTAATGTATAATGAAAGTTTAGTTGTAATTGAAATTCGACTTCTTGAAGTATTTTCCGCTAGTGAAGTCCACTGGAACCCTTTTTCTTGTTCGATTTCCCTTTGAACATTAAAACTTTTGTTGTAATGCTATATGTTTTCACTTCCTGTAGTTATGATATGGATTCTGTTGTTGCTAGTAAATGCCATTTCATCACTATTAGATTTTGAAGAGTGAAAACTCCATATAGATGATTTGTGAGAAAGACTCAATTTGTATTCATTTCACTCGTGAATTGTACATGATTTTTACAGAATGTTGATCCTCAATATATACAGCAATAAAGGTATAATTTTCTAACTAACTTACTGCTATAAAACAGAAAAGGAATAAAGCTAACAACCTAACTAATCTCCTTCTAGATAATTCTTCTGTTGATGCCTTGTTAGTGGTCCCTGCTGGCTTTCTCCCTGCTGGTTTTCTTCTTGCTAATTATGTAGAAGATGCTAATTGTGCAGGAGCTGGAGCTGTCTCATATGCTTCAGCTGACTCAATTCTTCAAGCTTCAATAATCACCTAATCAGTATCAGTAAAAAAAGGCTCAAATCATGCCATTTTTAATCACCTGACCAGCACAACAAATTCACAATCGACTACAAAACAACACAACAAATAATCAATCCTGCAAATTATGATAAAACAAACTGGATCCAAAACTCCTTCAAAATCCAATACAAAACACACAAAACAGCACAACAAATAGGTAATCCTGCAAATTACAAACTCCTTCAAACTAACATCGAATGCACTACATTAATTGGTAATATAAAGTACAATTAATTAAAAAACATAACTGCCATGCATGGAACATCCCATATGAAAATCTACAATTGGAAACGGCAGTGGATATAATTAAGAAGCCCTCGACGATATTTTATAGAATAATACACACACAAAAATTATAGTGAAAACAGATACAAGACTTCAGTTTATATAGTATAAAATGCATGCTTCAAACAGCATTGCAACTTCCATCATGAATCAGGCACCATCGACACCAAGTGCAATTCTTCATCGGAATCAATTAAGTCTTCAAAATCATAATAAGGATTTGCCTGCCATGAATGTTAAACATCATCTTTTTATTCAGACACAATTGTTTCCATTGATCCAGAAAGATAAATTTAACTTGAACAGGTAAACTCTTATATTGCTTTCACAACTAAAATACATGAATCCAGTCATTTGTAAATCTTCTACCAGAAGGAAGAAAGATAAGAAGATGTATTTCAGCACATTTCAGCAATATTTCAGACCCAAATTTCAGCACATTTCAGCACAAATGACCCCAAAAAAATAAAATCTTAACTAGTTTACCGTCATGTGGTAGCATATATTCTGTCATAAAGATAAAAATAGAAATCGTGTCTATCTACTTAACCATCATTCATATTTATTTATAATTTCAATAAGACTATATTTCGAAAAATTAGTCCAACAGTTTAAAGGAATGAAAATATTGCTTCATATTAATAAAATCCAAAAAAAAAAAAAAAGATGAGAAAAATCAGGATTAAGGAAAGTGTGAGCAAAAAAAAAAAACATCGCTCGGCTTTAAAAAGCAGGAGCTTCTCATAATTCGAAGTAATTAACTCCACACACGAACATAAACACTCCTCACAGTAACAATTTATCGTGTAAATTACATAATGAAGCACACATACCTTTATATGTAAATGGGCAAAAATGCCAGCAAAGTGTAGTCACTAACAGAAAATTTCCGGAGGAGTGAGACCGTAACGTCGGAGGAGTGAGGTCGTCGGAGTGAAACCGTCGTCAGCGGGGGAGAAAAATTGGGATACCTCCTTGAAAGTAAAAGGGAGTCTCTGTATTGGTATACGGGATTCCCTCCAAGGCCCAAAATGGGTGTAGCAAACAGGCTTGACCTTTTCCCTCCAAAACCAATTGACACGTGTCCTTTTTTTTAGAAAATTTGAATGCCTGTTTTTTAGTCTGTTCCCAAGTCTGTCCGAGTAGCATTATTCTAAAAAAATTGGAATGTCTAAGTTCAATTAAAACAAAGCTTGAATACTGAGGGAAAGATTGAATTCTAAGAGTGGGTTCTTGGTTGGCCATGGAGGACAATTTGAGAGGAATTCGAGCACAATATATTTTCTGGGTTTGTATCTTATAATAGCTTTGGTACCATAAAGAAAAACAATGTCCAATGAATCAAAATTTGTATTCTCTGTTGTAATTTGGTGTTCAATTTATAATGATATGTATATTGGAATGATAATACATTCATATGGATGTGTAGAGTAAGTACAAAAATACAGAAAACAAAATGAGAAGGAAAAATGGGGGAGCTAAAATTTTGACTTGGACGAGTGCCCGACGTCGCTTTTAATAACTCGAGACCAAAACCTTAGCCTCGACGATCACACATGCTAATTTTTTTACCATTGGATTTGGAGTTTCTGGTTCATTTTTTGGCAAATTTTCATTAAAAATGCATCTTTTCATGAACTTTTGAGGCCTTTTCATGATTTATGATTGAGAATCTATATATATGAGATATCTATATTTTATTCCTCTAAACAATTATTATACCACCGACAATCGAAATCATTACATTCATAGGGAATTTTACAAAAATCTCTTTACATTCTTCAAGTTTTAAGGAGAAAACACAAGTGCTTAATATTTTTCTTCTTTTAAGGCTTGTTAAATCCTACAAATCATTTGTCATGAGTCCTTTTAAGCATCGAAAACAATCCTAGAGGGGACAAATTTAGTTTCAGGACATCAATTACGCGTTCAAATCAATTTTCGGCATTTCTCTTTTCTTTGGTTTCTTTTCTCCATTCCATTGTTAGGATAAAGTTTTTTCCAACATTCTCGGCTATGTATTACACTCCACTTTTACATCCACCATATACACAGTTTGGGGATGATTTGTTACTGGAAAAGAGAAAATAAATAAAGTAATTTACACCTAAATAGCTCTCAACGGCTCGATGAATGAACTACTCCAGTGACTAGCTAATAATCAAAAGATTCTTTCATCCAATCTTGTGATTGTGTTGCAATATTGATATGTGTAAGGAAAGAATATTTTCTTCCAATAACTTTATTTTATTTTTGCGAGCTTTGGTAGTTACGAATCTTTTTTTGTAACCTTCAATCTAAATTTTTTTTAGTAGCTTCAGAAACAACACTGACATGTTCTATATTAGTTTTAGTACCTTCGGTGGCTTTCTCATCACTCCCATCTAGGATTGCTCCTCTTTCAATTAGGTTATGTGGGGGAAAGGTAATTTTGTTCAATTTACATGAATAATTTGCACGACACACAACTGTTAAGATGTTCATGATTTTGACAAACAAGTATGGAGCAATAAAGAACGTACTTCAGTCCATTTTTTCAAACCATTGTAGGTGGCATATTCTATTAATAAACGAAATACAACAAAATAGAAAGTTACCCTAAGTCTAATATATGAGATTTATCACTCAATTTTTAATAGATCTATGATTCCTGTCCATAAATTGCCGTCCTTAAAATGCATATAGTCTGTGTATCATTTGTTTAATGTTTATAATCTTCCCTTTCCTCTCCTTGCTATGTTTTTCTTTTCGAATTACTATCTTCTTGTGGGAGAGGGAGGATAGGTGGAATGTGTACGAGTTTTCTTCTGCTTATGTACACATTTTTATAGAAAAGGATACCGATGCATTTTTGCAGATGTTTTGTTGAGAGCTCTTTCTCGATGAAAACCTATGATACTGTGGTAAATATAAAGCAAAATTGGTGTAAGAATGGTGAATTCTGATGCATTTTCATCATCTTTCTCGATTTTGCAGTCTAAATACTTGAATAACAATCAAATTGTATGTATAGGATTTGTGTATTTAGTATATGAGATGGTATTTGGCAATGAGTTATGACTTTTTTTTTTTTTTTTTTTTTTTTTTTTGTCCTTTAAAGAAAGGAGGCCAGCACCTCCATATCCTTTATTAATGAAACCCTCACTTATGACGGAGGGAAATCGTGATTGCAATTACTTAGAAAACCGAAAGAAGGATAACCATAATGATCTAAATAAATCAAGCCTAAGGATTTGAAAGGAAAATCCACTATAGAGTCTAAAAAGGACGTATTACCACTAGCACCAACACAAGCCAATAAATCCGCCACCATTTTCATTTCCCTATAAACACTGCAAACCTTCACATCTATGTAAGAGTGCAAAATAAGACTAATGAATACAATTACAAAATGTTGCTACCTGCGAAATACTTTTGCAGTTTGCTAGTTACCATAGGATTAAAAAGTCAAAAATGCTATATTACGATCAGTGGCGGAGCCAGCACCCGACGAGGGGCCGCGACTGCGCATGCTGGACCCCGCCGGAACTTTGAATATCCGCCGACCGTCGGGTGCAGACCATCGGTTGCAGTTGCAGAGGCAGACAAATGGTGTAGAAGGCAAGGTTTGGGAGTAATTATTATTATTATTATTATTTATTTTATTTTATTTTTTTTGGCTGATGCCTCGTGCTTATGGTTGTGGGTCTTTTTTTTTTTTAAAATAAACTAGGCCCAATCCACGATATTATATATGCAACAAGAGTCCAAGACCAAGTGAAGGCAAAGCAATTACCATCTTACTGAACGCAAACCCTCCTCCACCTCCTGGCTCCTGTTGGCTACTGTTGTGTGATTTGCAAAGGAAGCAGTACTCAAGCAGTTTGCATCGACAACGGCCACTCACCCTCCGGCCTTCAGTTTTGCAAGCAAGACTCTAGGTGAGTCAGTGATTATTATTATTATTATTATTATTATTTTGGTTTTTGTTGTTTTAAGTATTTTATGCTTTAATAATTTATGAGATATGACTTATAAGTATTGAGTTTTGATTTATGTGTTATTTGAGAATTTGAGATTATGTCAACTACGAAATGTGATATAAAAAATGGGTTAATTTCAAAAACGGTCACTGAAATTACGTAAAAAAAATACAAAATGGTCACTGAAATTCAAAAGTTGCACAAACGGTCACTGAAATTTTAAGTGGTTTCACAAATGGTCACTGGAGGACCAAACTCATTTTCAGCCCAACCAGCATCTTTGGACCACCATAACTCCAATCTAGGGCCACATTAGCCATCGACCAACATATCTTCTTGAAGCCCTCAATGCCCTCTTCGTAACCTACCCAATCACTAACCGTAAACCCGTCGAAATTGGCCAGAAAATTGAGCCAAAGTGGGCTGTTTGGGCTGAAAATCTTGGAAAATCAGTCCAAGTAACCACTTTTGGACTACCATAACTCCAACATCCAGCCACCTTGGGCACCGCCCAACATACCATCTTGAAGCCCTCAATGCCCTCTTTGCAACCCACCCAACCAATGGCCGTAACCCCATTGAAATTCGCCGAAAAATGGAGCCAAAGTGGGCTGCTTGGGCTGAAAATCTCGAAAAATCAATCCAAGCAGTTATTTTTGGACCACCATAACTCCAACATACGGCCACCTTGGCCACCGCCCAATATACCATCTTGAAGCCCTCAATTCTCTCTTTGCAACCCACCCAACCATTGGTCGTAAACCCGATGAAATTGGCTGAAACATCGCTCCAAAGTTCGCCGGAAAATCGCTCCAAAATCGCTGTGCGCGCGTAGCCAAATTTGGAGCGATTTTTCGACAATTTAGATGGGGTTACAGCCAGTGGTTGGATGGGTTACAAAGCGGACATTGAGGGCTTCAAGATGGTATATTGGACGGTGGCCAGATGTTAGAGTTATGGTGGTCCAAAAGTGACTGCTTGGACTGATTTTTCGAGATTTTCAGCCCAATCAGTCCACTTTGGCTCTATTTTTCGGCCAAGTCCGGCGAGTTTACGGCCAGGGGTTAAGTGAGTTGCGAAGAGGGCATTGAGAGCTTCAAGAAGGTATTTTGGTCGATGGCCAACGTGGCCCGAGATTGAAGTTATGGTGGTCCAAAGGTGGCTGATTGGGTTGAAAATGGGTTTGGTCCTCTAGTGACCATTTGTGAAACCACTTGAAATTTCAGTGACCGTTTGTGCAACTTTTGAATTTCAGTGACCATTTTATGTTTTTTACGTAACTTCAATGGCCGTTTGTGAAATTAACCCTATAAAAAATTAATTTGAGTATTGTGAAAAGTGAATATGTGATTTATGAAAATTGAAAATGAGAGATTGGGGAATTTATAATTTGTGATAAATTGGTGTTGAGAATTGGAAATTGAAACTTTAATTATATTTTAAAATTAATTTTGATTACGTTTAATCTTTGATTAACGTTCAATTCCAATACTGATCATGGAATGATTTTTTTTCAACCAAATTGAAAGTCTCAACCTAGTTTTTTTAGTGGTGCATCTAATCTCGCAACTGTATTTAGTCGAGCAAACGATTTGTTAAGCATTGACAACACAAAGAAGTATCATGTATTTTATATTATTTTAGATTGTATTGAACTTTAATTTAATATAAATATACATTTTACTGTATTTACATATAGGTCGAAGAATTTTTAGTATTATTTAATTTAATATTAATAAAGGACATCGCTATATCATAATCAACGGCTGCCCTAGCTGAATCGAAGCCCTGGATCCGCCCCTGATTACGAGGGCATCTTTGGTACGTTATAAAATGATTAAAGAAGAAAGACGTGTTGCTTTAGACTTTGTTTTGGGATTTGATGGAGACCCTATGTCTCCATGTGTGTTTTGTGCAGTGACCAGCCTGTCTGATTTGTTTGGCATGGTGAAAAAACTGAGGGAAGGAATTGGTGGATAGAAATTTGTGGTGGAAAACGTCTTCTTATCTTTGCAAGAATTGAAACCCAAAAATGAGGACAAATACGTAGCATGTATTGATATAGACACGAGTTATGCCTTGAAATGAAAGACACAATGGTATAACTGCACATCTATCATAATATCTTACTTTTCACTACATTTCCCGAACCAAATAAAATAAAGGAAAAATTTAAAAAAAAAACAAAGCAAGACAGTGTTTGAGGAAATGATGGTAGTTGAGAAAACATGCATCAAATCATGAATATGATCATCGTGTAATGGCAAAATACTGCTGCAGCTTTTTTCTTCTGTTCCTATCAATTTCCTCAAGCTGGTTGTCAGAAATATCATCTAATGGTCCACACACCATTAAATGTGATACCCAAAGCTTAAACTACTAATTTGTTTCATTGATGATGAATTGCCTGAGTGGAAGTACCCAGGGTATCGGGACTGGAGTAGACACATTCACTGTCGGTAGATTTATTGATACTCAAGTAGATGTATTGGTTGTCAAAGTTTAGACTCAGATTCATCCCTTCTAGATCAAAAGCACCAATTCGTATACAACTTGCGTACAGAGATGTTAAATGGATCGAACTGAGCTGTGCGGCCCACCATGCAAGTCAGCTCGCATTCGCATACAGAGTGAGCCAATCTTTCCAAAAACCAAGATCGGCTCGCAAGCCAGTCCAGAGTACTTGTGTTTTTTTTACACCAAATATTAAATTTTCACTCCACGAAGTATAATGAAGACAAGAATTTGTAAGGAAATACTGAACGTAAATTTTAAAAAAAAATTGTTAGAAAAATTATAAAGTTGTAAAAACCTTCCTCCTTTACATGACTACAATACATTAATTGTATAGAAATGAATATTTCGTGTACAATTTTTTTATTAATAATCAAATATCAATTTGCAATAATATGTCTAAAACTTAGTGTAGTAAAAATTTTCCTAAAGATTATAATTATTGAAAATCTTCAATAATTGCACTAACCATCTCATCTTGTATCTGATAGCCTACATCTTTCTTCCTTCCTACACATTAGAACCTTAGCCCCCGTTTCATCACATTAAAATTTAATACATTTTTTTCTTCCATCTTTTCAATCACACAGTCTTCAATAAAATAATATTACATGTAAATTGAAAATTTTATTTTCATTTCCAACCCTTCACGAAAAACACTATTCTAAAAATTAAAATCTCGAATAATGGCGGCCAAATGGATATGATCTTTTTTCAATTGACAAAACCCACCAACTACACTAAACACAACATTCGATGCTACAATTGACACTGGAGGCATAAATAAATCATGTGCTATCAAAGATAATATCACATATTGTTTTTTATAAGGCTGAGCTGGGCACGGTTCGGTTCTAACGAGAAACGAACTGGACCTGAAATTTTTGGGTATTAACTAAGTAAAATCGTCGGGTCCAAATTTAATTATGGAACCATTCGGGTTCGGTTCCATTCGATTCGGTTCGGTTCCATACGATTCACAGGTTCTGTATTATAATCAATTTTTTTAATATTTACAAAGTTACATTAATTCAACTAATAACATGTACAATTTAAACTCTTACAAAATAATGTAGTTCAATTTTATGTGTCTTTTATGTCTCTCTTTACTTAATTTTTCATAGATTTGATTAGCGGGCTTACAATAATTAAGAGAGACGCTGTCGAACTTCAATTTTATTTCTCCTAAATAAATGGCACTATGGTAGAATAACAGGTTTTGATAAAATTTAGGTCAATTTGATTAAGTTGGGCTTGGACTGAAAATTAGAAATAAGAAAACCATATTTTTGGGTTAGCAAATTTAGTTAGATAATAATATAATAAATTGGCTTATTTAAAATAAATAAATTAAAAAATTAGGCAGATTCGATTCTTGATCTAGAACCAAGAATCAAATTGAACCCATCAATTCTCCATTCAGAGACTCGTTCGAGTATTTAATTTAAGAAGGACCGCTCGATTCGACTGAGTTCGGTTCAGGTCCGATTCGATTCGAGAGTTTTGTCCGGCCCTAGTTTTTTATTTGTTCATCAGCATATGAGAAGGTTAAAATTATATATCTCTTCTCGATTTAACATAATTAGAATATGGTATTAAAATATCTAGTTAACTCAACACGGAAATCATTTTGTCTGGTACTAGCACTGGAAGAAAAATAAAAAAATGATGAACTTTCTACAATAGTTGTGCTTAGGTCCATATATCATCATCAGGATATGATGAAAGAGTAGAAAGCAGTGGTTGTAGACCACTAATCTTTTTGTGTTTGACAGCATATCGAGAATATAAATTGTAGAATGTAAATAAATGTCATCAAGAAATAAACAATATCTATATTTACTATTTTTTTTTATTTTGTAATATTAAAAAAATAAACTAGAACCAACCCACGCATGCATTGATTGCATCAAAGAAAACCTTCAAAAATCTCATGATTTCAAAAGTAATAACCAATCATTAGAATTTAAATCTAAATCAATGATATGATATGAATGCCTATCATTATAAAATTAGTAATAATTGTATTATAATTATCACAAAATTGTAGCTTGAGAGTTGTAGAGCCTTATATGTTACCTATATTTGTGGCAGGCATTATATCGCGTAAGTTAAAATCTGGACATGTACTCGTAGATGCTTGTTTACAAGATGGAAAGACATAAATAAAAGCAATAGCATTTTTAATCTTTGTTAACCGTTGTACGGTATACTTAAGGTCATCTTGCACAATCAAATTAAGAATGACAAACACAATGTACATGAAACAGTTTCGCATCATATTCCGGATGGAGTTCATTAATCAGTTCTTCAATAACATTAGTGTTATTATTAACATTATCAAAAGTGGAAGTACAAACTTTATCTTCACATAATAATAATAATAATAATAATAATAATAATAATAATAATAATAATAATAATAATAATAATAAATACAACCTTTAAACATTGAAAATGTTTTGTGCATCGTTTGGAAATTCAATGACCTTAAATGCAATAATTTTTTATGTACGATCCAAAATGTATCAATGTAAGCACAAATATATCATTTATGATTTTCTCGAACTAAAGATTGAAAGTAAATGAAATAACACTGCTATAATTTCTTTAATCGTCATTAATTTGTTCTTTTCTAATACCATATAAATTTATAGCATAATTGCGAAGCTTACCTCTACTAGTATGTTTGTAACTCGGTTGAAGACATACTTGTTTGAAATTCGTCAAGTGCACACTTTAAACTATGGATAGCGACAACTTGGTACCAGCTATGAACATTACCATGTCTTCCCTAATTATTTATGGATTATAAATTGAGTTTGCAAGAACAGTTCCAGAATGTACCTCTTTGCTTAAACCAAATTGAAGTTGAGTCTGCCTATTGTCGATAGTCCCAATACAAAAAAGGCATTTTTCATATTGTATGTTGTACTGGGTAATGCCAATTTTTTTATTTCGAAGTGAAGTCCTCTCCAAAATAATTACAATATATTCCGTAATCTACTCCCATTCTCAACTTCGCAATTATATAACTGTAACTAATAAAAATAATTGGCACAGGAAAATTTGGAATTGAAGAAATATTTGAAAATAAATGAACAATTATATAATAATTGTAAAATTATACTATTAGAGAGATGTGGGTGCTATATTAGCGTGACTGTAGACAATTCTGAAATATGATGAAATTGATTTACCACTTTTTCCTATTTATAGACCTCGAAATTATAAAAAAAAAAAAAAATATATATATATATATATATATATATATATATATCAAATTTTAAAATTTGAATTGGGTGTCTGATGTGATCCACAAGGTGTCGTCAAAAGCAATCTGCATGGCTGCATTGCATAGCTAGGAGATCCTACTGTTGGGGTCACACCCGATGGGAGCCAAGCCAGCTCAACTCGTTTATGGGGCGAGCCGCCGACTTAACACCCCTCCTTGCATGCGTTGGTATGCTTACATGTTAGCATAAGGTTTTAAATAAACGAGGACCACCTCAATAATTCTAGTGGTAGATGCTCAAGAAAATAAATTTTACATATTTTTTAAAAATGAATTTGCTTTAAATTCATTTTTAATTGCATAACCTCTAATAAAATATTTTTTTACGTGAATTCATAATTTTTTTTTTCCTTTTTATCACGCATTAATCAAAAATATTATTTTCAAAAAATCTAACAAGTGTGTTTGTGGGAAAAAAAAAAACAATCTCTCTGTCTCACAAATCATCCCCACTTGCTGCCAACAATTCAGACACCAAATCCAAACAACATACGGTTTAATATGTTATGTCCACATTTCCCAATGACATCTCTGTCTCTCTCTCTCTCTCTCTCTCTCGGGGTTCCATTTTAATAAAATTGAAGAAAAAATATATTTTAAAATAATAATTTTTTGAAGAATATATGATTAAATAATAAGAACAAGTACTGAATTACGTAATATAATTTTATTGAAAAATATGTGTTTGAAAATAAATTTTAAAAAATAAATTTTTAATTTAATGGAACCCAAAAAAGGGGTATATCTCTCACACACACATGCATACATAGAGACAGCCTCTATGTACCTTGACCTGCTGATGCACGTCCCGCGATTTACCTCATTCACAATGCTCTAGAGACGGGGTGATGGGGGACCCCTCAAAGTTAGGGTTCAACCTTTTTTACATAGAGACAGCCATAGGCCTGTTACGCTAGCTTTGAGTAGTACACAAATTCATGACATCTCACTGTCTAGCTTTCCCCCTTCTGCTTTCCAGCCCGGCCCCAAAACCAGCAGATTCAACACAACTTACAAAATTTATAAACGAGAGAGAAGGAGACGTACAGCTCAAGATTCTTCTCTAACTATTACAACTCACATGTTGCATAAAACATAATGCCAGCAATTAAAACCAAGCTCAAATTTTTATTGACCTTAATTCCCGACTACCGAGCTGTTTTGTTCCACTTAAAGTAGCAAGAATATTAAAACGAAAACTTAATACATGTATGAAATACGCAATAAGAAATTGTTATCTTGTTCACAGTGAACAAGATAAGATAGCTCACTTGCTAATGTGGCAGAAGAACCTTAAGTAAGGTTCTCTTCAAATGTTAGAACATTAAGTAAGGTTCTCTGCAAAGTGGACAATATAAGGCTTCTCCCTGTACACGGGAGAATATGAGTGATCCACAAAGGTTGATTATTTTCTGTCTGCTAAGTGCTAACCATATTTTGTCTACCAAGAGCAAACATATAGCTTCAAGACTAGAAGAAATGATTGGCTGAGCTGTCATAATATGATATGACGAAGAAAGAGTCTTATTGTAGATACAGACATAGCAACTGTATCTCTGCTGCTTTTCCATGTGAGGTGACAAAAAGGAGGCAGAAAGGTAGATAGATAGATTGAATAGAAGAAGAAGCAAGGGAATCGAGGCTCTGATTCATTTCTGCCTTTAAATTTTTATCCCCTTCAGTAATTATATGTGTCCTCAAGTGTCTGTCCAGTAAAAGTTGCCACATCCTAGTAAAGATCAAACTTCGAAAACCATATCCCAGTTTCCATGATTGTCATGGACTACTTTACATATGGGATTTGAGAATTCTTTGTAGTCTCTTAAGGTATACATACCTTTGGTGGGATATCGTGTTCGTCCTAATTTTTTGTATTGTTTTCTAGATCATCTTGCCGCTGTATGTAGGTCAAGTGCCTAAGCACATATGTACTTTCTCTTTTTATATTTCGACTGAAAATTACGGCAACGCACATGGGATATGAGATTTGAACCCTAATACATGTATAAGGGATTTTGTCAGAATTCGTTGTGAGGGACACTTGTCATTTTTTCATTTGCAATTGGCGAAAAAAGTGAAAAAGAAAAACTGCCAATTAGACTGGCAGCACCTGTACACTGCCCGGCAAAAAATCCCCTGTACAAGGGGAATAACTGATGAGATTTTTTGCTAGAGAAAATACAATATCACCACATAATGCAAGTACAAGAATATCTGTCTGAAGCCTCCAGGGGCACATCCAAGTTGGCAAAGGATGAGGTAGAAAAAAAAACTACGCAGCTGACTCGTTCTGGGTTCAAATCCTAAGGAGGAGAATCTGGGGTAATTCAGTGAAAACGCACTCAGACTCTGATCAACTTAGGCATATCCCTCGATTTACCCTCACACCAAGACTAGGGGCGGGGAGGAGTGGGCGCAAACAATGGCGCGTAATCCAAAAAAAAAAAAAAGAATATCTGTCTGAAAGCATGAATGTATGTCTATGAAGAGAATCCATGCATAACACAAGTTAACATATTTACTGTATCCAAGCAAGAGAATAGGAATATGACATCATCTTGAGTTATTCTAATTGTTTTAGAATCACCCCTCTTAACCCCGGCCCGCACCTCACCCGACCAACCTATACGAGAGTAACATAAATTCAACAAGCAAATCAATATTTATTGAGGGAATATTTTCAGTAGCTAGTCTTCTTTTGTTTTTAATTTTCATAATATGTTGAAGAATGGACAGCAGTCTAGTGGGGTACCACAAAATAGTTAGTAAGTCAGCATTGTTCCTTATCATGGATTATTCTACTTTGCCCTCATGCTTGACCTCGGCCCAACCCCCATGTGAGGGGAGTGGTGTGGCCGAGGTCATGCATGAGGGCAAGGTAGCATGGTTGACCTTACCATAGTAGTATCTGTTTCCCCAACTGGAGCTTGAGATTGCCAGCTTGCATTTCTGAGAACTTTTGGGAAAAAAAAAAAAAAAAAAAGTAAGCAATTTTAAGTTTTTCACAGAGAAATCCAACACTTCTCGACTGCAAGTGTGATTCTCAAAAATCCAATGAATCATCGTTTCAGACTTTCAGTCATCTTTCAATAATCCGAAGGGAGACTTCTGTTCGATCAAATTATGTCAAATGAATGTTATATAAGCCAGGTCTGAGGCATCTCTCAAGGGGGACTGTTTTACTATACAACTGGTTTGCTTTCTTCATCAAGGAAAACATCAACGCTCTACGAACCAGATGGCAAGTTCATTTGCAGCTATAATTGGAAGTGTAGGAGGGGCATTAGCATTGTTAGGAACAGTGATTTTGTTAACATGGCTTTGTATGTTACAGTGCAGAAAGTTCTCAAACAAGAATTCAGATACAGCTTCTTCAGATCCATCTGCAGTAGGTAATGTTTCAAGATTCGTAAAGCACTTTTTCTTGGACTTTTTATAGCCTAATCATACTGGGTATTCATACGAGTGTCAAGCCGCCTTAATATTCCAACTACATAAATAATTTATTAAAGGACCATTTTTTGTATTTACGAGAGAGTCATGAGGGAAAAAAAAAAATTCTTATTCATAGTTATATTAAAAATCAGTCTCTCACATTGAGGTGAACCACCTTAAATATAAATGTTTTTGTACACATTTTCCGATTATTATTGCTAATTTCTGCTCAATTATGACAGTAGAGTCAAAAAGAGGTGGAACGAGCTCATCTGCAGCCCCACCTGCAGCTGGACAGCAAGAAGCAAGGCAATTTGGAATTGAAGAATTGGAGCGAGCAACAAGGAATTTCAATGAGAGCAATCTCATTGGATGTGGAAGTTTTGGCCTTGTTTTTAAAGGATTGCTGTGTGATGGGACTGTTGTGGCTATCAAGAGGCGTAGAGGTGTTCCGAGTCAAGAATTTATAGATGAGGTATAAAAGAGTTGCAAAATTGGTATGCAGTGCTCGACAAAATTGGACAATATAAAGAGCTAAACATATTTCAACTGAATAAAGATAGTGCCTTGGACAAAAACCTTTTAATTCTCCGCAGTTTTTTTTTTTTTTTTATGTCTATGTCTGAATTTCGCCATCATGGTAACAGGTTGCCTATATATCGCAAATTTGGAACCGAAATTTGGTTACTCTACTAGGCTTCTGCCAAGAAAATGGATATCATATGCTGGTTTTCGAGTATTTACCCAATGGCAACATGTGTAACCATTTGTACGGTATGAATCTCTCTTGAAGCTGGCCTTTGGTATGAAGTATTGGATACGATTAAACACTAGTACAATGGACAAGATTTTATCAAATTTTTACCCATAATATCTTACCAAATATGCCAAGAGAAATTTATGCCATAATAATTTGTTTCATGATAGATACTGGAGAAGATTCAAGAACTAAGCTAGAGTTCAAGCAAAGGCTATCTATTGCAATTGGTGCAGCCAAAGGTATTATCTGAGATATCAACTGTTTCTTTCAATGAGGTTTAAATAAAATTCATTCTAAATGGTTTTAATCTCGACATGGTCGTTCGGAAGAGCATTTTTTCTAGTTTGTCTAAGTTTCAAACGAGAAATAAATCGAAACACCTTTTTTTTTTTATTGCAGGTTTACGACATTTGCACAGCCTATGCCCTCCTGCATTGCACAATAACTTTAAAACGGCTAATGTTTTGGTTGATGAGAATTTCATTGCCAAAGTTGCAGATGCAGGGTTGTCAAAACTACTCGAGAAAATCGGAGATGTAAATCCATCAAGTTCCAATGTCAATGCTTTTAAAGATCCTGAGTAAGTACCACTACCCCAAACATGCACTTTCTAGTACTAGCATTCATTTATTATTTCTTGATTGAAGTTAGCTTTATCAACATCTGACGCATAATGTATCGAATGTTTAGGGTCGAACAAGTGGGTATTTTCTCAGAAATGAGTGATGTCTACAGCTTTGGAGTATTTTTGATGGAACTCATCACAGGAAGGGAGGCTACTGATATGGAGGCCTTCGGATCAAATGAACGTGTACTTCAATGGGTACGTAGAGAACCATTGATCATTTTTCCACTTCATAGGTAATTTTAGGAGAGAAGTCTAGAATAATGGAGCGTTTTGAGTAAAAGCACAAGCTTAAAGCTTTCGTAAATAAGCAGTTATTCAGTAAGTATTTTTGAAAGGTTAGTGATGATACAGTCAAGTAGATTAATAATTTCGAGTGACAAACCTAAAATGAGACATGGTTGTAGAGTATAAATGGACAGTTGCCAAGGTTTTTCCGGGCTCAGTTCCTTCCAAAAGATCAATACCACGTAGAATCACCAAACTGACATCTTTGATATTTTTTCCACTATTGGTAGCTTATAATAGTACCCACTATCAACACCCCACACGGGGATGATCACAAAGAGAAGAGGATAATATGTCTAGCACAAAGCAGAAGCTAAAATAGAGGAGAAGGCACGTAGAAGATAGGCGCAGAGAAGAAGCTGTGAGAGTGAATGGCGTAGAGAGAGAGAGAGAGAGAGAGACCAAATTATATAGCCCAAGTCCAATTAAATTAAGGTAAGGTTGGTTAGGTCAAAACCAATTGGATCATGGCCCAATAAGTATATAGGATGGGCTACAAGATAAGTGGGCCTCCAATTAATCAACCGTCCAACTAAAATGGAGATCGGGCCATGAGCAGCTCTAATTAATTAGGCTGCTTCAAATGACCTGATTAATCTCTGAGGTCAGGGCATTTCAATTGTGGTGTTGATATAACATTCAGTCATATGGTTGATGTTGACTGAAATAAAAATCAAGTTACATCATAGCCCAGAGAGTTTATTGGGTATCAAAACCCAACAATGGTAAATAAATAAAGAAATTTGACTTTCAAAGTTCAAATATACCTCCTTCCCTCAATTTTTAATTATTGATACTTCTACTTAAGTGATTTAAGCTTTTGTAAGTACTTACCTTTCTTAATTTTAATAGGTCCAAATGCTTCTGAGTTCGAACAATTTAGTGGATCATCGACTAGCTGGGAGATTCACTGCAGAGGGAATGAGGGATCTTATAAGGTTGATGGTACATTGCATGAGGATTCCAGGAAAAGAGAGACCAAAAATGGAAAACGTAGTATTGGAACTTGATCGAATACACGAGCAGGAGATTAGGCTCACAACAGTAATCGGTGAAAGTACTACTATTGTTACTCTAGGGAGTCAACTATTTACATGGTAGGAGCTCGGGTATTGGATGGTACTGTATATTACAACAGAGAAGATTGATACATCGTTTTCCTTCTAATTCTATTCAATATGTTCCCATCGAAGGTAACATACAGGCCCTAGGCGCATGAGAAAAATGGAAAAAAGTAGAGATGACGTGAGTCATATCCAAGCTTATTTTTATCACAGTAAGTAGGTGGTGACCTGCTGTGATTAATCGTGTCGATACACATTATTAGACACAATTGATTGATGGACAATATTTTAACTTATTTTTCTTCTTTAATATTGTCCAGCACCGCAAAGTCGACTTTCTTGAGCAAGCCATGCGAATGAATCAAATATATAAATTGTTTCTTTCATTGTACAATATATCAGCTCAATCCACAAACAACTTCCAGTTCCAATTTTCTTGATTTTGAGTGACAAAATTCATTCATTTTTTACTTTTTGTCCCAGTTAGCTTGATTTTGTATGAGATGATTTCTTTGGTACGGCATATTCGACAGATGTACAAAGTGTTAATGAAAAAAGAAGTTAGAATCTTATCTACAATGGTGTACTACATACACATAGTCCGCTAACCTAATGAATGTATAGAATCAAATAGCATATAATTCGTATTCAAATGACCAGCATGAGACAGAGTAATGAGTAATATCGCAGATAAGTTTTTGAGGAAAAAAAAATAAAGGAAGACATTAAATTTGAGATAGAGTAAGAAGCACCCAAAGGATTTAAGAAATTCAGCAGCAAAAAATTAAATAATAGTTAAAAGAAAATCTGTATAATGGCCTTGCAAATTACTCCATTTTCTGAGTTAAATGTTCCAATGATCACTTAATTTTGCACTATGTCACGTCTCACTCATCGAATTTCATGAAGTGTCACTTTATTTCCGTCCCATTCCATCACTCACTGGATGAAATCTGTTAATAGATCTGCTTGCATGGATGCCGGAAAAATGACGTGACCTGTTAAATCACTCCAAATAATAAGTTAAGTGCCAACTCACCGCCACGTCATCAATTACATCTTCCAAACATACCTTTCCCACCTAAAGAAATTGAAACTCGACTTCTTCCTTTCAACTTCAATTGAAGATGAAATTGTTCATGTGCAGTGAAATCGAGCCCCAAATCCTAAAGCTAGCCCATCGATTTTGCCCAAAATGTCAACCTGCTTCTTCACCGGCAGTGATTTCAATTGCGCCGAAAGAAATTGGTTTTGATTTGAATGCTCCAATGTGTGAATTAGATGGTATGATTTTTCGCTGTGCTTACACTTCATTGTGAATTTGATTGTTGGCGGTATGAGTATGTCTAAGATATTATTTGTATGCTAAAGTGAGGCCACAGTGATCCCCACTACAGCTCTTCAGATGGGTTTGCTTGAAGAGAAAGATTCATCAGATATTGCTCTAAAGGAGGCTGTGGAAACCGGGGGCTGGATCCCGGTACTGGTCAAGGCTATGGAGGATGGATTAGCAAATGTAAAGAACATGCAATGGAAACATATGCCAGAACTACAGAGATAGATACAGAATTATTATTTTGAGGAAAGGTGTGATGCCAGGGCTTCTTCAGTTAAATGTTGATGGGACTTGGAGGGGTAAAGAAAAGTGCAAAGAATTGCTTCTTCTTTTAAGAGTTTAGGCTCAAATTGTGGATCAAAACGTAAACAATCCAAAAACGTACTGTTGGATTCAATTGTGACGAAATTAATGCATTGGTGATTGCTGTGATTTGCATTCCCTGAAATAGTTGAAGTCATTTCTGAAATGCTCTGGAAGAAAATGTAAAAAGAGCTACGGAATAGAACGGGAAAGGAAAGGGAAGAGATCCGTGACTTTGTTCCAACTACGTAATCGATTAAAACTGTTATATTTTAGTTTTCATGTTTATGTAATCGGCACTAAATTTGGTATTAATTATGTTCAGTCCATGTTGATTGCGTAGAAAGTTATTTATGTATGATATTGTGGCAAATGTTTGAAATGGAATTGACGTCAAGAAGTTAATAACTTTGATTTTGGTAATTAATTTTTCTTATTAGTATACACTGGTAAATGAAATTATATGTTGATAACAGTATAATTGTGTCCTTTTCTATTTTGTGTCAATTATTGCCTCTATTTAACGTAGTTGGAGAGGAGATGCCGAGCTCAAAGTTTCATTACCAGCTCGAGTTTTATTTATAGGAAGGGGGCTTTGAATAAGCCCTTAAATAGAAGATATAAATTGATAACATAACAAGAATATTAAAGACAAATATGGTAAGAAAAGATTGTTGTTGTATTTTGTGAATATCGTCCAATACGCCCCCTCAAGTTGGAGCATGAAGAAGACAAATGCCCAACTTGCCAACAGGGAAGTGGAACTAATTATTGCCCAATGCCTTTGTGAAGATGTCCGCCAGCTGGAGATCAGAAGGAACATGTGACGTAGCAATGGAGCCAAATTTAATGCAATCGCGAATAAAGTGACAATTAATCTCAATATGTTTCGTACGCTCATGATGAACCAAATTGGCAGCAATGTGTAATGCGGCACGATTGTCACAACGGAGCTAAGCCGGTAAGGGATGAGGGATCATCAGATCATTAAGGTACGAAGCCAAATGAGTTCACAAGCAGTAGCAGCCATGAAGCGATATTTTGCCTCAGTCGAAGAGCGAGATATTGTAGTTTGCTTCTTAGTCTTCCAAGAAATTGGAGACCTACCAAGGAAAATGAGATAGCTAGTGACAGAACGGCGTGTTAGAGGGCACCGTGCCCAATCCGAATCATAGTAGGCATGAATGCGAAAATCAGACTTGGAAGAGAAGAAAAGGCCTCGGCTAGGAGTAGATTTTAAGTAACGCAAGACCCGAAGGGCTGCCATCCAATGTCCATGTCTATGTTGATTCATGAATTGAGAAAGAATGTGGACCGAATAGCAGATTTCCGATCTGGTGATGGTGAGGTAAATAAGTCTTCCAACTAGACAACGATAAGGACTTGGATCATCAATGGGGGTGCTAGTGTCTAAAGCCAATTTGTGATTCTACTCTATAAGAAATGAGACGGATTTGGCACCAACGAAGCCTACCTCCTGTAGGATATCCAAACAATACTTACGTTGAGATAGGACAATGCTATCAGGAGACCTAGCTATCTCCAAACCAATGTAATATTTGAGAGGGCCGAGCTCTTTAATGTGGAACCAGTTGTCCAAATATTCTTTAAGAGCAGTAGTATGTGTACTGTTGTTGCTAGCAATAATGACGCCGTCCACATAGATAAGTAAAGCGGTAAAAGTGCTACCCTTGCGATATAAGAATAGAGAAATGTTTGCTTGAGATTGAGTAAAACTAAAGCGAAGGATAGCACTGGAGAATTTGGCATACCATTAGCGAGACGCCTGTTTCAAACCATAAAGAGATTTACGGAGGCTACACACACGGTTGTATGTTGAGAATAAATATTCAGGAGGCGGCGTCATGTAGACCTCCTCATCAAGGTCGTCATGCAAAAATGCATTATGAACATTGAGTTGGTGTAATGTCCATGACTTGGCAACAGCCAAAGCCAACAAAGTTCTGACCGTGGTAAGTTTGGTGACCGGTGCAAAAGTTTTATTATAATCAAGCCCTTCAATTTGAGTGTAGCCCTTGGCAACCAAGCGAGCTTTGAATCGCTCAACCGTCCCATCGGAATTATACTTAATCTTGAGATACTTATACTCTTTCGTCAGTAAATTGTGTTACCAAATGATTTGAGATATGGAACTACTTCTTGGAGTGGAATTTTGGTGGGAAAGAGGTTAGATGAAGGCCTTTCTGCACAGATATATTTTAAGCTCTACAAATACCAAGAAACTCATTTCTCGAGTCATATTTCTCATATCAAACCAGGATTTCTAAGGAAGAAGTAACTACTTAAGACTGCCGCTGTTTTCTATAATCATGGAAAGGATGTTATGAAGTCAAAGAAGAAATTTTCAGAACTCTGCTGAGAATTTCTAATTTTTTATTACTTCATCTTGGTTTTTTGGTTACCTCATAAATGACATAGAGCATCTGATAAATCTAGGTACATTGGATGATTAACTGAATAAAATATGTAGACAGTTGTATGAAAACATAGTTCGTCGCTTTTAATGGTTTTTGAAACTTTCAATATTAATCTTCTGGACCAGCTATGAACTTGGAATAGTTCCTAGATGATTTTGTCAGATTTAGTGAGAGAAGTGGGAATTCCTAATTAGAGAGTCTTCAACACTTGACTCATTTAAAAGCTATAATAGAGAATAAAAAATAAAAAGCCTAATTTAGACCCACACGAATCATTTGAACTAATGTAACAGGTAGATATTTAGGAAACTAAGGAGATTTCATTCTTAACAAGTAAAGAGAACTAACACTGTTAAATTGAAGTGCTAAAAATGTATCTTCCATGCCACCTAAAGAGTTTAAGTTCTCCCAATAATGGCCCAATTCTCTCCAATATCTTTCTCGTTTATCTTAATTTATATATTTCCAACAGTTGCAGTGATTTATCATATATACTTGAAGTTTTTTTCGAAGTATGATAACTTGTCGAGATCACTGGATCTTTAGTTGGGCCCTCTATCTCCTTTGGGTTCCAAAATTTAGTTTAGTACCTCTTTCCGAAACATTTCTTTACCTGTATGAGTTAATGATGTCTCTGGCATGGTGGTTAGAATTGGAGCTGATGTTGGTGTTGGGTGAAATTATCGACCACCACTCAGGTGAACCCGGGCTCAGGTTACTCCAACGAATTGACACCACCAAGAATCACCAACCGACCCTTTCACCCACGTTTCTCCACCTACTGTTGCTACACTAGGTACCCACGATCTTCACCCACACAGGGACACCCACACAGGGACACTCACACAGAGAAGAAGATGGTATGGTTGCACACAGCAGAAGCCCAAATAGCAAGAGAACTCACGAAGAAAATCACAGAGAGAAGAGAGAAAAAACGGCGTGGACTATGGAGAGTAAGAGAGAGCCGAGTTTAATATAGCCCAAGCCCAACTAAATAAGGTAAGTTAGGTTAGGTCACACTAATTGGGTCGAGGCCCAATTAGTACCAAAAGTGGGATACAAGATAAATGAGCCTCCAATAAGTGAGCCATCCAAGTAGGTGGAGAACGGGTCATGAGCAGCTCTAATTAATTAGGCTACTTCGAACGACCCTAATAAATTCTAGAGTCGGGATATTTCAACGGTGGTGTCAATCCAACGTTCAGTCATTTGGCTAAAACCGACTGATTATAAAATCGAGTTTACATCATCGCCCGGGGGATTTATTGGGTATCAAAACTCAACAAATCTCCACCTTGATGCCCAATAAATCTGTAAGCAATCAAAACACACAATTCATACTTGCCTAATCAAACAAACGGTAAAATTGAGATCACAGACCTTACCTCGTGTTTCCAACCTGAAACACATACCATACCTGCTCCATATAATCATCAGGGCTAAGGTCAAAAACACCCAAGTAGAAGCAGATAATCACAGTGACAGTCAAGAGCAAATAAAACATGCGATGCCGATATACTATAGGATAACACATAGATTTTTTTCATACACGTTCACACAGAACAACAGATTAACACCCAGTTAATCAACACACGGTCAACACATATGCAACAAATGCATAAATGACCACACGAAAAGATCTCTCCACACTTATCCTATCCCATTCCGTGTTACTCCCACCCCGAGAACACATATCTCCACTCATCGCTCCACCATGCTCACTAGACTAATCACTCAACTCATGTCTAACTGGTAAGTCACAATAGATCCTAAGTTCTTGGGATAATCCTTTATCACTCATCACTTCTCCCAAACTACGTGAATAATGGGGCTCCACCTAACAGAAGTGATAGAAGTGTCCTCTCTCACACTCCACCTGATCAGGGTCTCTTTCTGATAAAGGATTCCAGACATTTGATCACATCTCCACTCGTGATCCAAATGTCACACTCCACATCCCCCGATACAAACCACAATGTACCCCTAGGCATTTATACTTCAACTCACCAATAGACATCCAACGCACACACACTTACTGCTAATGCATCACAAACCCACTATGCATGCTAACATATACACCAAGTATACGAGTCACATTGATTCATGCAATTACACACATCAAACACATTGAAAGTGTAACATACAACATGCAACAGAATCAAGCACTCACACACATGCAGAAAGGATTACACACAGATGCAATGCAGTAACTAGGTTTACACTCAATAAACCTCACTAGGGTTATCACTCGACCCCATAGCCACATTCGCCTCATCTCTCATCCTACCCCTCTGCTTATCCTTATTCTTGGGACAGTCCCTAATAAAGTGTCCAGTTCTATCACAACTAAAGCACCGTCTACCATTAGACTTGTCTCATCCCTTGCCCTTCTTCTTATAATCCTCATCACTCGAGTCACTACTCGAATCACTATTGTCTTGTGCTCTACCCAAATTCATTTGCTTAAATTTCATCCTATTTCTCATCATAAGCAACTCACCACTCTTCTTATCATGTTTTTCAGCTTTAAGCTCCATCTCCTTACTTCTAAGTGAGTCCATGACAATTTCAGGTGTTAAAGTGTCCCTACCATACTTAATAGCATTTTTGACTTCCCTATATGAATCAGGCATAGAGTTCAGCAAAATTATAGCTTTATAAGTCTCTGACACCTTCTCGTCACAATTAGCAATGTCTTGAAAAAGTTTATTAAAAACATCTAAATTGTCGTCAAGATCCTTTGAATGATCCATTTTAAAATTGAAAAAACGTTCAAGTAAGTAAAGCTTATTCGGGGTAGACTTAAGCAAATACAGTTCTTCCAATTTTTCCCAAAGTTCTTTGGTGGTTTTCAGTTTACCCACCTTTCTTAAAATAGCATCAGACAAATGTAAAATTATTGAGGTATAAGCAAGCTCATCGACTTCTTCTTTTTGATCTTTTGAAAAATCAGCTGAAAAATTGTCATCAATGGCTTTTGAAACTTTTTGTTGGACCAAAATATCCCTCATCTTTTGTTGCCAGATTGAAAAATCACCTTTTCCGTTAAAAATCCCCAAATCAAAGTTGTGACTTGTCATTTTATGAAATAATCAAAAAACACAGAATCACAATCACAAAGACAAACCACACAAAGTAGTCCTAGGGTCACAGACAATATACGCTGTTCTAGATTCCCAGGGTTTCGTAAGACTCGCGAGGTCTTAGATCAAGGGAATGTTCGAACAAGTAAGGTCTAGGTATTCTAACGGAAATAACAACGCAGCGGAATAGACAATGCAACAAAACGGGTATATCCAATCACAGAAGATTCCAAATTGCGACAATTATATCACACAGCACAATAAGCCACTTCTATCAAAAGTTAAGATACACAATCGTCAAGTAAGGGCAAGTAATCCTAAAATCTAGCACAAGCAATGGTTACCAAGCAATGGCAACCCCCAATCCTAATGATCACCCCACACGATGATCTGCTAGTGCGATAATGTAAAGGATTCAGCCAATTTACCAGAGCGGACGTTTCTGAGTCCGTAATTTACGAGAGATGCGAATTTGCTGCCTTAGGGCCACCACTATTCGCCCTAGAGGCTCAGCAAATGTATCAACGCAATCAGCAACTAATGCAGACTACAATGCACGCGACTATCCACCAGGGGCAAAATTGTCCAACTTTTTCTGTGTAACCTGAAACACTAAACAGAAATTATCAGTACGTTCAGGAGATTAAAATTAGTATTCTGCCTGAAGAGAGCTCGCCGAAAAAGTCCCCCACGGGCCGTCGCCGCCGGACCACCACGCGCCTCACCACTAGGGGCGCCTCGACCTGCTGAGTCCAACGCCGGTCTCCGTTTGTCCACCGGAGTAGTAGTTTGGCTTAAATTTGGCTTTTTTCGGTTCGGCCCCTCAAATCAAACCGGTCGATTCTCTCGATTTTTGGATGAATTCTTCGCCTAGGATTGGAGCCCACGACCTGCAGAGTCCAATTCCGGTATTGGTTTCACCGGGTCGTCACTTGGTTGGCCGAAATTCGAGGTTACAGGTTCGGCTATGGTGGAGTTCGCGTTCGGCGCCTTCAATCCGGTCAATTTCTCCTTCAATCACTCAACCAATGCTCTGATACCAGATGTTGGGTGAAATTATCGACCACCACTCAGTGAACCCGGGCTCAGGTTACTCCAACAGATTGACACCACAAAGAATCACCAACCGACCCTTTCACCCACGTTTCTCCACCTACGGTTGCTACACTAGGTACCCACGATCTTCACCCACACAGGGACACTCACACAGAGAAGAAGATGGTATGGTTGCACACAGCAGAAGCCCAAATAGCAAGAGAACTCACGAAGAAAATCACAGAGAGAAGAGAGAAAAAACGGCGTGGACTATGGAGAGAAAGAGAGAGCCGAGTTTAATATAGCCCAAGCCCAACTAAATAAGTTAAGTTAGGTTAGGTCACACTAATTGGGTCGAGGTCCAATTAGTACCAAAAGTGGGATACAAGATAAATGGGCCTCCAATAAGTGAGCCGTCCAAGTAGGTGGAGAACGGGTCATGAGCAGCTCTAATTAATTAGGCTACTTCGAACGACCCTAATAAATTCTAGAGTCGGGACATTTCAACGGTGGTGTCAATCCAACGTTCAGTCATTTGGCTAAAGCCGACTGATTATAAAATCGAGTTTAAATCATCGTCCGGAGAATTTATTGGGTATCAAAACCCAACAGTTGGAATAGTGGAAGCTCCAAGTGCAGGGAAAAGTACATTTCTCAGTGTTTTATGTGCGCTCAGCCAGCCAAGTTTCATTTGACTATGATGCGACAATGGTAGTTGCAGATTTGCCTGGAATACTCGAAGGCGCTCACACAGGTTTTGGACTAGGGCATGAGTTTCTTCGGCCCAAGGATAGATGTTCAGTTCTGGTAAGGTCTTTCTCTATTGCAGTTGTTTTGTCTTGAAATTACAAAAACTTTGTGATCACAGAAGTTCTCACATCCAATAATAGTGTAAGAAAATCATAAGTTGGTAAACTATGAGATTTTTTATTCTGTCGAAGTCATTCACTATTGCAGTTGGTTTGATCTCGAAATTACAAAATCCTTGTTATCAAAAAGAATAATGCTATCTAGCTTCAATTTATGTGGCATTACATAATAGATTCAATTAAATGTGATATTATGTGATTTATTTAATTGTGTATTTTATTAAATGACACTTAGTGTCACCTAGACTGGTATTGTAACACCATTGATGTTAAATAGTATTACTCTATCAAAAAAGTTCTCATTACGAGAATACTATGATAAATCATTTAGACTAATGTTTTGTGAAGTTTTTATATTTGCGTTAGTTTTTTTTTGCTTTATATTATTTTTGTATTCCCTTTTTTTTATTTTCATCCTCGAAGGGCCTTTCTTTTGGGTCCTTATAGACACATAGTTATGAATCATATATTAAAAAGAACAAAGATATTATTGCGAACTAACTGTAGATTTTTGTATGGAGACTTAGGTGCATGTGGTTGATGGTTCAATGGAGCAACCGGAATACGAGTATGATGCTGTTCGCCTTGAGCTGGAAATGTATAGTGCTGAACTTGCGGAAAAGCCTTATATAGTGGTGTTAACTGTTAAATAAAATGGATCTACCAGAGGCATATGAAAAAAGGCCCTCATTCAAAGAAATGTTACAAGCTCGTGGGATCGAACGTTATTGCACGAGTTTTGTGACTAGAGATGGTACACAGGAAGTCATATACTCTGCTTAGGAGCTTGTTCAGACAAAAACAAGGAAGCCAAAGAAAAAGGTTTGAAATACTGCTCAGTTCCTCTTAATGATTTATTGTATTCTTGTTTGTTATTCCTTGTTCGTCATGAAATTTGGTCCAATTCAGGTTGAAGGATCTAGTTCCGTAGGAAATAATATGGAAGAAACAAAGTTATGAGAATCCTTTTATGATTTGTGACGTTTCCCTCGAGTGATTCTTGATTTCTTTCCCCACTCCCTTCTCGGATTCTTTCATGTCTATTCTCTCTTAATTTTAACTCCCTAAACCTTTATCCATCTTCCAAATACAAGTATTTTTGTTCCCTGAAATACTAGATAATTAAACCCAACCTTTTTCTCTGAAGCCCAAGATGTCAGAATATTAGGAATCAATCAGATCCTTGCCAACTCGGCCACTTGGATGCCGGATCCAATGAGAATGCGACAACAAAAGCAAACTACTACCCCCGGAGTAAGCCTAGCCTAAACGCTCTTTTTGTTTTCTGACGGACAAATCATTCCCCGAACAAATCCTATCCCTCGTATTATTTTTAGTTGTTTGTATTTCTTTTTTTTCTTTTTCTTTTTTTAAGAAATGAAATTAAGTCCCAATATATACTAATCGCTATGTACATAATTTATTTTTTTTGTTTTGATTTACACCCTAAAGCCTTCACATATCAATCTGTAATCAAATAAACATTGTGCACAACCCTCTTACCATCGATTTAAATTAAGACGTGCCTTAAATTCAGTATTTTTGAAGTTTTCCTACATCATAGTTATTGCATCAATTTTGAATATTTACTTACTGTTTTCCACTCCTCTTGATATTCTAAAACGTACCTCGTCATTTAGGCTGCACTTTTTATTTCATAAATATATGCCAACATCAGTATTGTTTTATCATGTTATTGACAACCTACTGACATTAGACATGTATATCTTCAATTACGTGCACTATATTGATGCGAAGACGTCAATTCTTATGTTTACATTACCTTGTTTTTCTCTATCTAACTTTGCAATTTGAATCGCCCATACCGTTTTGTTCAAATAAACACCTAGCCTATAATTTGATGCATATTTTATCAGAATCTTCTTGCTATATCATGACGCGAGTTTCTCGCTATCCGTGCATTCTTTGCTAAGCTTAGAATTAAGAAAATGTTTGTTCTTTTTAATCTTTTTGCTAGATCATAACTTTTTGTTTTGATACTATTTTCATACTTTTGAGTAAGAAAATGTTACTTATTTCAAATTAACTTAATACTCAAAATAAGTAACTTTTTCTCACCTATTTTCAATTGAGATCAACAAAGAAAGTATTTATTTTAAAACTTACTTATTTACTTATAAGTAAATTTATCAAGCTTTGCAGAACATACCCTCTGTCATGATCAAATGGAGAAGAAGACTGATTGGAACAATCTCCATAGCTACAAAAACAGGAAATTTCATCCATCTCGTCTATTCTTCCTAAAAATATAAAGCCTTACTCGTATGCTTCTTGATTTGTGCTAGATGGAGTTGGTGTGGCATGAGTCCCCTAATACTTCCGGCCCCATAAGTAGGAGCAAATGGGCATCAGATTCCATCTACTGACCTTATTTGGAGTCGACACTCATCCTCAAATTCCCGAAGTTCTTCTAATAAGATAAAGGTACGACTTTGTTACACCCTTTAAGAATGCTGTTTATGTAAGCGCAGTTTGGAATTTCCTTCGATGTTGTATTATTTGGCGAAGGTGCAAACCATGTAAAACTACAAAAATTCCAATCTATATTCTTGAAAAAACAAAACATAGGAAGAATCCAAATTCTTGAATTCTCGGACATGCAAGATCTGACATTTCATTCGTATTGACTACTAAGATATTCCACAAAATAACTTAAGCGCATTCAGAAATAAGTTCCGATTAGTATTGTCATAGTTGGATAGAATTCATCATTTTCTGCGATTCCTTTTCCTTATCTTTTCAGAACTTCAACCTAGAGGTGTAAGCAGTTCGATTTTACCAGTTTTTGACAAATTTTCAAACTAAACCGTTTACACTGGTTTGAGAAAAACTCAAACCTAAATCAAACCATTTTGAACGGTTTGAAAAAAAACTCAAACCTAAACCTAACGGTTTGATCCGATTTTAAACCGCCGGTTTCGCCGTATATTTTTTTTGTCTGTCGTCCGATTTTAAAACGTCGATTTCACCATATATTTTTTTGTCTGTCTACTTTTATGCCATTAATTTAGGAGTGGACATTTTTTTTCCAGAACCGGTAGAACCGAATCAGAACCATTTAGAACCGATCAATTCGGTTCCAGATCTTCTAAAAAATAATTTGATTTTGTGACAAATTATTAAGAACCAACCGGTTCCGGTTCCGGTCCAGTTCTCGGTTCTAGTATGGGAACCGTCGGGAACCGGATGGTTCTCATAAGATTTTTATTTTATTTTTTTTGGTAAAATATATGATTCAATCTTCAATCACTTTTATAAAAAAAAAAATAATAGTGTTCCTTCTTCATTTTAGATCTCAGCACTTTCCTTCTCTTTTATTCTTTTTTTCTCTCTTCTTATAATTCTTTGATTAATTGATTCTCAAGCCAAATTAGAATATTGGGTAAATCTATACCTAAATAAATTTATTTACAATATATAATTTCATTTCTAATAACCGATTTTTTTATTTTATTTTTATTTTGATTACATAGTTGTTGATCCGATCAGAATTTTTCATTTAGATTTCTACAAATTATAATCGACAGAATCAAAAGTTGCAATAATTTTTTAAAAGATGTCCAATTCAATGTAGGATTTTGATTTTAATTTTGATTGAAATTTGTTTAATTATTGGAGTACTGTGCAGTTTATTTTGTGATAGTAATTTATATAGAATACAATGTGGGATTGTTTGATGAATCGCTTCAGACTTTCAGTTTAAAAGCCTATGAAATATATGAGTCTCATTTAAAAATAAATAAAAAAATCCAACACAAAAGTCTTACAAGTTACAATTTAGAAATTTTCATTTTTTTTAATTTTTATATATTTTTTCGCCAGTCCGATTTGGTTTTAAATCGCAATAAAATTTCTCAAATTTAAACAAAAGCTGTTTGGTTTTAAACCAATTCGTTGACGGGTTCACGTGGCACCAAACCGACGATTTCCAAAATGCGATTTCGATTTGATTTTTCGATCTGACGATTTTTACTTACAACTCTACTTCAACCATCGAAGAGCTGTTCAGGTTCCATGTCCGGCACCAAAGACATGGAACCTGGTGACCTTAAAAATATCGTCACCAGGACAAAGTAATCGTGCAAATAATATGATTATGCTTTCCATTTTTTGAAGTGAATTGGTCTGAGATTCGATCAAAGCAGCCTGCGTTCACTACTGGCATTGGTAGCATATTGTGACGTGTAATTTTAACTGATAGAAACATCAGAATAGTACCCACTCTGCTCTGTTTCTTTATTATTTTCCCCGTGATGTACTTCATTACATTCTTTTCCACTAACAAAATGATACAAGATTTCCCTTTCCTGTTGTAAGTTCGGGTTTGGTATTATACACACTTCTTACATGCCAAACACTACTAAAAAACGGCTTTTCACCTACGGAAAATTACCAACGAATTGCATCCGTTGGTAAATAGAAACGGATTATCCGTTGATAATTAGAAACGGATTATCCGTTGGTACAAATAATCCACTTTCAACTCTGATAATTAACAACGAATTTTTCGTTGGTAACGACAATATTTCTTTACTAACGAATATTCTATGCCTCATATAAACGTTTAACATTTGGATCTTTCACCTACGGATATTCCGTTGATAAAGAGTAATAGCAACGGATATCGTGATTTCAAGAACGAAAAATCCATGCCTAAAGCTATGTTTTTTAGTAGTGAAAGTAGGGAAAAGAATATCGAATTTTGTATATGTCCAGCTAAATTTAGTGGTCGACTTGGTCAAATTCGGGTTAATTCTGATGAGAACCGAATGAACCGTGTATCAATGGGAATTCTGGAAACCGAACTAGACTAGAACTTATAGGTTCTAGTTCGATCCAGTGTCATGTGGACTGGAAAAGTGTACTGGGAGCCTGTTGCCCAATTGAATTTAGGCTTCTCTTTGTATCTATTGCTTGGAGATGCACCTTTGAGGTGACCGGCGATTATAACTGACCATTATATGGATTCTCTCATTTTGAAAATTTCATAAACAACAGCCACAATTAGAGCATCTCCAAAGGAGACACCAAAACATCAAAATCACCAAATTTTGGTGTAAAAGCTCTTCAATGTGGCACCAAAGTTTGAACTATTTTGCATCAAATGGTGCAAAGTCAAATTTACCCTTTTTTCCGTTTGCCAAACAAATTGATGGAAGGTATTTGTGTCATATATTTTTAATACGATAAATTTTTAACATTTTTATTAATATAATTCTTATTATGATCATCATGATCACCATTATTATTATTATTTGCATTTAAAATAAATTTTAATAATGTGAAAAATAATAATTGACGAATTAATTAAAATAAGAATACAAAAAAAAAATTTAATATAGCAAACACAATTATTTAAAGTTAACATGAAATATATTACAACAACCACATACATATATTTACTCTAGTATTATTTAAAGAAAACGATACATAAAACAAGAAAAACAAGTGAATAATTTAGTAATCTGGAAGATCGCTTCCAAATCCTCCAATATTGTCAAAATAATTTCCAAGCAAACCAGATGAACTTTCATATCCTTTACTTGTTGTTGAGCTCGCTTTTGTAAAATACTAAATTCTTACTTGTTCGTTTTGAAAGAACACACATAAGTTTGATATGTTATCGATCTTAAATCTTTCAGTAAACTTTTATTCTCCTCAAGATATTCTGTCATTGCCAATTCCCTTTTTTGGATTTCGTAATTCTGATGTCTTTGCTCACTACTTTTTTCTTTTAAATTTTGACGAATTGTCGATTGTCTTCTCTAATGGATGCAAGTAATTTTATACATTCTTCCATCATTTTGCCTTTTTTACCCCTACGGGTCGTTAAGTAGAAGTATCGTCAACGTTGTCTTCGTTTATATTAAGAGAAAATGAAGACAATTCAAGGGATGTTGATTGTGTTGACGAGCGGTCCTCCAATGACGAATCTGGTTGTGATGATGCATTAACATAACTTCGCCTGTGGTAAAGAGGCTCTCACTGTACTTCGAAATGCATTAATCGATCATTTGTGAGAAGAATATACGATTTTTGAGAATTAAATTGAAACACTATTTCGACTTTGTAATATCATAATATCTAAATTCGAAATGTATTGCATTATTTTTTTAATGACATGATTTAATATTTTCTTTTTTGTAGTATTTTTATTAATTGTACTATATTTGTTATATTTATTAATGAATTTAATATTTTTGTTAATTTAACATAATTATTTATTTAGTAATTTATGTATTTGTAAAATAAATAAATAAATTATTAAGAAGAAAATGATTAAATACTCTTTGCCCCCGATTGGCCCCCATTATTTTAAATTATATTTTTCTCTCTTATTTTCAAACCACACAATCTTTGATATAATAATTTACACGTAAATCGATAACATTTCCTTCTTTTTCAACCACACATTCTCCAAAAAAATATTATTCCGAAAATTATAAATTGAAATAATGGGGGCCAAACAGAGGCTTCATTTTGTGTAAGTTTTGGTGTAAAGGTTGGAAATGATTTAAAAATTGGTGCAAAAATTGGTATAAAATTATGTAAAACTTATCTCAATTTTTGGTGTAAGATTAGAGATGGCCTTAACACCAGAGGAAAACAAAATAACCACATTTGGAGCACATTGAAAATCTAATTTGAGAATTTACACCACACAAAGGGTCACAATTCCTTTGCAAAAATATTAGTCCACCTCGCACAGATATTGCTTCCGTTGTATCCACTATGAATTGTTCAACCGTTCTTGATTGCACAGTCAAAACAACTTCGTGTTTATCCGATACATTAGAAGAATCAGTTGAGTTTTTCAATATTAATAAGTTGATTGTTTTGCACAAAAGGTCATAAGATTTTGTTAATAATCAATCATTGTATTGTAAAAATTGAATAAGACTACGGGGTACACTAATAGAGGAAAAAAGATGAAAATGTCTTATTGCATTGGTTCCCAAAGTGAATTTGCCGCAATTGCTTTACGACTTAATAGGACATTGTTTTGGCCAATGAAAGGCTCGGAGCTTGTTTGAGCCCCATTTCTGTTTTTTAAAAAAAAATGTATTTTTCAATAGCGTATTGATGAAAAATATGTGGTTAAAAAATAAGGAAAAATTTTAGATTTTGGTATAATATTATTTTATTGAAGAATTTATAGTTGAAATGTGATCATAATACTATTCAAGAATGCATTTTTTCTTTCAAAAAATGGGGTTCAAATAGGGGCTCGGGCTAATGAACATCATTCAATAGATTTATTTTCACAATTGAGTGACTTGACCGATAAGTCTCCAATCAATCGTAGGCGATGAGAAACTTATTGAATTTGTCTATTTAACTTGGATAAATCTAAAAAACTCACCCGGATGACCATTTGGATGACCACCTGTGAGTGTGCGGATCCTTCATGAATAAAATAATATTTCCTTCCACACTCACACCCGGTCATCCAGGTGATTCTTGTAGCATTACTCATTTAATTTAGTATTCATTGTCGAATCGAACGGTTTACCCCGCCCAAATAGGTTATCACTATCATAGCCCCATAAACAATTGAGCTGTACACCCAAAAGTAATAAAATAAAATCAAGTGGGTTGGTATAGGAGCGGGGAGTGGCAAATCTATGTACCATATTAGTACTTTGTGCCTTTCCCAAATCTTTGACCTCTTGAAGTATAGATTCACTTTCACTGTTTTAATTTAACCTCGTATCATCATTATCCCGTGATCCGCGATTCACGACACCGTTGTCCCGTACAACCCCACCAATGCACATAGTAACACTATTTGAAATTTTAAAGTACAATCCCTCCATAGCTCAATTGATGACGTGTCACCCAAAAGGATGATAATGATCGACAAGTGGATGCTACAGATACACGTGTCACGTCAAGCATACCTGTCACTGTTACTGAATGACATGGCAATCTATGGTTAGTTGGTCACATAATCCGGGAACGTGTTTCCTCGGATCATGTATGTGTGTGGTTACATAAAATCTTTTTAGATATTTTGTTTTATTTATTTGAGATATTGATGTTTTCGTTTGTAAAATTATTTACAAAGTTCATTTAGCCCTTATTTGAGCCTAATTCTTGTAAAAAAATATATTTTTGAATAGTGTATTGATGAAAAATATGTGGTTAAACAATAAAGAATTTTTTTGAATTCGCATGTAATATTATTTTATTGAAAAATGTTTGGTTGAAATGTGGTCAAATCACTGTTGAATAATGTATTTTGATAGAAAAATGAGAGGATTAATAAGTTAAATTGAACATAATTAAATAATGTTAATCAATGTTAAAAGAATTGAATCAGATTGGTTAGTTGATACATGCAAGAGACAGAAATTACAAGAACGAAGAACACAATCAAATATTTGTTGATTGATTCTTCGTATTGAATATTTGACAATCAAGACTTTTTGATTCGCATATGAATGCCAAGATTTGATTCTCGATCAACAAGATTGTTGAACCGAAAATACTAACATTGGACCAAAATGAATTGAAAAGTTCAAATACAATTTTTTTTGTTAATTCAATAACAACCAACAAACGACAATGTTGTAACAAGAATTTAAATAGTAAAACCTAATAAGAAAACCCTAAAAAAAACTAATTGAAGCAACTAAATTAATAATTAACTAAATAAAAATAAAAATAAACTAAAACTATTGGATATAGAGACGTCTTGTGGAACTTGACACAATCCATTTTATTAATGTGTCAAGTTAATTGAAGATTTTAATAACTCTACAAGTTGAGTTAATTAAATTGAATCAGCACAACTATAAAGAAATTAATTAAATTTTAAGATAAATCAACTCAAAGTCGAGTCTAATATATTTCTTTTTTACTTCTCTACACCCATTTACAAACTTGAAGTGAGCTTATTGGGAACTCTTTAGGAATGAGGATTCTTGTTGGTCAAAGACGTGAAAAAATAAAAAATAAAATCTTAGTCTTGTCAAAGTCCAAGGCCTTAGTCTTAGAATGTAATAATCTTTTTTCCCTAAATTCAGGATTGCCTAAAATATTTAGACAAAAGTTTGTGCATATTTTTGGAGAGAGTGCAAAATTCTACTCTGACCAAAACCAATTTCACTTGTCAGGAAGTAACTTTGAGTTTGGGTGGCTAAAAAAGGGCTCCCACTTCATCTCACTTTGTTCAGTGTTTAGCACAATTAGGTAGAATTTTTTTTTTTTATATAAATTTTATTTATTACAGAGGAAATAGATTGATTTATATAAATGGTATTTTTAATACTTCTTCACATATAGTCTAATTATCATTGTAGTATGATACTTTAGATTTTTATTTTTTTTTAAATATGCGGTGACGAGAATTCAATTCAAGATCGCTGCCCACTTTCATATGAAGTTGATCTCATTTGAAAGTGAAGTCCCTATCTGATGAGGATTAAAATCAGTTTTTTAGTAGATTTTGTTAAAAAAAAAAAATGATGAAATGCGTAGTTGAAAAGTTATAGATCACCTAAAATATGTAATTAAAATTAATTATTAATTTTAACTTAAATTAAAATCTTGATTTTAATCCTTACCAATGAGCTTAATAATTAGATGACTAAGATTTTCATTCTTTTAAAATTTGTATTAAATAGGTGACATCAAATTTCATTGTCAAAAATATAGTTTTTCCAATCTTTTCGATAAATGTAGCAACGAGCTCAACAAAATTGTAAAAATAAAAGATTACACAGTTGATGTAAAATTTGCCCATTAAAGTGGAAAAAAGAGGTTTCAACTTCATCTTAACATTAAATCATTGTATGTAATTGAAAAGGAAGGAAATATAGATTAATCGACTTTAATTAATCGCCATTGTATTTAATTTAAATAATGCAATTCTCCAAAGAAATTCCACCTTATAAAATATAATAAATTATTAGCAAACAAGATTACACAATTCAATCAGTGGAATCACATCTTTTAACATGAGAAGCATTGACTAACTTTTGCATCCTTCAAATGCTAACACTTATTCCATAAATGAAAAAAAAAAAAAAAAAAAAAAAAAAAAAAAAAAAAAAAAACTTAAATTATTGGCTTTGATGATCCCATTCAGCCCAAAATAATTATAAAAGTAATTTTTCAATGGAAAATTCTTTTATTTATTTAGACTGCCAATAATTGATTTTGAAATTAAAAGTTGAATAGTTAAAAATAAGATATTCTTTTTTATTTTTTGGACATTATATTTTTGTTCTTGAATATATGGAATAAGATCAAATTAATGGCATTCAATGCATCTATAGTTCTAGAATATTCAATCCTTCAAAAGTGTAGTGGAGGAGTCAATGGTCATAGATTTTGTCCATGCCAAACTCATTAAACTATAATTCATGATTAAGTTTAAAAAATAAAAAATTATGGTTGCTAAATATTATTTAATTACTTTAGATCTTCAATAAACACACAAAATGTATTGAAACGTAGGGCAGAAATAGATTTATATAGTCAACTTCAAATATAACAATGTAAGACTTAGTTTTTTTACGTAGTATTGATGTAAAAGGTTTTCAACCGCAAGTTTTATATTAAAAAGATAAAAATAATAATTGGATCAACAACCTTACATTTGAAATCGAAAAGAGGTAATCAGATATGCTTAATCCCATTCTCGATTGATGATCGAATTTCTTCTCCACTTGATGTTTTGAGCATAGAATTCATCTTGATTTTTTGGATAGAATATTAACAATTAAACATAAATCTTGTAATGTCATCGTAATAATCTCTCTTTTTCAGTCTTCTTTTTTCTTTCCTCCGAATTATTTTTCAATAAGTCATTATGGAATTTTGAAAAGCTAAAGACAAAAAATGAGTTAACCTGTTTTTATGCTGTTTCCAATGCCATTTAGGCATGTGAAGTTTTAATTAACAACAAAAAAGCTAAAAAAAAGCATCCTATTAGAAGTGCTTAATTAATTAGATTAATACCCCCACTAATTATTTTTTGTTGGGCAGTTTTATTAAACTTTTGACTATGGCCCTTTTTACTTACTTTTAAAGACGAGGCGCTGCTTGATGACTCATGACTAACTTTTTCATTAATAGTTTTTTTTAATATAATTTCACAATTGGAAATTTATTTTTATCGCATTTGTTTGAATAGATCTTTAACAACTATAACACGAAGTGTTAATCATGAGTTATTCTTCACTTCTAACATGTTCTATTATGAATTTAGGATCACACTCTTGTTAAATGAAGTGGCCGGGACCGCCTAAGTCGACATTCTTTAATTTATTATTGGCCAGGGAGCGAACACAGACATTTTGAGTTAGGGGTGTATAATCAAACTTGCAAAAAAGTTGTAAAGAATTTTTCATTCTAAAATTTACATCCAGAAAAGATATACCCTATGTAATTTTACATCCAAAAATTTACATAGGTATGACTTTTTCGGAATTTAGAAAAATTTTAATGTCATATCCCATGTAAAATTTCCTAATAAAATGATATATATATATATATATATATATATATATATATATATATATATTGAAAATTTGTATCGCAAAAATAATAATAATTGAAGATTTAAAAAAAAAATACAAGTTATACGTCTCTTTTTAATATGCACGTTTGATGCATCTTTAACTATTTTCTATATTTGTTTGGATAATTCGATATGTCTATGATGTAGATCTCAAAATGAGTTTTGAGATGACATAGACGATTTATGGATTTGGCTAACATACTATATTATCAGAGAATTTTTAAAGTTAACATGTTATCAAAATTCTCGAAATACTAGTTTGAAATTATCTACTTTGACAAATCGTAACATTTGTTACGGTTGACTGTTTTGTACGCCATTAATAACGTAAAAAATTAAGTCATGAGTACTTTGAAATGATATTAAAAATACAATATTTCGACTTTATTTGACGCCTACTTTAAAAATTGGGTCAAAAAAAAGGCCCAAAATTGTGGGGTCGCGTGACCCATGCCCACCCCTGTGTCTGCCCCTGTTCTTGACCAATACTATTTTTTACTAGTTGACGTATTCTATATAACCACAAACTCAATTTAACACCGTAATTCTGCTTAAGTACTCTGTAACATTTATTATTACATCTATTATAATATTATAATCAACTAGATTAGTGCAATAGAGCATTTAGCTCATTTTTTATTCTCATTTTTAATCAAATTCATTTCTAATCACATATTTATGAACTTCATAACTTTTATCAACTTTTAATCACTCATTTTTATCAAAATTTACTAAAATTTGATTTTTAACTAAAAACAACGGCGTAATTTTTATTACTCTTTCCAAATACGTTCTATTGAGACCATGTTTTCACACACACACACACACGACACGTCTTGATCACCCTTTTCACCATTTAACTTATCTAATTACCCATATTTATATCTTCATTTTACTAAATTGTATCTCTCAATTTTAGTCCATTTAATGTTTGGAAAAGGATTATATGTACCCAACTAGAAAATAAGACTAAGCTTAAAATTTTTTACTTACAAGTAAGTTTATTTCAGTAAAAAAAAAGTAATTTTAAAATTAATATTTAAAAAAAAAAAATTATTGAGCAGTTGCAGTTTGGATTAATGAAAAACTTTAACTGCTCCCTTTGAAAATCAAGAAAATAAAATAAAAGTTTAATATATTTTGCATGGAATGCAGATTAAACATGTGACATTTCAGACTTGTTACAAGAATAGAGGACTGCTCTCTTCCCCGAATCGGGAAGAGAGCAGCATTCCCGATTGGGAATTTTGTCCTTAACTTAAATTTTTTTTTTTTTTAATTTTTTTTTGACAATCCCATCAAAATCCTATACTCAATTGTAAAAAAATTTATCCCTTTTGGTATTTGTTTTCGTTTGTTTGACTTTGTTTTCTATCGAAATAAATATCAAAAGGGATAAAAAAAAATTTACAATTGAGTATAGCATTTGATGGAATTGCCAAAAAAAAAAAATTTAAAAAAAAAAAAATTTGCACCAAGGCAAAATTCCCAATCGGGAATTATTATCTCTTCCCCGATTCGGGGAAGAGATAATTCCTCTACAAGAATAATACAAAGATTAATCATTAACTTATTCAAATATATGAATTTCTCAAGAAAAATACAGACAAAAATCTGTCTGCCATTTTCTCTTTCTTAATTTTCACTGCTCAAATTGTTAATGTTTCTTAATGAATCCCAGCATTCCTTCTGAACCCAATTTTAAGGTCATTATGAGTGCAATTCCATATTAATAACATGCTAATGAGTCTAATGATGATTATGCTATTGCTTAAGCCTTTAAATTTTAAGGACATGTTTGGTACATTTAACTGGACTACATGAACAAGTATCTCGCATGTTCCTCTTTTTATATTTTTTATTTAGTCCTGTATAATATAGTATAACATGTTTATACAGTCCTGTTCTCCTGCGCTTGGCGCGCAGGAGAACAGATGAGCTTTGCCAAAGGCAAAGCTCACATTTTCTGGGTTTGTCAGCCGCAATTGCGGCTGACAAACTCTTTTTATATTTTTTTTTTTAATTTTTTTTTGTTTTTACAACTTTACTCTTTTTTTTTTTTTTTTTTTTTTGTCTTTTGTCTTTTTATTATTTTAATTGTATGAAATTTGTTCTAGTGTTCGAATTTTGCTTTACTTTTTTTTTTTTGAAAATTTTTTTTGACAATCCCATCAAATACTATACTCAATTATAAAAAAATTTATTCATTTTGGTATTTATTTTCATAGAAAACAAACTAAACGAACCCTAAAATCTTTTTGTTGTTTTAATTGTATGGAACTTATTTTAGTGTTCGAATTTTGCCTTACTTTTTTTTTTGAAAATTTTTTTTTAAATTTTTTTTGGCAATCCCATCAAATACTATACTCAATTGTAAAAAAAATTATCCATTTTGGTGTTTATTTTCATAGAAAACAAGCCAAACGAACCCCAAAAGTTAACGAAATTTTTTTTTACAATTGAGTAATTTTTCATTAACTTTTGGGGTTCGTTTGGCTTGTTTTCTATGAAAATAAATACCAAAATGGATAAATTTTTTTACAATTGAGTATAGTATTTGATGAAATTGCCAAAAAAAAAAAGTAAGGCAAAATTCGAACACTAGAATAAGTTCTATACAATTAAAACAACAAAAAGACAAAAAACCAAAAAGAAAAAAAAAAAAGAAAAAAAAAGGGGTTTGTAAATGTGAGCCTGTCCTCCTGCGCGCCAAGCGCAGGAGAACAGGACTGCATGTTTATAATGTCTTAAAGGCTTAAAGCTGAAATTACAGTTGTTTGTGTTTCATAGATTGAACTAAGTAGCCCTAAGAGATATTTAATAAAAGATAAACTAAAATTTGTCCATTGCTACTATCTGCCTTACAAAGAACAAACTTTCCGTCTAATTCTCATCCTATACATGTAATCTAGGGTACCGACATGCAATGTTTCAAAATTGAAACCACATATGTGTTGGATTTTTTCATATGTACATAATACTGTTTGCTAGTAGTGTGCCAGAACTCTTATAAAGATGTGGGCCCCACCTGGAATAAAAAAATCGTCAAAAATAACACATCCTCTTGCATGTGAGTATTCTGTAAATGTTCTATAACTTCCATTCTGTACATCTAACATTGCTCATATGTGTTAGCGTCTACTTGTGATGTTCAACACTTGCTACATTAAATCATTGACTCAATTATATATAAGAATTTAATGATTGATTTGACATATTATTTGTTGCCACATAAACTAATATTAAATGTCAAGGTACCCGTGCTAGATACCATTATTCAACTTACAAGATCCCCACTCCAAAAGAAAGATTTTATAAAGGAGCTCAAAAGAAGGATGGTCATTGAATGAATGACGTCTACACTGTCCTTCTCCCCTCTCTCCATCACCACATAGTCCACATTTCCTTCTTTAAAAGAAACCTCCACACTCTTGATTCAAACTCAATACTTCACACAACTTCCCTCATTCTCCTAAATTCTCATCTTTCTCAACAAAATTCTCACAAGAAATCACAATGTCTATCTCAAAATCCTCAAACAAACCCTTCAATCTCTTTGAACCTATTCTTACAGAAACAGGTTTTGCATTATTACAACGTAATACATCCATCCCTTCATCAACTGAAAGAAGAGGCAGAAAAAAACAAGCAGAACCAGGAAGATTTCTTGGTGTAAGAAGGCGACCTTGGGGCAGATATGCTGCTGAAATAAGGGACCCTACAACCAAAGAAAGACACTGGCTTGGGACTTTCGATACTGCCCAAGAAGCTGCTCTTGCATATGATAGGGCTGCCCTAAACATTAAGGGCACTCAAGCAAGAACCAACTTCATATATTCTGATATTTATAGTAATACACCTTTTCAATCTTTTTTGAGTACCCCTTTTGATCTCCAAGGTTTCTTGCAGCAGCCCACAAATCAAAACAGTGCGTCCTCTTTGACGTCGACTTCGCAGGTACCGATTCAACGTACTGATCAAGACGAGGAGGGTCATCATAATCAAAACAGTACGTTTCAGCCAGACATTCCACGAAAAGATAATCAGCACACAGTTAAAACTGATTATGATAACAGTTTCTTTATGTCTACTGACAGTACAAACTCAGGGTATTTGGATTGCATTGTTCCTAACAACTGTTTGAAGCCTCCTATTACTACTACTGCCAGCATGAACTCAAACAAAACCAATGAAAATAATTCTTTGCATAATCAGGATTTCTACTCAGATTTGAGTTTCTTGCAGAATCTGCCGTGTTATGATAGTAATGAGTTTCTTGTTGATTCGACGAGTGTTTCAACAATGATGAACCCGGGAAGTTTCTGGAATGATGATCAGCTGTCAAGGGGACTGAGTTCTTCTGAACTTTCAGCCATGATAAACAGTTCTTCGAATGGATGCATGGCAACTTTGGATTCAATGTATGATTATCCAAGTTTTGAGATGATGGATCCAACAAGTTCAGCAGAAAGTTGCACATCTTTATTTCCTTCTTTTGGGGATGCAGTAGACTTGGGGTACTACTCTCCTTTTTGAATGCTGATATTGAAGATTAATTTGAAGCAACTCTTGAATTTAGAAATCTATTTACATCTCTCTCTCTCTCTCTCTCTCTCACTGGTCGATTCTTCAATGTTAGTCGATTGAGACATTCACTTAGTTTCACTCAAGTTTCCTCCTAGTCATGGATAGTTCACCTAAGTTCGAGTACATGAGCAGAGTGGAGAGTATTTTGGTTACTCCTGTAATGTGTTTTGTTCAAAATGTCAAAAATGTTATTGTAATTTTGAACTTGTGAAATCAATTACTACATTAATACTCTTTTGGAGTTTTCTCTAATTATGGTTCAATCACATACATATTTATTTAGTACTCAAAGAGCCACCGACATATATTTTAATCTACTGGGTTGGTTATGACAGAAAAATCGATAAACATATGTTGTTCAATCAAGTGTACTAAATAGCAACTATCCACACGTGCACACACCACGTGTAACATTTTTGGTAAAATGGTACTATAAACAAGATTTTAGCTTTTTTGAGGTCCAATATTGTGTACCAAACAAACGTATATACACTTGAAGACTTAGCAGAAATGGAAATCAAAACTGCCCATGTCTAACTCATGAATATCAAGCATGCATTGTTGCTTGCAGCATTTATGTATTGATATGAAATGGATGAAGACATTAAAAAGCTATGCATCTTTTCCTTCAAGTAACACTAAAGGCACGATTGTGCTAAGATTTGTCAGTATATTGTTCAGTAGTGTTTAATTTAACATCATATCACAAAACGATTTTCAGCTTTCAAATAAAATGTATAGATATAAGGCGTAATTTCCAGCATTGTCCCTATGAAGTCGATCATTTTAATTTTGGACCTTCATGAAAATATGAAAACAACATTACATCATTATAAGCATCCCCAAATCTGAAATAACTGGAAAAATATGAACACTACTCAACAAATTCGAGATTTTCTATGAATTCGATTTACTGTTGATAATTTATTGAAGCAGCATTCAAGCAATTCATATCCCACAACATAACTGTATATTTTACATTCCAGGCGGTATTAAATCGCCTTTGCGATTCTCCAAAATTATTATTTGTTCCACAACAAAGCCCCGGACAAAAAAGGGGAACAAGAACACCTTGAGACTCATTACCCAGTCGAGGTTGTTCCCATTCTGAGAATGACAACATAAATAGACACAAGCAGCTCCAAAATGTGGGCAGTGGTGCAAATTATTGTTTAAATGAGATTTTTTGCTCTTTTTTATTCAAAAACTAGCTAGCAGGAAGAGTAAGGTGTTCTCAGATCTTTGAGGGGGTATTAATCGCTTATTGAAAATGAAAATGGTGGGAAAAGGATGACATTATGAACACAGGTGGACATAGGTAGAGGGGCTTGCACCTGAAATGGAATGTTCACTGTTGGGTTCATGAAATTGATATTCAAGGATCATGAAATGGCTTCTTATGTTCAGTTTGATGTACGAACCTCACCTCCAATACCCTGTCCCGACTGCTGAACGCTAGAATGAGAAACAGCGCCACTTTGTGAATATATTGAACCAACTGAAGCACCTGTACTGCTTATAGACGACATTTGGGGTGATGGAGAGTCTCCTCTGTATCCAGCAATAACCTCGGATGTCAAGTCTGATGATGAGGATGATGGAGCCAAAGTTGCATTAGTAGATCCCACAGGATATGGAGCAACAGGCATATCAGTAAGAGAAGATGCCGATGGACTGCTACTCAGCGTCTTCATGGGGTGATTGAATCTGCACAAGGGTCCAAACTGGCATGCTGCATTCTGAGAATAGCTAATGCAAACTGGTGCACCCTGAAAAATAATTAAAAGACACTGTCATAAAATCTAAGAACACAACAAAAAATGCTATCATATGATTATCATATTTATACAGAATAGTAATCATATAAATACTACATAATGAAAAGAAATAGCGCGCAAATAAAAATAGGGAAATGCAAATTGAAATTCATGTAGTTACCTCCACGTCATTTGGAAATAACCCACCTTTTGTAGTTTTCAAAACACTACTGATTAACCAACACAACTCCTAACCCTCCCATTCTCATCTTTTAACTTAACCAAATTATGTCTACATTGGCCACTTGGAATAACTGATGCCTTCTTACAATGTCATTGTGTCATCTTCATATTAAAAATAGAGTCCTTGTTTCCTAAAAAAGTTACTAATAATTTCATTTTTTTTATTAAGTTAAAGTCAAACATTAATTTCAACCACACATTTCTAACTACTACACATTTATTACCCACACATTTTTATGGGACCCACAACTACTCCTAAAACATTACTTATAGTTTTACATGAACAGAGCTATACTATCGTTTTACATAAACAAAATTAAGACCATTAGGCAATGTTAATATAGAAATTAAGTAAAGGGCTAAACAACAAACGTTACCAGACAATTTTCAAACCACAAGGGGATAATTAAAAGGAATTCAAATCACGTGATGATACCTTGCTATTTTCCACAACAAAATATAAGTACATAGGGATAATGAAAAGCCAAGGCATATTAGTTCTGAGTAAATGTAAATAACATAAAGATAAGCTTTGGTAAAATAATTGAGAATTGTCCATGGGAGTAGATTCAAGATAATAATATTTTGATAATCAGAAATTTTTTAACCAACGGCATTATAAGAATATAGAGAGTAAAAATCTAATTTAATCAGCACACACTGATGTACTCATGCACACATCATGAAATACAAAGGAAGAAATGCTATGCTCCAATTTCAAAGAGCAGGATAAGATATACTAAAAGCTACTAACCATTGAGTCCATCATACCAGAGGACACCTCCACCTACATGCTTAAATATATTGTCAGTGTCGTAGATGGTAAAAAAATGTAGAGTAACTAGAGGTAAAAGGAAGTCATTGTTCCCAGTATGAGATAGATATGAGAAGAAAGAATGCCGTCACTCTGGCAGAATCTAATGAACTTTATTGCTAAGGTATCATCCAAGGCATAAATTCTGTTTTTCAATCTCAAGGAGATGAACAGAATCTGATTCCATGGTACTGGCACAACCCCACCCCCACCCCCACCTCACAAAAGAAAAGAATAGAAAGTAGTCAAAAACATACGAAAAAGAAAGAAAGAGAAGATCCCACAAAATTATATGCCATCAATATCTCTTGACTAAAGTTTAACTGAGAAGGTCTACTATTTAACCAAGTAAAGAAATGTAAAGAAACATGTACCGTTAATTATTTCTGAAAATAATTCTATAAGACAAATCCAAAAGAGATCTAATTTCATCCAATTATCCATGATATGCAGTAATTACAGCTTAAATGTAATTCAAATGTAAACCTGTGGCAAAAATTCTCAAATTCATTCATTAACTAGCACTGGTTCATCTGTCAGGGACAGTTTCTTCAGGCACAGAAACTCGTTTGTCATGAAAAGAACAGAGAATGTTACGCTTACCGGGCGTAAGGGAAGACCCAGGGGACTAAGCACGTAATTTGTAGTTGGTGCATTCCACTCTGGTGGATGATGGTATTTACATGTAGGTCCATATTTACACACTCCAGTTCTCAAATAATGCTGACATTCTGGCTGGCCAGGTCTTTCTGGAAATGCATGTTCCTGTTGACTGCTGCCTGACGGGTCAGCAGAAGTAATAGATAGATATGGTCCTGTCACTCCTGTGTAGGCAGTTACTGAAGGAGATAGCTGAGTAATCCCATAAACTGGGCCCATTCCAACAGTGGGTTGAGTGTTCGAGGAGGCCACAGGACTAACTGATGCCTGTACCATGCAATTTCACAACTTATCAGGGGAAGGGCATTCGAAGAAAACTCCACATAAAATAAACAACTTCAGCTACACTTACTGGGTAGGGAATCCAACCAGGACCAGGAACAATTCCAGGCGGAAGAAGCACAGGACCATAAGTCCCAGGACCATATGAAGGTGGAAACACAGCTGGTCTTGGAACTGGCCAGTTGCCAGGAACTACCCCATATTGTTGGGAAGGTTGAACAGAAGAAGTTGGATAGACCGCAGGTGTAGGTACAGCTGCTGGTGTAGGCAATGCTCTGGGCCCAGGAGCTGGTACTGGCATTTGTAAACCAGGTGGCTGAGGGTGATTAAACTTACAGGTGGTGCCGAACTTGCAGTGCCCATATTTAGCATAATAAGAACAATCCTTATCACCCTGCAATGAGGAATGTATGAAACAGCTGCATAGTATAAAAGCATGATACAATTGAAAAACATAAACTGTAAAATAAATAAATAAATATCAAAGAGGCAGACCGGTCGCAATGGATATCCATAATAATTCAGGGTCACCGAGCCTGAAGATCCACCTCCCTGTTTTGGATGGTGATATTTGCAGGAAGCACCAAATTTGCACATTCCCGTCCGCAAATAGTACTACAAGTTCAGCACCAAGAAAGCAGTTAGTATGAAAAGGCATAAATGATACAAAGATAATGAAATTCTCAGTAAGACAGACAAATTAACACACATTAGTAGGAGTTACAACATGAAGGAACAGAGAAATAAAGTAAAAGTGCATTTAGAAGATGTATATTTTTTTAGTTCCAACCGTTTGACATCTATTCAAATTTCATGCAGAACACAGTAGCTTTTCCTCAGAATGAATAGCACACTTCTAACATTGTTAAGATTGAGATTAGCTTTTCATTTTATTTTCAATTCCTGTTTCTTACTAAAGGTATGAAGAATTTGAGAGCTCACTCTAGAAGAGAGAGGGGGGGGGGGGGGGGGGGGGGGGGGGAACAGATGAGTTATAGGGGTCAAAATCTATCAAGCACCTACGCTGCCTCTATCGAAAGTTATAGAAAACAAAAGTCCAAACCTTTGAATATAAAAAGATAGCTAAGCACAATCATTGAGGAGGCAGGTCCATATTATACAAACATTATAATAATTCCTACTTATATAATCTGCACAACAATGAAGTAAAATACAAAGAAAGAAGGAAGACATATTCAAGAAACGAGGTCAGGTTTCTAAAATAAATATCAATTACCCTACGATAACCCTAAACATAGTCAATCTGAAAGATACGAGCATATGAGCTTGCTTTTATATAATTTATATTTATAATAAAGAAACGACGATTCCTGATCAAAATAAAACAAATTGACTCATAAGAGACACAAGTTGACAAATCCAAATGCATTCTTAATGATAAAGCACTATACAAACTTTTGAAGTTCTGAGGTTAATCAGCTTGAAAAAAAAAAAAGAAAGTCACAATTAATTCATAAAGAATAGATCCATTAAAGTCCGTAAGGATACAGTAATTGCCTAAGGACATTAAAAAAAAAAAAAATGAAAGCAATTTAAGATGCTCTAATCTATGGATCCAGAGGATAGGTAAAGATGAAATCGTCATCACTGGTGGTGTCTTCCATCTAGGATGACAACATACAGACAATCATAAAACAGAAAGAGGGAAACTGCGCATCTTTCAAGACCCAGAAGTTGTAGAATATTGCAAAGTCGGAAACTAATTGTCGGTGTTCAAATAGAGTAGCAGAATACACATTATGAAAAGGACGAATTGAAAAACATAACCAGCATGGAGATGTTACCAATACAAGAGGCTGCAAACCCTGAACAATACCTTACCCATTTCAATATACTGATCATCCAATAGATAAGGAGAATGGTTTGTCAACTACTCAACTGTATTGAAGCGGGTTGTTTCTGGATTTAGAAATTAGACATGAAATTTTTTTACGGTGGAATCTAGCAGACATATTTCTAACTTCTAACATCAATCGTGGAAAATATACTGCAAATTTTTTGTTTATATGCAGTTGACAGATTCATATGGAGGCATTTAATAAATAGCAGAATCAACGTCATACAAGGTATTATCATAAATATCAAACTAGGAATCTAGAGGGAACAAAAGGATAATTTCAGACTGTATGCAGACGAATTATTTGAATCCTTGGATCAACAAAAGAAGCTCAATCTATAAAATAGTAAACAGATGAACTGCTTGAGTAGAATAATCTAATAAATCTACTTTCTCCAGTATTAAACAATGAACAGATGGATTAATCATAACATACACAAATCTAGCCAATTAAAATTCCATAATATCAACTAATTAATAAAATCTTCAACTTCAGAAAGTAGGACATTTATATTTTTCGTTTACATTCTTATCATTAATTTATTCAATATCTCTAAGAGCTTTCAATGCAAACGGGTACCTGGCAGAGAGTATCTTTTTTACGAAACAAACACATACATGTATTACTTTGTCCACGACAAAATTGCATGCAAATGGATTGATAGCTGGCACCGAGTATCTTTTTTACGCAACAAACACATACACGTATAGCTCTGTTTACAAAATTAATTTCATGCAAATGCATACCTGGCAGACTGGTTGACCAACACGTTCTGGGTAATCACCACCGCTAGCCATCAATGCTCCCATCACCTGTATCGAAACACAATCGAATTCCATCAATCCATGTTACTAAATCAAAACCATCACAATGCCATTTTTATTAATTTAGTATATCTTTTCTTGCGAAAACCATTATGAACTCAAATAGAACTCAAGAAGATTATTTTTTACAGAAATCAAAATCAAATCTACACAAAAACCCACTAAAAAATGGAATTAATTCACAGTAATTAGCACAATCCAACACTACACGATCACGCCAATCCTGCCACAAAAAAGTCAAAGTTGAACCCTAAGATCAAATTTAGACACATGAAATTGAGAATTTTTACCACACTCCGGTCACGGGGATGATTGAAACGACAGCGACCACCGTACCCACAGAATCCAGTCTTCAAGTAATAACCACAATCGGGCTCTCCCGGCCTCTCCGGGTACGACTCCGGCTCAACCCCAAGACCCAAGCGCCACATAGGCTCTGCATTCACAAAATCAAACCTCAAATCAATTAAATTTTACTCTGCATTACAAAATCCAATTCTATTCAGACGAAATTCAAGCTACACTGACCTTCAAGCCCGGTTTCACCACCGGGAGCGACCCATTCCACCATCGGATCCACTGGTGCCCCCTCCATTGCCTCGGTCCCGCTGTACCTCTCAATTCTTTGACAACTATACACACTATAATACAATACACCTATATATAGATATCAGTCTTTACAAGCCATCAATGGCATACATAAGTGAGATTCTGCGAGTAAATTTCATAGATGTGGGGGTGGGGTGGGGGAGAGTAATTGAGCAGAGGGAACTACAAGTCTACAAACAAACAAACCCCAGTATTTGTGTATATTTTCTAACGAAAATGATTACAATTTACCCTTTTAAACAGAACAGTCTCAACCAACTATAAGAAAAACGTATAGCGACTTTTAGTAGAGGAAATAAACGTGTTTCCCTTCCATTGTTTTGTCTTTGTATATTTCACACTCATCTCACTGTGTGCTGCCTTTCTGTGTGTACGATATTTTTCACTTTTTTTATTAATGTTTTTATGATTTTTTTATGGTTTGATATATGTGATTTTACCTGTTTCAACTAGGAGCCAACTAGAGTCGGCAATGGGCGCAAGCTGCTTGTCGACATATGCAGCTCGCTCTTGACTCTAGAGTGAGTGCTGTCGGGTCAAAAAAATTTCGTACAAGACATTCGTCGACTCACAAGTCCATTAATAAGTGGCCAATTTCGCGTACTAATGAGTCGATCATGCGAGCAGCTCAACTTAACAATTGCAAGCCACTGATTTGATGACACCAATCGTAAGTATCATCAATTCAAATTCAGGCAATTGTTGACGGCTAAATTTGAAAATTAAAGTTTAGATTTTTTTCCTTATGTTTTCGTCAATAAATTGGGATTAGTCAAACTATTTCTTCACACTTTTCTACTGTATTCCAAAATTTTGTATACCACTCTCTAGCAGTATAATTTTACAATTGTTTCATTTTTTTTCATTTTTATTACTCGAACTTCTCAATTCTTTCTAATAAACATTGCTTTTTTCCTATATTTTGATAGCACACTTTAAATGGAGTTCATATTCGTACTTCAAAGTATTGGATCAATTTTAAGCACCAACAACATGAAAACATATCTTCTTCATTCCTAAATAACCTTAAAATTTCATAAATAATTTAAAGTGATTAATTAGTATTAATAATTATTTATCAATATCTATGACTATGCTATCTCATATAGTCGAAACGATTTCTACTATAGCTATATTTCTAGACACAGAAATTTTTGTGCTAAGGAAGAATATCGTCTTTTCGAGGAGGAAATTAATAAGATGGCGATGGCCCATGGCTGAGCATGACAGCTTGGTGTCTGTGGCTAAGAGTGCAAGAAAATGGGAAAGCAATGGAAGAGGCAGCACTTTTGCTTCAAATAAGTATGTTGAGGCTGCAGCGACATCAGCTTCTTCTTCAACGAAAACAACACTCAAAGCTATTCCTTCAAAGAGGTGGATTTATTCTAATTTTCCACAATAAGGCCAAGATTTCTTGAACTCTTCATTTAGTTAATGTATTTGTTTCAATTTTGACCTCAATTTCTAACTTCAGATACAACAAAAGGAAAAGGTGATATTGGTCATGTTTTTGACTTGCAAATTACTGAATGCACTGCTTGCAGGATTATTCTTACATAATGTGCAAGTCGTAAATCTAGCTGTTTTGTATATTTCAAGAACCGACATAATGGTGAAAACGACTCACCAAGTTGATCCCTTTATTTGTTTACTCTATTTGATTCTATTGTCTTTAATTTCCAATTTTGGATACAGAAAAGGGGATATGATTTTCTTGTAGTATGAGCAAGGAAAATTTGCCCGGCTTTGTTTGGCCAGACATTGTGGGTCGTGCTGCAAGTTGGGCCATCTGGAGAGGGAGACTAGGTCAGTCTCTTAGTGCTAAATTCGCGTGCGTATCAAACATCACATTCAAAATTGACTTGTAAAAGAAGAGTAATTATCCAAATTTTTATATTATAGATCTCTGAGTCAAATCTTAACTTAGCTACACGAGACTCGATTAGTACAGTTAGAAAACAGAATACATGATGTGCTAGTGTTCATTGTGAAAATCAGGGTCATTGAGTTGATTTGCAACAAGAATCATATCCATGTCTAATCGCCAATGCTCTAATGAACAATATTGATTTATCCATTCCCAGCATCTCTCTTTGTAGTCTAAAATGAATCCAAATGCAGAATTTTGTCCACATAACAAACCCTAATCTCTCCTTGGGCTCTACCCAATTCCTTCTGGGTTTCCAAGATTTTGGATGTCATTCTTAAAAAGAGCCAAAGCGCTTGAAGCTGAAGATGAGATTTTGTCCCTCCATGATATCTGTTTCTCTTGCGATGGTGATCCTTTGCTGGTGGTTTCTTACCAGGTATTTAAGACCGTCTCACTGAAATATTTCTCACATGTTAGGTCGTAATGAGAGGAAAGGAAAATAGGAGAAGGGACCGAGACACAGTCGAGGGATGCAATTCGATGGGACAGTTAAAAAAACAAAAAAAATTAAGAGTAACAAATAATTTTGATATACTCTAAAACTAGTTTATTTTGAAATCGCAGTATAATATACTCCCAATATTATTCAGCATTTCATGGTAAAGATTTTATCAACTGAAAATTCTCTGAATCAATACATTTATACACAGATTGATCAATTTTAGGGCCAAAACAAGGCCACTGTTAACAGCTCCAAGACTTCCTTCTCACAAAAATGGCAGCTATATTAGCCACAGAGTCCAGGGTGATAACAGCTAGAGGGGAAACCAGAAATTCCAGGAAAACCCCAAATATTACAATTTACACGACTCATTCTTCAGCATATTGACCTAAGAAACCAGGCCATTCAAGGCCAATCCAATTGTATTTACAAAAGAATAGAGATCAGATAGCATAAAATATGATTTTCATCAGGCCTCGGTTCAGTAACTTGGTGCCACGATGAAATATGCAGTTGTCAGCTTTCTCAAAGCCCCAAGAGAAACCTAAAAATATCGCTCAGAGAAACAATGCCTTCTATGCGCTTGCTTCCAGCCTCCACAATAATGAGACGTCTAACACCTGAAAAATCAAATAGGGTTGAAAAGCAATTAGTTTTTGCTTTCTGGTCCTCCTGTTAAATTCTGTTCGTCTTTCTAATGGAATATATATATCACAATCTGACGTCACATCAACATTGAGATTTTCAGGAGTGACCAAACTGAAACACCCACTTTGGAACAAAATAAAGTTAGGTGACTAACATGAAACTTCACTAAAAATTGAGTAGCTAAGTGTTTTTTACCTAAATGAAGCATGAACTGTTCATGCATTGTAAGAAATTGACCAAAAGATACAGTTTATTGTCAAGAATGGCACAAACAAGAAAATCCAACAATGAACTAAGCATTATGTGTGATGCTTAACCTTAATTGAGCTACTACATTTGTACACTCTTGCCCAAGAAGGAAAATATGAGCAGCGACAGAGACGACTATTTTGAAAAACAAAAGGAGAAGAAAAGTTTAACCTGGCTTGGATAATTTCTCCATAACTTTAAATAGGGGATCGGACCTCAAGCACATGTAACATCTTTGAATGCTATTTCCATAAGGCGAATGAGGGTCATCTCCAAGCTGCACTGCCTGAAATTCAAAATGGTCAGTAGCTCAGGGACAAATATCAAGTATGGTGTTTTATGTCTCATTTGGATTAGAAGATAAAGGAAACAAATATATCCAAACACTGGGTTGCGATAATGCGAATATTTAAAAATCCATTGATGTTGAATCACATGCAACACAATCAATATGCTCACCTGATGAATAGTTATTTCATCAAGATTAATGTGTGCGTAATTTTTATCCTTTGCCAAAGCAGTGATACCGCTGTCAAAATGGTGAAATAAGCTTAAACTATGAGAAGTGACTGGCGCAGATCAGAAAGTCGTAAAACAAAATTTCCCATGTATCACAACTGCAATGCTAACCTTCGAGAATAAACATCCAACAATGAATCATTTTCGTCAACAATGGGAATTGAACTTACTCGAGCTGCAAAGAAGCCAGACATAAATGTATATAAGACAATTTTATTTCTAAATCTAAATGCTTCATAAACAAACACTATGAAGTGGTTACTGTTTGAAGCAATGTCTTAGAATGATGCCTACATATACTATACCATATACCTTCTTTGATCAACAAGGCGTACCTAGAGAGCAGTGAATTCAGAAATAATATATTGAAACAAATTCAAGAAAATGCCAACAGTTATTATCAATTTCTGGAGAAGGTATTTGAGAATCCAACTCTTCAATGAATTAAAAGCATACCTTGAACTAACAAATTCAGTGCTGCACTAAGGGAATCACTCGACCTCAATACAGCTAATGGCCGAACATTTGGTTCTCCAATTCTGGGAACCCAAGTTCCAACTGGGAATGCACAAATTGGCATTTGAAGTGCTGGCAATGACCCTGGTGAGTGTCTGAAATACCGACAAAGACCTGTAAAAAGGCAGAACATGTCAATCATGAAGATAAAATGCATCACTTTTGGCCCACATATACACGCACATACATACAGTTTTTCTGTCCTAAAGCATGACTTCAATTCCCCAATTTTAAAGAACAAAGACGGAAAAAACTAGTACTTTCAGTCCACAAGGCTAGACAGCATTAGAATTCCACTGACTGCACAATGACCCAAATAACAAGCATTGGAATTATCCCAACAGCCAACAGGGCAAATGTTACCCAACTTTTTTCCCAAATTCTAATCGGTGTATCAGTTCCAGAGTTAAACAGCATTATCCTGCCATAGAAAGCACATAACTTTACCAGACCGAACTCTTCTTTATTTCCTTTTTTCGATCTTGTATTTTCCTCTTTTCTGCTTTCGATCCGTTCCCTGGTTATCTTAATACTCCAACTTCGAATAAGTGGATGACAACATGAGACTAAGAAAAATGGTAGAGCACTATCCTCCTACTCTCCTCTCTAGCATAAGATAGCAAAAACCATTCTCAATATACATATAAACAAATTTGTGTGCACTTTTCCTCACATTTTAGTACTTCGGATAGAGAAGCTAGATGTAGTAGCTGCGGGTATGATCCATCCTCTGAAGATGAATGAATTATAGGAACTGTAGCCACACCGTTTTGCAAAATTTTCAAGGCAACTTCTTTGATATTATCATCTGGCCCAGCCTGAATAATAATACAATGTATGTTGATCAAGATCAAAAGTTGCACCAAAATGTTGCTTACCAAAATATCATTAACAAATTTGAAAAGAACCTGGAGGTATGTCTAATATGAGATATGACTGTGATACAGAATTTGTCGCAAAAGAAAGAAAAACTACTCTTTTCGACCAGCATAAGCACAGGTGACGCGCCCAGTCATTAAATCTCATTTTTTGACCCACCAACTCAACATCTATCCTCTTCATAATCTATAATTAACCGAGATATTCTAAATGCATAAATACTTGAGGCAAAAAAAAAGTCATTGATTGGTGGGGATTAAAATCAGATTTTTAGTAGATTTTGATAGAAGTTGATGAAATGTGTGGTTGAAAAATTTGTGAGACCCATAAAATATGTGATTGAAATGAATTGCTAACTTTGACTTAAATTAAAATTTAGATTTTAATTGGTACCAAACAGGGGCTAAACATAATATGGTCTCATGCATACTGGCCAACAAGGCACCTTCAGTCATCATCAGGATGTAAAAGTCAAAACCATTTAAAAATATAATTTCAATGTTGAGGCTCGACAAATAGAATCAACACTTACATGCACAAGACGTCTTGAAACTGCAACCTGTTGTTCGGTAAGCTGTCTGTTCAGGTATGTTTTTGCTTCTTTCCAAGCAGATATGGTATGTGTGTCAAGTTCTTCCTCCGTTAGATTTGAACCGCGATTTCCAAGCTGCCATATGCATCAAAGAGAATCAGGAAAACCACAGTTTAAGTCTATGGGTATGTCCAAAAACTAATGCACGATCTTATACGAACCCCAAAAAGTAAGGTTACAAAAGTACCTTTAACCCCACCCCTTCCTGCAGTTTTAAATCTTAGCAGAGATGAAGTGTCATAATTAAGAGAGAATAAAAAAAATGATTTTCGTGTTTATCCATATTTTCAAACCCCAGACAATCATAGCATCATTTAGAGTTCCAGAAAACATACTATAACACTCCTTAACATATCTATTTTCCCTTCCAGCTTAGAATGAAGAAAAATAAGAAACTAGGTCACTATGGTCATAAGGTTACAGAATATATCAAAGGGAAAAGTATTTCCTTCAAGGAAAACAAATCAGTAACAAAACCATGAGTTTATCTAATAAAAAGTAAACAAAGCTTGTGTGCAAGAAACTCTCATTACACATTAAAAAAGTAAGAAAGAAACAAAACCAAATGACAAAAAGGATAACAAAGCTAGTATTCAGTATCTAGGTTCCAAAAAAATTGCGCAAGGGCTTACATACCTCCCTCATAATTAAAATAAAATCCAGTGCACTGAGAACTCCAACAAACTTCCCCTTGCTGAAGTCCCATAAAGGCGCCATAGGTATTCCCTGTAAAAACGTCACTCAAAAGAGGCGGATATAAATGAGGTATCCAAGGAAAGTAAAAGCACTAAAACATCAAAAAGAATGGACGAATGACAGATACAGTTTAAAACGCCTTTTCCTGGGAGGTAGGATAGCTTAAAGAACGAGCAATTTAACGAATGAGCTGGCTACGGAATACTGCGTTGTGGATTCTTAGTTGCATTTTGTTGATTACATCGCCACAGTCAGACAACAAGGTCAGCAACTCAAAGAACAGCAAATTGTATTGCTCTTACAAAACCGTAGTTTGAAATTGTTTTTCACATTCTTGTTCGGTCTCAAATTGCACATTTGTGGAACCGAACTACCAAAAATATCAGCAGACATTTCTTTTTATTTATGACAACCAAATATCACTTTTTGTTAAATGATTGAATTGTAAGATTCATCCAGAAAGTTCTACAAGAGTAACGAAGCTAGTGAACCAGCCTGACACTGTAATTAGACCCACAACACTTGGTAATATATTTCTCATATCCATAGAGAAATTTGTGATAACTTCAATCCTCAAATAAATTATTAAGATACCTGCTCGTGCAGAATATGAAATGCTTGCTTCACAGGTAGGTCGACATCCAAAGCAATGACCTGTAATTCGAATGTAATTACATCACGAAAATTCCAAATTAAAAAATAAATAAATAAAGAGGGATATCGATGTGAAAATGGATGGTGAAGCAAAATTTGTCCTGACCTTGCCTGATTCCGGAAGCAACTCATAAGCCAGGTGTGTGGACATGAATACAGTTATACGATGTCGAGACATCTGTAAATCATCTTCTGAAAATCTACGAAATGGTTCATGCAATGTACCTTCTGATACTCGGACCTGTAACAGATAGAAAGACACTCTAAAAGATGAGAACCAAGGTAGATGGATCTAAGATAAGGAAGACAACCAAATTACCACAAGCATAGTTATGAGACCCAGCCAAAGACCAGGTCAATGGTTCATTAGTTCTATCTGTTCGAAAAGTAGAATAATTTTTTTCAAAAAAAAAAAGACAAAGATATAATCATAAGTTTAAAAGTTAAAATGGATACTGATAAAAAATCATTTAGTAATTGGAAATATTATATATTCTCAAATTTTCTATTTTTCAAAAATTAAATCTAAAATCTGTAAGTTTTTCATATATGATTAAATTAAATAGTTGTATCAATATTATTTTTTAGTCTTTCATTCTAAGAAGCACGGACACTAGGACATATCACATGATTGTTTAAAAGAGGACACAGACTTGTGAAGAACACTTCAATTCATTCTCGGATTTTGTTGGTGAAATTTATTAAATTGGATGAGAAGCTATTTGTCACATTAAAATAACTTTGAGCTAAACTACATAATACTACTGCCACTGCAATGTAAAGAAAAATGTATATAGTAAATGCAAAAAAAAATTTACATGAAGTTCATAGAACTTTTCTCACATAATTTTGACTTTATTAGACAGATGCAACATACAGAATACGCCGCATGGCATGTTACGTACATGCCCGAGATGTCCCTAAATTGTCCAGAGTAACAAAGTTCAAAAAATATATAAAAAATAAGACACACCACATGTTGTGTTGGATATGAGGAGTGTTGATTTCAACACGATAAGACACATGTTGGACATAGGCACGCCAGCCTAGTATGATTGTTCATGCTTCATAGCTTTCATTTCCTATTCTTCGTGAAATTTTGTTCATAATGGTTTATATAAGATAAAATCTAAAATACTTTAAACCACTGTTCGGTTTAGATAAAAGTTAATAAAATATATAGTTAAAGAGTTGATAAAGTTGTGAGTCCCATGAAATGTGAGGTTGAAAATAAGTTTTAAAAAAATTGAGATTCATGGCCAAAGAAGGGCTAAATAAACAATAACCTCAAATAAGCTTCACATGTTTATACATAATTGTAGATGGTATTTTATTAACCAATTGGGCAGTCTAGCGGAACACATCAGCTTAAGAAAGCTGAGGTTTTGGGTCAGAGACTTGGCACTCCATTTTGTAAATTTTAAAGGACTGGCGGGTTTGGTCAAACTGGTTAACTGGTTTCCTCCTAGACCTGGCCGGTTCAGACTGGCCAAGGGCAGTTCACTTACCAATCGGCCCTAATATGCTGACCTAACAAGACAAGGCTTTGGTTCACCAGTTTACTGGCCTGTCGGACAAGCCACCCAGGTCCTGGCTTAATAACTATGACCCAAAATAGAAAACTTGCAAATCTAAAATCTTCAATCACTTTAGACTATTATAGAATAAGTAGGATTCTTCCTAGGCAAGTAACAACATAACGGAAACTAAATTAAGTCGCCTAGATACTTTTGTTTGACCAAAAAAGTGTTTCTTGAGATGGGACAAGCAATTTTTGTATTGGGCGTCCAAAGCCTATAGTTTTTGTCCAGCCAGTTATTTTGTATCAGATCAAATCATAAAGCACATGGGCAAAAATGGAGTACCAGGAAACATTTCCAAAAGAAAATGTATGAAAACACCAATGACATACCACACGCTGAAGGGCTACATTATCGACATCCATGCTAGACCCAGAAGGCATTTGCGGACTTACAATTGCCGGAAGGTAATCGGATTCCCGGGCTAAAACGACAGTGTTCACAGTTCCAAAGTTACTATTAATAGAAGGCTGGTGCTCATCATGTCGCCATTCACCATCCACAATATATTTATACTGCAGGTAAAGTATCAATATTAACAAGGTCAAAGATTTCCTCAAAAAAAGGTTATTGAGGAACAACCCAACATGATCAAAACAAATTCTACATTTTCAGACATGATTGTGTGAGATTTCTCACGGTTCCATTTTATGAATGGAATAAGTTCATCCTCCAGCTGAAATCACCATCATAGTGTGACCTGGCACAGTAACAGGTCCTAAACTAAACGGGGTCTTATTTGTTTTCCAATGTCAACATTGATATTTTGGCATAATGCAATTTGTAACTCAAGGAATTGTTCATTTTTCCATAAGAAAACAAGAATAAAATAGTGAAAGATACATAGTTTGGTTCGGGTAGATGATGTCATTTCAAGAAGAACATATTAATCAAGGTTTAAAAAGGCGAAACTAAGTACTGAGACGATTTTTCTTTATGAGGCGAGGCGTAAGTCTCGAGACGGATTGAGGCGTAAACCTCACAAAAAACAAAAAATTTAAGTAAAAGAATTATAAGAAAATACAAAAATACAAAAAAAACTAAAGTTGGAGCATATAGTAAATAGGATATATAGTCATTAGTTTTTTTAAGGCTGACTTTTGAATTTCCGTTTTTGGTCCTCTAATTTCTGGCTGCCGTTTAGTTTTCTAAGTATTTTATTATTTTGTTTGGGCCTAAAATGCCTTTTTAAATAGCCCTTTTCTTTTTTAAGAAGGGTCCTTTCAAATTTTAAGAAGGCCCTCATGCTCCATGAGGTATGCGTCTCAAATTTAGAGGCGTGAGCCTCATATTTTTAGTCTCAAAAATACCGCCTCGAGACATACTACATGCACCTCACGGTGAGGCAGGTCTCAAGGCACATCTCACTACCGCCTTTTTAAACCATGATATTAATATAAAAAAGAGTAAAATGAGACTCATCCAAAATTTTATCCCGTCATCTTCAGCCACCTGCTCTGGCCAATAATTAGCGTATTTTTCATTGCAATCTCATAGTCTAAACAACTACTTATAATCTAACATATTTTAGCTCTTTCACACATTTGAATCGTCTCACATGCTTCAAACTTATTTCATTAATGACAGTTAGCATTTAGTTAAATGTCCTTACTTATAGTTTTTCTTCCAATTGCCGGGCTCAATCTTAAACGTTCTCGTTCGAAATCTACACTTTATCCTCTCTATCTTGGCCATTCAAGGGATATATTTGTTATTTTACCAGCATCTGAAATTCAGAATATATTCTCATAACTTCGTTGCAATTTCCTTCCATGAGCCAAAAAATCTTTCAATGTCATCCATGATCCAACAAATACAGAAGGATAACTAAAGCTAAAAACATAAAAAGTTAGCAACTTCATCCGCTCAGTCAAATATAAGCCCAAGTACAACACAAGATCAGCATGGGCCAACCATAATGATTAGAACAGAGACCATAAATAAGTCTCATCTTTGAGAGTCATTAATCTTTATATCTTAGATGGTCATAAAATTAATGATATAAGAAGATGCTGTCAGCATCCTTTGATTATATAGCATAAAGAAACCAAATTCATTGAAAATCAGTGTCTTTCTTTATGGAGAACAATCAATTTTGCATAGTAGCTTTTATCATATCTAATCATGAAAAAGTAAGTCATTAATGAAGCACTTAGAACTCACATTAAATAACTAACCTGGTGATAACCGGGAGGCAGGCTACAAATGGTCTGAAACACGGTAGGGCATCCTTCAAGAGGAGTCATAGGCCATTGGGTCCACCTTTAACAAATTAACAGTATATCCGATCAACCATACAAACAATTTAACACAACAAGCAACCAAAATATCCTAAAATGATGACTAAAGAAGCTGTAAATTCAACAGGTAGGAAATAGTTATTTTTGTAGAGCTAACTAACTCTCACCCAGTAAACGAGCCAGTGATATACACGCTCCTCCCACCATATGGCCACACAAAACGGGCGGGAATCAACAATGTGCCACTTTCATGCCCATAATCCATTCCAGAAGGATACATTCACTCCAAAATATTACTAAAAATTCCCCCACCCCCACCCAAAAAAATAAACACACTAGAATTTAGTACGTATGTTCTAATAATTTTATAGTGCCAATAATAAAATCCAAAAAGCAATCAAACAATTATCAGGAAAGCCAGTGACCCATTAGCTTCTTTAAACTCCCAAACAGCTCATAACACTTGAAAATTTAGCGCAGATATTATAAAATTACTAGCTAAACTCAAATCGCCACTAAAAGAATACAAATTCTACTTCAAAATGAGCCTTAAAATGAACTGATGCTCACCCATTTTTTCTTGAATGTAAATACAGTAACGGTACTACAAAGGACTCTGTAATTGCACGAACACAATTCCTAAAGAGTCAAAATTTCAAAAACTAAGAACAAAAATTAAAACCTCAAAATAAGAAAGAGCTGTACTAACTTCAATATTAAACCACAAAACAAAATAGTATAATGCAAAGCTCCGATCTTGAAATTATATAAATGTAACTACGAAAAATTATGAAATCCTGACAAATTGAAACTTTGATCAGATTCTTCAATAATAAAAACTTATAAGCAGTAAAGAAAAAAATATTTTTTGGAATCGAGGCTTAAAGAGCTAGATAAATTTGGAAAATTGACAAAGGGTAATTTTCAGGAGAGAAGAAAATTAAGAATGAAACCCTAACCCTATAAATAAAATAAAAAAAAAATCGTTCTCCTAATTTTTATTAAGGCCAAAAATTTGAGGACTGAGGAATAAAACTACGTAATCACTGTACTGTTTCTACCGTAAGAAACGGAGCTAAAAGGACGGGACGGAACGGGAAAAGAAAATAGAATAGGGTAAGACGCCTACGGCTAAATTTTCTCCAATTCTATGAAGTGAGACTTTAGAACTAATGATTTTGTTTGATTCTCATTATTTTAAAAATATATTTTTAACTCTTCTTTTCAATCGCGTATTTTTAAATAAAACTATTACATATAAATTCAAAAAATTTCTTATTTTTTAATAACATATTCGTCATCAACTTACCATTTAAAAATGCATTCTACTAAAAAAAAGGGATTCAAACAGGTTCTAAAATCACATCATGTTGGATGTTTTATTGCAACACAAAAGGATTGATGAATGACTAGAGAGGATTTTTTTCCACAAATGATTTATGATATGAGAATCGTAGTTATTGAAATTAATTCGTAAATTAAGCTGAATTCGAATCCTTAACATTATCTATAGCGTTTGTCTGATTCTCATTTTTCATAAAATTCATTTTTATCTTTCTTCTTTTCAACCACACATTCTTCAATGAAATAATATTACACACAATTCCAAAACTTTTCCTTCATTTTCAACCACACATTCTCTATCAATCAACTTTTCAAAATGCATTCTTTCTCCTAAAATAAGAATCAAACAGAGCCATAATCTTATTTTGATTAGTGTTGCGATGAAAGAAATTTTCTATATTTTGCATTTTTACAATAATGTTGTAAGTTGATTGTAACGCCTCAATTTTACTAATAACTCGAGGCGCTACTTAAATCAAAATAGCCTGTAAATAAATATTTTCAAAAGTCGCCACAATACGAAGGCAAACATATACTTTAAAAATTCATAGCAATTTTACACAAAACGCGGAAACATCACTTCTAAAATAATTTTTCTCATATTCAAGAGTCAATACCAAATATGATTAGCAAAACCAATATTTGCAAAAATACCAAAATTCGGTATTAAAATGTCAAATGGAAACCAACTATTTAAAATTCTTATTCAAAATTTGAAATTCAAAAGGTCGATTATTAAATTAAAATTTGCCCCGCTCGTTGCCTTGCCCTGCCAAGCTCCTTAACCTGAAAGGTTGGAAAAATAGTGGGGTGAGTATAACGAATTATACTCAGTGGAGTTACAGCAATCAGTCCAAATTAAATCAAAATATGCAATCAAGTGGTGAACATAATATCCATACAACATACTATAGAATTGTGTACTGTGGGCATTCCCAAGGACCCAATTTCGATCCCGGACCTATTTACGGTCCCTGACAACATGGCATAAGCTTAGCAAATTTTTAGCACTGTGGGCATTCCCAAGGACCCGATTTCGATCCCGGACCTATTTACGGTCCCTGGCAACATTTTCATATGTATAAACATCATATCACAATCAAAATCACACATCGAGAATTAACATGGACAAATAACCACAATTGCTTAAAAGTAAACCCCACCTCGAAGTCTTGAAAGTTTTCTTGAAAATTGAACAATTGTAATGTTACCGTGCTTCACACTTTGCCCGCGAACTCGTCTAGCAAGAACAAAATTAATTTAATTCAAGATATTGAGTTTAATTAAAACTTTAAAAACTTTAGGGACTAAATTGAAAGAGTATTAAAACTGAATTTAAAAGTTTGAAGGGCTGAAAATGGACTTTTGGAATTTGTGGACTAATTTTAAAAGTAACTTAAAACTTTGGAATTGAATTAAACAATTTATAAAACTTTGAAATTGAAATAATAAACATTTAAAACTTGGGGCTAAAATGGATGACTTCCAAAAATTGGGACTTGAGGGGTAAATCTTCAAAACTTAAATAAATACATATTACATATATCTAACTCTCTCTCTCACTCATTCGTGACTTCACAGGGGCCAAGAAGAGGAGTCGGCGACGGGGAGGAGGCGAGGTGAAGTGGGGACCGGCGACGGCGACGGCGACGGCGGTGATGGGGGCCAAAATCAGTGGCGCCGGCGGGAGAGTCGATTGATGGGGGTTTTTGGGTTCGAACCGAGGTCAAGACCGAGCCCACAGTTCGGATTTTGTTGGTTTTTCGACGGGTACTCCGGCCAAAGTGGTCGACTAAGTGGAGGTAAGTGTTTGGGCTTTATTATTCTTGGCTTTGATGGTTGAATTTTGGGTTGATTTTGGTTGAGATGGAGGGGTCGATTTGGGCAACCGGGGCTGCCGTTTCGTGTAGTTGCAGGCGGTGGTTGGTGGTGGTTGATGTGGGTTGGTGGCCGTGTGGTGGTGGTTTGGTTGGAGGGTTTGGGTGATTGGTTGTGGTTTGCAGTTTGGTGTTGGCGTTTGAAACTGTTGGTGGATGAAATCTCGTGCGTGGGTGATTGTGAGTTAACCGTGTGTGTCTATGTGAAATTTACATTGGACTGAGGCGAAATTGATGGAGGGTTTCGACATGGTGATGAATCTGTCAAGTTTTCAATTGGTAATTGATGAAAATTGAAGGAAGATGGAAACGTGAATTTCTTACCAATTTCTGTGGTGTTGGAGAGGAGGCCGTGGGTTGAAGAGAAACTGTCGTGGAGTCGAGAGATTGAGAGAACAGGATGATGAATAGTAGGGCACGAAAAACGAGGCAATAAATTGGGATTAGAGTTTGTGTTGGAACAAAATTCTTTGGCTAACAGGATTTAAATAAAATTGAATTAAAGGATTGGGTTTAATGAAATTGGGTTTTAAATAGAATATCGAACCTTAAAATTGGATTTAAATCGATAAGAATTCGATACCTTTAAAATTGTTCGAAATTGGATTCGATAAATAAATATTGAAATTTTAAGATTAAAATCGTTTTCGAAATCCTTAAATTAATTGTTTTTGCTAGACAATTCGACGAACGTAAAATAAATTCTAAATTTTGACGGGATTGTCGTAGCGATATAATTTAAGTTATAAAATTTGTACTTTTAAAATTCGGGTCGCTACATTGATGTTCTTTTTTATCTTATCTCACGAATCTTCTGTATGCAAAGCCTAATAAATGGTGGCGGAGCAACGGGGGGCGGGGCGACCGCTCCCAACAACATTTTGAAATTCTCTAAATTTATGTACAAAATCTGAAATTTTTTAGCATGTACAAAATATATGCACATTTTGTCCTTCAACGCTTTTCGTCCATCTACGTAATGATTTTAGCTTCATGATAAGCTTACTATGAATTTTGATTTGGAGGCTAAGGAGGGATTCATTAGCTCGTCGTTTAGTATGAATTACTCGGATAATATTATCCATAAAAATTATCGAACTAGGTTCGAATTTTGGAAGTGACCTTGACACGGGTTAGTGATGTTCTTGACCACAAATTTTTCTAAGACGTGTGCTATCAATGGATCTTTAACCACGCATCAGACAACATGTATGTTACTTGTACACTCGGACAAAAATCGTTAGCACCAAAATCACCAAGTAAAGAAAAGGGGTTGCCAACCATTGGCAATCCGACGATCAAGTCAACTATCAATGTATACAAAGTAATATAGAAATTTGGGTTTGAGAGACGAGCAAGTAGAGATTTAGCTAGAGTTTGGAGAATTACTTATTTTACATTTAACCGCTTGTTGTATTTATAGGAGATGATTCCTCGTGGAGCAAGGACTTGACCGTATAGCTCTAGCTCCAAGCATCGTTGGCTACCATGTCTTATTTTTTTTATGGTAGGTTTTGCTTACTGAAACCAACAAAAAAAAATCTTACAAATTGTTGAATTATGTCTCGGGTCTTCAACTCAATCTTTAATCTTTACATTTGTTATGATGTGATTGCACAAGTTTTACTCTTCCTTTCTTTATTTTTCATTCAATGTTGCCCAATTAGGTATTCATTTTGTTACCTTTTTGAGAGGTCCAATTGTTGAATAAGGGAATTCTTATTAGGGGTTGTTCTAGCCCCATTTTTTTTCCCCAAAAAATGCATATTGCAATAGTGTTATTATATAAATATATGGGATTAAAAAATAAGAAAAAGTTTTGAATTTGCGTGTAATATTATTTTTTTGAAGAATGTGTGGTTGAAATGATATCAAATCACTAATTAAAATTGTATTTTGATGGGAAAAATGGGGCTCAAACAAATGAATTACTTAAAACAACAATATTCTTATAAATTATAGAGTTGTGATTGAATTCTAGACCTAGTCTTTAATCTTATGTTGGTTATACGATGTGAAGACAATTTTTTTTCTTTTTTTCACGTTTTCATTAATGGATCTAGTCGAGCTTTTCTTTTTTCAATTTTGGTAGACAAATCTTCATTTCGTAAAGTTGATTAGGGTCAAACAAAAATAGTTAGGAGGTTGAGTAACAAAAGAGCGGGATTCGTTAGCACCTTATCTAGTTAGTACAAATTGTTAACAACAGTCAGTATGAATTACTAAAAATGACATAATCAATAAAAAATTTAGTTTTTTTACTATTGCCCTAGGTCTACAAAATAATCCATTCAATTTAGAAAGAAAAATAAAATCTGGGTAAACTTACCTTTATAAATAAGTTTGTAGATATTAAGTTCTTATTTGACAATCATTATTTGAAAACATTTTTCTACATACTCTTTTTCAATCACACATTCACACAATATAACATTATGCATGTAAATCCAAAATATTTTCCTACTTTTTAATCACATATTCTCCTAAAAATTACTATTCAAAACATGATTTTTTTCCAATTTAAGGGTTGTCAAACAGGGGCTAAACAATGAAGTAATAAAAAGGATGGAACATAAACTATATTGTTTCACTTGAACTGTACTACCCTTTCTGAAGATGTTTAAAGTAGGGGAACATGTGGGCAAACACTTGAGCAAGATAACATGTTGACAAATACTAGACACACTCTAATTTTCCACTCCAGTAGGATACCAGAAAGTTTTGCAATACATCGAGATGTAAAATGGGGCAAGTCACTTACGGGCTTAACTCGTTTTAAAGGCGAGTCACGGAGAGAAGTAAGACTAGGCTCTTCTTGTGTGAATCGCTCGCCAACTCTCAATGGTTCTTCGAGGAGTTGGGAACAAAAAAAAATATTGTTGGGCACAAATAGCTTGCAAGATGCTTGGCTCTCCCCACCAATGAGTGAGCAGAGCAGGGGCAGAGGTAGGGGACTTGCTGGGCTGTAGTCCCCCCTCCAAGGCCTAAAAATATAAAATTTAGGTAGTTTTTTTTTAAAAAAAAAACTGTTTTTTTGTGTAATTTTTTTTTCATGTATTAGCACAACTTGAAATTTTGCAGCCCAGTATTGGATCCAATCTTGACTCCGCCCCTGGAGCAGAGTCAAGTTTTTTTAAACGATATGCCTCAAAGCGAGCTTGCCTAGTGGATCGAGTATAGCCGATCCATGACCAAGCCAGCTTAACCAATTAACACCCCATAGTAGTAAGTAGGGAATAATAAGATGTAGAAACTCAAAAATGAAGTTAAAAATACGCAAAGAACAATGTTCACGTTGTAAGTTTTATCAACGCAACAAAATGAACTCAAATTTACTAAATATGTCTTTTCTTGTAATAATTTTTTAGTACCTCCAATTTAACACATAAAAATAACATAACAAAATGAACTCGGATTTACTAAATATGTCTTTTTATTATTTACTAAGATATTAATAATAAAAATGGATAATTACATGCATTTGTACAATACTTCTTGTTGGTCCCAGGAGAAACAAATCAAGTTTTTACAAAAAAAATTCTTTTGTAAAATAGTAAAGAAATTAACCAAAAACAACAAGAACGCAAGATTTTTCGACCAAAAGCCCTAGAGGTTCAGCGATCGCTTCTAACGCTTAGTCCTCCATTACGCATCCCTAAGAATATTACTCGAATCCACTATAAAAGCTCTCAAATGGGCAAAGATTGAGTATAGTACAAAACCAGCAAGGTTTCAACGAAACCCTAATCTCTCGAACCCTCATTTTTCAGCAAACACTCATAAAGAATATATGTTGCGTAGTCTATCACTCAAAACATAGTAGTCTCACACAGAAATCTCTCAAAAGGAATATCCAGTTGATGACCCAATACACACACATACATAGAGAGTTCCACACAAAGATGAAGAGATTAAAACACTCAAGACTAAGACCCTAATGAATACAAAATTCCTTTTATATGAGATAAGCCCAAAAATCAGATTCAACGGTGCACGACATTCAAAGTGTCAATCATCTCTCGAATGTGTGTATATATATCAAATGAAAACACGCCTTCTCCAATTCTAGAACCATCCATTTATTGGATCAAAATCAGTTAATTGGACCAGGCAATTGGGCTAAAAAAAATGCAGCTTACTAGGCCAAAAAATTAGTTGGGCCTTCAAAAAATGTAGCAACCCATTTTCAACAATTTCCATCTTTGCTGCATAATGAGACTTTACATAATGGATTCGAATTCAATCTCAGATCATGTGCTCTTATTTACCTGTTACAAACATAAAGAACTAATTAGTTTCAAGATTAAATAATTTCAAGGAATCCTAAAATTTATTCAATGGTATTACCTTTATAACTGCATTAGCAGAATTCACTTTAGGTATTTTAACAATTTTATATCATTATTTTCAATTATATCTCTAATGAAATGAAACTTAACATCTATGTTTTTAGTTCTATCATGAAACATAGGATTTTTACTCAAGAAAATAGGATTTTGGTTATCTGAACAAAACTTCACCTTATTTTCTATAAATCCTAACTCATTTTACAGACTTTTTAACCAAAAACCCTTTTTTTTATAGCTTCAATAGCTGCAATATATTCAACTTCAATAGATGATAAGGTAACTAATTTTTTAAGCTGAGACTTTCAACTAATGCAAGTATTATTTATCACATAGAAATATGCAAAAAGTAGACTTTCCAGCAAAATGGGAATCAACATGTCCTTTTAATTTAAGACCATTTTTATCAGTTTTAAACATAAGTCCTAAATTCTGAGTACCCTTAGATATTTGATTAAATGTTTCATAGCTTCCCTATGAAGTTCACCTGGGTTACTCACACATCTACTCAAAACATTTACAGCAAAAGCAAAAGCAAAAGCAAAAGCAAAAACAAAATCTGGTCTAAAGCATACCATAACATACATAACAAAACCTACTGCATTAGCATACGATTTACCATTCTATTAAACTCGTCTTCAGTTTTAGGAAAATGATTACCAGATAACTTCATACATGCACATAAAGGCAAACTGACAGGTTTAGATTCATGAAGCGAAAATCTTTTAATAACATTTTCAATGTAAGACTCTTGTGTCAACAATAATTTTCCATTTGTTCTATCCCTTTTTATAGTCATGTCTATTATCCTTCTAGCAGGTCCTAAATCTTTCATTTTAAATTCAAATTTAAGCTTTTCTTTCGAAGAATTGACAATAATTTTATCATGATCAACTAAAAGCATTTCATCAACACATAGAAGCGGATAGAAAAATTTAGAATTTCTAACACACTTAAAGTAGAAACATGGATCATATTCAGATTTTTTAAAATCAAGACTTTGCATAAAAGAGTCAAATCTTCTATACCATTGCCTAGGGGCCTGTTTCAAACTATATAATGATTTCTTTCAAAAGACACATTAAGTTCTTCGTTTTCTTGCTTTCAAATCCTTTTGGTTGAGTCATGTATATGATTTTATTTAGTGTACCATTAAGAAAGGCTGATTTCACATCAAGTTGTTCTAATTTTAAGTTAAATTGTGTTACTAAAGCAAACAAAAATCTAATGGAAGTATATTTAACAAAAGGTGAGAATATGTCAATATAATCTATTCCTTCTCTTTGTGTGAAACACTTAGCCACTGGTCTTACTTTGTATCTTTTATGACCACTTTTTATATCACATTCCTTAATTTTATACACCCATTTGCAACCAACTAATTTACAATCAGAAGGCTTTTCCACAAGTTTCCAAGTTTGATTCTTATATAAAGAATCCATTTTTTCTTGTATTGCTACAAGCCATCTTGCAGAGTCTTTCCAAGATACAACCTCTTCATAGGAGGTGGGTTCAAAATTTAAAGTTTCATGTTCAACTTGTTCAGACACATAGTCTGCATACAAATATCTAGAGGAAGGTCTTATTTTCTTCTCTCTCTATCCCTAGCAAGTTGATAACCTGCAGATCAATAGTAGAATCCGAAATTTGGTCATCTTCCAAGTTCTCATCAGTTATTATTTGAGGTTCTTCTTGAGGTTGCTCCACCTTAATTTGAGTTTAATTTTCATTATTTTGTACATTAATATCAACCTCAGTAGACACAATTTTTCTCAGACATTTCCTCTTTGTTATTTTCACTAAGACAAGGAAAAATGTCTTCATTAAAGATGATTGATCTACTTATTATGACCGTGAAGCCTCTAATTTCTTTCATCCACAGCCTATAGCCTTTAGTCACTTCTCCATGAGAAACAAATCTAGTTTTTGCATAAAAAAATAATAAATAATAAATAAATAAATAAAATCATTTAAAACAGTAGAGAAATTAACCAAAAACAACAAGAACACAAGTTTTTTCGGCCAAAGGCCCCGAAAGTTCAGCGACCGCTTCTAACACTTAGTCTCCCGTTGAGTATTCCTAAAGATATTGCTCGAATCCACTATAAAAGCCCTCAAATAGGCAAAGATCGAGTACAGTACAACCAGTAATGTTTCAACGAAACCCTAATCTCTCGAACTCTCATTTTTCAGTAAACACTTACACAGAATATGTGTTGCTTACAGAGACGGATACATGGAAAACTGGACTGAGTTGTAGCCCAGTCCCTTTCCAGTCCATTTAATTTATTTGAAGGCAAAAAAAAATTTTATGTGTAGAATTTTTTTTTCACATATTAGCCTTGCTTGAAATTTAGTAGCCAGATCTTGGATCCAATCCTGGATCCGTCCCTGATTGCTTAATCTTTCACTCAAAACATAGAAATCACTCAAAAGAGATATCCAATTGATGTCCGATTACACGCACGTACATAAAGAGTTCAACACGAAGACGAAGAGATTAAAACACACAAGACTAAAACCCTAATGAATACAAAGTTCCTTTTATACGAGATAAGCCCAAAAGTCAGATCCAACGGTGCACAACATTCCAAGTATCAATCATCTCTCGAAGGTGTGTATATATATCAAATGAAAATACGCTTTCTCCAATTCTAGAACCATCCATTATTGGATCAAAATAAGTTAATTGGAGCAATTGGGCTCAAGAAAAAAGGCAGTTTGCTGGGCTAGAAAATTAGTTGGGCCTTCGAAAAATGTAGCAACCCATTTTCAACACTTCTTTCCATTGGGATTCAAAAAGGAAAAAAAAAAAAGAAAAAAAGCAACAAAGTGAACTACGATCACATTTCAAAATTTATATACACTTGAAACTCAAAAGAGTCGAAATCGAACGATGAGTAAGTAAGTAGTTATGAAATATGTAAACCATAATTACAACGAGGTTAATCAAGAAATGTTCTTAATAGGAAAAAAGTTAAAATCACAATCACAATCACTTAGTGTTGAAGTTATATCCTAATCAAATTAACTTACGTAATTAAAAGCATACAAATTCTACCACAGAATTCATCATTTATACTGTCAAATTTTATCACTTGTTTAGTTTTTACAACCAATTTATAAGTGATTTATAAATTGAGTTGAAATCAAATATTATTTTCAATAACACATTCGTAACTACTACTCATTATTATCTATACATTTCTTAAGATCCACTACTAATCCTCTTATTATTCTTGTTTATATACCATATATAAAATTGCCAAACAACTGCAACTTGAATTTCATCTTAAAAATTCAACCTTGTTAATAAAGTAGTCCAAATCCTTAAATGTTGATCCTTGTATTGGCATTTAATAGATGTGAAATTTATCATATTTAAGTATTCATACAATTACCATGAAACTCAACGCCACTAAGTTAGTTTACCTCCGATATTTTGAAATTTATTGTAGATCACTAGTGGTATTACTAATTTATATGCAGAAAATACTAATAAATATGTGTGAGATAAATCATAAAAGTTCATAGAATGAGAAATTAATATTAGCAATTAATTGCATTATGGACGATTTCATGATATAGTTATGATACTTAACTCCTTTTTGGTAGAGATTTTTCTAGAATACACTATATAAAAGTGATTTTTTGAAGAACATTTGGTTAGAATATAGAGAAAAGTTATGAGTGCACATGTAAAATTATTTTATTGAATGAATATTTGATTAAAAATGAGTTTAAAAAAAATAAGTTTTGAAAATGGGGACCAAACATGGACTCATTGTAAAATAGTTGTTGTTTTTTATTTTATTTTTAGGTTTTCCTCATTTGGTCACCATCGTATATTACCATACCTTAAGCTCTCCAAATTAATTATCATTCATTGTACTATTTGTAACAATAGAAACAAATATTGAGCGAACTAAGGACCTGTTTGACAGTAAATAATTTTCATGGAAATTGAAAATCATTTTCCATCTTAACCCATTTGCCATGTTTAATTCCCAAAAATTTCTAGGCAATCACTTTTCCCTTCCCCGATGCACTGTTTTTCCTTGATTTGGATGAAAATCATTTCCCACCACTTCGATGACAATTTATTTATTTATTTTTTTTGTAAAATAAAAAACTATCACTTTAATTGACAATTTTCATGGAAAATAAAGTCAAACGAATTATATTCAATATAAAATTTTTAATTTTTTTTGACAATTGAAACAAACTCTAGAATCAATTGTAAAAAAATTATCCCTTTAATGGACAATATTTTTCATGAAAAATAAAGTCAAACGAATACCAAAAGATTCAAAATTACTTTTATTTTTCGGGTAAAATTACATCAATCAAACACAATTAATTGACAATTCTCGATAAAACAAGTTCTAGACAATTCAATTCCATACAATTCATTTTCTTTCTACCCAAATTTCGCATTTGCAATCAAACGGACCCTAAGTCTATTTTCGGTTCATGTTTATAAATAATTTATAAATACTCAACTATTTTTTATCTACACATTTCAAAAAAGTATCCACTTATTTATAACCCATTTCTATTTTATTTATAATTTAACTCGTTTACAAACATTCCGTCACCTAGACCTTTGCAGAGGCTGTGTACTATTCTTGCATACTATTTAATTTTTATACGTACTTAATAATGATTTTTATAGTTAATTTTCCGTGATGTTAGGTACTTTTTATTTTTTTTATTTTTTAATGTTTATAGGTTGTGGATTTCATAAAATGAATAGATGATAAATGTAAAAAAGTTGATTAAAAAAAATTATGGTTGGATAATTAATATTCATTATTGGTTTGTTAGTATCTTTAAATGCTTATAGGTTATGGATCCTACTAAATACGTAAATAATAAATGGATAAATGTCGATAAAATTAATGATTTGGATATTTAATATTAATTGATGGTATGACAGTGCTTTTAATTGTTCATAAGTTGTAATATTATAAAATGTATGAATAAATGTGAAAAAGTTGGTAAAAATTATGGTTGGAATGTTAATATTCATTGCTTGTTTAGTATTCCTTTTAAATGCTTATAGATTGTGGGTCATACAAAATACATAGATAGTAAATGGCTTAAAATTGATAAAAAAAAAATAAAAATTGGATATTAGAATTCATTGCTGATTTGGTAGCGCTTTTAAATACTTATATGTTAAGAGTCATACGAAATGGCGTGTTAATAAATGTGTAAAAGTCGATAAAAATTGTGGATTTTATAAAATGTATAGATAAAAGTAGAGTTTGATCGACTTATAAATAATTATAAACTCTGTCAAATATACTTGATAAAATATACTAGTCAAGTGAATGAGTAGTATTAAATTACTTCAAATTTATAATCATCCTTCAAAATCTAATTCATTTATACCTTTGAAAGTAGTATAATGAACTTTCATGAATACTGGATTTTAATGTTGCATTTACCGGGCCCTATTTTTCAGGGGAAGAAATTTTAAAAAAAACACACACACACACACACACACACACACACATATATATATATATATATATATATATATATATATTTTTTTTTTTTTTTTGAGGCTTGAATTCAAGCAAAATTCAACAACAAAACACGAGTTGAATTTTGAGAATTCAAAGTGAGATCTCTGATTTCTCTTAAGAAAAATCAAAGTACAATATAAAAGCAGTTAAATGTAAAAGGAAGCTCGTTATTCAAATCTCGAATGACGAAATACTCAATTAGGTACTTCAAGTGTCAAAAGCTCGTGAGCTTGTTAAAGTAATGTTCTAGTTTTACTTGAAGAGATTAATTTGTGCAGGCTTAAGCTCCACGAATATTCAACTTGTATTTGAGAAAGTAAATCAAACCCCATTAAAGTTAGGGTTGAACAATGAAATCGTCAAATCGATAAATCGAACCTAAACCCTTTTTTCTGAAACAGTTTGATTGGTTTCACGTGGATTCATCAACGTTTTTGATTTTGAATCGTACCAAACTACTTTGAAGTAGTTTGGTTTATGTTTCAATCTTTGCAAACTATTTCAAGCCGTTTATAAAAATAAAAAAAATAAAAATCTGAAAATAAATTAGTCAAAAAATTATTAAACTCAATTAAAACTTAACACATTTCAGTTAAAAAGATACATCCATATTAGACATAATTTAATTAAAACTCAATTCGACGATTATACATTTCAATTAATTAATTAAATTATACATCTCAATTATAATTATATAACTTTGATTTTTAATTTTTTCAATGATACAATTTATGTTTTCACTTGAAATTTAGACTAATATTCATGATTTAACTTATTTGATATATATTAATTATTTCTTTGTCAAACCGTGATTTTAAACTGAAGCAAAATAAAATAAAATAAAATAAAAATGGTTTGAATTGGTTTGGTTTAGAAATCGAAGTGATTTGATTTGGTTTGGTTTGAAAATTTGTCTCAAACCGTCTAAACCGAACCATGTTCACTCCTAATTGAAGCTTATGAAAATATTTCAATTGATATATACAAAAATTATATTTCCTTTTTAATGGTAAAAGACAAATACTTTATAAAGCTCCAATTATCATAAAGACCAATAAAGATAATGAGACATTTAGATTTTTATTTCGAAAACCATTTATTACAATAGTAAATTATCTGTTCATAATTGAAAATTAATAGAAAGGACTAATGTTTGGAGGTCAAAATTAGGAATGGCAATGAAACATGACCTCATTTCCTATCCCCGTTTATGCGGGGGCAGGACGAGGCCCGGAATCCACAGTCTCCGGTTAACCTTTATTATTATTATTATTATTATTTAAAAATGATGTGTTTGTCAAATTCTTTATTATTATTTAAAACTTAAACAAGGCAGGTCCGGGGTGGTTTTGGGGCAGATCTTGATTTCCATCCTCGCCTCGCGACTCGATTAAGTGGGGATTTCCCATCCTGTTCGGGCCAAGTCCTGCCAAGATTGGGGATTCCTTTCTCTATTGTAATCTCTATGTGAATTTTGCTATTTAATGAATTCTACATGTTTAAGAATACGGATAATGAAGATTATATATTTGGTTGGTCAAAAAAAAAAAAAAAAGGGGAAGAAAGAATTATGATTGCATTCTAAAGTTGCATCCAAGCTCTCTTTCTCACGACACTCCCTGTCCATTCCAGAAAATAAAATAAAACAAAAAACAAAAAACAAATGAAAGTTAACTGAAGGATTTTTAATTTTCAAAAAGATTACTCATTTTCTAGTATATGTGTGATATGCAAGTGGCAAGGTGTGTGAAGAAGGCTCGAGAGATAAGGTCGTGTATACCCATACTTGAACAAAAAAATGGCACATGTTGATTAGGGGAGATGGGATAGTTTTGCTGGTACGAAGACAATGATAATGCTAATTTATGGAGATAATCGAACTTATCAGGAAATGTCGAGCAAATCGATATATAAGTGGTCAATCAATTCACTCATAGGAAAGATAAAAGATTAAAAGGAGGTGCACGTGATTTCAAATAGTGATATGAGAATTAATTATTGTTAGAAGATACAATACGTGGAGGTGTTGTACGCCATAAAGAGATTTTGATTTGTGAGCGATATACACGACATAGATTAGTATATTAAAAAGTCAAATTTGTCTTTATTGTCATTTTAGACAAACTTATTGTTATCAAATTTAGACGATGTTTTTTTTGTTTTTCTGTTGTCGTGCACTTAAATCCCTCAATAGTAAAGTAAAATTAATGGTGAAAATTGTAATCTTTCAAAAATCTAAGTATTAACACGAAGGTCACTTTATGGATCTCCCATTACTCAGAAGTTATTGAACACTCGAACGTACTTTCCGTTAATGAGAAAGTAAATGCAAACAATATATATATATTCATGTATTTAAAACTCCTCAATTATAAATTAATGGTGACGTTTTCAAGTTTTCAAAACTCTGAGACTCTAACGTGAAAGTCACTTTAGATCTCCTTACATAACTTATCGAGCCTCATCCGTTGAAGAGAAAGCGAGTTAAATTGTCCAAACTTGCCCTTGACCGAATGATTATTACAATTTAAACCCAAAAATATTTTCTAGTAGTCTCAACATGCTGGTTTCCCTTCAGGATTTTTGCTCTCAATCCAGTCACAATTTCAGAGGCCCCATATAACGCGCACCATTGTCACGCGCGAAAATTCTAAAGCAACAAGAAAATCAAAATTTCATTTATTACGCGTAAAAAAAAAAAAAAAAATATATAGAGAGAAAAAGGGAAAAATAGGTAGAAATAAAACCAATCTGTAATTTTTAGAGAGGAAGAAAGAAAATGAAAAGAAGAGAAAAGAAAAGGAAAAACAAAGGCCCTCTCTCTCTCTCTCTATATGCAGTTCTGTTACTGTACTCAAGATAGACAACACATATACATACATAAGCAAAATATTAAGAGTTATATTCAAGAATCGATTTGATCGGTGCCCGCAAAACGTATTGATTCTTCAATATTCGTTAAGAGGAAGGATTTTATTCACGCATTTTATGGTTATCATAGAGCTATATACATATAGGAAGAGTTTGTATAGGTAGACGATCAAGTGGGCTTAAATTACTGTTTATGATCGTGAGAAAATTTGAGGGGAATTACTTGGTGGGTTTTTGTGGGTTTTGGGAGTAGTTTATTGGGTTGAAGTTGGATTCTTGGATTAAGAAGTGTCATGTTGGATTTTAGGATAGAGAGTGGATTAGGGTTTTGGGAAATTTGAGTGTGGAGTTTAGGGTTAGGGTTTCTTTTCGATATGGAAGGTTGTGGAAGTGGCCCCAAGATGATTCAAGACCCTGAACTTGAAGGAGGGGCTTGCTATCACAAGGATGATACAAGCATTGACCCTGATGTTGCTCTCTCTTACCTTGTAAGAGTTTCTCTTTCGTTCTTTACTTTTTTTTTTCCCTGGACGAAAAATTTAAAATTTCAAGTTGTTAACTTTTAACTCGGGAATTAAATTACTTTCTACATGTTTGGTCCTCCAATAGAAAGAAAGATGAATAGTAAAGAAAGGGAATTTGAATTGATTGAACTGAACTCCATGGTTTTATGGCTTGAATTTGTGTCTGGAATGCTTAATTTAAGTATAATTGAGTTGAGGAAGTGAGTGACTGCTGATTGGATATGATCATTAATCATCTGAGGAAAAATAAATGCTTTTAATTTGAATTTTAATCATTGAATGTACCTGGGTTTTCATAAAGTGCAAATGTTGTGAGGTTATTTATAAAATCAAATTAACAATGGCTTGCTGTTGAGAGTGTCAGAACTTGGAAGATCTAAAAGAATCAAACTTAGCAACTTTCGCCAACCTTTTAATTAAATATAAACTTACGGAAAAATCGAATAATATCAAAATTTAGTCGAGAGGCTCGCACTTTTAATTTTTGGCGGTGGTTGCTGGCCACATTGCAGTTAGTCAAATGAATTTCGGAATGTGCAATATCGAACAAACTTATTATTGTTTCAAAGGGTTGTGCTTTATATCTTTTGCAGTTAGAATAAGCGAGATACTAGTTAAATGAATGCATAATGTAGTTGTGCAGTGTCATATATACTCATGGATGCTCTTGTAGCTTGAATTTATGGCTAATTTTTTATTTTTGTATATCAAGACTTTAGTAACTGTTTGATTTTTATTTATTAAGGATGACAAGGTTCAAAGTATTTTGGGCCATTTTCAGAAAGATTTTGAAGGAGGAGTTTCTGCTGAAAATTTGGGTAAGTGAACCTACAATTGGAATCTTGAATGGAAAGGGTGGTATTCTCATACTTTTTTGTATTGGAAAAATGATAGCTTAGAACCTTTTTATTTTGGCAGGGGCAAAATTTGGTGGGTATGGTTCGTTTTTACCAACATATCAATGTTCTCCTTCTGTTTGGTCTCAGCCAAAATCTCCGCTTAGAGTTCAAAAACCCAGCACACCAATATCTCCTAATTATTTTCCTCCAGAGGTATGTGGATAAAACATATTCTTATCTGCAGTCATACGGCAGTATGGAGAAATATTCTGCTGCCTGTTTGTCACTTCAGGAAATTTTCGTTTACCTCTGTGGGTTGTGTCCATACAGGATATCCCCCATCATTCTGGTGTGCTCTCCAATGTGGCTTTTTCTTATAGGAATTGTGCTAGTGCACCCCCTGGGGTACATCCTTTAAAAAATCTAAAGGCCACATCAGGGGATGGTTCAATCAGACAAGATGCTCTCTTTTCTGATAAAGTTGCTGAGTCTTGTCCCATTAAACCTGGATTTTCTTTAAGTAAGTCAGATAATCAAACTGACCAAAGAAAATTAAAGGTTCGTATCAAACTGGGTTCTGACGGGACAACACAAAGGAATGTTGCGATCTACAGTGGTCTGGGGCTTATATCTCCATCTTCCTCAGTGGGAAACAGTCCTGAGGAAAGTGGTGGCATTTCATGTGAACTTCACAAGATCCCTGATCAATCTCCGTCCAGAATCGTTAAGGTATGTTTTTTCTTTTGTTTTTTCATAGATGACTAACACCATCTGATGCTTCCCAATTAAATCCAGGCATTTTTAGTTCAAACTCCCCAACCTTGGCTCCTACGCATGCCATTTCAGGTTAAATAAAAACTTTTGAAGAAACAAAAAAAACTTTTACTCATTATACTCCTCACATCCTTAGACGAGGAGCAACTTTGAAAGATAAACAAGAATGAGTATAAAATTATTCTCCCTCTGGTTGCAAATTCATATTGCATATGCGGCTTCATTTACTTTTGAACTTTGAAACAGTACCACATCTGTACTTGACCCCAAAACTTCTTTGTTGATTATTATATTTCTTTTATTAAATCATGTGTTGCGAAGTTGATATCTTATTTTATTCCTCTATTTCTTTATATGTATATTCTTTGGAACAGCTAATGACTTCGTTCCCGGTTTCTGGAGTCCTACTTTCACCTCTTCATGAAGATTTGCTCAACTTAGTAAGGGAGAGAAAATCTCCTGTAGATGTTGAGCCTACAGCTGCCATCAAGTGTGCGCTCAACCACTCTGTTGTACCTGTTCATGATACAAATCCTAGGCTTGGGAATGGGGATGTTTTGAGAGGGAAGAAAACCAAATCTGTTGAGAAAAGAGCAAATTTTGATGAATCAAAAAATGAATCTGGAATGGATATTAAAGAAGATAAGAAAATTTCAGGAACTGAAACTCTGGAATGTAGGCTGCAGTCATCAACTGATTTAAATTGCAAGCCTATATCAGATTCAATCTGCAGTGCTGGTGAGTCTTTGAAAGGTGTTGTTAGGGCACCTAAAACATCAGTTGATGTGGTCAAGGCAGACTCCTTTGAATCAATATCTGGCCAAAGTGGAGTTAAGCATGACTACCAGGAACCCAAAAATAGATCTGCAGATAAGGTTGGGAAACATCGAGTAAGAAGTTCTCAGAAGGATGGTTCAATTGATAACGAGAATGGTGCCTTGAGCACAGGTAAGAAAATTCCTGCTTCGTTGATAGCCAATTCTGGTATTTCTGAAGGTGAGATGGTTTCTAGAGGATCCATGAATCCTTTGAGTCGGAAATATGTTCTGAAATCTACATCTGGAGAACAGGATGAATCGAGGATGTCTCCTGCTGTAAATAAGCTGTTATTGCAAGCTAAAAAGAAGTTAAAAGGGAGTAGAAGTAGTGTGAAATTAGATTCAAATTTAGCTGAGGAAAGTTTGAGAAGTGGTGTTTTTTCGGCTGCCAAAAACAAATTGACTGTGAAGAAGGATTCCCGAGAAGTCCATAGTAGTCATAAAGATGTGGCTGACACAAGATCAGAACATTTGGATATCCTGAAGCAATCACTGGAGAGGCCTTCTGATGATAGATCAAAGAACTCTAATCTTGAGACTATCAAGGAAAAGGATGCATCTGTTGATAAATACAAAGTGAGAGCAAGTAGTAGAAAGTTAAATAACCAGGTAAATTCTGGAACAAATTTGGAGGAGGCCCCACCTGATGCCCTACCTCCTGATAAAGGACTTGTCTCTGAGACTGAACAGACCCCTGTGGCTGGTGTTCTCATAGAAGAACATTGGGTAGCTTGTGACAGGTGTCAGAAGTGGCGTCTTTTGCCAATTGGTACTGTGCCCCAGAATCTGCCCGATAAGTGGGTCTGCAGCATGCTGAATTGGCTGTAAGTTCTTTCCTGATCCATTTTGAGAGCTTTGTTTGGTTATCAGGTTGATATGTTTGTTCGATAATTTGATTTCATTGGGCAAGTTTTGACATTCCCTCTTCAAAATTAATGTCACATGACACTATTTTATCACTCGACCTTTTGCAGGAGCAATATTTCGTGTTACTTCATTTATTTATGTTGAAGTTATTTATCATGCTATACAATGCTTGACACAATATCATTCGACTTGCCTAGAACTAAACTAAAACTACAATTACTTAGAAGCTTCAGTTTTCTTTGCCTAGACACAATATCATTCGACTTTCCTATATACACATTGCTATTAGAGCATCTTTTATATTTTCATAATTTTCTGAATTGTAAATCCAAAATGCCTTTTGACTAATTCCTGGGTTCTAAAAGTTGACAACTCGCATATGACGCTTAGATCCACACACTGCACTAGTCTGTGCTACAGAGCATCTGCATAACTTCTTTTTTTTTTTTTGTTGGATTTGTTTGACGAGTTCCATAAAATATATGTATGCACAAATAAACTCTGAACTGCTGAAGCCCAAGCTTGATAAGATTTTGGATTATCTTCAGGCCAGGGTTGAACAGTTGTGACATCAGCGAAGATGAGACCACAAAAGCTCTTTATGCTTTATACCAGGTTCCTTTCCCTGATAATCAAAGTAATCTTCAAATTCATGCTGACAAAATCACAAATGGAGTGGCTTCAGGTGGTGGACAGCGTTTCGGTCAGAACCACCAAAACTTTGATTCTGATCAAATCGCTGATGAGGGAAAGAAGAAACGCAAATTTAAAGAAACACCAAATCCAATTCCTTCTTCAAACTTGAACAAAAACTTCCAACTGCAGCCAGTGAGAAACAAAAGTCTAAAGGAGGTCAACCAGCCTCAAGCAGCTTCGAATATAGTTAACAAATCTAATATGCAATATCGGAATAAGTCATCAGCTGTCATGGCAAAATCATTGTATAAACGAAAAGATGAGCATTTAGTTGGAGGTGTGTTATTTTCCTGCTGGCATCTCCTTTTGCCCTTCATTTTTCTGTTAATGATTGTTTACTTTGTTTTCTGATATAATATCCTCGCAGATGATGCAAATCCAAGGAAGAAGAGAAAGAGGGAGTCTGATCAGCGTGTACATACAAATGTGAAAAAGATTAAACCTGAAGGTGCAATGGATTTCGATGACTTTCAGACCCCTGGTGGGGATCTTGGTAGGGTTGGCTGCAGTAAGTCTTCTGGTTTGCCAAATAAGGAGGATTTGAAGGATAAGAAAAAACTGAGGGTACTTGATTCAAGACCAGGGAGGAGAGAGAAGTTACAAATTTCTGGGAAAGAACACAAAAATAATGTGCAGGAATTACCGGATGATGGGTCCCTGGATATGAATACATGCAATAAGAGGAAAATTTCTTCAAAGAAGAGAAAATTGAAGGATCCTCAAGGCAGTCAGGATTATCAATTGACACTGCAAAGTAATAAAAGTGACCTTCAAAACAGCAAGCTATCTGAAAAAGAGGAGAGCAGCAATAGTGGATTTCATAGAGAGAAGTCCAGGATGTCCCAGATTGATGGGGAGGAGTACAGCAAAAATAAGGATACAGATATACCAATAGGAAAAAGTACAGCAAATAAGATTCTGTTATCTGGGAATAAAGAAAATCCATTTGACAGGAGTATTGACAAAGAATGGCAGGCAAGGAAATACAGAGCAAAGCTTCCAGTGCAGCTAACCATGGATGATATAGAATCACTGCGGAAGGATTTGGGGTCTGAACTGTTATCAGTGGCTGCCACTTCAAGCTCCTCTAAGGTTTCGGATCCCCGTAAAAGCAGAGGCAATTGCAAAGAAGTCAAAGGATCACCTGAAGAGTCTGTTTCCTCATCTCCCATGAAGATGTCTTATCTGAATAAGGTCCGACCAGCTAGGATGGAGACTATAGATAAAGTAGACTATAGGCTCAATGACTTCCCCACAATGGGAAGCCCAAGGAAATCTCTGGATAGGAATGGAAATTTGGAGAGCAATTGCTTAGGGATTGCCAGGAAGGGGAAATCCACCAGTGGTCTTCCTGAGTCTTTTGAACATCCTGTCCTAAATTTTCGGGACAGTGTCTCTAGAGACAAATATAGTGGAAAATCTGAATCAGGCACTAACCCTCCTGAACATGGCAATGGCTCTTTTGTTGGTAATGATGGTGATATAATGGAACAACATAGCCTATGTACCACCAGTGTGCGTGTTTCAGAACGAAGCCATAGCAAGGAGAGGATGAACAAGAACTTTTCTAAAAGGGGTACCTCTTTGCTGCCCATGGATAACGATAGAACATCTGGTGTTAATTTTGAGAGAGTGGCAGAGAGGGTTTCCAGTCCACAGATTGATCTGGAACGCTTGGATACAAATAAAAATTTGAAAGCAGAGGCAGTTATTGATCACAACTGTCAAGGAGATAAACAAGACAAGTTGCCTCCTAGCAAATCAGTCCCAGGATCTCTGAAAGGAAATTTTACAGATTTAAGACCGCTTGATACTTCTGTAGTTGGTGATTTGTCAAAGGTATCAGAAGAGCCAGCTAATACTCGTCATCAGCATGGAACTAATAATTTCAATAGACATATTGTGGATGATGGGGCTTTGAGTCAAAATATTAGTGCTGTTAGCCTTGATAACGATAATTCCTCCAGTCTGACTCTAACTGGTGTCTTGAAAGAAGCAAAAAAACTCAGAAATTATGCTGATCGTCTCAAGGTCTTTTCACATTGCTCTTTATTGTGTGTGCATTTTTTTTTCCTATTAAAGCTCTAATAACTGGATTCTATTTTTTGTTTTGTATCTTTTTGCTTTTTACTTTCATCAGCTTTGAGTTCCTTTTGAACATGCAATTGACCAATTTCCCACCTACATTTCTAAAATTTTCTTATATAATATTGTGCAGGACTCTGGGTTTCCTTTCGAAAGTAATGAGGCATACTTCGAAGCTGCTTTAAACTTTCTTCTCAGTGCTTCTCTTTTAGAGCCATGCAATGGTGAGACTAGCAAGTACGGGGAGATGAATCAAATGCAAATGTATAGCAGTACTGCCAAACTTTTCGAGTGAGTGTGCCCTTTAACACTCTAATCATATGCAGTTTTTTGATAAAAATATTGTTCCCCGAGGATATTAGTATTGCTTGATTGACTCGCACATAGATGAAAGTGCCTTTAATACCTGACTTGCTCAAGTCTTTGTACTTGAGGGTCCAGAGTGGTTACTACAGAATATTTCCCTTGGAAAATTGGAAAGTAATGTGATTCACCTACCTTTTTCAGTTAAAAAATTGTATTGTCTGAACGTATCTTGTGCATGATTGTAAAACAAGTCTGAATTTCTGCAATAGGTAAGATGCTTTCATACACACTATCCTCTTTCTAGCTTTCATAATGAACTTTGCATACCTTGCAGAACCTGTGCCCTTGAATATGAAAAAGGCCAAGAAATGGCTGCTGCTGCACTGGCCTACAAATGCATGGAGGTTGCTTACATGAGGGTAGTTTATTGCAAAAATTCGAGTACATGTAGATTTTTGCATGATTTGCAAACGTTGCCATTGGCTCTGCAAGGTATGATCATATAATAGCATGTGAAGGCAAGTTACTAGTTTCATGCTTTTTGTCATCTTCTTTTGCTGTATGGTTATTATCAACAGATGACTTGATCATTTTTGTTGTAGCACCTTGCTTAAAGCCCTTATCTATTGCTCCTTAACAGCTCTATTTTTCCTAGCTTATCGGACTATCACTTGGTGAATCACCTTCAAGAAAAGAATGCTGTCTCCCTCTCTCCCCCTCTCTCCCTCCCTCCCCCTCCCATCCTCTCCTATCTTCAGATAATTGATAGCCGATAGTGATCTTGTTGAATTATTTTTCTTTGATAAAATTTATTCCCAACAATGCAATTTCGTAGACTTTTTTTTACCTTGCATTACCTGATTTATTGAAATTATTCTAATGACTGTTTTTGATGTCATATGTAGGTGAATCTCCATCATCGTCTGCATCTGACATTGATAACTTGAACAATTTAATGGTGGATAAAGCTGTTTTGTCTAAAGGAAATGGTTCTCAAGCTGGGAATCATGTTATATTGCCTCGAAACCATCCCAACCTTGTTTGGCTACTTGACTTCGTAAGTGGATGTTGATGTTTACAATATTTACCTCTTTTTTGCAATCCTTACTGGCATTTGATTTGAACGATGTGAGTGTCATATTAACTTTGAATGAAGTCAACTGAAGTTAATAGAATTTGCAGAGGTACTTATTTTCAACCTTCTGATTATGTTTTCTTGCATTTTCAAGTGGCTTATACTGATAGATGCACAAATACTTTTTGCTTCCCGTTGCTAGTAGGCCTGGGCACGGTTCGGAGAACCGAACCGAATCGAGAATTTTTGGGTAATTAGTAAACGGAACCGTTTGGGTTCGATTTTGTTCTGTTCGGTTCCATACTATAATTAATTTTTTTAACATTTGTAACAACACTACAATCTGACATGTTCAATCTTAACTTTTCAAATTAACGTATTCCAATTTAATAACATATAAATAACAAGTTGTCCAATAAGATTAATTTACCAATGTATACAAATAACAAAAAGTAGATGGTAAATTAGTAATACTAAAATATCGATGATTCATATAAATTAGAAGTCATAAACTCATAGAGATAAAATATTTTAAAGTATTGCTAATACATCAAGACTTACTATTTACCAACTATTTGATTTAATCATCAATTGCTTCACTTTCTATACTAGATACTAAGAAACTCTACAACAAAAAATTAAAAAATCACAATTAACAAACATAAATAAACTAAAAATTGTTCAACTAATAAAATTTAAGAAAAATATAATATATATTTTATTAACTGTCTTAATGCCCAATCCTCATAGAACGTAGTCTCGTCAATGCAAACTCTATTTTTGTTAATTTATTTTTAAAAAATTAAAATAATTTGATTTATCCCATATATAAAAATTAAAAAAATTCTATTCTTATTCGGTTTTAGGTCTAGAATCGAGAATCGAACCGAACCTGTCGATTCTCGATTCAGATACCCGTTCGGGTATTTCACTTACGAAGAACTACTCGCTTCGGTTCGGGTCCGGTTTGGTTCAATTCGGTTGGAGATTTTTGCCTAGTCCTAGTTGCTGGTGACAGATTTTATATTCTTTAGGATTACTGATAGATCTAGAATTCCAATGTATGTTTTGATGCCAGTATGTTTTATGGAATTAATGTGGTAGGCATCTCAAATGTGCTCTCTCTCTCTCTGTCTCTCTCACGCAGACTAAAGATGTGAATTCTGCAATGGAAGCCTCCAGAAAATCCCAGAATGCTTTTGCAGCGGCTAATGTGAACCCAGAAGATGCTCAGAATAAAGAGGGTATCATTTCTGTTAAGAGGGTCATCGACTTCAGCTTTCAGAATGTAGTGGACCTTGTACATTTGGTACGGCTTGCATTTAAGGCCGTCAATCGTCAAGGTTTCAATGGCAATAGAGAGTAGGCAACTGTATATAATTGTCTTTCACTAGCATATTCTCTGTGTGACCTGGCTTTGGACACAATTTGGAAGTTTGAGCCCATGCACTTTCTGTCTGGTGAAGAAACGTGACATTAACAGACTGTCATGTTTCTGGAGGTGTACAAACATGAGATTGGTTCACCAAATTGTGATATATTTTTGAATGGTCAGCTTCTTTAGCCAGATAAGGGCACAACATGCTCAAAATTTGGATTTAACGGCATGGGACATGGCAAGGCATGGAATTTTTACATGTTTATGGACAAGACTTGGAGTTTATGTGAAAGTGCAGTTTTGATTTTTGGGTTATATTTTATTTGGGTCTAGAGAAGGAGAGTACTATAGAGATCCAGAGCAATTAGTCTGACATTTGATGTAGAGTTGCAATGTAGTTGACTGGTCCATTTCTATTAAGGACGCTCTATTTCTTTCCCATCTATTTTTGTCAATTTTTCCTGTATAATTAAAAGAAAAGCTTTGAAGGCGTCTGATTCAATTGTAAATAAAGGAGGTTGCTCCTTTGGTTTCGTTCTTTTTGTATATAAGCATAAATTCATATTATTCCATTGAAATTTTCAAAATTTTATACTTCACGACTGCCATCAATAACAAAAATCTCGAACAATCACAATCAATAGCTCTGTTATTACTTGTTGGAAAATAAAACGGATCGAGATAATATATATGATATGATATGAAGTATATGTTGCAAACAAATTACAAGATAAAAGACAAAAAATTATTTGACAGAAAAACGAAGTATTTTATTCAATTGACTAATATATAGAAAACAAATACAATAACTGTGCTTACACAATTATTTTATATTTTAGTAGATACAAAACTTGTGAAAAGAGTTTAGTATTTATAAGGGTGCATGTCAAATCCTAGAAATATCACAAAGATGAAAACATGATAAAAAATCACGTGAAAATAAAGAAAAAAATATATTTTTAACAAAAACGCGTGGAATAAAGAAAATAATATTTTCCAATAAAAACACATGGAATAAATGAAACAATATTTTCCAAAACAAAAAAAAACCCAATTGAATTTGGGTCACAAACACCCCAACAATGAGAAAGGGAAAGTGAAAGGAAATGACGATGGAAGAATGTCGAAAGAATGCCTTTGCGTTTGTCTTCAGATATTTTTTACATATAATATATAATATTGTAGTGAAAGAGTAAAATAAACAATAAAAGTGAAAAAGTAGTGAACTGTTGCAAAACCAGTTTGGAACAACACAAGTGTGAAATGGAGTTTCCAGAATGAACAGTGAGTAAGCTATCCTCAATTTCTTTTGTGTAGGGATATATAGATCGAGGAATTCTTAGACAATTATTTTATTTGTACAAAGACACTGGACAAAAAAGGTTGACAAAGGCGCACATCTCATTCTTAGAATAAGAGAAAGCCAGAATTTCAAGTTACTTGTTTTACAAAAGTAAATTCAAATTATTAGGTTTTCAAGTTACTTGAATTACAAAAGTAAATTCAAATTATTTGATTTTCAAGTTATATATATATATATATATATATATATATATATATATATATACTGTTAAGCACCAGGCTGCAGTATTACAAATTTAGTTTTTGTTAAACTCAATGATTATTAACAAAATTGATGCTATCTTATATTTCTCAACTCGCTTATCATGACTTGGTTTTGGGGCCCATAACCTAGCTCGACTCTTGAAAAATGTTGTAGTAGCTAGACTTGGTGCAATTAATTATCATGACCTACCGTGGGGCACGGCAAGGTCATGCCATGCGTTTGAGCTCCTGTAGTTGAACTCGAACCCTCGTTAGACTACATGACATATATCAACTTCTACTAAAAGAGAACCTTAATATTTGTTCTTATCTAAGTTGACCCTATAGTTTGACATTGATCACCAAGTAATTTTAGCAAAATGTGAAGATCACTAGAAAATTTCTCGTATGAAATTTTGAACCATATCAAAATTGTTACCCTTACCATTTTATTCTCTAATAAATCTGTCTGCCATATTTACGTATAAGTAGCAAAAGTAAAATTCGAAAATAAATATATTTATTTTCGATCGCTATCTATGACTTGTTTCCCAGTTGAAGCTGTTAAGAAATTCAAGATTAATAATGCTATGTGTACACCTCAAGGTGTACACACGGGATTACACCCCTCTCACATGAAAGGGGACCCATGAATCTTTTATTGTATGTGGGTCTCCCTCCATGTGATAGAGATGTAAATTCGTGTGTATATCATTATGTACGCGTGACATTACCCATTCAAGATTGTCAATTAAAATTTGATTGGAGTAAAACTTCGATAATTGGCTCACTCATTCATCCAGCCTCTTGAATATGGTTTCAATACTCTCCCTCCTTGTAAAAAGGCACTTAAGTTGTTCAGGGTGTGAACGATCATTTACTACAAGGTAGTTGGAATCAAGGTCTTGTTTGGATTTCATTACAAGATGTTGATACTATAATGTAATAAATTGAATGGTGGACAAGTGAATACTAGTTGTGGATTTTACGAAATGTGTGATAAAAATTAAAATTTGACTTTGACTTTTCGAAAATTATAATGACAGGCAAACAAGCTCTAAAGTAAGAATTCAATAATCGACTCCCATGAAAAACTGTCACTTTTGCTTGCTAATTGTTGAATTGGGAGAAACAAAGGTTTTTTTTTTTTTTTAGTAAATGAATAATCTTAACTTGTGCTAATAACTCCAGTTGAGGCTACATAAATCTTGACAATGAAAGAGGAAGAGGGTCAAAATCAAGTCATTCGTTGCTTTGCCAATTAGCATATATATTATATTGAATTATGCCTATCTTTGACTTCTATTATAAACTATCTCAAAAGAGGTAATATTTCAGTATTGCTACTCTTATACATCATGGTAATGTTTATTATACACTAAATTTTTTTATTTTTTATTTTTTTTAAAAAAATTCGGGTCAAATATGCCTTTTTTATATATTAAATAATCAAGATATGCATAAACCTCGTGTTTTCAAGAATAGGTTAGGAAATTGATTGTGAGCTATTCACATCAATTATGCTCTAGAGATAACGATTGTAGTTTATATAAGTTAATATAGCAGGACATATTATTTAATATTTTTTACTTGTTTCTTCTATTTTGCGATAGGTATGTTTATCATATAAAATTTTTAAAATTTGTAAATCGATACATCTATCAATTCAAAATTATGTAACAAACTTTCTAATCATATACAAATACTTACACAACATTGTTACAACTTCTATACACGATGACTAAATACTATTTTAACATTCGTTAATAAACTAAATGCTTTATAAACTTGTTCAAACTACATTAAATTTTCCATCTGGAAACCCCGTGAAAATAAAATATTATGAAATATTGAGGTCCTCTCGTGAATAGGACAAGTTCTCGAGGAAGCCAAAAGATTAAACAAACAGACTATGTGGGTAAGAAACTTAGTTATGAGAAGTTTGAGGGGGTTTCGTGAAAATTAAAGAGCACATAAAATAAAATCGATCAAGAGAAAAAGGACATAGAGAGAATCAAATCTCGCCCATACTCTCCTATTTAGGTATTTTCTCTCTCTACATGTATATGTACATATGCAACATACGTGTTTTGTGTGTGTGGTTATGCATCTAGATTAGTATGTATACAATTTCGATTATTTGCGATTGATTTGACTTCCCTTGTGATTTTTTGTGGTATTTAATCCTGACTTTTAGAGGTGTATTGAATTATTTTTAAGTCAAATAATTCGTGATTGGGTATTAAGGAATGAGATAATGGGGTTGAATTTAGTTATATGCTTCTTTTAGTTGCAATTCTATTGATTATTAGGGCATGCTTGCCAGTTTTGACTGTTTTTTGGGTGACACTGTCTATGAGAGGTAAAAATCAATACATTTTAGTTTTTTTTGGATATAGCGTAATTTGGATTGTGTATCTCAACCCACCAAATAAGTGGTTTCTGGTTGTTTTTCAAAATTTCTTTCAACTTTCCTCTAATATAATTATTTCCAAATCTACCTAAAAAGGAATGAATCCTTGACAAAAAGAAAAGAAATTCCTTTTCAAATAATATATTCGTTTTACTTCATCTTACAATCCAATAGAAAATGATTGGCATGTAAGAGTGTATTCAAAGCAACAATAATCAGTCCATAGGTTAGTCCATACACAATATAAAATGATCGGGTAAACTATGTTAAGTCATATTGAATTGTAAGGAGTGACATACACATTTACTTCATATTGTTTAAACATATCTAACTTTTTTATGTATGTATTTTTAGAATCACTATATAATAAACTCTCAAGCATGGGTTGGATTGTTTTACAAACCGAACTAAAACCTACGCAAAATTGGACCCCTCACATATACCTAAAATCGGTACTTTAAAAACCCCATGCGGGTACCCCAAAATTCCCAAGCATGCCCTTAGGGTTTTAACGTTGAATAATTTTCGATGGATTTCTTTAGTTGTAGGAGCTTATGCAGATGATTTTTTTGTTCCATTATATGTGATGTTATGACAAACAATACTGATTAATTTAATAATATACATGTTTTTGTGTGTGTATCAGTATGTCACTTAGCAAATTAGCGTTAAAATTTGGTCAGAATTTCAGAAATCTGTTTCATGTAGCTTGGTGAGTAAATTTTGAATCATTAGTACATTAAGTAATAAATAAGATGATGGTTTGAAAGGTCAAATTTCTTTATCTGTGTTCTTCTGGGTTTCTTAGATAAACTACTGAGCTTCTGATGATTTTAGTTTTCAATAATGGATTGGCATTCTAATTTGTAGACCTTACTCCCTATGATATTAAATTGAATATCAACTAATGGATGGGCTGATGCTGGTTTGAATTATCCTTGCTTCTAGCATGTCCGCCACCAGCAACTCAATTTTTGTCTTCTGTGCGTGAGGATAGAGGTAGGGCCTAACATTAATTGGTTCAGTCCCCGGTTTCAATGTGATGGCATGTTCATGACCTCGGGAAGGGGGCAATCCCACCGGCATCTCAAACACTATCTTATAAGTTGCTAGAATTTTCTGTACAGGTTCTGGAATTTTAGATTCTTTCTTAGGCTCCTCAATTTGAACAGAACAAAGCTGCACCATTAGACCTTCACCTTCCTTTTGTATGGATTTTAACATTGACTTAAAGGATACCAAAGATTTATTCAGCCCTTCATCCACTCTTAACGTAACGGTTCTATCCTCCATAGATACCTTCATCGCTAGCAGCTTCCAATTCACTTGCACCGTGCCCCAAGGTACTCAGCCATTGCATCCCTAGAATTATGTCCGAACTGCTCAAGTCCAAGGGTAAATACTCCTCGATGACTACCACGTTTTGCATGTAAAGCACAACTCCTTTACAAATTCATTTTCCTTTAACTGCCATCCATGATCTCATGTGCACTCTATAACCATTAGTCTTAGTTAGGGGTATTTTCAGTTTTCGAACCAATTCTAAGGATATGAAATTATGGGTTACCTCGGAGTCAGTCAACACCACTACTTCATGCCCACTCACTGTACCCTTCTCCTTCGTAGTTTTAGATGATGTCAATCCCACCACCGAATTCATGGACAGGTCAACTCCTTCCAATTCTGTCTTTTCTGTGTTCACTTCCATTTCTTCCTCCCATCACCCACCTCAATGTCATCGTCAACTAGCAAGACATGCAATTCTCTGTTACGACATCTATGCCCGACGATATATTTTCATCATATCTAAAACACAGTCTCTTCTCCTTTTTCGCCTGTATTTTCGCCTGTTACAACTTCTTAAACCCCGTGGCTGAGTTCGTGGAAATTGTTCCTGTCTTCTCCGTCGGAGGATTCCCTCGAGGAGGATTCCAAGGAATAGTTCTATTCTCCGTTCGAGCCGGGGAAGTATAGGCTGACCCTTTATAATGTGGGCGATCTTTCACCCGAGCTTTACTAACCCGTAGATTTCGGTCCTCGATCCTTTGAGCCATATCCATGATCTGAGACAACCCTTTTGGATTTGCCATCAGCACTTCTGCTTGTAGCCCTTTCTCCAACCTATTGATAAAGACCCCTTCTAAGGTCTCCTCATTCACATCCTTAAGCGGTGCCGCCATAACCTCAAACTTTTCTCTGAACTCGGCTATCGTCCTTGTTTGTTTGATTGCCAGAAATCATAATGCAGAGTGCCATATTGAGTGTCCCTGAACCGCTCCAATAGACGGTGTTTCAAGTCCTTCCAACTTCGTATAGTCCGTCTCCCATCTTCCCATTGGAACCATGAGAGAGCACTGCCCTCCATGCACACCCTAGCAGCCACAGCCCATTCAACATCATTCAATTTATTCATGCTGAAATATCTTTCAGCTTTAAAAATCCACGAGTCTAGATCGACCCCATTAAACAAGGGTAGCTCCAGCTTGCTATAATGACCTTCGCCATTGGTCGGATTCTTCTTCTCTGTGCCTGCCTTTTCCGACTCAATCGGCTCATCCACGGAGGTTGAAGATCTCATCCCACTCTCCTCTCCTATCAAAGGTTGCAGATCTAATGATATTTTTTTTTTTTATCATTTTCTCTATTGTCTGCAACCCATCATTCAGCTCCCTTCGGCCCATCGCCAAACTTACTTATATTTTCTCATTCATCTTCTCCAGTTCCATCCCTAATTTCGTATTCAGTTGTTCCATGTTACCCTGCAATTCCCGCACTGATGGCCCTAAGGTTGGGACCTGCGATATCGAAGCTTCGAGTGTTTCAATTCTAGCATCCATTCTCGTTGTTGGCATCATCTACCCAGAAGTCGATGGCTCTGATACCAAATGATAAAACCTGCGTGGATTAGTCTAGGAGAGTATTCAAAACTTAATTAGTAAGGAATAAAATGAAGACAGAATTTGAAGATGTTTAGGGCTCGAAAAAGTGTGTAGCGATTGGAATAAAAAAGATGAAAGCTGAGGGATCCGCCACAAAAGATGGGAAAAACCAAGCAGATCTGAACTATTCCATGCATAAGAGAAAAAGGTGTTGGAAAAAATGAGTGTTGGGTTGACTTTGACATGAATTTTGAGCGGGACCCATTTGGCTAATTTGGAAGATCAATGTTGATTTGTGTTCTCCTACGTGAGTACATCGAAATCATATATTTACTTGCCAAAATTGATGATCGGGTGAATGAGAAATTCAAGCTCAAAGTATGCCATGTGAAAAGAGTTTATGTAGGAGTGAAAACTAAATAAGAGTTTGTCCCACATAAAAACTTGATGAAAACAAAAACTACTTTAAATATAGTTGCACTTTGGAAGTGTGTAATCATGTGTAGCATATAGGCTCTCTCCACGTGCGCAGAGGAGGGTGTAAATCACGGACCGAAATGTGCTTCGGACTTTGAACTTGTGTGCGAGCGCGACCTTCGTATACGAATGTCGGACCGAAAGGAGCAAAATTGGCCCCCTTTGGAGTGTCCACGTTTTGCTACAATTTTTTGTTTTCTTCAAGTGACTTTTCAATTTTGAAACTATTGAAACTCCTGCTGTAATTGCTACTAAGTAAATGGACAAGTTACATTCAAGTGCCAAGTTTATAAACAGACTCGTTTTCCACCTTTTCATACACACACAAATTCATCTGCATACCCAACACAGTATACGGAATTCAGTTTGCATACAATTTTTTTCTGTCTGTATCTTGTGGTGATATTGTTCAGAGACTAAGTCAGTTCACCGGAGTAGGATTTGTAGTGCTTAGAACCTGCTGGTTTTATCGTTGTATCCTGAGAAAAGAACGCTCGTTTTAAAACTCTTGCACAGACTGTGAGGGAGCGAATCTGTTTTAAGAAAATTGTGTGTATCACAGGCCTCGGGTTAAAAGTTTTCCTGTTATTTAGTTTCTGCAATTATTTGTTTTATTACTCGTTTTGCTGATTTACATTTAGTAGTTTAACTTACAGTTTATTACTTGTTCTGCAGATTTAAATTTGTAGTTTTACTTAAATAATGGACTGTGACTAATCCTTCAATCAAATAATGACATTTGCCCCCATTCTCTACAAGGGGGCCTATTAAGATACATGCCAAAGAATGATATGAAACAAAAAAGAACTAGGTGACGAAAAGGCAATATAAAAGGTAAAATTCAATTTAAAATCGACTCTAACTTCCGTGAATTCATAAGCAACAAAGTTTACAGCACCAGCAGTTGCAGCTTTGACAATTGACCTTAATAAAGTCCAGCCCAACCTTGTGTGAGCAAAATTTGTCAGAGGGCATCATACATATTTTTGCATGCGTGATGCTCTCTCTACGCAAGCTCCATATCTTGGATCCTTTTGTAGACCTTCGATCTACAAGATGAATTAGTTGATGAGCTAACATACTTGTATAGATTTCTCTTCGATAACTGAGAACCCAAAAGTTAATGATGTTCAATCGTATAGTTGAGTGGTAAAGATTCGTTCATATGATTCAATGGGAAAAAGGAATTCATTAAGCCACATTCGACATAGATGAAGTTAAGTGAAGATATATCATTGATTCTCTCCCAGAAATATAGCCTAAGAATTGTATCATACACAATAGGAATGTGTAATCTTGAATATTTTCCTTTGCCCATCACAGCAAGTTCAAGATCATGGTACGATTTACAGAGGACACAGATTGCAAAAGAGTAGTACTATTTTCTCTCTCCTACTTCTTCTCATTCCCTCCTCTCTTTCTCTCTTCGTCGATTCTTCTCTATCGTGCATAAAACAAAAACTAAACACTATTATTCAGTTGAAAAAAGTTGAATTTTTTAACATGATATCTCTTTTTGACCACATCTAGTGGACGACAGAAGGCTTTTGCACAAGTCCCGGCAGCTAATCCACCAAGGAAAGCTGGAAACTTGAAAGGGTGTCATCATATTGACTAGCATCCGAAGATCTGTACGGGTTCCAAGCCTACCAGAGTGACACAAGGCAATAAGGGGAAAATAAAATAAGACTAGCCAGAACATTCATCATTTTGTGCTGGCATGATGAGTACATTAATCCCTAGCCAATTTGATCTTTCTTACGTCAATAGAAGAGCCACAATTGTTTGGAAACTAAGAGTAAAATCATAGATGCCATTAGAAATTATAATGGCAACATGAAGACATCATGAAAGTGATACTTTATAGAAAGATCTCCATGAAATCTAGTGGGGGCAATTTAAGCTACAGAAGCATTCAACTTCTAACATGTAACATGAATTCAGCAGCTTGGGAAGGGAAAGTAGAAGCTTTGTACATAGAAAAACTTACTTGGATGTGAATGGTAGGAAGAGTATTTTGAGCCTAATCTTCAGGGTTTGGAAAGGAAAAAAATGCATCTTATTTTCTAGTTACTTCTAATTTCTAGAATATAAAAGCCTTCAATATGTATGTAGAGAATGGCATTTTTAAGGATCCGTTTCACAAGGCTTCTAATTTTGTTTCTGCTTTTTGTAAAAGAACTTCCTCAAAAAGCTACCTTAGGCTAGTTTTCTGTAAAACATTGACACTCCTATCGATACTCCGATCGATGCTTTAGGAATTTATGGGGTTTCTAGAGATTCCTCCAGAACAAAATCCAATCTTTTAAGCCTTGGTGGGGGTGTTGATAAAAATTCATATTTTAACTATAACAAATTTTTGTGAAGGGTGTGAATTATCGGGGTACGATGGATATGAGGCAGGGAGTTAGTGGGAGTTCGTCTCGATGAAATGGTTGTTTTCTTTTTCCTTTTTTCCCTTCAATTTCTTCTTTTCTACTTATTTCTTTACGAATGTGTTGTTTGGCATATGCTCATTTGAGAATAGTCTGTGAATTGGGCGACATTTGACAGTCGTTCGACTTAAAGAACAATTTTACAATATGATTATGTCTTTGTTAAGTTTCAAAGAAAAGAGCCCCAAAAGTGCCAAAAACGACGTGGGTAACCTACATATAGATGCCTGTTTAAAAATGTTAAATCGAGTTTCAAGTTACAAAAGGGACAAGCAAGGAGTGGTTAAACAACTTATTTATTTAGAAATTATGTTTGCTTTCACTTCACTCGTAGAACTGTAGGAGACTTTGGGATGCATGAGTAATTTACTTGTTTTATTCTCTAATCTTCACTTCGTCGTTATATTTTGGGTAAAACACTCTTATACCATTAGAAACATTATGGAATATGAAAAACAACACGAAATTTCCGAAACAAAAAGACTAACGAGGACACAAGTCAACTACCTTGAAGCTTACTGACTATGGCATGCTCAGCAAGTTGATGACTTATGCTTTCAAGGGTGGAGGTTAAGGTGAGGGTCACTTTCCTATATGGGGGATTGCGGTAGTGGCCTTGAGATGATTTCATTGTTTATAAAACTGAGTCCCAATATCGAACTGAAAAGGATAAAAGGTCAAAAGGTTCAACCAATATTATGGAACTCTAAAGATAAAATTAAACACTTCTATCATTCTATTATTTTTTTTCTTATCAACATACATTGTAATGCTATACTCTAATTGATGGTGACTACATATGGGGCCCTCCCAATGGCCTAGATCTCTTTCTCAACTCGAGTCTTAGGTTCAGTGTCTTTCGTCATTGACCAATCACCTACACTAATATGTTAAAAAAAAGGAAAAAGAAATAAGGAGTCTATGGCTTGAATGGATCAATGACAATGGATTAGTAAACCTACAAAGTGGGCAAAGATCAGCGGAGCATGTTCAAATATAAAGATTCATGCTGTCAAGTTGGTAATCTCTCTCTCTCTCTCTCTCTCTCTCAAGTTTGTAATTTTCTTACATCTCCTCCTCCCAAAGCCCAATCATGATATATGTATTCCTAACACCTCACCCCAACCCCCCCCCCCCAACCCAAATCCAACTCAAACCAATCCACTCACCGATCCACATTTGGTCTAGGTCGAGCCTTCGAGGTCCTAAATTTTGATGGTGTATTAATTAAATAAAAAGATGGTACAAGCATTGACCTTAAATTTGATGTTGCTCTTAAGAGTTTCCTTTCTTTCGTAATAATTCTTTTTCTCAATGTAAAATTGAAGTTTCAAATTCTAATAGTTTAACTTGTGAACTAAAAAACTCGGATAAAACCTCAAATCACGGATTTTCACAAAATTCATCTTATTTTCATTCAATTACTACAAGATCAACAATTTCATAAGCCTAGTCTTCTGCTTTCCACAAACATACATTCTACTTCATCTTAGTCTAAAACAAAAATCTCTATCAAGAGTTCAAAAGAGGGCCAATTCTAAAAATATTGAGACCCAAGGCGATAAAATATTATAAGGCCCCTAAATATAATTTGTTTTACAAGCGTAGCAATCTCTTTAACAAATCATGATCGATTCAAATACAATTTCTCGTGATGAAGAACATTATACCTATTACACTCAATTACTGATTGATTCGCCCGAGAATCAATTCTCCCATTCAAGAAATAGAACTAAATCCTTTTGAAAGCCAGTGAGATATGTAAGTGGTTATTACCATTTATTGTCTAAAATATCCTATATTTAAAAAGTAAAAAAATTTAAAAGCAGCAATTAAATCTAAAGAACAAAAATTAACATTGAATAATAATAGTAATAATAAAAAAACAATCATTAGTATTGGAACAACCTTCTATTAGTATTGGAACAACCTTCTACTTTATTTGCAATACTACATCTTCAAGAAAATATTTAATGCAAGAAAATTTCATAAATTTTTTGTACATAAAACAATCATTTTTAACTTTATTATTATTATTTTTTTTTTGAGGCCCAAGGCCTGCTGAGTTTGAATGTATAGTTGGAAGAGTTATGCTAAAAGTACACTTTTTTTAATATTAAGTTTGACACTCATCTCACATTAGGGGTGTGGGGTCCGCGATTAAAATAATCACGGACCCCACGGACTATGTCACAATGTAAGGATGTGTGTACCTATTTAGTTGGAAATTAGTTTGAAGAAAAATTAATTTTAAAAAATACCAAACGGGGAATGAATATGCTCACACACATCGAACTTTGGATAATGTCACGTTTCAATCAGTGTACTTCAACTTGTACATCATTACTCACTGAACTTTATAAAGTTGCACTCCATTACTCCCGGGAAACACCTCTTATTAACCATTGCCTAACTGAATTTACAGCTGGCATATAAATCCCTCCAATACAAAAATGAAATGCCATGTCATGTCATTACTCCCAAGCAAACAACACCATTTTCAATTGAAATCGTGAAAATCGAACCCTTGTTTCTCAAACACGACGCTCACAATTGCAGCTCCAATTACTGAAATTCCCAAAATAGTTAAAGGCGATGAGGAGGACTAAGAAAGAGCGGCTAAAGGAAGGAGAAGCGGTTGATGAGGAGCAGAATAAACTTGAGAAAAATGCTACCAAGAAGAAAGGTGTTTCTGGAGGTTCACAGGATTCCACCAAAGTATCTAGCAAGAAGAAAGCCAATATTTCTTTAAGGGCTGTGATGTTGATATTGCACATTTTAGCTGCTACAGAAACCAATGCCAGTTATCATCATTTTCAACATCGACTATTGCAAATGCAACAGGGAAGGAACTGACATCTGCGTTAACTGCAGTAGCTGGTCACAAACTTTCTTGGTGCTTCGATCTTAGAGAAGTAGCAACCAAAGAGAAAAGGATTCAGTATTTGGTGGTAGGGTTTACAAAGGATTGGGCTTTCAGTTTTGGGGAGAAAGGTTTGACATTTCTTGCTTTCATTCCTGCTTCCGCTGAGGCGTGTTTGGGGAGGGTTAGGGAGTGATGATGTGGCATTTCATTTCTGAGATGGAGAGATTTAACTGGCCAAGTGTGTATTTCGTTACGACGTAGGCAAGAGTTACTAACAGATTTGGCAGTGTGAGTAATGGACTGCAATCCTGTTTGAATCTCATTTTTTGTTCAAAATATATTTTGGAATAGAAGTTTGTTGGAAATGTATGATTAAAAAATAAGGAATTTTTTTAGTTTACTTGTAATATTATTTTATTGAAAAATGTGTGGTAAAAAATAAGAAAAAAAACAGTATTTTGAAATAATGAATATCAAACAAGGGTTAAATGAGTAATGGAGTGCAAATGTAAGTACAATGAGTAAAACGTGACCTTACTCAAAGTTAAGTGCACGTTCAAACAATTAACTCATTGAACATGTATGGGCTCCGGCCAAACTTAGTATTTTAATAATTAGAGGTTTTTTGTGTGTTAAATTAGATAGTTTATGCTCTTCGTATGAATGGTTATAGAAATATTTTGGATATTGATTTGATGTAAAAGGAATGTAGGACCATGATTTTCAACTCCTTTTTTTAACTTGTTTTTTGACTTCAAGATAGTGCATTCGAGAGTGAACATGGAAAATGTAATTAAAGAGAGGGATCCGCAATACGACAGTTTGTTCAGTCAAATGGTTGGTAGAATTCGATCAAATCCCAGTGAAAAGCTTGATGGTTGAGGTGGAGTTCATGAACTCATTATTTGCTATTCTGATTCTTTGTTAATTTGAATTTTCAACTGCTGGATTTTCCTCCCTTTCCCTTTCAGTCGAGCTCTTGTACAATTGTAGCCATAACAAATTACATTGAAGTTGAATTTAATATGATTGTCGAGTTCTCTGGCTTTACTCCAATTTTGTAGTTTTGCGAGAACTATGACGTTTTAGTGGTAAATTTGACAAGTTGAAATATCTAAACTTGATCTTATTAAACCCTTGTTTGGTAGTCATTTTTGGGGAGAAAATACATTTTTGAATAGTTGATTGATGGAGAATGTATGATTAAAAATTAAGGAAAAAATTTGGATTTACGTATAATATTATTTTATTGAAGAATGTTTGGTTGAAAAGAAGAGAAAAAATTGCATTTTGAGAAAAATGGCTACCAAACAGGAGCTAAAGAAGAATATAAAAGTATTATCAATTTAGAGAGGCTCTCGATCATTTTGTTTGTGGTTAAATGATTATCATTTTCATTTGCTTATCCTCTATTTCTACTTTCACTTTGTAGTGGAAGTAGTATTTCCATATTCCAATAGTGAATCTCACATAATGAACAATCATCAAAGTATTTGAATTTCAAGTAAATAGGTCTAAATAATTTTTAATTATGTTTGAGTCTTGCATATAAACATAATCACTCCATTTTAACATGTGATTTTGAAAACCTTAAAAAAAAAAAGGAAGAAACATTATATTGTTACTCCACATACAACATGATAACTTTTGCTCATTCGTTTTTTCTTTCGGTGCCCATTTTATTATATAGAGGTATAAGGAACACATCTATCGATTTTCTCACTTAAATGAGATTGATTTTAAATCATAGAGTTTGTTGAAAAAATAAAAAATAAAAAAATAAAGATAGAAACCAAAAAAGGAGTATGTATTGTAGTGTACAAAATTTTTTACTTTTTATGAAATCACGATTATTTGTCAAATAAGTGTGTCAAATTTATTAATAAAATGAACGCTACCATTAAATATAAAGATGGTCTTTATTATGGTTAAGATGCACTTTAAAAATATAATCTCTAAGAGATGCTCTCAACCTGGAATGGAGCGCATGAAAAAGGGACTAGAACTAATTGAGGGCACAAGACCTGCTAAACAAACCAATAATATTTTATGGCTACCATACAAGGAGATATAGTAATATATTTGATGAAGATTCCACGCATAATCAATTATTGAAGATAAAAAAATAGCTAAAATTTTGAATTTAATTCAATCATAATATATTGCAAGCATTTCAAATAAGAGTAAGAATACTTATTACACGAGTTCTAATAATTTAATCTTAGTTATTAAATGAGTCAATACATAGAATTCAAATAGATAATTTATAGATAAGAAAGGATTTCATCAGAATTTATACCTAGGAAATAAGAAACTTCAAGTAATCATGTTGAGTTTTATTTGTTACAAACTTGTTCCTCCTCTGGTGACCCGCCTGAGAAATGAAAAATTAATAATAAATAAATAATCTAAAAGCAACTATAGTATTAGAGTAGAAATTATAAAATAGTAATGGAGAAGACATACCTGACTCATCCAACAAATCGGAAATACCAAGAATTTTTAAACATTCTCGTCTGTTAGGGCAATTTTTAATGGTCAAGTCCATCAATAGAGGAAACACAAGTTCATAGTTCTGAGAGCAAAACATTTGAATACTTGAAAGATTCTCGAGTCGTAGACGGTCCAACTTAGGAAAGACAATTCTGGTTTTAATTGCTTCAACTTTTTTGATCTCTGAGGTGCCTTCTTCTTCTTCGTCTTCTATTCCAAAAATTGCTTTAATTGATTCACATTTTGAAACATATAGACCTTCCAGAGCCACAAGAGAATTGGCCATTGTAGGTAAGAATAAGTATCTTAATCTCTTGCAATTTGCAACTATAAGTTCTGTCAAATTTTGGAAGACACAAATTCCTTTTGGAACCATCCTTGTAATGTGCACCAATTCTGGTAGAAAGTCCAGATTTATTGATGTCAATTGACCAAGCACACTAATTTCTGCATCATCATTAGTGACCTTTATACCCTCAAAGTCAAACAATACTTCAAGTGCATCACATCCAACCACATTGAGATCATCAAGATTTTGCAGTAACTGAATTGAATTAGATTCTGCAATGGACGGCAATTGAACACAATCGTACACCGACATTGTTTTCAGTTTATGCAGAGATGTTATTGGCATTTCCTTGCCTAGTAGCTTTACTATACAAGGCAAATCCGAAACATTCAACTTCTCCATGTTAGGAAAGTTGACCTACGAAGTTCAATTAGTTGTAGTCAGCCAAAATTTATCCATTATGCTATGTATATAAATGAATTGCAGAAAGCTCCTGTGTCATTTTATAGAAACTGTATCCATCTATTCATTTGTATTACCTAATTTAATCTCAAAAGTTTGGCTCCAAGAATTACGTTACTCTTTTATTTCAAAGTTTATACGGTTAATGATTGGAAAATTACTGAGATTTCCTATTCTCTCAATTCTTAATTAAGACCACAGTTCTACAAAACATTTTTGTAATTTGTATGTAGTTGATTGAAATCATGAAAAGCTATAATTATTAACTTAAAATAAAACACAATCTATAAGTTAATTTTGTGCATGAGGTGCTACGACAATACTGTTTCTCCTAAAATTAGTTCTTTCGTTCAAATAAAAAAGTTGATTAAAATTTAAGTCAAATTCAGTAATTAATTTTAACCACACATTTCATTAATTTTTATCAAAATTTACTCAAAATATGTCCACGTTTGGTATCGCTAAAAAGTCTTATTAAAATTTAAGTCAATAATTAATTTTAACCACATATTTCATAGACCTACAAATTTAAACCACATTTTCCATTAACTATTATCAAAATCTACTAAAATTTTGATTTTAATCTCTATCAAACATAGGCATATATTTTTTATCTAAACCAAACAGGGGCTTAGGTTTTGTTAGAGGGCTCACTCTGATTAATAATATTTGTAATCATAAAAGGAAAGTTGAATGCCACACCTGGTTGAAAAATGTTGTTGATTGAGATGTGAAGCTCTTAAATCCACTCAATCTGCTCAGTCCGACTACTTTCAGATTTGGAAACTCTAGCATTTCGCAAGCTTTGGTAACTTCATTTTCTCGTGTGTCTGTTGAAACGACTTCCTCTAACATCGGACAACAATCTATGCTTATACTTCGGAGATTTACGAGGCATTTTGCGACTGACTCCCGAAACAAGCTTGTAATTGCACGACAAGAAAACACATAAATCTTCATAAGGTTACAGAACAATGGAGGTTCGAAGACAACCCTCGGAAGATTTCCATTGCATATCTCTCTTAACTTGGATAAATTAAGCAATTGGAGAGACTCCAATTTACCGAAGGAGCCATTTGGAATAGTGTTGGTCGCATCAATAAGATACTCGAAATCACCATCGTCTAGAATCAGTGTCTTCAAGTTAATGAAACCATTTCCATCTAACTTACTCACAGCATTCTTCAATACCTTTGCGTCTTCACCTTCTATTGGAAGGTAACATTCCAAGTCCAGATCTTCCAGTTTCTTCATACCTGAAAAAACACCGGGTAGAAGTGGATAGGATAATTCACGAACCTCCAATTTCAGTGACCTTAGGTTGCAAAGATTCGTGAATTCAATGGGAGAATAATCATCGAAGTAAGAGTAATTGAAAGAAAGAATTTCCAACTTCTTGAGACTCCCAATCATTGATAATTGAGAATGTATTCTACAGCCAGTCAAGTGCAGAGTTCGAAGATCCGTCAACAATTGGATTGATGATGGAATTTGAATGTACATCCCTTTCAATTCAAGAACTCTGAGTTCTTTCATATCTTTGAAAAATTCTTCGGAAATGATACATTCTCCCGACTTGCGACATATCACCCGTAACAACTTAACGTGCTGATATTTCAACCCGCTGGGAAGCTGATCCAGCTTATCAAATGTAATTGAGATGGCACTGCACGATTCATCAGCATCATGTTCTGGCCACTCTATCAAACCAGCATGATTCACCAGATATCCACGTTTGTCTTCATATGCCATCTGTAAGCAAAAATCTCTAATAATATCATGCAATTTGACCTCGTCTTCCACCTCACCCGGTTGCAATAAATAACAACCTTTTAGTTTATCGGCAATTGTCTTCGCTCGATCTCGAGTTTGGTAGAGTGTTCCAGTATTTTGAAACAACTCTAGCCCCCTTGCATATCGAACCAAATTTCCAATTGGAAAACTTTCATCTTCAGCGAATAGAGAACAGAGCAAAAGCAAGTCCCGCTCTTCATTACTTACCAAATAGTTGTAGCTCAATCTTATACTTTTGTACACGATATTGTCCATTCCTTCAAGATTGGTAGCCCTAGACTGTAGCTGTCGAAGTGCGTCTCTCCATTTATATACGGTCTTGTCACCTTTCAGTGCTTTGCCAACAACCACTAGTGCAAGAGGTAGACGTCCACATTCATTTGCAACTTCTTTGGCGATGCGTATGAGTTCGACATCAGTTTCATTATCAGAAATCCCTGCCGTATCCTTGAAAAGTTGCCATCCTTCTTTTTCATCCAAAACTTCGATTTTGAATTTTCTTTGGGCGTCCATTTTACTACACGTATCTTCAATTCGTGTCGTAAACATAATTTTCAAACCGTTTTGACCATTTGGAGATGGAATTCCTATAGTTCCCAAATCAATTTCATTCCACACATCGTCCAATACTACAAGAATTCTCTTGTCATCGTTAACTTCAAGTCTTTGACAAAGTAGTCCAGCTCTCACGCTAGTTGTCTTTTCTTCAATTTTCAGACCGAGCACTTCAGCAAGTTGATCTTGAATTTTGTTTATATCTGGATTGTTAGATACTACTGCAAATGCAACCTCCTCAAATAATTTCTCAACTTTGATTTCCTTGATTATTTCATTTGCCATTGTTGTCTTACCAACTCCAGGCATGCCACAGATCCCAATTATGCCGATATATTTGTCCTGTAGAGCTTCCTTGATTTTCTTCTTAATTGATAACCTTGTTTCGAAACCCTTATGGGAAGTTATATTGAACACTTGCTCCGGCGGTGGACGAGAGCTCAGCATCCCAAATTTAACTTCCACCAGCTTATTCGCCTCGATAGTCTTCTCTGTAGAGAGCCTGCTTAATAAGTAACGAGACTTCAAATTTGAACATCCATTGAATAGACACCCCATTTCAGAACTTTCTACGCCCTTCAAAACTTCGTCTGCTTTTTCCTCTAATTCATCGACTTTTCGTAACCACTCTAAAACTTCTTTCCCAATGATTTCAGCATTTCTTTTGGCAGCATCAACCTGTAGTTTCACGTCATTTCTCCTATTTTCAAGATCTTTAACTTTATCCCGCAAATTCTGAATGTTACTGTTGTAGAAGAACAAATACTTGATTTGGTGCCAAACTGGACCGACTGCGCATTCTGCAAGCTTCCCAACAACGGAAAATGCTGTGCCCTCTGCCATTATCGATTTTTTTTTTTCCTTTTTGTTCTACCTTTTACATTCGACCAGTTTAATAAAATTTTAGCACTCTCTACGTTAAATTAAATGAGAAAACAGTGACAAGGAAGTTACATCTATTCGTTATCATTGTACAACCCATTGTTTTGCTTTCGAACTATCAAATCACAAATTGGTAGCCATAAATCAATATAAATTTTTTTATAGATTTTCATTTGACTTTAACTACTTTTAATGGAAAGAATAACAATTTATCCGAAACGTCTATAAAAATTATTGCAAATAGTTTATTTTATTGAATTATTTATATTTGAAGTACAATATTACACTATTTCACATTATTACTTGCATGATAAAATGATTCAGAAAACATATAAATATGTTTTGCAAAATATTAGTAATCTCAATTACAAAAATAAATAAGAAAGGCATCAATACTCGTCGATAAAAGAAAAAATAAGTTTCTCACTATGCAGCAGAAAGAATAAGAAGAAAGAAATACATAGTAAAAAAAAGTAATATTTATCATTAAATAAGATTGTAGAAAGTTATTAAACTAAAAATAAACCAATATAAAAAATTTAATTACAAATCAATCTACTTTAATAAAATCTTATAAGAATTTAAATCAAAATTGATTCTTTCAAAGAAAATTGAGATAAAAAATGAATAAGAATAGAGAGAAAAAATAAAAACGGTGAATGTTAGAAAGAAAAAAAAATAACACACTAATATTTTCAAAAAAGAGAGAAATTAGTGATATGCTTTTCAATAAAAAAAAATGATAATTAATCACATCTATAGGGTTTGAAGAACGAAAGATGGAAAAGAAATTACATAATAAAATATATATATATATATATGCGAATGGGAATCAATTTGTAATATTTTTTATTTGTATTTTCTACGTAAAAGTTAGTAAGCAGTAAAAGTCTTTAAAAGTTATTAATATTTTGAATACCTGTAAGTTTTAAGAACTTTAAAGTTTTGATTTAATATTTCGTTACCTTTTAAACCTCGAGACTTCTAGTCTTAAAAAGTGTTATATTTAATACATCTACATATTTTATTAAATCTATAAAAAAAAAAGTCTTTAATAGTCTCAAATCCTCTTATGATTTTTATTTTTATTTTTATTATTATTTTTTTTCGTCTTTTTCCTATTTTGCTGTGTGTTCTTGATAAATTTTTGGTGTTAATCGCATCACTATCTAGAACAAGTTGGTACGTTGTTCCGTAATGATGATAACAAGGCAAGGCAACAATTAAAAGATCCCCGTTTATCTTTATTTTAATATTATTAACTTTTGAAATACGAAAAATATGAAAATAAAATAAAAAGATTAGATATGGAAGGGAAATTCGAGGCACGGAATATGTTCTCCATCCTCGTTCCATTTACCATTTTGGTCGGGTAACACGAGTCGGGTTGAGTGCAGAATTTTATCATTTGTATCATTCAAATGGGAGATTATTGAAAAAGTGAGAACAAAATCTCAAATCGATTAATGCCTATTTAGTCTCCATTAAATTAAATTAATTTTTTTTTCTATTTTTAATCACACAATCTTTCATATAAAATATTGCACATAAATCGAAATTTTTTTTAACCATTTATTCTTATAAAAATACTATTACACACGTCAAAACTTGAAATAATGGAGGCGAGAGCTAAATATGAATTTTGGGCAATGAGGTGAATTATATGTTGAACACTCCATAGAAAAGTCAAAAAATGGTAGTTGTCTTGGTCAGAATGATGCAATAATTACAGACGTGGGGACCACAAATTATGAAAATGAGAATGAAAAATGAATCAGTCTATACGTACAGGGATTTAAAATTTCTGTACTTATCGAACACACTCATTCATGGGTATGGGGGGGAATTTTTTTATAATATTTTATACATTGGACCTACTCTCATATGAGTGAAATTTCAAAAATCTGTCAAAATTCTGATAAAAATTCCCTATACACAGAAAAAATTTCATTAAAAATATGCAAATAATGGGGGCGAAACAGACATTTTACCATTTAGCCCCCATTAAAAACCATTAAATTTTCAACTTTTTCAAACGTTGTCGGGCCCCATGTCTGAATGATAGCAGTTAGTACAATTATTGGTTCACATAAGTTTGAAAACTAAGTTGATTAATGCTGAAAATGATATGTGTCCCTAGTTTTGCCATCTGGGTTGGAACCATGATATGAGTACATAATTAATTGTACATAAGGGATATCCACTTTCTCACATGAGGATAAACCTCACTTAAATTGGGTTGTGCTATTATGTACAATAAGCGTTATCCTCTGAGTTGATTGAAAGCAGGGGTAAAAATGACATTGCACAAGTAAAACGGAGGGTATACATGTCAATGGATTCCAACGATTCAGTGAATTTTTATTTTTTTTTTGGATTCTCTGGCATTTGAAATGACATGAACAGATGTGGATACAGTTGTGTCCACCAAGTTGGGTTCAATAATGAGCCAAAATGTGAAATAACGAGAATTAATGGGGGCCAAACGGTAAATCATAACTAGAGTCAATTTTTTTATTCATTTCCTATAAAAAAAAAAAAAAAAACATTAATTTACTAAAAGAAAATTAGAGTAAAAAATTTGCATTTAAGTAGTTATAACCCCCGTTTGCCCCATTACATGTGATGAAAATGAGAAGAATAATGTTCTTTTTAAAAATAAGTGGTTAAAAATGAAGAAAATAAATTTCGATTTATATTTAATATTATTTTATGGAACATTGTGTGGTTGAAAATTGAAGAGAAAAAAATAAAATATAATGAAAAATAATTTAATGGGGATTAAACAGGGCATGTTTCTGTTATTTTTATACTTTTCATTCATAATTAGATTGTGTTTTCGGATTAATGAATATTTTAATGCTTAATGTTACTTTCTTATTTTTTTCTTCTTTTGGGTAGATTTATTGAGTATGGGTTTGAAGGAAAATAATTTGTGATTTAAATGTTGTTGTATCTTTTGTGGTTCAAAAACAGTGTAGGAAAATTGAATTTTAAAAAAATCTATATCAAAGATTTCCAACAACAAAATATGAAAATTTAATAATAATACATAAAAACACAGATAATACACTATTCTATCCTTTAAATACAGATAATACAAGCAGATTTACCAGGAAATTTATAGTTAGTAAAGTAACAATCTTGTTTTTGAAACCTTTCAACAGATCTGTTAACAAGATGGAGTCCTTGGTGCATCATGCAAAGCTAAACTAGGCGTAGCCTCATAAATCAATAATTGAATGTCTTATATGTTGTCAATACTTCGTAAGTCTAATTTAAACTAGCCTTCTGTTTATGTTGATGAGGCATAAAAACGCGGTGGGAATACCTACCTTGTGCTCCGAGCCCGAGGACGCCAACCTACTGTAGTCACTCCAATTAGGATTGTCAGTGGATTGAATATGGATCGAATCTACCTATATCCGATCCGATCCGATAAAAATGATTCACGAATCCCTAATTTTGCCATCTGGTTGTGGAAAGGCAGGAGTAAGAATGACATTGCACAACTGGATTTTTTTTGGATTCTCTGACATTTGAAATTAAGTGTTTGTTTGGCCCCCATTATATGCTCGTTTTTTGCTCTCATTTTCCAAGTTGGTAGACCCCATGCCTGAAAGTGTTGCAGTATTTTGGCGGAAATAATACTTTATTTTTGACTTTTTTCACGTGTTTTCCACCACCATTCACCGAATTTTCCAATATTACTCAATTGGGTAGGTCGTTCGTTTTGTCATTACATTTGGATAGGTGAGAGTAAATATGTGAATACAATTCTCAACAACCCAATTAACACAAATAAATGTCAGACAAAACTGATTCCACGTTTGCATTTTAAAATATTTTGTTACTGTAGATTAATGCATTGTTGACCAATATTTCATTATAATGGGCTTCAAAGGGATTAATTATTTTATCAAAACTTTTATCAAACCAAATTCTCCAAATTAAAGAGAAGATTAGAAGAGAAAGCATACCTTGATTTATAGTTGTGATTATTTGAACAAATTATGATTTTTTAATTGATACGTAATTTCATCAAAACTTCTTCTCTGATGATGGAAAATGCAGAGAGGTGAAAAAATTCACATTCAATTGAGTATCATGACCCATAATAAATAACTGAATTTTGACAGTTCTTATCTTTCAGTTATTTTAAATTGGCCCCTCATCAATTTAAAATAACTTGTTTGATCTCTACACTTTATTTTTATGATATTTAATACTCCTTAGTTCAAAATTAACTTTAATGGATCACTTTATTGACTAAATTTGAAAGATAGCATCACACATTTTTAATATATACAGGTATGGCCCCCCATATAGGGGTGGCAAACAGGCCAAGCCGACTCTGCCCCTAGGCTTGTAAAAAGGAGCTCGTGGGTGGCTCGGACTTGTAAAATTAGGAGCCCAAGCGCGAGTCGAGCCGATCCGACTCGACTCGACTCGTGAAAAAATGGATCCACAATCATTTGTTAAGAGCTTGTTTAGTATCAGAGGCGAACCACCCTAACACCGCAAAGTGAATTTCGGAATCAATTTTTTCAATCTAAATGAAGTACTCATTCCTGAAGATATTCCAAATATGGCTACACGTGAAAGAAATAATCTAAATTATTCAATTGATTTGGATAACGTTGATGTTCCCAAAGTGAAACAGGAGGAAGAACCTGAATTAGACATTCCCGATATTAGAGGGAAGTGAAAAGCAAGCAAATATATTGGGAACACTTTAAATTGATTTCAATGGATCGTGTGGTCGATGGAACCCCAGAGTCGAAAGAAGTATGTAAATACTACCAACAACAATTGACGTAACAAAAAGACATTTGCACCACCCACCATAACCGTCACTATAAAGCGTGTGCGGTCAAATATGGACTTCTTCCAGCCGATCAAACACAATTACAATTTGGTATTCCAAGCGTCGATTCTACGACTTCATCACTCACCACGTGAATGTATTCAGAGAAGAATACTCGAACGAGAATGGTAAAATCTGTTGTCGATATTGAGTTGCCTTTAACAATCGCGGACAACCAACATTTCGTCATCTATGTGGGACCACAAATTATGAAAATAAGAATGAAAAATGTTGCTTTATGCCCACTAATTATTATCACTTTCTGTAAAATTGTGTTTTCTAAATGGTTTCAAAACCCGATTTTAAAAGTGGAAAACCATCTTTTACTTAGGTGCAATGTCATTGGTGCTGGACTCTTGGCTCGGATCTGTGTTTGTTTAGAAATGTCTTGGACCGTTGATCTAAATAATGGACCGAGTAGGTAAATTGTATGTTGAACACTAGATAGAAAAGTCAAAATATAGCAGCTGTCTTGGTCAAAATGATGCAACAATTTCAGACGTGAGGACCACAAATTATGAAAATAAGAATGAAAAATATGCAAATAATGGGGGGCCAAATAATAGAAGGAGATATTTTACTTGCTTATGAATATGGCGTCGTTTCCATTATATGAATAGTGAAATAACCTGATAATGAACTGTAGTAAAATCGGTTATAATGTGAAATGAAGAACAGAAAAATGAACAGTGAAATAAGCATTCCCTCTTTGAAAAAAGCTATTTGTACATTAAATTTTGTACATTAATGTTGACAGCCCCCTCACATGGGGTGGAACCGACCTGATTTTAATCTTTTTTTAAGAGCTGACCCCACCCCACAATGTGAGTGGGCTGTCATCCGGATTGTCAACCGAGCTGTACACACAGCTCGGTTGTTCCCTCTTTTACCGTTTGCCCCCCATTAAAAACCATTAAATTTTAAACTTTTTCAAACATAGTCGGGCCCCACATCTGAATGATGGCAGACCGTACAGTTATTGTTCACATGGGTTTGACAACTAAGTTGATTGATGTCGAAAATGAAATTTGTGTCCCTTGTTTTGCCATTTGGTTGAGGGAAGGCAGGGGTAAGAATGGCATTGCACAACTGGAATTTTTTTGATTCTCTGACATTTGAAATTGAACCATGTTCATTTTACAGAAAAAATTCATACAGATACTTTACAGAACAGACATAGCAGTGTGGGGCCCACAAGGGGTGAGTATTATTTTGTATTGTTTTATTTACATGGAGCCCACCTCCATGTGAATTATCTGTAAAAAAAAATCTTTACATATGATTTTATCCTTTGAAATTACCTGTTAAAAGTAAACGTGTTGAAATGCTCTATAAGTATAGTAAATGTAATATGTGAAGCTACAGTAATTTTAGAGTTAGTTGCGAAAAATTATAGATGTGAAATGAATTTTTTATTCAATGAGAATTTTTTTGTACACTATATTTTTTATGTGATTAGGGGTATCAAACTTAACAAAACCTTTGTAGTTGCTATTGAAATTCCTCTTGAAAGTGTAACGTATAATTGTCCATGCGAGAATACATGTTGTGGAAGATATACTCTGACATGAGGTATTGTCTGTCCTTGAGCGTTGTTGATGGTCATAGCAAAACAGAGACGTACAAGAAACTGTTTTCATATGAATTTGAATGGATATCCTTCATCATTTGCAGGACTCAATGGTATACGTGGAATGAATACGTGTTTGCCAGAGTAATGTCCAGTAGTTATCTTTGCATTTATAACATGTGTACTGAATTGACAACAAACCATTCTACTCCCGTTGCAGAGACCATTTGAAAGATCTAGATTTCTCAAGAGCATTATCTGACAATTTATTTTCAACACTAATCGATGAGGTGGAACTCCATTTGGAAGTAATGTGTTGAGAAACTCTGGTTGATAGTAATTATTTGTGCCATCTACTGCTGCATCATAACTGAGGAACTCTTTAGTTTCACCTGAGAAAAGATTAATCATTTTTTTCATTTATGAGATCAACGTTTTCATTTGTAGTGGATAAAATTGCTCTGTGTTTCATTGTTCTTTCACTTGGCCTCTTAACGTTGATGATGAACGTGGGTTTTACTTTGACTACCAATCCTATAATATCTGAAAACAAAGAGAAAAAATGTTAAAAAATATTCATTAGCCAATGAACAACCTTAGATATTATGAATATCTACACCAATGCTTTCAATAATGTCACGTGTGTGTGTTTTTTTTTTCCTTCTTCAATAAATAGCTTAATAAAATGTGAGTACAATTTTGGGAATTTTAGATTTATTACTTGGTAAGACTTTCAGAACATGATTGTAAACTATGCATTTGATTGAAAAATTCAATTACCAATCATGATATCTTCGCTAGCAAAATTTGGTACTTCATTGAATTGAAGAAAAGAGTTTGATATCTTATTGCATATGCTTTCTTCAATTTCTTCTACCTCCGTTGTAGATGTGAAAGACAATTCGATTTCATCATTCACATTTCGATATTTCCCATTGACAGGTCTTACGTTTTCATTTTGTATAATGTAAGATTTCCCCTTTTCAATTATAGCATCAAACTTTTGAAATGCATCATTGAATAACATGGCTTGAAATTTATATCCCTGTAGAGAAATAACTATGTTACTTCTAATATACACGATTGAATAAACTCAAACATGAATATAACACATAATCATTACTCCATTACCATCAAAACTAAATTCAAATAATCCAGCGTAGCATAAATATTTGGGGCATATCAAGAGCAAATATTTATTCACACAACCTAAGTCATCAGATTAGTAGGCGGCATCATCTTAAGTCACTCAAATTTGTTTAAGAAGTCACAACCCCCTTGACGAGTGTGTTTACTCACGAGTTTTTATTCTACTTTTGACTTAATTACAAGTTAGATTCTATGAGAAGTGAACATTTTTTATGTGTTTATTCGTATTGTTTTGTAGAAGTTTGGAGATAGCATTGAAATAACAAAGAAGACAACAAAATGGAGCGATGACTCAAATAAGGAGAAAAGACGGAAAAATGGCAAAATCGTCAAAGCACGCGGCGCCACACCATTGGCGCTGCAGCGCTGTGATACTGGCGCCGCGTCTGTTACCAAAAATTGACGGGATTTTTTACGTATTAAAAAGAAAAAAAAAATAACCCTAAAGGGAGGAACGAGAGGAGGAGTATAAATAGACTTCTTGGAGACCATCGTTAAGGTTGAACATTTTGGAGAGGCACAAAAACACCAAAGGAGATCTACAATCAATTGGACTCATCTTTGAAGGATTGACAAGAACAAGAAGGGATTTTGGTGCAAGATCTACTTTCTTCTTCTAAATCTTTACTTCAAACCCAGTGATATATTTTATAATTATTATCGCTATCTCCTTGTGTAATATGAATAACTCAATTCACTGTTAGGGCGAACATGTAACCTATTTGGGAACTTTTATGTTTTTAATTCGAGATTCTAGTTTTTAAATGGTTTATGTGTTGATTTTATTTATGTTCTCAATGCTTTGAATTTTTTGGTCAATTATTCAATGATTTCGTGGACAATAATTGCGTAGAGATGCGGATTATTTGTTTAGATCATATAGTAAAATCCGATAAATCGATATAATGTGTAGAGATATCTATGTTGATTATTGCGGTCGTGTGTGAATTTTCAGAACCATGTTTCGTTTAATTAAGATTAATTTGCATAGAGATATAGAATTGACTTAATTAAATAGGCGCAATGAGAACTCGAGAGGAGTAAGTTGAATATATTAGGAGAATTCGACCGAACACTACTTTAGTTATGAATTTTAATGTAAAACGTAAAGTTGATTAAATAGGTGAAATGTTCTGCCCTAACATTATCTCCATTGTTTAACTTCAACATCGTTTTTTGTGTACATCACACTTTAATTTCAAGTTTTCTTTATATTAAAATCATCATCACACAAAATTTGAGGTTACATTCATCAAATAGGAATTGAAATTAACTAGATTAGGCATTTAAATATAGTTCTCGTGAGAACGATTATCCGGACTCTTTGGTCCACTTTATTATTTGTTTGATATCGTACACTTGTGATACAAAAAACCACAACACCCCTATAGGCTAAAATATTATTTCAAAGAAGATTCAAAGATCAGATTTCAATCGCATTATCATTTAAATCATCTTGTTTACTTCACAGGAAATAAATGCTTGAATTCATATTAATTCCAATATTTAAATGAAAAAATAATGAGATGTGATTGTTTAACGATAGTCAATTAAATCCTTTTGCCATACACATTGAATAAATTGATCTACTTAAATCGTCGAGTTAGAAGCATTATATGCATGATTTGCATACAACCATTCATTTTCATACGCAGATATCTCTTATATCTTTTGATTCCATGATGGGGGGAGAGAAAAATATTTGATGATTTGATTGAAATTTAACAACAACCAATTTGTGAATATAATTTAAATAGTTGAGAGATTAATTCATTTACATCGAAAACTCATGGCAACAATCAAAATTATTCATGAACATGAAATCTAATTAAGTTGAATCAATGAATATAGAAAGAAGTGTGCACGTGAACCATATAATGTGTACATGAACTTAGGTTTTTATTTCTACTAATGTTTGCACAATGTTTAATTATCACTTTATGTGTGCATGCATGCATGCATGCATATAATAAATGATTTTATTATCCTTGACCTCCTTTTCAATACAATGTATAATAAATGATTTTATTATCCTTCATGTAGGGCTAGAAATGTCCAAAAATTGATTCCCCTTTCATGTGATATTTAGTATAGTATAGATTATAGATATGAACATAAGTGGATACATCCGTGTCCACCGAGTTGGGTTCAATAATTGGGTGCTATGTAATGCTCCAATTTTCATAAAACACTTGAATGTTACGAAAAATTCAATTTAAAAAAAAAATAAGAACAGAACGTCACAAATAAAATAAATTCTTTATTTAAACAAATGTTGAAACCAGTGGCGAATCCAGGACGACAAGTCAGCTAGGGCGGGTTGACTTTGACCGTTGACCCTCGACGGTCAACGATCGTAATAGTCCGGTCCGATGCACAACTCGAAGTCGAAGTATTAGGTATAGATTTTCGTTTTGGATGAAAAAATCGTTCCATGATCTGCAAAATACCCCAATTTATTTTTCAATTAACATAGATTAAAAAAAAGAGCATAGTTCAGTTGAGTCAAACACTTTCTCTATTAAAACTTCCCCAATTTCCTAATTTCCCAAATTTCACAAATTCTCAATTCCCTAATTTGCTAAACCTAAATTCCGAGCATCCCGATTCCCAATTCCCAAACAGCAAATCAAAAATAAAAACATCATAATTCATAAACCAATCCATAACTCATAAACCAATCCACAATTCATAATTCATAAACCATAATTCATAAATAAATCATAATTCAAAAAATGTAATTCAAAAAATCCTAATTCATAAACCCTAATTCATAAATCAAATTAACCAATCCATAATTCATATACAATAATTCATAATTCATAAATCATATTTCAGTTTCACACTAATTAAATTAAAACCATAATCCAAAAAATAAAATAAAAAGGGATAGCCAAACATTACCTCTCACAGTCAGTCACCGGCAGAGAGCAGTGCGCGCCTCCCTCCCTCGCACTCCGGCAACAGTGACCGGAAGAAGCCGTCGCCGGTCGCACTGCAGTGGCAAATCCAAAGCCAGTCTCCTCTCCCACAGACCACATTCCACTCCTCCCACTCGCAGGTCGCAGCCTCGCAATCGCCAGTCGCCGTTCCAAAATCCAAACGATTAACTCCAGTCTCCACTCTCCAGTCAGTGTCCAGACTCCACCAATCCACCACCACCAGTCCACCGCCACTCGCCCAAGTCGCCAATCACCTCGCGAAGCCAAACTCCAAACGATTTAGGAATTATGAATTTTCGAATTAGGGATTTGGTTGGATTATTGGATATATAATTCGAATTGTATTTGGGCCTTTTTAACCCAAAATACAATAAAAAAAAAAAAAAAAACTTGGCCCAATGACCCAATCCACTCCTTCAGAGTTCAGACCTTCATTCTCCATACTCCGGTCGTCTTCTTCCTTGGAACGGTGGAACGGACCTCGCCAGCTCGCCAGCTCCCGGTGGCAGCAGATTCTGGCGAAGCCAGCACGCGCGGCCGCGCGCGAGCTGGCCGGGTATTGGCTCCGCCACTGGTTGAAACATTCATAAACTTAAATTATAAAATTGTATCTTTAAAAAAAAAAAAACATTCTCGACTTATTAAGTCAATAATAATATTTGAACAATTTAATCTAATAAATCTAAAGGTAATAAAACTTAATATTTTTGTAGTGTCAAAATTCTTTGACAATCTGTTGTACCACCCCGCCACAGTTCCAACCAACCCGAACTAACCTGTAAAAATTTGTAAAATTGAGTATTTTAAAAACACCCAATAAGATACGGGCAGTTTCCATATATAAATACATAACAATAAAAATTATACACTTCATACCATTCTTCTTTTATGGAGTACATCGGTGACCAAGCAACACAATCATCTTAAATCCTCTCATAATCTCGTAGGATTTTATTTCTCTTTTTAAAGAACCCGAAGATCCATTGACAATTCATGCATATTAATTGAACATAAAAGTATAAGGAAATCAAACACCTACACAAAAATATCTTACTCGTTACTGAAATAAAAATATGAATACACTATCAATTTTTTTTCTCAGCCTTGGTAGATGACTTTTGATTGATAATGATGTGTGTACTTTTGACTTTTTACAACCTTTCTCTTCATCTCACTTACTGGTAGTACTCTCTCTCTCTCTCTCTCTCTCTCTCCCCTTTACTCTCTGTTCTTTTGATTTTCAAATGGTGTGAAAAATACTAGTGTAGATTATACATGGGTATTTATAAGGCAAAATTGATTGAATCCTAGTGTACCTAGGATTGAAGAAACGTATCTTATAAGTAACACAATTGGATGACAAAAACTTATCATAATTTGATAAATGTTAAAAAAATCAATCATATCAGTACATAGTTGACCAATTACCAATCAAAAGCTTATCTCAAGTCTATCTACACGTGTAGGCTGCCAATCATAAAATTCTTCCACCAATTTTTAATTTGGAAATAAACAAAAGTATAAATTGGGATAACATTAAATGAGGTTTGTACTATATCTTTACATTTATCAAAAATAGGATAACTATTAACCATTTGAAGAAAAACTGCAAAGAGAAAACGTGGATGGCTAATTCCATTTGTATTCAAGTTTCATGATGGGTTCAATATAATATACAGATAAAAACTGTGATGGAGGGCATAACCCACGATTTACCCTCCGCAAGTTGAAGAGGGGCCAAAGGCTTGCGATCCAGGATTTAGTCTGATAATAACTGGAACACCTGGGTTATCAAAATTTGGTGGTAGCTATGTGCACGTGGACCATTGTAACTTGGTCTCAAAAGTAGACTTTCAATAGGAATGAATTTGTATAGTCAACCAACCAATCATTTAAGGGTACGTTTGATTGTAATGGTGAAATTTAGATGAAAAGAAAACGAATTGTAGGAAATTGAATTGTCTAGAATTTGTTTTAGAGGGAATTGTAATTAATGGTGTTTGATTTGTATAATTTTTCACTTAATTCGTTTGGCTTTGTTTTTCATGCAAATTGTTACTTTTTGGGATAAATTTTTTTATAATCTGTATTAAAATTTGTTTGGATTGCAAAAAAAAAAAAAAAATTGATTTTTTTTTTTTTTGGTATTCGTTTGATTTTATTTTTCATTCAAATTGTCAATTAAATAAATAAATTTTTTTACCATTAGATTTAGAATATGTTTCCATTGCCAAAAAGTAAAAAAAAAAAAGGATGAAAAACACTTTTCCACCAAAATCATGGCAAAATAAAAGGTGAAAAATGTGTTTTAAATGATTGTACCTAGAAAATGGGTGAAAATGAATTTCATGACAAAATTATGCAATCAAACACCAAAATTAAGCATGAAAATGAATTGATTTTTCTTTTCCACCATTTTCCACGGCAATCAAACGGTGCATAATTGGATTATTCTTTATCAAAAATAACTAATGGTTCTTAACTTCCTCATTAATATGCGTGAAACAATATAATTACACTAAATTCTAAACTAACATATTAATTACCAATAAAAGATAAAATTTAATAATGTCAATAACTTGGACTTAATATATTCAAATCGACTTTTTTTCGGGCCTAAAATACATGATTAATTACAAGCTATGCAATGAGCCCAATATGTCAATACTAAATCTTTTTTTTTTTTTTTTTTATCAGAATCTAAATATTTGACCCAAAAATATATACGTTTAAAACATATTTCATCTTAATCCCTCAACTTTTCAAAATAAAATAAAAATAATATATAGAATAAAAATTTAGGGGCATTTCAATCTCCCCTCCTTAAAAAAAATTTCGTCCTCGAAATTATATCAGTTAGTTTGAAAAATTCTGGATACTTGGCATTGTCATACTTATAATAATACATAGCATGAAACCAAAAAACTCGTAATCATGCTAAAAGAATGACATTTCTTTTCATACATTGGATCAATTGGAGAGTGATCAGTAGTGAGAGTTACATGCCAATGATTCTTCATCTCAGCCTTATCGTTTTTAGCAAAATGCTTCTTAATTTCAACAAGGAACTCATTGGCATTAGTTATCCCTTCGATACCGTACCTCTAAAAGCTTCCGGAATAATGCGCTTAATGATCATTAGACTAATGCGATTTGAGCGATCCCACTTCTCAAAGTTCATATTTTCATTAGGTGAATTATCTTTCGTAAGAGGAGTAGATTGCTCAATCCGGAGCACAATGTCTAGATCCATGCAACCAAGAATAATCAATATGTTCTCTTTCCGATCCTTGAAATTTGTCACATTAAGCATGTGAATTGAATTAACATTGACAGTTATAGTAGTAGCATATGAATTAGCTGTAAAGAGAACAAAATAAACAAACAACCATGCTTATATCAATATCCACATTTAATAAAAAAAAAATTCAAATAATGGTAAGCTACATTTCAAGATACCTAGCACAACATTAATATCAAGTCTTTGGACAGTAATATTAATTACAAGTGGTACTCTTGGTGTAATGATCAAACATTGACAATAACTCCTGTCAAATAATAAACTTATCTTTGGATTGATTTATTATTCACATGAAAACTTTATAATTGTCACACATTCACCACCACAAGTGCGTATGCAATTCTATCAAATATTAATCTTCATTTGGATCGACTAATACTCGCATGAACAAGCATACACACAAACATCCCAAACAAACCAATTTTTCAAGAAACTTTGGTGACATATTGCTTCAATTAGTTTATTTGAAATGCTAGACAATCTTAACTTATCGTAAATAATATACCAAAATATTTGAACTTGATTGTCCTTGAAACTGTAGGGACCTAAGGGTTAATAATTCAAAACTTTAAGGGTCAAAATTTGAAAATTTAAAAATTTTGGGTGACAATTTGAATTAATTATAAACATTGAGGGCTTTAATTGTAAACTTCAGAACTTTAATGACCAAAATTAAATAATTTTCAAACTTAAGGGACTGAATTATTAAACCCAGAATTTTAAAGGTCCAACTTGGATGGATTTCAAACTTTAGGATTGAAACTTAAAATTACATTTTAAAAAATTGAAGCCCTAACCCTAATCTTAAATTGCAAGCAAGGGCCCGAAATTATCAAAATTACATCACAAATCCCGTCCCCAAAATCCGTCCAACCGTGGCAACCGAAATTATGTATTGCCAAACAAATGGAATTCATAGATCATTCGTTCATTCATGTGTCACATGACAGTAATTTGAATTCATATGATTTTAATTTTCCAGTCAAGCAGCCGTAATTATAGACTTTAGATCCCAATACCTGATTTCATGGCGTATAATTTTGGACTTTAATTCTCTAAAATAATTTATCCTTCTTGGTTGGATCAAAGTTGCAAGAAAAAAATAAATAAATAAATATATATATATATATATATATATATATATTCCAAAACTGCAAGGATGTGCAGCGCCTGAATCACCTGATTTATTCATAAACGCTGCCATATAATTTTGCATTTTTTTTTATGTTGTATACGAGATCCAAATATTGTCCGTACCAAATCAGCAATTGCTTGATCCGTACTATAACATTCAAGAAGATCAAATAACCCAAAATAATTTCTCAAAGATCCAACAATGGAGTTGCTCTGATACCATTGTAGGAATTTCGAAATGGATTAATTATTCTATCAAAACTTTTACTAAACCCTTTCATATAAATGTAAATCCTTCATATTGAAACCAAAGAGAAGATTAGAAGCAAAAGCATACCTTGATCTATAGTTGTGATTACTTGAACGGGTTATGATATTTCAATTGATACGCAATTTTCTTAGAAATTCTTCTCTGTTGATGGGGAATGTAGAGAGGTGAAAAAAATCATGTTCAATTGGGAATCATGACCCATAATAAATAACTGAATTTTGACCGTTATTATCTTTTAGTTATTCTAAATTAGCCTCTCATCAATTTAAAATAACCCTTTATTCCTATGACATTTAATGCCCATTGTCCAAAATTAACTTTAATGGATCATTTTATTGACTAAACTTGAAAGATAGCATCACACATTTTAATATATACACGTGTGGCCTCCATATGTTGAAATTTTTCCAACACTATAATCCCAACACTTTCGTATATTTTCTTCCCGCATTTTATTCTTTTCTCCCCGTTATCGTTGTTAAGGGATATGATCACACATCGAATAAAGATGAAAACATAGACCAATTTATGAGGTTTTGTGTTACTACTGTTAACAAAGTTGACCTTTTAAGATGAAACTCCAAGTCTTAATATGATATCAGAGCCTGTTAAACTCTAACGAGCAATTCGATTCGATTAAAACTCAAAAAATGAGTATAGGAATTTTAAGATTGGTCTGCTTAAACGAGCTATCATCTTGCGGGGACATGTTAATGGATATGATCCCACATCGAATAAAGATGAAAATATAGATCAATTTATAAGATTTTGGACTACTTCTCTTAACAAGATTAACCTTTTAAGATGAAACTCCAAATTTTAACAACCGTTAGCACTACAAGATCAAAAGCTAAGGAGTAAAGTTGCATCTAATTTGACAGAAAGCAAACAAATAATATAAACTAGAAACTTTACAATATTCTTTAAGATTTCAAGAGATAGGAATTGCCAGCACAACTTTCCACTATCATGAAATCAAGTCTGTACAATTGAAGCTGTTTCTTTCTTTTCTCTCTTTTTTGGGCATCGAAGAAAAATGGAATTTTCAACTGTTGGAATATGTTATAATGTTGACTCTGTTTGATCAGAGTGATGGAGGACTGCTGACTGGATTGACCATTGACTGTTGAAATTGAAATTGAAATTGATTTGAAGCAAATCAATATTCAGTTTACAAAATTGGCTGAAAAGCGTGCTTGCAATCCACGCTTTTGTTAGTGGGCTCATTGCATGAGATGTTGCCAAGTGTCACCTCTTGTACCGTTGGATTTATTGAACTTCTGGTGACTTCCATAAGACATCACTCTTTGCTGGATTGTGGGTTTATTACTAGCACGATTTGGCATTAATTCATTCTCTCTATACCAAGGGGTGCTTGGAGATGTTGACGTCCCTCATTTCTCTTCATTCTTTAACTTAGGGTATGGGTGATTAGGCGGACAAACAAATTTTGGAAGTCAATTCTCTTAGAGATGTTGAATTCAATCACACGGTGGAGACATTTGAATGGAACTTTAGGTCGTCAAGAGACCATGATTTCTAAAAGTTTAACCTGATAGGTCAATATTTAATTATTTTTATTTAGTCTTAGGATCCATTCATCATGATTTTTGCGAAGAGATTTTTGGAGGAAATTATTTTAATTTTGTTTAGAAATAATTTTTTTTTAAAAAAAAAATTCATATTTCAAAAATGCTTTTAGAGGAAGTTACATTGAGCTACCTTCCTCTAAAAGCTATATTAATTAGAAGAAGAATTTTCATAAATTTATCCAAACGAGTTCAAAAACTACTTTTGAATAATACCCGTAAAATATAAGCCAATGTGCTTAAGTGGTAATATTTAACTTCTCATAGTATATTAAAGTTTGAAACTTGTTTAGAAACTAAATGATGTCACGCGGATAAAAATACAAATACATATGAAATTACAGTCTTACCTAAACCTGCACAACCTTTAATTTATCCCTTCTAACTATTATGAATAATGGCCTGTGAATAATACCTTCATCAACAACACCGTTCTCCTACCCCGTGGGTAGGAGAAACTTTACCCACTGCTTATGTGGCATTTGCCACATAAGCAGTGGTCAAAATGAAATCCAAATAGGAGACATGTCCCCACCTCCTCTCAAGCGCACCTATCATTTCTTCAAACTCACGATATATACTTTATTTATTCAAAAAGTTTATTAATAAAATATTAGAAAAAATTAATGTTTCTTTAAATAGCGATAACTCGAGCTTAACTAGTTGAAAAATATTTTTTTTCGAGACTAACATACTTTATTTAACGTGGGCTTTAAAATGAGACCAATATCGATATACTTTTGACATCTTTAAAAATACTTAAATATTTGACTCAACTAAAGTGGACAATAAAAAAGCATGATTTTGCCAATTTTCGTATCATCAATAGATTACATAGCCAATTTTAGTAAGCATACATATTTCACTCAGAAATAAATATAATTTTGTTTACAAAATTACAAGCATGTTGTTCGAAAATTCAAATGACATTGAAATATAACAAACACAAAAAAATATTAGTTATAAGCATGACATAGTAAACAAATAATTTTTTTTTTTTAAAAAAATTAACATATTACCTTGATATCGAACCGAAAGCATAATCGAGATAAAACTTGAAAGGTGAAATTTGTGAATTTCACCCAGAGAGACGGTGATTTCATGTGTCGGGTGGGTGAAACATTTAAGTGGGTGGATGTAATATTTAAGTAGGATTGGTGATCGGTGGAGTATTTAATGGCATGTGTGAAAAGAAAAAAAAAAAAAAAAAATTTGACGTGCGGACACCAATTCTTAGGAAATGGTGTGCGGACACCACGCACAATGCTCCCCTGTTCACACCATTTCTTAGGAAATGGAAGAAATGGTGTGCGGACACCACGCACAAGTGTGCGTGGTGTCCGCACAATAATTTTTTTTTTTTTAATTTATCTTTTAAATTAGTCAACATAAAATTTTTAGGAAAAAAGGAAAAAGTAAAGGAATTTTAATAATAAAAAAAAAAAAAGACGAGTTACACGTCTTTTTAAACATATATGTTTGACGTTCGTTTAACTATTTTTTAACTATAGCAAACATATTTAAATGACCAAACAACATTCATAACAATCGAAATAGAAAATTAATAGTCTTGCATAATACAAATTTAATTTAACTACTTCAATTAAGTTAAATTTAAGTTGTTTACTTAATTTTACTTATTTAATTTAATTACTTCAATAATTTGTTAAAAATCCTTTTAAATTTAAATAAGTAGTAAATTTTTTTAAATTTAGATAATTTAATTACGTTAGATTAATTACGTGGGGGTGGGGGTGGGGGTATATATATGAAAAAAAGGTGATGGTTGGGTGGGGTGGAGAGTTGGGGGGTGGGTTTGAAAAAATGGTAGGTGCGCTTGAAAGAGGGTGGGGGCATGTCTCCTACTTTTTGAATTTTATTTTGACCACATAAGCAGTGGGTAAAATTTCTCCTACCCATTGGAGGTAGGAGAACGGTGCTGCCTTCATCAAATAATATGACACTCACCCCTGCCCCCCCCCCCCCCTCTCCCTCTCCCTCTCTCTACATGGGGGCCTATTAAGACAGACCAAAGAATGATATAAAAAAAAAAAAAAAGAACTAGGTGACGAAAAGAGGCCGTCAATACATGCCTTTGTTTGGCTCCCTTTCATATTATATATATAAATTTTTTTTCTCTCCTATTTTCAACTACACAATCTTTCATAAAATAATACTATACGTAAATCGAAAATTTTTCTTCTTTTTCAACCATATATTCTCCAAAAAAACACTATTCTAAATACTCTTTTTGAAAAAAAAAAAAAAAAAAAAAAAAGAAGGGCTCAAACAAAGGCTATATATTTGTATGCATGATGCTCTACTCAAGCTCCATATTGTAGGCCTTTGATCTGCATAATGAATTACTTGATAAGCTAACATGTTTGTGTAGATTTCTCTTTAATAACAGGTAACTGAGAACCCGAAAGTTAATGATGTTCAATCGTATAGTTCGAGTGGTAAAGATTATTTTATATGATTCGATGGGAAAAAAGAACTCATTAAGCCAAATTCAACATAGATGAAGTTAAATTAAGATATATTCTCGATCCTCTCCTAGAAATATAACCTGAGAATTGTTTCATACACATAGGAATGTGTAATTTTGATTTTTTTCCTTTGCCCCATCACTACAAGTTTAAGATCGTGGTACTATTTACAAATGACAAAGATAACAAAAATATTACTATTTTCTTTCTTCTACTTTCTTTTCATTCCCTCCTCTCTTTAATTACGGAGGACAGAGATTGAAAATAGGCTCCAAGAGACTGTATAATCACTTTTATATTGTGTGGTGAACAAGTATGCTTGATCTGACTCATTTCAAGTCATTACCAAGTTTCTTTCCTTTCTAACAAGTGGCTGCAGTTAAAACAAAGCAAATATAACAGGCATGTTAAGCTATATGATATGAATTAAAAACCAACTCCGAAAGAATAAGGAACTATGCTTCAACAAAATGAAATTCATTTGATCCTTGTCTTAGGAAAACTAATAAATTATGGTTGACCTCAGGCAAATCAATGGCCAAAACAAAATAAAGTTCTAGAATGCACTCAATGGTCAAAAAATCCAATCTTTTCAACAAGCTTCAGACCAATAACGAGTTAAAACGCATCAATATCTGAAATCAAGATATTAAACCCAACATACAATAGAAAACGAATGTGAAGCCCCAAATACCAAATAAAACTTCATACATTTGAAATAAATCCAAATTCAAATAATTTGTAATCCAAAACACATATTAATATACACATAGAAGCAAAAGGATTTTTACCTAGTGGTCACTGGAACCTTGGAGGTGGCGGAAGTGGTTGTGAAATAGATGAATTTGAACAGACCCCATCTACAAAAATTACAATGCAGAGAACTTGCAGTAAGGAGAATACTTTTAAATCCATTAGCTCCTAAATAGAAACCAGAAGAAAAATATTTATCTACATACATGCTCAACTCAACCAATTGACCAGTTCATCCGACAAACTTTGCGTAGAGTGTATTTCACCTAATTCCCACTTAATCATTCGAAAGCAACTGTAAGTCTGTAACATTAGAGTAGAAAGAACATCAATTAAGCCAAATGTACCGAAATATGATTTACAGAAGAAATACAGAAATCTCACATGATGTGGGACCCATGTGTTTAAAAAATTGGCAAAAATAATCCCATCCACCCTCCCATGTGTCTGTGTCGATACATGCTCTGTGAACCAGGGCCTGTACTTGAACCTTAACTGAAAGAACATACATACATGTCTCATCCAATTTTTTCATGAAATTCGTTTTTCATTTCCACATTTTTTTGGTGTTTGATGGGCAAATTTTTTCATGAAATTCATTTTCTTGGTTTCACAATTTTCTTGATTTTTGATCAAAATGTTTTCCCACCACTTTGGTGTGAAAAACAATTCTAACTTTTGTTTTTGAGGCAATATGAATAAATTCTAGATCCAATGGTAAAAAAATTTATCAATCAAAGTCAAACGAATGATATTCAGTATACAATCTTTTTTTTTTTTTTTTTGCTATTGAATCAAATTCTAGAGCCAATTGTTAAAAAAAAATAATAATAATAATTATCCAATTTTCATAAAAAACAAAGTCAAATGAACACCAAACTTTAAACATTTTTCGGGTGGAAAATTTTATCAATCAAATAAAATTAATTACAATTCCCAGTAAAACAAATTCTAAGCAATTCAATTCTCTACCATTCGTTTTTTTTCCACCCAAATTTCATCTTGCAATTAAACGGACCCTAAGTTTTGGTGGACTTAGTGGTCGTGGACCCAATTTTGTTATCATGGGCAATTTTCAAAGACCAAGTCCTTCATCAAAGGGAACGCAAGTTCATAGAGCAATCCATTTGCATGCTCGGAAGATAAGAATGAGTAGTAAATGGTTCAAATTAGGGAACTCAATTTTGGTGACAATGTAATTCCATGGTGTTAAAGGCAGCTATGGACATGAAGAATTTGCGGGGTCATATCTCAATTTATGAGTCCGTAATAAAAATGAACTCGTTATATACGTGATTTTAATAGCAGTACAAGAGGTAGATGGCCAATTTTCACTAGAAAAAATTGCTCATTTTCTACTTACAATTACAATCAGTACATTTGGAAACTTCATTTGAATATAAACGGAAGAGGCAGTGTAAATGGAATCCAAACAAGTAATGGTAAAATGGTGGAATTGGAATGCCATTTGTCAAAATCATCCGGGAGAAAAAGGAAGCTAATGCGTTCATGGACTGTTTCCTTCTTTTACATTAATTATTTCACATTACTTCATACATTTACACCCTATTTTTTGAATTATTTATTCATTCATCTCTCTCTAGAATGTGTATGTGGCAATTTAGGGTTACATTCAGAACTAAAATATTAGACCTCATTGTCGGATTTAGGTTCAATTAGTGTTATCAAAGAGTGACATGATCTTATCAGGCTAAAATCGACATTATATTTTTCACGATGATGATAAGGACTTGGTTGCTTTGAATCTTCAACGGAGTAAATTCTATAGGAAAAGAAGTGATTAAACATCAACAATTTGTCACTAGATTAAATATTTACCACCATAGCTAAATATAGTCCACTTAATTAATTAGTTTGCCACAATTAATTGGTGATTTTTTTAAAAAAATTTTAGTTTGTATCATCTGCCTTTTTATGCAGATGATAGGACAATGGCATGCTGAATAAGGCAAGGCAAATGAGTTAAGTATTGGTACAATTACACTCGATTTTATCTTGTAATGATGGGTTAATTGTATGGGTTGGGTTGGGGTAAAATAATTTTAGATAAGTGGACTTTGGTTATATGGACTAATGTTCTTGGGGTACAATAATTTTTGTATTTAACGTTGTCGGGTGTATATGTATTTGTAATTGATAGGCTCTTTTGGGTTTGATTTAGTTGTCTGGGTGGGATGATTTATTTGGATACTTAATTATTATTTAACTTTTCACATATAAATTTTTGAAGAAAAAAATTGAATTGAAAGACGTATCTACGTACTCATATTCGAAATTTAGACCTTTTTTAGCCATGTTCCCGTATTCTATATTTAGAAAATAAAAATTCGACACTTAAATACGTACACGTACCCGAGTCTCATGATCATAGTCTGGCTTTAGTCATTTACAGCGTTTAGATGATTTCTATTTATTAATTTACCAATTTATGTGTTATTGGTAGACTATAGTTTCTTCTAGAAGGGATTAGTGTTTGTTTGTCAATTGAACTTGGGTTGGTATAGAAAATGACGATGAATCAGCGGAATACAATTGATTTAGAACATGGATGGGACTTTATGCAAAAAGGAATTACAAAGCTGAAAAACATTTTAGAAGGGCAGCCGCAATTCAGCTCAGAAGATTATATGATGCTCTAAATGTATTTCTTTTATATTCCAAATCTTCAGTTTAGCCTTTTGATTTGTAAACACTCATGACCTTATCGTTTGTTCTTATTTTCCTTAAATCTTACGTACAAGACAATTTATAACACGTGCACGCAAAAGCCTCCCCATGATTACTCTCAGCAGTTTCGATGAAAAGTATCGTGAGTCTTTTGAAGAGTACATTGTATCAACAGTAAGGCCGACTCCGTCCATTTATTTCTTAGACAAAGTGGTATTTATGAACCTGTATGTTCACGTTTTTTTTTTCTAGTATCTTCATGTTACATGAAGCTTTGAGACTTCAATGGTGACCGTGCTTGTTGTAATTTATATTTTTGTCTAATTGTTGTCGGTGTTGTAACTTGTAAAGAACAATTACAGATATTGCTTCTACAATGTCAATTTGACTAAAAAAATCCAATTGTGGTAAATAATATTGGGTGGGAGAATGTTTGATCTTATGTGGCTATCTTAGAATTTATTAGATCATCTTATTTCGTCCCACATTCGTGGAAGTTGATTACCCATCACTCTACTAAACGGTGAGCTTTTGGTTGATACTCACTGTCCCACTCACAAAGAATGATTGATAATCATTGAACAAAAATTCTATGAAAAGATTGCTATGTTGTGCATGTGTCGTCTATCATATATAAATTCTACAAAGGTCCTTCACGCCAATTTGTAATGTGAGTGTTGAGAATTAAGTGTAGAAGCTCTGCTTAATGCTGTATAAATGCTTGCAACCCCTCCAATCTTCTCCTGCTCTCATATCAAACGATTCCATGTGTCTCAAGAGCAATGACCCCACTTCCTCTATTTATGTACACGCTTTGGTATGTTTGGAAAATATAAATAAAAGATAAAACTTCTCCACTATTTTCCTGTGAAGACTTAATATTGACAACTTGAAAAATCTAGTACATCACTGTGAAACCCAGTTCAATGAACACTACATACGAATTTACTCTATTTCATCTCAAAGGCGATGTTGACCAAGCAATGCATGAAATTCCCCAAGGAGATCTAGTCAAGTTTTTCCTTATATTTTGGCTCATTTTGCTTCATCCTTTTACAGTTTGTTTTTTATTATTGACATTTATCGATTCTGTAACTCTTTTGCTTTTCATCTAGGTACTTCCTTTACTGAGAGAGAAACACGATGAATTCATGTTGAGAGAGTTCGTGAAAGATGGTCAAATCATAAAATCATGGTCTGGTGGCTTTCGCAGTTCTTCCATTACCTTGATAGGTATTTTATTGCTAAGAGGTCACTTCCAGCTCTTAAAGAAGTTGGTCTAACATGCTTTGAAGATCTGGTAACTTTTATTAGTATTCCTTCAAATTTGAAACAATTGCTTATTTTTTCCCTATTCTGTGAATTTCATAGTTCATTTCTATATGATAAATAATTGAGCATATTAGTTTTTATCATATTTATTAGTTTGATTCCTTTTTTTTTTGTGGGCTATGTAGAAATTTCAACACAAGTTGTCCGTGTATGCAACCCAATTGCTTGAGAATGAGCACACCGGATGCCACGTGTTACTTAGGGATGACAAGGTACTCATGATACTTATTTCTTGTCACTCACGATACTTAGTTTATCATTGAATAAATTATCTACTATATATGATACCAAAGCACGGGAGCTTATCAACACCATTTTTAATCCACTAGGTAGAGGATTTGTCGAGAATGTATAGGCTCTTCTACAAATAACTTGAGGCTTAGATCCTGTCGCTGCAATATTTAAATAGGTTTGTGATCTTCCATTTGTACTGCTCTCTATAATTAATTAATTTGTCCTTTGTATCCAATAAATACTTGTTTCCTTAAGTACAACATATTATTTAAGGTACAACTTTGGTTAAATGAGTAGAAGATGCTGCTAGCAAAATGAAGGTTTGCAATTTTATGTCTATTTGACAGATTTTTGGATGTGTAACTTCTGTTAAGAATGTACTTGCAAATTTTTATTGGGTTATAATCAACTTATTGTGATTATGGTTTTTTACAATTGGCTAGTTGCTTCTAGAAAAAATAAAGTAACTGGATATCTGAAAATTATCACTTTACTTCGGTACACTGACGGACCCACATGGGGTCATGTGGTGTCAGTTGACACCACAAATTTTTTTTTTTTAAATGAGAACTTTTATTGGTTTGTTCATCTTCTTTGATTTTTCATGATAATTTTTATTTGGATTACAGTAATGATGAGTATGACTTTAGCTTAACAGATTTAAAGCTTTTTTTTTTTTTTCGAAAAATTATAATCGAAGTCTTCAACCTATTTTTCATAGTATAATGAGTTAATCCTTAACCTTTCAAATGGAATAGTTTGATTTCTATTATTTGATTATTTATTATTATAAAATAATATAGATCCCATTTGGTATGGATTAAAATTCATACTTTAATCAAAATTCAAAGTCAAAATTCAAAATTCAAGTTAAAGGACACAGTGTTATTCTACCAGTATACAATAGTGTCAATAGCAAAATTCTTCACATCACTTTTTGCATATTTGTTCACATAAAAAATGTAGAGTAAATATGATTTCTTCTTGAAACAAAAATTCTTGTACAGTAGTCTGTAGTAGTTAAAATGAAAATCGAATAGGTAGCAAATAAAAGAATTTATTTCTGTAATTATTGTACAGTAGTCTGTAGTAGCTAAGAACGATGTATTTGACAATATTAATAATGATGTAATTGTACGACATTTTTCAGAGTATGAAAATACGTAGGCTACACCTGTAGTAGTGTACTGACTTATTTTCATTAATGATATGTTTTTTTAAAAAAAAAAAAAAATTACATTTCAATTTTTGACCCCACAACTTCAAACGTCTGACTCCGTTCCTGCTTCGGTATTTAACATCATGAAGCTTCTTTTGCAGGCAAAAAAGAGAGATGTCATTGGATTACAGGAACAGGTAATTGTCCCTGAATTCTTTGGAGTGTCATTATAGTTTCACACTGTTGGATTTACTTATGTTTGGCATTCAGGCTTTTGTCAGAAAAGTTATCGAACTCCATGACAAATTCATGGCATGTGTGAATGACTGCTTTTTAAATCATTCACTCTTCCTCAAGGTTAATATTTAGACATTGCTGCATGATTGTCTTAATATTATCCTTACAATTAGGTGCTGATATAATTTTCCCAATTTTACATCTTTCTGGCTCTCAAGAAGGCCTTTGAAGTCTTCTGCAATAAGGGTGTTGCTGAAAGTTCTATTGCAGAACTTCTTGCCATGTTTTGTGATAACATTCTCAAAAAATGTGGGAATGAAAAATTGAGTGATGAAGCCATTGAAGCGACATTGGAGAAGATGTGTTTCTCGTGTTTGCGAATCATTATGATTGTATTTTCAATGCTATGAGTCTTCATTTTACAAGGAATCCTTCATAGATTCGCCTCTTGAAAGAGATTTTTTGTATGCTTAATTGATTTGACATATTTAAAACAAATGCATCTTAGTCAACTTTTCGTATGGTAGATTTAGGCTATATGGTGACTACTTTCAGAATCATTTAATACCACCTCAACTTAAGACAACGAAGGTGACACCTATAAGGTTGATGCTCGATCGTTAAGATGATGCCACATGTCATCATTCAATGGTAATCACCTTTCATATTTTATAAAGTGAATTCATCTCATCCAACGGTAGTCACGCTACAAAGGTAATTCCTTTAAATCCCTACATGATTAACTTAGAACACTTATAAAAAGTGAATCTAATAATTTAGTCAAACCATGAATCCATAGACTTTCAATAAAATATTTGTTATGTATGATTTCTGCGAAATTATTTCCTTCTACAACAATTATGTTTATATATTGAATTATGTTTTCGAGCGTCACATTATTAATTTTTCACCAATAATTATATAATTATTTGAATAAAAAAATCTCGCAACACATTACACCAAGCAGTGCTCTGTTAAACATTCGTGTTTGACGTCCTTTTCAGATTTCAATGGCTGTAACCAATTCTTCTAGACTTGAGTTGACTTTGTTTATATAGTTGAAAAAATCAAATTGCTTTTGTAAGTGGGCAATTACATTTATGCAATTAATTAAATATAATTAATTTAACTAATCAACGAGGACATATTATAACTTTAACTGGTGTAGCCTCGGAATATTCCAACCATTAGGGTTAGGATTTGGACAAGAGCATGTTTGGCCAAGTTAATTTGCAAACGTTAATTTTGCTTCTAAACATGTTTAGACACATAATTTTTTTGTTATTTATAAATAAAATTTACATATTTGACGATAAAGTATGAGTTAACTCTAAAATAAGTAATTTACTGTAACTTAGACCAACAAAAAACCTTACATATTTACTTAAAAGTAGAATTTTGAACTCAGCCAAACATGCACTTGAATGGAAGGAATTGAAGAAATTTCATTGTTGGTCACCTAACTCACAGGTTTGTTCATGTTGGTCATCCAACTTATAGTTTTCTTTCATTTTGACCATCCTATATTTCTGACCTGGCCAATCAAATTTCTGACCCAACTCATAGATTTGGCAACACAATTTTTTTGGGTTCTACAAACACAAATTCTATATTTTCTTGTTATAGAAGAACAAGTATTTTATGCTAATGGATAATAAATGTATAATAAATATTGGACCGATATCACATCCCGTTAATAACTAGTCAAATTAAGAGTCCTACAATTTTAGTTATTGTTACATATAGAATAGTCAAATTTTTATCAAGAAAATTAGGTTGTGGAATGGGAAAAAAAATGTGGAAAATGAAAGGAAAAAACTATTTGTCAATGGAAAATGATATGGAAAATTGACTTCTTACCTAGTTCAGTGCAACTATTGTCTAAATTAACAACCAAAGAAAAAATTGATTTATGAAGATAATTAAAGAAGAAAGGGGGAAAAAAGTTATATTTCTTATCGTGTGCAATAGTGAAGTGTAATTTATTAGTGAAAATTTCATTAATTATTTTGTTCATAGTTACCCTGTTTAATTTTATTAATAAGAATTTTTTTGTAAAATTTTGATAAAAATTGATTAAATACGTAGTTGAAAAGTTAATAAAAATTGTGAATTTCATGAAATGTATTTATAAAATTAATTATTTATTTTGACTCGCAAAACCAAACAAAGACTTACTCTCCCTCTCTTCATTTCTAAGTTATTATATAATCGTTAAATGTACGAAGTTGCCAAGTACGGCCAAGCAAAACATTGACTTAAAACTCTCCCTCTCTTCATTTCTCTCTCTTATCCATATATCTATATAGATACTACACTGAACTCAAAATTTCCTTGGTTTATTTAGTTCATTAAAATCATCAAAATGGTTTATCACACACTGGAAATCAATGCTATGTCTGCAAGGGATCTAAACAAAGTCAACCTCATCACGAAAATGGACGTGTACGTCGTCGTTTCAATCTTCGACGGAGACAAAAAATCGAAACAGAAGACAAAAACGCCGATGGACAACGATGGAGACAACAATCCCACTTGGAATTTTCCTATGAAGTTCACGGTGGAGGATCCTTCTTAAAGCCAGTGAGATATGTAAGTGGTGACTATCATTTATTGTCTAAAATATCCTATATTTAAAAAGTAAAATAATTTAAAAGGAGCAATTAAATCTAAAGAACAAAAAATTAACATTGAATAATAATAGTAATAATAAAAAACAATCATTAGTATTGGAACAACCTTCTACTTTATTTGCAATACTACATCTTCAAGAAAAAAATATTTAATGCAAGAAAATTTCATAAATTTTTTGTACATAAAACAGTCATTTTTAACTTTATTATTATTATTATTATTATTTTGAGGTCCAAGGCCATTGTTGAGTTTGAATGTATAGTTGGAATAATTATGCTACAAGTACACTTTTTTTAACATTAAGTTTGACACTCTTCTCATATTAGGGATGTGGGGTCTGCGATTAAAATAATTACGGACCCACGGACTATGTTAACAATGTCAGGCTATGTGTACCAATCGAGTTGGAAATTAGTTTGAAGAAAAATAAATTTTAAAAAATACCAAACAGGGAATGAATATGCTCAACAATTTGTGTATGAAACATGGAGTTCATTGAAAGAACACACATCGAACTTTGGATAATGTCACGTTTCGCTCACTGTACTTCAACTTGTACATCATTACTCACTGAACTTTATAAAATTGCACTCCATTACTCACAGGCAAGGTTTTAAATAGTGTAATGCATAGCAATTCGTGGAGGCCAAGCTAAGGATTAAGCGAGCTTAGACGAGACTAATGCGTAAAAAGACCTTTTTAATTTTAATATTATTTTAATTTTTCATCAATCAAAAAATCATTTAATAATAAAAAATAAAAAATTGTAATAAAAAAAAATTAAATAATGCGCGCTTATGCGCGTCTTGGCGTGCTATTTAGAAAACTGCTCACAAGGAAAAACCTCATCGACAAACACCTGTTACTAACCATTGCCTAACTGAATTGGATTTTGCTATTTGTACATCCGGGATGACATCCCGAATGACATTCCCCCTCAAAAAAAGGGGGGTCCACGCTCCAATAAAATAATCATATTGTGAGGGAGAATGTCAACCCGAATGTACATGTAGCAAGATCGAGCTGAATTTACATCTGGCATATAACAATACAAAAATGAAATGTCATGTCATTACTCCCAAGCAAACAACACCCTTTTCAATTGAAATCGTGAAAATCGAACCCTTGTTTCTCAAACACGACGCTCACAATTGCAGCTCCAATTCCTGAAATTCCCAAAATCGTTAAAGGCGATGAGGAGGACTAAGAAAGAGCGGCTAAAGGAAGGAGAAGCGGTTGATGAGGAGCAGAAGAAACTTGAGAAAAATGCTAACAAGAAGAAAGGTGTTTCTGGAGGTTCACAGGATTCCACCAAAGTATCTAGCAAGAAGAAAGCCAATATTTCTTTACGGGCTGTGATGTTGATATTGCACATTTTAGTTGCTACGGAAACCAATGCCAGTTATCATCATTTTCAACATCGACTATTGCAAATGCAACAGGGAAGGAACTGTCATCTGCGTTAACTGCAGTAGCTGTTCACAAACTTTCTTGGTGCTTCGATCTCAGAGAAGTAGCAACCAAAGAGAAAAGGATTCAGTATTTGGTGGTAGGGTTTACAAAGGATTGGGCTTTCAGTTTTGGGGAGAAAGGTTTGACATTTCTCGCTTTCATTCCTGGTTTCGCTGAGGCGTGTTTGGGGAGGGTTAGGGAGTGATGATGTGGCATTTCATTTCTGAGATGGAGAGATTTAACTGGCCGAGTGTGTATTTCGTTACCACGTAGGCAAGAGTTACTAACAGATTTTGCAGTGTGAGTAACGGACTGCAATCCTGTTTGAACCTCATTTTTTGTTCAAAATATATTTTGGAATAGAAGTTTGTTGGAAATGTATGGTTAAAAAATACGGAATTTTTTTTTTATTTACGTGTAATATTATTTTATTGAAAAATATGTGGTAAAAAATAAAAGAGAAAAAAAATTGTATTTTGAAATAATGAATATCAAACAAGGGTTAAATGAGTAATGGAGTGCAAATGTAAATTCAATGAGTAAAACGTGACCTTATTCAAAGTTAAGTGTACATTCAAACAATTAACTCATTAAACATGTATGGGCTCCGGCCAAACTTAGTATTTTTAATAATTAGAGTTTTTGTGTGTGATAAATTAGATAGGTTATGCTCTTCGTATTAATGGTTATAGAAATATTTTGGATATTGATTTGATTTAAAAGGAATGTAGGACCATGATTTTCAACTTTTTATTTTTTATTTTTAAACTTGGTTTTTTGACTTCAAGATAGTGCATTCCAGAGTGAACATGGAAAATGTAATTAAAGAGAGGGATCCACAATACGACAGTTTGTTCAGTCAAATGGTTGGTATCAAATCCCAGTGAAAAGCTAGATGGATGAGGTGGAGTTCATGAACTCATTATTTGCTATTCTAGTTCTTTGTTAATTTGAATTTTTAGTTGCTGGATTTTCCTCCCTTTCCCTTTCAGTTGAGCTCTTGTACAATCGTAGCCATCACAAACTTGATTTGGACGACCTAACCACACTCAAAATAGGGCATCTTGCTAAGAGGTACTCCTACTGGTGAATTGTGGATAGATAGAATCATTCCTAAGAAAACTTGTCAACTCTTCATGATATACTATCTTCTGCTAACAAATTACATTGAAGTTGAATTTAATATGATTGTCGAGTTCTCCGGCTTGACTCCAGTTTTGTATTTAGAGAGGCTCTCGATCCTTTTGTTTGTGGTTAAATGATTATCATTTTCATTTGCTCATCCTCTATTTTTACTTTCACTTTGTAGTGGAAGTAGTATTTTCATATTCCAACAGTGAATCTCACATAATGAACAATCGTCAAAGTACTAGAATTTCAAGTAAATAGGTCTAAATAATTTTTAATTATGTTTGAGTCTTGCATATAAAAATAATCACTCCATTTTAACATGTGATTTTGAAAATCTTGAAAAAAAGGAAGAAACATTATATTGTTACCCCACATACATGATAACTTTCGCTCATTCGTTTTTTCTTTATATTACTCATTATCGGTGCCCATTTTATTATAGAGAGGTATAAGGAACACATCCATCGATTTTCTCACTTAGACGAGATCGATGTTAAATCATAGAGTTTGTTGGAAAAAAAAAATAAAGATAGAAACAAAACAAGGAGTATGTGTTGTAGTGTACAAAAAGTTTTACTCTTTATGAGATCACGATTATTTGTCAAATAAGTATGTCAAATTTATTAATAAAATGAACGCTTCCATTAAATATAAAGATGGTCTCTATTATGATTAAGATGGACTTTAAAAATATAATTCCTAAGAGATGCTCTCAACCTGGAATGGAGCGCATGAAAAAGGGACTAGAACTAATTGAGGGCACGAGGCCTCCTAAACAAACCAATAATATTTTATGGCTACCATACAAGGAGATATATTAATATTTGATGAAGATTCCACGCATAATCAATTATTGAAGATAAAAAATAGCTAAAATTTTGAATTTAATTCAATCATAATATATTGCGAGCATTTCAAATAAGAGTAAGAATACTTATTACACGAGTTCTAATAATTTAATCTGTGATTAAATGAGTCAATACGTAGAATTCAAATAGATAAGAAAGGATTTCATCAGAATTTATACCTAGGAAATAAGAAACTTCAAGTAATCATGTTGAATTTTATTTGTTACAAACTTGTTCCTCCTCTGGTGACCCGCCTGAGAAATGAAAAATTAATAATAAATAAATAATCTAAAAGCAACTATAGTATTAGAGTAGAAATTATAAAATAGGAATGGAGAACACATACCTGACTCATCCAACAAATCGGAAATACCAAGAAATTTTAAACGTTCTCTTGTCTGTTTGCTAAGCTTTGGTGCGCTTACTGGCCATGGACTCAATTTTTTCATCATAGGGCAATTTTTAATGGTCAAGTCCATCAATAGAGGGAACACAATTCTGGTTTTAATTACTTCAACTTTTTTGATCTCTGAGGTGCCTTCTTCTTCTTCGTCTTCTATTCCAAAAATTGCTTTAATTGATTCACATTCTGAAACACATAGATCTTCCAGAGCCACAAGAGAATTGGCCATTGTAGGTAAGAATAAGTATCTTAATCTCTTGCAATTCTCAACTACAAGTATTGTCAAATTTTGAAAGACACAAATTCCTTTTGGAACCATCCTTGTAATGTGCACCAATTCTGGTAGTTTGTGCAGCCACAATGTTCTTAATCGACCAAGCACACTAATTTCTGCGTCATCATTAGTGACCTTTATACCCTCAAAGTCAAACAATACTTCAAGTGCAGGACAATCCTGCACATTGAGATTATCAAGATTTTGCAGTAACTGAATTGAATCAGATTCTACAATGGACTGCAATTGAACACAAAACCACACCCCCATTGTTGTTAGTTTATGCAGAGATGTTGTTGGCATTTCCTTGCCTAGTAGCATTACTATACAATCCAAGTTATCAGCAAACAACTCCTCCATGTTAGGAAAGTTGACCTGCGAAGTTCAATTAGTTGTAGTCAGCCAAAATTTATCCATTATGCTATCTATATAAATGAATTGCGGAAAGCTCCTGTGTCATTTTATAGAAACTGTATCTATCTATTAATTTGTATTACGAGATACAAATAAATTTAAATTGACTGAAGTTCTCATTTCTTTATTACCTAATTTAATCTCGAAAGTTTGGCTCCAAGAATTACGTTACTCTTTTTATTTCTAAGTTTAATGATTGGAAAATTACTGAGATTTCCTATTCTCTCAATTCTTAATTAAGACCACAGTTCTACAAAACATTTTTGTAATTTGTATGTAGTTGATTGGAATCATGAAAAGCTATAATTATTAACTTAAAATAAAACACAATCTATAAGCTAATTTTGTGTGTGAGGTGCTACGACCATACTGTTTCTCCTAAAATTAGCCCATGTTTGGTTCAAATAAAAAAGTTGATTAAAATTTAAGTCAAATTCAGTAATTAATTTTAACCATATATTACATGATACCCACAACTTATCAACCATACATTTCATTAATTTTTATCAAAATTTACTCAAAATATGTCCATGTTTGGTACCGCTAAAAAATCTTATTAAAATTTAAGTCAATAACCACATATTTCATAGACCTACGTGTTTAAACAACATATTCCATTAACTTTTATCAAAATCTACTAAAAATTTGATTTTAATCTCTATCAAACATGGACATATATTTTTTATCTAAACCAAACAGGGACTTAGATTTTGTTAGAGGGCTCACTCTGATTAATAATATTTGTAATCATAAAAGGAAGTTGAATGACATACCTGGTTGAACATTGTTATTGATTGAGATGTGAAGCTCTTAAATCTACTCAAAAATGACAGGCTGATTTTTTTCAGTTTTGGAAACTCAAGCATTTCGAAAGCTTCGGTAACTTCATTTTCTCGTGTGTCCGTTGAAACGACTTCCTCTAACTTACCACAACCACATATGTCTAGACTTTGGAGATTTACCAGGAATTTTGCGACTGACTCCCGAAACAAGCTTGTAATTGCATTACATTCAGACACCACAACCGTCATAAGGTTACAGAACAATGGAGGTTCAAAGACAACTCTCGGAAGATTTCCATTGCATATCTCTCTTAACTTGGGTAAACTACTCAATTTGAGAGACTCCAATTTACCGAAGGAGCCATTTGGAATAGTGTTGGTGGCATCAATAAGATACTCAAATTCACCCTCTTGTAGAACCAGTGTCTTCAAGTTAATGAAACCATTTACATCTAACTCACTCACAACATTCTTCACTATCTTTGCGTCTTCACCTTCTATTGGAAAGGAACTTCTCAAGTACAGATCTTCCAGTTTCTTCATACCCGAGAAAACACCGGGTAGAAGTGGACATGATAACTCATGAAACCTCAAATCAAGTGACCTTAGGTTGCAGAGATTCGTGAATTGAATGGGAGAATAATCACCGAAAGACTGATAGAAAGAGAGAATTTCCAACTTCTTTAGACCCCCAATAATTGATAATTGAGAATGTATGTTACATTCAATCAAGCACAGAGTTCGAAGACCCGTCAACAATTCGATTGATGATGGAATCTGAATGTACATCCCTTTCAATTCAAGAACTCTGAGTTCTTTCATATCTTTGAAAAAATCTTCGGAAATGATACATTCTCCCATCTCGTCTTCGAAAAATTCTTCCGACTCGCGACATATCACCCGTAACAAGTTAACGTTCTGATATTTCAACCCGCCAGGAAGCTGACCGAGCTTATCAAATGTAATTGAGATGGCACTGTACGACTCATAAGCATCATGTTCTGGCCACTCTATCAAACCAACATGTTTCACCAGATATCCACCTTTGTCTTCATTGGAGAGTGTCTCAGTTCCTTTAAACAACTCTTGCCCCCTTGCATATCTAACCAAATTTTCAATTGGAATATTTTCATCTTCAGCGAATAGAGAACAGAGCAAAAGCAAGTCCCGCTCTTCACTTCCCAAATAGTCGTAGCTAAATCTTATACTTCAGTACAAGTTATTGTCCATTCCTTCCAGATTGGTAGTACCAGAGCTCTGTAACCGTTCAAGTGCATCGCTCCATTTATATACGGCCTTGTTCCCTTTCAGTGCTTTGCCAACAACCACTAGTGCAAGAGGTAGACGTCCACATTCATTTGCAACTTCTTTGGCTTTGCGTATGAGTTCGATATCAGTTTCATCATCAGAAATCCCTGCCGTATCCTTGAAAAGTTGCCATCCTTCTTTTTCATCCAAAACTTCGATTTTGAATTTTCTTTGGGCGTCCATTTTACTACACGTATCTTCAATTCGTGTTGTAAACATAATTTTCAAACCGTTTTGACCATTTGGAGATAGAATTCCTATAGTTCCCAAATCAATTTCATTCCACACATCGTCCAATACTACAAGAATTCTCTTGTCATCGTTACCTTCAAGTCTTTGACAAAGTAGTCCAGCTCTCACGCTAGTTGTCTTTTCTTCAATTTTCAGACCGAGCGCTTCAGCGAGTTGATCTTGAATTTTGTTTATATCTGGATTGTTAGATACTACTGCAAATGCAACCTCCTCAAATAATTTCTCAACTTTGATTTCCTTGATTATTTCATGTGCCATTGTCGTCTTACCAACTCCAGGCATGCCACAGATCCCAATTATGTCGATATCTTTGTCCTGTAGAGCTTTCTTGATTTTCTTTTTAATTGACAACCTTGTTTCGAAACCTTCATGGGAAGTTAGGTTCAACATGTTGGAAAATATTGAATGAAAACTTAAATGAAACCAGTTATTCCATTACACAATTGAATGAAAAGTTTACAATACACAAACGTTTGAAAAATTATTCCATTTCAGTTTCCGTTGCAATACACACATTTCAGATTTCAGTTTCCGTTGCAAGACACAAACGCCACCAACTTCTTCAATGCTGTAACTCCCTTTCCAATGCATTAAAGAGCTGGCTCCTCCTCTATGAGTATAAATAGAGGATCTCCCTCGGTGGAAAACAAGAGAGAAAACACAAAGGAAAAAAAAATTGAGTTTTTTCCTCCATTTCCAGCAGCCCCGTTTGGTCTTTTTTTTTTTTTTTTTTTTTTTTTTTTTTTTTCCTAAAGTTCTTTGAGAGATAGACACGGCTAGTTCATAGGTCGGTAACGTTGTGCAGCGTGTATCGACAACCGATTGTATCCTGGGAATCGAACACCGATCAAAACCTCTTGCACCCGGTGAGGCGGCGAATTCGATTTAAGGAAACTGTGTGAACACGGGCCTTCGGTTTTGGTTTGTTTTATTTTGATTCACCTATTTACCCCTACAAGCTTAAATCGAATTCGGTTTTTGGTGAATCATTTTCTGTTCATCAGTTTCTTTTCCAGTCGTGGTTCATCAATTTCTGCATTTTATTTTCCAGTTCGTGGTTATTGTTTTTCCAGTTTCATGTTTTTTCTATCAGCCTGTTCACCATTTATCTAAAGTTTCATCAAGGTAGTTTGTTTTGTCGATCAAATTGAAAGAAAAAAGAAAAAAAAAATTAACTGGAAGTAAAAAATACGGTCTCTGCATGAGATAAATAGTTTTGCATGGGTTTTAGGTGGTTTTGCATGACTATTGCATGGTTTCATATCATTTGGCAATGATTATTTGACAATTATTAGTAATGATTGCTTCATTATTTGATTGCACATGATTGTTTCATCATTAGAATTGATATATATATATTTTAATGATTGATTTTAATTATTAGTTAATGATTTCTAATTTATTTTAAATGATTGTTAATTTGTTAAAATTTGAAAAAATAATCTGCTCGTCTATTCTGTAGTTTTTTTTTTTCCCGAACAGATTATTTAGATCTCGAATTTATACACGACTTTACAAATTTATAGTTATTCTAAATTATTTGTTGCTTGTTCTAAGGTTCAATGGCATCACATGGAATTGACGATGTGAACAATGGAAGCAACACTGTTGGGACCGCTGTTAACCCTGTGGAAACCATGACTGGCATTCCTCCCATTGACGGGATAATTGGAGGCGAGATTCCTCATGTTGGAGTGAACCCAACTTTGCCTATGGCTGCGGCCTCGGCAATCCAGTTTGGCACAATACCTTTACCAATGCCTAGGGCTGCGGCCTCGGCACCTTTGCCAACGTTTCCAGCTCCATTTCCGGTGAATCATGCAATTCGACCGGATAAGTTTGCTGGCACTGATTTTAAGACATGGCAGAATAAGATGATTTTTTATCTTACTACTTTGGGCCTTGCACGTTTCCTCACCGAGGATGCCCCGGTCGTGGCTGAAAATGACACTGATATGCATAGGCGTGCAGCATGGGATGCATGGAAAAGTGCTGATTTTTTGTGTCGCAACTATGTCTTGGATGGCCTACAGAATTCTCTGTATCACGTGTATGTGGTAAAGAAGTCTGCTAAGGAGCTTTGGGAGTCCTTAGAAAAGAAGTACAAATCCGAGGATGCTGGGTCTAAGAAATTCTTGGCCAGTCGATGCATGGACTTCGAAATGGTTGATTCACGTTCAGTGGTGAGCCAAGTGCAGGAGTATCAAGTGCTCTTGCAAGAAATGCATGCTGAGGGTCTGACTATGTCAGAATCTCTACAGGTGGCTACTGCTATTCACAAGCTACCTTCTCAGTGGAAGGCTTTCAAAAGCTATTTGCAGCATAAGAGGAAAGAGATGTCTTTCGAGGATTTAATTATCAAGCTGCGCATTGAGGAGGATAACAAAAAAGCTGAACGTAAGTCAGGGAATTCTTACTCTGAGAAGGCTAATGTATTGGAATACGGCCAAAGTTCTGGCACTAAGAAAGGTCAATCCTTTAAAGCCAAACAGGGTAATGGAAATTGGAAAGACAAAAAGCAGACCACAAAAGGGTCTCAGTTGAAGCCTACAGGCGGGGTAGGAAAGAAGCCTAAGTTCCAGTTCAATGGAAAGTGTTTCAATTGTGACAAAGTTGGGCATCGATCAGCAGACTGCCGTCAGCCTCGAAGGGATAACAAGCAGCGTCCTCAGGCTAATATGGTTGGAAATGAGAGAGATCATCTCTCAGATGACATGTCTGACCTAAACCTCACGGCGGTGATTACTGAGGTTAATCTGGTGGGGTCTAACCCTAAGGAGTGGTGGCTGGACACTGGAGCCACTTGCCATGTCTGCTCCAATAGGAGCATGTTCACTACTTTTGCACCAGTTACAAATGGTGAAAAGTTGTTCATGGGAAACTCTGCAACTTCTGAAGTGCTTGGTAAAGGCAAGGTGATCTTAAAGATGACATCTGGCAGAGAGCTTACTCTGACTAATGTGCTGTACGTGCCAGAGATTCGCAAGAATTTGGTCTCTGGGTCTCTTCTGAGCAAGAATGGTTTCCGCATGGTCATTGAAGCGGATAAGCTGGTGATTACCAAAATAGGAGTTTATGTTGGGAAAGGTTATATGACTGATGGCCTGTTTAAATTGAATGTAATTGCTGTAACCCCAACTGTTATGAATAATGAGAAAACTCCTTCTGTTTACTTGCTTGAGTCTCCTAATTTGTGGCATGGTAGATTAGGTCACGTAAATTACAATGCATTACGTAGACTAAGCAAACTAAACTACTTGCCTAGGTTTCAAATTGATTCATATCATAAATGTGAAACCTGCGTTGAGGCTAAGCTTACTAGGTCTTCGTTTCATAGTATTGAAAGAAGTACCGAGCCATTGGGACTAGTCCACAGTGATGTGTGTGACTTGAAATTTGTCCAAACAAGAGGCGGCAATAAGTACTTTATTACTTTTGTCGACGATAGCACGAGATATTGTTATGTGTACTTGCTTAAAAGCAAAGACGAAGCTATCGATAAATTCATTCTTTATAAGAATGAAGTTGAAAATCAACTCAGCAAGAAAATAAAGGTGCTACGGAGTGATCGTGGTGGTGAATATGAATCACCATTTGGTGAATTTTGTGCTAAACATGGAATAATTCACCAAACTACTGCACCTTATTCACCTCAGCAAAACGGAATTGCTGAGCGTAAGAATCGAACGTTAAAAGAAATGATGAATGCTATGTTGATTAGTTCTGGATTACCACAGAACATGTGGGGAGAAGCTATTCTTTCTGCGAATTACATTTTGAATAAAGTGTTAAGAAAGAATATGGATAAGACTCCGTATGAACTTTGGACAGGTCGTACACCTTCGTATAAATACTTACGAATGTGGGGGTGTCTTGCGAAGGTCGCAGTGCCTCCTCCTAAGAAGGTCAAGATTGGACCTAAGACAGTTGACTGTGTGTTCATTGGTTATGCACAAAATAGTAGTGCATATAGGTTCCTTGTGCATTACTCGAATGTACCTGATATTTATCCGAACACGATTATGGAGTCTAGGAATGCACAATTCTTTGAGAATATATTTCCTTGTAAATCTCTTAAACAGTTAACTCCTATTAAACGGACTATGGAATCTTCTGCTTCTGGCAGCAGTAAAGATCCAGTTGAAGAAGGTGAGGATGAGGATGAGCCTAGACGGAGCAAAAGGACCAAAAACTTCTAAGACGTTTGGCCCTGATTTTCTCACATACTTGATGGAGAATGATCCTCAAAGCTATAAAGAAGCTATATCTTCTCCAGATGGTCATCTGTGGAAAGAAGCCATCAAGAGTGAAATCGATTCTATCCTACAGAATCATACCTGGGAATTAGTAGATCTTCCACCGGGCTGTAAGCCTTTGGGCTACAAGTGGATCTTCAAGAAAAAGATGAAAGCGGATGGCTCTATCGATAAATATAAAGCTCGGCTAGTAATCAAAGGTTATAAGCAAAAAGAAGGCTTAGATTACTTTGATACTTATTCTCCTGTGTCGAGAATAACTTCTATCAGGATGATAATTGCTATTGCGGCCTTGCGAAATCTGGAAATACATCAAATGGATGTTAAAACAGCTTTCCTAAATGGAGATTTGAATGAAGAAATCTACATGGAGCAACCAGAGGGGTTTTTAGCTCCTGGTCAAGAAAGGAAAGTTTGTAAACTGGTTAAATCACTTTATGGTTTAAAGCAAGCACCGAAGCAATGGCATGAAAAGTTTGATAATGCTATGCTTTCTAGTGGTTTTAGAATCAACGAGTGCGACAAGTGTGTATATGTCAAAGACACTAATGATGGATATGTCATATTGTGTCTGTACGTCGATGACATGCTCATTGTCGGCAGCTCTGATAAGATTATCAAAGCCACTAAGAATATGTTAAACTCAAAGTTTGACATGAAAGATATGGGTCTCGCGGATGTCATTTTGGGAGTAAAAATTACTCGAATACCTAATGGACTTGTGTTATCTCAATCTCATTACATTGATAAGATACTAGACAAGTTCAACAAGTCTGATACCACTGTGGCCAGGACTCCAGTGGATTTAAGTCTCCATTTATCCAAGAACACTGGTGATGGTGTGTCACAGTTAGAATATTCTCGGATAATTGGAAGTTTAATGTATTTAATGACTTGTACGAGACCGGATATAGCATACTCAGTTAGCAGATTGAGTCGCTACACGAGTAACCCAGGTGCTATCCACTGGAAAGCCATTTTCAGGGTGCTACATTATTTAAGGTACACTCGTGATTTTGGACTGCATTATTCTAGATACCCTGCAGTAATCGAAGGGTATGCCGATGCAAATTGGATATCGGATATGTCAGATTCCAAGTCTACTAGTGGATATGTCTTCACTCTTGGTGGTGCAGCTGTCTCCTGGAAATCGTCCAAACAAACTTGCATCGCAAGATCTACAATGGAATCAGAGTTCATCGCTTTGGACAAAGCAACTGAAGAAGCAGAGTGGCTTCGCCAGTTTGTTGAGGATATTCCAAGATGGTCAACGCCCGTGCCTGCAATTTGTGTTTATTGCGATAATCAATCAGCAATTGGTAGGGCGCAGAACAATATGTATAATGGTAAGTCTCGACATATTCGAAGACGACATAATACCATTCGACAACTACTCTCACAAGGTATTATCACTCTGGATTACGTGAAGTCAAAGGATAATATTGCGGATCCGCTAACCAAAGGGCTAACTCGAGAGCTAGTTGAAAAAGCATCGAGGGGAATGGGCTTGAAGCCTATAACGTTGAAAGATATCATGCTGGAAACCCAACCTAGCTGAATGGAGATCCCAGGATCTAGGTTCAAAGGGACAACTAAATCATGTATATCCGTGTAAATCACTGAAAAGGTTCTCCTTCTGCTCATTCCTATGGTATTCACAGTGATTGGAAGATGCAGGTTAAGCTATGCTTTTAATGACCATTAACCATTGTTGTTAAGAGGTCACCTATGTAAGTGTGAAGTGGGGCCGCTTCTATAAGGATTGAGAAGGCTACATCCTTGAACAAACACTTGCAGAACCAGGCGACGTGTTCATGGCCAAAACGAACACAACATTGAGAACTACGCTGTGTCTAGAATGGTCCTGTGTGAGGTCTATTGTCTTGGTTTACACAAATGGCGAAACAGTTCAAGGCATCAGATCCACTGGTTTGCTAGTAATACTCGATAGATTTTTCACGAGGGAAGGTTCAAAGCTAAATGCTACCTATCCTAGGCAGGATTGATTCGTTTTACTCTCTCTCTCTCTTGAGTCTCTATTTCAACAAAAATTTTCATTCATGTGGGGGATTGTTGGAAAATATTGAATGAAAACTTAAATGAAAACAGTTATTCCATTACACAATTGAATGAAAAGTTTACAATACACAAACGTTTGAAAAATTATTCCATTTCAGTTTCCGTTGCAATACACACATTTCAGATTTCAGTTTCCGTTGCAAGACACAAACGCCACCAACTTCTTCAATGCTGTAACTCCCTTTCCAATGCATTAAAGAGCTGGCTCCTCCTCTATGAGTATAAATAGAGGATCTCCCTCGGTGGAAAACAAGAGAGAAAACACAAAGGAAAAAAAAATTGAGTTTTTTCCTCCATTTCCAGCAGCCCCGTTTGGTCTTTTTTTTTTTTTTTTTTTTTCCTAAAGTTCTTTGAGAGATAGACACGGCTAGTTCATAGGTCGGTAACGTTGTGCAGCGTGTATCGACAACCGATTGTATCCTGAGAATCGAACACCGATCAAAACCTCTTGCACCCGGTGAGGCGGCGAATTCGATTTAAGGAAACTGTGTGAACACGGGCCTTCGGTTTTGGTTTGTTTTATTTTGATTCACCTATTTACCCCTACACAACACTTGCACCGGCGGTGGACGATAGCTCAGCCACTCAAATGTGCCTTTCACTTTGAGCTTATCAGCCTCAATAGTCATCTTTGCCAATTTCCTGCTTAATACATAACGAGACTTCAAATTTGGACATCTATTGTATAGACACCGCATTTCAGAGCTTGCTACGCCCTTCAAAACTTCGTTCGCTTTTTCCTCTAATTCATCGACTTTTCGCAACCATGCTGAAACTTCTTTCCTGATGATTTCAGCATTTCTTTCGGCAGCAACAACCTTTTGTTTCACGTCATCTTGCCTATTTTCAAGATCTTTAACTTTATCCCGCAAATTCTGAATGTTACTGTTGTAGAAGAACAAGTACTTGATTTGGCGCAAAACTGGATCCACTGTGTATTCTGCAAGCTTCCCAACAATGGAAAATGCTATGCCCTCTGCCATTATCGGGTTTTTTTTTTCCTTTTTGTCCTACCTTTTACTTTCAATGAGTTTAATGAAATTGCAAATTATTTTCTTGGTTGCTAGTGCTGATGATCTCTGTAGAGTTATTGAGAAAATAACAATAAGAGAACATCTATAATTGTAAAATTTTAGCATTCTCTCCGGTAAATTAAATGAGAAAACAGTGACAAGGGAAGTTACATCTATTCGTTATCATTGTACAACCCATTGTTTTGCTTTCGAACTATCAAATCACAAATTGGTAGCCATAAATCAATATAAATTTTTTTATAGATTTTCATTTGACTTTAACTACTTTTAATGGAAAGAATAACAATTTATCCGAAACGTCTATAAAAATTATTGCAAATAGTTTATTTTATTGAATTATTTATATTTGAAGTACAATATTATACTATTTCACATTATTACTTGCATGATAAAATGATTCAGAAAACATATAAATATGTTTTACAAAATATTAGTAATCTCAATTACAAAAATAAATAAGAAAAGCATCAATACTCGTCGATAAAAGAAAAAATAAGTTTCTCACTATGCAGCAGAAAGAAATAAGAAGAAAGAAATACATAGTAAAAAAAAGTAATAGTTATCATTACATAAGATTGTAGAAAGTTATTAAACTAACAAGAGGAAATTATACAAATCCAAACGTTTCAAGATGTCGGTGCAAAAATCAGGCCCAAAACTATTTTGTGCAAACATCAGGTATTATAAATATATTCATTATTTTTCAATCCCTAATATCCAACTCATTTCCACCGTCTCTCATCTCTCTCTCTCTCTCACTGCGCTCTCTCTCTCTCTCTCACTGCGACAACATCTCATCTCTCTCCCTAATCTCTCTTCTCTCTCAACAATGGCGCCGCCGACCCTGGATGTTTTCAGATCGTCGCCGTGGTGGTTGCTTCTAGATCGTCGCACGGTTGTGGCGGTGTGGTTGTGACTGTAAGGTTGTGGCGGTGTGGCGTGGCGGTGAGGTTGTAGCGGCGCCGGCCGTTTCGGTGCGGCGGTGAGTACAGATGGTCGATGGCGGTTGCTGTGCGATCTTGGGTTGTGGAGGCGACGTTCACTATGAACGGCAACGTCGCGATCTGTCTTCATCTTCGTCTTTTTTTTTTGAAGTGTACGGTGGATTTGGGTGCGGTGGTTAGGGTTGGGTGCGGTGGTTTCTGATCTGGAGGGTTTTCTTTTCTGGTTGTTGGCGTGGTGGTAGATCTACGGTTTTAATGGTGGTGGTGTGGTGGTCAGTGACAGCGGCGGAGATGAAGGTAGGATTAGGGATTTTTTTTGGGTGCTAGGATGGAAGTGGTGGTGCGAGGTGGTGGTGTGCGTTGGGTTGCGAGGTTGTGCTACAGTCGTTGTTGTTGGTGCTGGTGGTGCGACGTGGTGGTGGTGTGCGTTGGGGTGCGAGGTAGTGGTGGTGCGACGTAGTGCTACAGACTACAATCATCATTGTTGCGATGTTGGCAGTGGTGGTGGGTGAGTGGGTGTTTTTGTGTTGGGTCTGCCGGTGTGCCACAGTGGCTCTGGCAGTGGTTGTGATGGTGGTGATGGGGCTGTGTGATGGTGGTCATGGCAGTAGTGTTGCTGTTGGAGGTGGTGGTGGTGGCGGTGCAGGCGGTAAGTGATGGTGTGGTGGTGAGGCGTTGACGGTGGTGGTGGTGGATTGGCTGTGGGGCGTCTGTGACCAACAATTAGGCTCACGTGACTAACTATTTAGGCGTATGTGACCAATTATTCGGCTAATATGTGACTAAATATTAGGTGTATGTGACTAAAAATAATTCGTGACCAACAAACTGTGACTTACGTGACTCATAGATAAAATGTGACCCATAAATTGAATGATATGTGACGTCGAAATAATATGTGACCTATAAATTTTTTGTTCTGTGACCTAAAAAATAATCCGTGACCACAAAATTAAAAACATGTGACCTAAAAAATATTCTGTGACCACAAAATTGAAAACATGTGACCTAAAAAATATTCTGTGACCACAAAATTGAAAACATGTGACCTATAAAATAATCTGTGACTATAAATTTTTTGGTTTGTGACCTCGAGATAATCTGTGACTTGCAAAAATTTTGATTTGTGATCTCGAAATAATTTATGATCAATTAATTTGACAATATGTGACTAATAGTTAAATTGTGACCTATAATTATGTATATGTGACCATTATTTGTATAATTGTGACCTTATTTTATTTAATTAATAAATATTTTTAATTAATTAGACAAAAACCTGATTTTTGCATTAACCAAACTTAAAACTTGATTTTTGAACTCTACATACTTAATACATGGTTTGTGAATTCTTCCCAACTAACAATAAACCAATATAAAAAATTTAATTACAAATCAATCTACTTTAATAAAATCTTATAAGAATTTAAATCAAAATTGATTCTTTCAAAGAAAATTGAGATAAACAATGAATAAGAATAGAGAGAAAATAAAAACGGTGAATGTTAGAAAGAGAAAAAAAAACACACTAATATTTTCAAAAAAGAGAGAAATTAGTGATATGCTTTTCAATAAAAAAAAATGATAATTAATCACATGTATAGGGTTTGAAGAACGAAAGATGGAAAAGAAATTACATAATAAAATATATATGCGAATGGGAATAAATTTGTAATATTTTTTATTTGTATTTTCTACGTAAAATTTAATAAGCTGTAAAAGTCTTTAAAAGTTATTAATATTTTGAATACCTGTGAGTTTTAAGAACTTTAAAGTTTGATTTAATATTTCGTTACCTTTTAAACCTGAGACTTCTAGTCTTAAAAAGTGTTATATTTAATACATCTACATATTTTATTAAATCTATAAAAAAAAAGCCTTTAATAGTCTCAAATCCTCTTATGATTTTTATTTTTATTATTATTTTTTTTCGTCTTTTTCCTATTTTGCTGTGTGTTCTTGATAAATTTTTGGTGTTAATCGCATCACTATCTAGAACAAGTTGGTACGTTGTTCCGTAATGATGATAACAAGGCAAGGCAACAATTAAAAGATCCCCGTTTATCTTTATTTTAGTATTATTAACTTTTGAAATACGAAAAATATGAAAATAAAATAAAAAGATTAGATATGGAAGGGAAATTCGAGGCACGGAATATGTTCTCCATCCTCGTTCCATTTACTATTTTGGTCTGGTAACGCGAGTCGGGTTGAGTCAGGGCAGAATTTTATCATTTGTATCATTCAAATGGGAGATTATTGAAAAAGTGAGAACAAAATCTCCAATCGATTAATGCCTATTTAGTCCCCATTAAATTAAATTAATTTTTTTTTAATTTTTAACCACACAATCTTTCATATAAAATATTACAAATAAATCGAAATTTTTTTCAACCATTTATTCTTATAAAAATACTATTACACCCGTCAAAACTTGAAATAATGGAGGTGAGGGCTAAATATGAATTTTGGGCAATGAGGTGAATTATATGTTGAACACTCCATAGAAAAGTCAAAAAATGGTAGCTGTCTTGGTCAGAATGATGCAATAATTTCAAATGTGGGGACCACAAATTATAAAAATGGAAATGAAAAATGAATCAGTCTATACGTACAGGGATTTAAAATTTCTGTACTTATCGAGCACACTCATTCATGGGGATGGGGGGGAATTTTTTTACAATATTTTATACATTGAACCCACTTCTATGTGAGTGAAATTTCAAAAATCTGTCAAAATTCTGGTAAAAATTCCCTATATATAAAGAATTTTTCATGAAAAATATGCAAATAATGGGGGGCCAAACAGACATTTTACCATTTAGGCCCCATTAAAAATCATTAATTTTTCAACCTTTTCAAACGTTGTCGGGCCCCACGTCTGAATGATAGCAGCCAGTACAATTATTGGTTCACATAAGTTTGAAAACTCTGAAAATGATATGTGTCCCTAGTTTTGCCATCTGGGTTGGGACCATGATATTAGTACATAATTAACTGTACATAAGAGATATTCACTTCCTCACATGAGGATAGACCCCACTTAAATTGGGTTGTGTTATTATGTACAACAAGTGTTATTCTTTGGGTTGATTGAAGGCAGGGGTAAAAATGGCATTGCACAAGTAAAACGGAGGGTATACATGTTAATGGATTCCAACGATTCAGTGTATTTTTTTATTTTTTTTTTATTCTCTGGCATTTGAAATGACATGAACAGATGTGGATACAGTTGTGTCCACTAAGTTGGGTTCAATAATGAGCCAAAACGTGAAATAACGAGAATTAATGGGGGCCAAACGGTAAATCATAACTAGAGTCAATTTTTTTTATTCATTTCCTATAAAAAAAAAAAAACATTAATTTACTAAAAGAAAATTAGAGTAAAAAATTTGCATTTAAGTAGTTATAACCCCCGTTTGGCCCCATTACATGTAATGAAAATGAGAAAAATAATGTTCTTTTTAAAAATAAGTGGTTAAAAATGAAGAAAATAAATTTCGATTTATATTTAATATTATTTTATGGAACATTGTGTGGTTGAAAATTGAAGAGAAAAAAATAAAATATAATGAAAAATAATTTAATGGGGATTAAACAGGGCATGTTTCCGTTATTTTTATACTTTTCATTCATAATTAGATTGTGTTTTCGGATTAATGAATATTTTGATGGTAAATGTTACTTTCTTATTTTTTTCTTCTTTTGGGTAGATTTATTGAGTATGGGTTTGAAGGAAAATAATTTGTGATTTAAATGTTGTTGTATCTTTTGTGGTTCAAAAACAGTGTAGGAAAATTGAATTTTAAAAAAATCTATATCAAAGATTTCCAACAACAAAATATGAAAAATTAATAATAATACATAAAACACAGATAATACACTATTCTATCCTTTAAATACAGATAATACAAGCAGATTTACCAGGAAATTTATAGTTAGGAAAGTAACAATCTTGTTTTTGAAACCTTTCAACAGATCTGTTAACAAGATGTAGTCCTTTGTGCATCATGGAAAGCTAAACTAGGTGTAGCCTCATAAATCAATAATTGAATGTCAATACTTCGTAAGTCTAATTTAAATTAGCCTTCTGTGTTATGTTGATGAGGCATAAAAACGCGGTGGGAATACCTACCTTGTGCTCCGAGCCCGAGGACGCCAACCTACTGCAGTCACTCCAATGAACAATGCTGGAAAAATTAAACTAAATTAAGGAGTAAATACATGAAGGGGAGAAAGATTGAATAAATGTAATTAGGAAAAATCATTGGAAGTACCTACCTTGTGATCCGAGGATGCCACACGCCCTATTTCAATAACACAAGCTTCTCGGTCCAGTTGAAATGTGTATAATAACAGAGAAAATAAAATAGAGAATGATACTTAGTATTATTTTAATTACGTATCTATCACATAAGTGTAGAGATAGAAGACTTATGTTTTATGTTGACAAATAGTAATGAAGAGAATGACACTTTGTTTTATACCGTGAAGTTTGGCACTGTGGAAAACTTGCTGATTGAATTATTGGTGCAATGCCATTGGTGCAGGACTCTTGGCTCGGATCTGTGTTTGTTTGAAAACGTCTTGGACTGTTGATCTAATTAATGGAGGGACGAGGTGAATCATATGTTGTTATATTGATAAATAGTAATGAAGAGAATGACACTTTGTTTTATATCGTGAAGTTCGGTACTGTGGAAAACTCGCTGATTGAATTATTGGTGCAATGCCATTGGTGCTGGACTCTTGGCTCGGATCTGTGTTTGTTTGAAAATGTCTTGGACCGTTGATCTAAAGAATGGAGGGACGAGGTGAATCATATGTTGTTATGTTGATAAATAGTAATGAAGAGAATGACACTTTGTTTTATATCGTGAAGTTCGGTACTGTGGAAAACTCGCTGATTGAATTATTGGTGCAATGCCATTGGTGCTGGACTCTTGGCTCGGATCTGTGTTTGTTTGAAAATGTCTTGGACCGTTGATCTAAAGAATGGAGGGACGAGGTGAATCATATGTTGTTATGTTGATAAATAGTAATGAAGAGAATGACACTTTGTTTTATATCGTGAAGTTCGGTACTGTGGAAAACTCGCTGATTGAATTATTGGTGCAATGCCATTGGTGCTGGACTCTTGGCTCGGATATGTGTTTGTTTGAAAATGTCTTGGACCGTTGATCTAAAGAATGGAGGGACGAGGTGAATCATATGTTGTTATGTTGATAAATAGTAATGAAGAGAATGACACTTTGTTTTATATCGTGAAGTTCGGTACTGTGGAAAACTCGCTGATTGAATTATTGGTGCAATGCCATTGGTGCTGGACTCTTGGCTCGGATCTGTGTTTGTTTGAAAATGTCTTGGACCGTTGATCTAAATAATGGAGGGACGAGGTGAATCATATGTTGTTATGTTGATAAATAGTAATGAAGAGAATGGCACTTTGTTTTATATCGTGAAGTTCGGTACTGTAGAAAACTCGCTGATTGAATTATTGGTGCAATGCCATTGGTGCTGGACTCTTGGCTCGGATCTGTGTTTGTTTGAAAATGTCTTGGACCGTTGATCTAAATAATGGAGGGACGAGGTGAATCATATGTTATTATGTTGATAAATAGTAATGAAGAGAATGACACTTTGTTTTATATCATGAAGTTCGGTACTGTGGAAAACTCGCTGATTGAATTATTGGTGCAATGCTATTGGTGCTGGACTCTTGGTTCGGATCTGTGTTTGTTTGAAAATTTCTTGGACCGTTGATCTAAATAATGGAGGGACGAGGTGAATCATATGTTGTTATGTTGATAAATAGTAATGAAGAGAATGACACTTTGTTTTATATCGTGAAGTTCGGTACTGTGGAAAACTCGCTGATTGAATTATTGGTGCAATGCCATTGGTGCTGAACTCTTGGCTCGGATCTGTGTTTGTTTGAAAATGTCTTGGACCGTTGATCTAATTAATGGAGAGATGAGGTGAATCATATATTGTTATGTTGATAAATACTAATGAAGAGAATGACACTTTGTTTTATATCGTGAAGTTTGAAACTGTGGAAAATTCTCTGATTGAATTATTGGTGCAATGCTATTGGTGCTGGACTCTTGGCTTGGATCTGTCTTTGTTTGAAAATGTCTTGAATCGTTGATCTAAATAATGGAGGGATGAGGTGAATTATATGTTGGACAATCCATAGAAAAGACAAAATATAGCAGCCTCTTGATCAGAATGATGCAACAATTTCAGACGTGGGGACCACAAATCATGAAAATAAGAATGAAAAAGGATGCTTTACGCCCACTAATTGTTATCATTTTCTGTAAAACTGTGTTTTCCTAAATGGTTTCAAAAGCCAGTTTTAAAAGTGGAGACCCATCTTTTACTTGGGCTATCCACGTGATGCAATGTCATTGGTGCTGAACTCTTGGCTCCGATATGTGTTTGTTCGGAAATGTCTTGGACCGTTGGTCTAAATAATGGAGGGAGGAGGTGCATACTTTTCATCATTTTTCCACCACACATTTTTCCATCAATCACTATTCCAAAAATTCTATTCTCGTTAAAATCAACATCAAACACATATATGTTGAACACTCCATAGAAAAGTCAAAATATAGCAGCTGTCTTGATCAGAATGATGCAATCATTTCAGACGTGGGGACCACAAATTATGAAAATAAGAATGAAAAATATGCAAATAATTTCTGTAATAACAATAAGAGCCTATTTGATTGGCCGTAGTTTTTCGTGAAAGGTGAAAAATGTTTTCCTGATTTTTACTATTTACCTGTTTGATTGCACTAAAAGCCCGTTTGATTCGATTAATTTGTCATGGAACTAGAAAAAACTTTTGATTATTTGATTAGCTAAATTTGTCATGGAAAATGTTTGTCACCAACTTCTAATGTACAATCCCTTGAAGTACAAAAGTAGGAAAATATTTTCTTATAATTTTGGTGGGAAATTATTTTCCACCTTATTGGGTGTTTTTTTTTTTTTTTTTATACTTTTTGGCAATGAAAACATATTCTAAATCCAATGGTAAAAAAAAATTATCCCAAAAATAACCATTTGCATGAAAAACAAAGCCAAACAGATTAGGTGAAAAATTATACCAATCAAACATTATTAATTATAATTCCCTCTAAAACAAATTCTAGGCAAATCACTTCCCTGTCAAACATTTTATTTGTCATTCATTTTCCATCTTTCTATCAAACGGACCCTAATTTTCCAGGGAAAACGTTTTCCAAGATACAAACGGTTGATGCACAAAAACAGGAAAACGTTTTTTCACCATAGTGGTGGGAAAACGTTTTCTAGCTTTTTAACAATTTTTTTTTTTAGCAATTGGAACACATTCCAAAGTCAATGGTAAAAAAAATTATTCATTTAATTGACAATTTGTGTAAAAAATAAAATCAAACGAAAAATTTGTCATGTGAAAAATTATATCAATCAAACACCATAAATTAAAATTTTCTGTAAAATATTTTTTAGATAATTTAATTTTCTATCATTTATTTTTTTTCGTCCATTTTTCACCCTTGCAATCAAATAGGTCCTAAGGGAACATCTATAATTGTAAAATTTTAGCATTCTCTACGGTAAATTAAATGAGAAAACAGTGACGGAAAGTTACATGCATTCGTTATCATTGTACAACCCATTGTTTTGCTTTCGAACTATCAAATCAGAAATTGGTAGCCATATATCAATATAATTTTTTATAGATTTCCATTTGACTTTAACTACTTTTATTGGAAAGAATAAAAATTTATACGAAACGTCTATATAAATTATTGCAAATAGTTTATTTTATTGAATTATTTATTTTTGAAGTACAATATTATACTATTTCACATCATTACTTGCATGATAACATGATTCAGAAAACATATAATACATTTTTTAAAAATATTAATAATCTCAATTCGAAAAATAAATAAGAAAAATAAGAAAGGCATCAATACTCATTGATAAAAGAAAAAATAAGTATCTCACAATGGAACAAAAAGAAAAGGAAAAAAATCCATACTATGGGTAAAATAAAAAAATATATAGTACAAAAAATTAATATTTATCATGTCAAGCTTGCAGAATGTTAGAGTGCGTTTGGTTTCTCGTTTTGATGTCATTTTCAATTTTTAGTTTTCTAAAATATTAAAATCGTGTTTGATATGTTATTTTCAAAAATGTGTTTTCGAAATCAAGAAAAATTTTATAACATAAAACTCAAAACAAGAGAAATGAAATTAAAATAATTAGAATTAGTATATATGTACATAATAGATTACATCCCCCTCACATGGAGGGGGCCCACACATAATTAAATATTCGTGGGCCTCCCTCCATAAGAGGGGGGTGTAGTCTATTATGTACACCATGAGGTGTACATATAGACTAACCCAGATAATTAATAAAATCATACAAAACCTACCCAAAGACAACTTTAAAATTTATATTTTTTTATTACATATTAGCATAAAATTGATGTCTTACTAAATAATCAAATTAATTGAAAAAAAAATGTCATAAGTGTTGACCTATGGTTAATTATGACCTTATTGTTTTGATTATAACAAACAAATCATCTTTGTTTACTAACAAATTGAATTGAGTATTTAAGCTTTCAAAGCCATCGAAAGGATTTTTCATACTCAAAGTGAAGCGTTAAACGAGTATTCAAGGCAAATCATTCAAGACAATAGCAAATGGCATATGACGATCGACTTGGAACTTAACAGAATCGCAAATCAATATACAAGTCAAAATGAGGCTCGAAGAGAATAAGAACATTGAAGAAAGAGTTATTTATCAAACGTCGTTATATATGTAAAAGTATAACTCATCAATATTTAGCAAGTGCATAAAGCTCAAATTATATTTTTCATATTTCATCCATTGCATGAAATTGAGTTTGCAAAAATCAACATTTTGATGGAAGAAGGAAATTAGGATTTTTACACATTTCGGTCGACCGAAATGTGTACCGGTCGACCGAACCATGTTCGACCGAACTCTTCCGTTGGTCAGCCGAAATTTCAAATGTTTAAAATCTTGTAACGGCTACGAGTTCCGGTCGACCGAAAGTGCTCAACCGAAACTGCCTGAACCTCACTTCTTCATCTATAAATAGGACACTATTTTGGCATTCAATACAACCAACCTACAAGAGATTTTAAGAGAGCTTATTTATTGAAAGGCATTGTATTTATTTAGTTTGCTCTTTTATTTCATTTATTACAAAGAATTTCTTGATAGATCCAAAAACTTGTTTTCATCTACTCTATCAAGAAATTTCTATAGCAAGAAAGCTTTGATCTCATCTATGTTCTATTCTTGAAAAAGGTTTTCTTTGCCAACACTTATATTGAAGTGTAAATCTCTCTAAATACTTAACTTGTATTATTTTGTTGAGAGAGATTGATTGGTTGAAAACTTTGATATGAAAGCACAAACTATTTCATTATCATCATCTATCAAAGTTTACTTCATAAACACTTGAGCTTTACTATTTGCTATCTATTGAAGTGTTATCCTAACTCTCTAAATACTTGACTTGATTATATCAATTGTTAAGAGAGTTCTTTCTATTGTAAAATTATCATTTACTTTGTGACGGTTTCGAGAGCCTTGTGAAAACTCGATTGTTGTTAAGGACTAGGTACTCCTTGTTGTAAGTTACCTAAGGTTAAGTGCACCTTGTTGTAAGTCACTTAAGGTTAAGTGCACCTTGTTGTAAGTCACTTAAGGGTAGGTGCTCCTTGTTATAAGTCACCTAAGGAATTGGTACTCCTTGTTGTAAGTTACCACTTTAGTGAATTTGGCCTTGCTCGTGACGGAGAGCTTGGTAACGGGGACGTAGATCACATTGTGTTCGAACCCCTTTAAATTGGTGGTTATCTTTACATTATTGCACACTTTACTTTACATTGTCATTTATTTTGTGCAATATCTATACTTGAACTAAGTTAACAAATTGCATATTTACTTGTTGTATTACATTTAGCATTTGTTATTTGTGTTTTGAGTAGTTTTGAGACTAAGTATCGAAAAAGTTTCAAAAACCAATTCACCCCCCTCTTGGTTAGTTAATCTTGGGTTATCAATAAGACTATTTCTAAATTTTTTAAACCAAACGTATTTTCTAATTTTTTGTTTTGAAAAACAATTTTTTAGAATGACAAACCAAATGCGTTTTCTGCAATCTTAAAATAATATCTCAAAATAAAAAACAGAAATGCAAACTAAACGTATTTGAAAGTTATTAAGCTAACAATAAACCAATATAAAAGAATTTAATTACAAATCAATCTACTTTTTTAATAAAATCTTATAAGAATTTAAGTCTCAAATTGATCTTTTTCCAAGAAAAATGAGATAAACAATGAAAAAAATAGAGAGAAAAAATAAAAAAGGAGAATGTTAGAAAGAGAAAAAAAAACTAACAGGTTGAAAGGAGAGAAAACACTGATATGTTGTTAATTAAAAAAATTAATAATTAATCATAGTTATAAGGTTCGTAGAACGAAAGATGGAAAAGAATATTATAGAATGATTTTTTTTTCCTTTTGCTAAAGTCTTTCAAAATCTCTTGAATGAGTGACAAACAAATTGTAAGATTTTTATTTGTATTTTCTATGTAAAAGTTAGTAAGTTGAGAATTTTGTAAGGCATTGGAAGGACTTTAAAGTTTTAATTTAATACTCATCATTTTTCAAGACTTTTAAAAAGTCTATAAAAAACTACATTGAATACAGTTAGATATTTTAAATAAGTAAAAGTATTTAAATACAACTAGATATTTTATATTCTCTATAATTTTGTTTGACTATGTGTTCTAGGTGCATTTTGTTGCTAATCGGGTCACTGTCTAGGATCAGTAGATATTTCATTCAACAAGGATGACAACAGGACGGGACGAGAATTATAAGATCCCCATTTCATTATTTACCAATATTTTTATTATTTTCTATTTTTGAAATACGATTGAAATTGAAAAAAATATGAAAATAAAATAAAAAGATTTAATATGGATAGAGCAATTCGAGGCACGGACTATGTTTTCATCCTCATCCCATTTGCTATTTTGGTCAAGGTAATGAGGGTCGAGTCAAGCAAAATTTTATCACCCGTATCGTTCAAACGGAAGATCATTGAAAACAAATGAGAATAAAGTTTCAAATCGATTAAAAGCCTGTTTGAACCCCATTAAAAGGTTAAGAAAGCATTTTGGAATAGTAGATTGATGAAGAATGTGTAGCTAAATTTTTTTTAAAAAAAATTGAATTTGCGTGTAATATTATTTTATTGAAAAATGTGTGATTAAAAAGAAGAGGAAAAAAAATGGAATCAAACAATGGCTGAACATGAAGTAATGACAAACTTTTAAGGGCAAAAACTCAAAAGTGACTTTAACCCCCAAAAGTAGGGCTGGACATGGTCCGGTTCGATTTTGAAGAGAATCAAATTGAACCAAAATTTTTGGGTATTTAGTAAATGGAACCGTCGTGTCCAAATATAATTATGGACCCGTTCGGGTTCGGTTCGATTCGGTTCGGTTCCGTTTGATTTTGTACCATTATTAAATTTTTTAACATTTATAATAAAAATAACTAATGACACGTTCAATCTTACTTTTATAAATTGACGTAGTTCAATTTAATAACATATAAATAACAAGTTGTACGATAAGATTAATTTACAAATGTATACAAATACCAAAAAGTAAATACTAATACTACAATATCGGTGATTCATTCCATATCAATAATTCATTTGTTTTAAACATTCAAATCTACATAAAATAAAGAAATATAAATTAGAAGTTACAAAGATAAAAATACTTTAAAGTATTGTTAATACTTACCAACTATTTGTTAATTGAAAATAATTTGTTAATTTATTTAGAAAAAGTTACATAATTTGATTTATATAATATAAAAAAATTTAAAAAGATTCGGTTCTTGTTCGTTTCTTCGGTTCTTGGTTTAGAATCGAGAACCGAACAGAAACTTTCGGTTCTAGATTTGGGTATCCGTTCGAGTATTTAATTTTAGAAGAATCGCTCGATTCGGTTCGGTTCGACTCGATTTCGGTTCGATTCGGGACTTTTGTCCAGTCCTACCCAGAAGATAAAAGAATAATTCTTGTAGTGCTGTCAGCACTACTTGTGCACATGTAGCATATTTGAAAGATAAATAATCATCTTCCATAGTTATTATTCAAAACATGCTTTTGTGATGAAAGTTGGCTAAAAAATCAGTAAACTAAAAATGGATAATTAAAAAGCAAATTTAAATAGATGCAAATATATAAATTTTGTAAAATAAAATAGGGGGGGGGGGGGGTGTGTGTGTGTGTGTGTGAGAGAGAGAGAGAGAGAGAGAGAGAGAGAGAGAGAGAGAGAGAGAGAGAGAGAGAGAAACATTAGATTTCCCCTGTGTGTGTGTGTGTAGGTGAGAAACATTAGATTTCCCCTTTCGTCCCTATAGTTTTAGTTTTTGGTCAACAATGCCCTTTTTCATTCTTCATGATTCACATTAATTCATGCATTAAAATTTTTATGGTTTACTTTTTTATGTTTATTATTCTAGCAATAATTAACTTTTAGACTCATTTCCTTTAAAAACATTAATTCAAATGAAAAAATTAAATTTAAAAGAACTGAAAGTTCACATTATAAATGCATATAGTTTTTCACGGAAAATGTGTTTTTGAATAATAATTTTTCAGGGAAAATGTTACTTACAGCTATGTCCTCACTAATTATTGTCACTTTCGTATTTTTATTACTACACTTTATTCTTTTCTTCCTGTTAGTTCTACCAGATCAAAAAGCAAAGGATCAACTTTGCATCTAATTTGACAGCAAGCAAACAAATAATATAAACTATGAATTTGAACAATATTCTTTTACATTTCAAGAGGATAGGAATAAAATTCTGTACAATTGAATCCCCCAACCATCCAATGTGGTTTTTATTAGCATAGACATTCTATTTTTCTTTTTCACATAGTTACGACAATTAAACATTTGGTGAACCCATAGGACAATTTGATGAGAATATTTACTGGTCTAGATTCATTGTCTCTCTAGTTTACAATAGATATAAGTGGATAAGATTTTTGTTTATTTCCGTGGCTAAGTGAATCTATGCAATGAATTTAATTAATTAAGTAAACTTTCTTCTTCACATTTTTTAGTAACTGTTAAGCCTCGTCGTACAATGCTCTTATTATTGGCTACATTGCAACCAATTAAGGAAAAAACAAGAATTCACCTAAGCCCGGCAATCTACATTACTTTGCTCACCTGGCCTAATCAAAGCCATGAACAAAAGAAGCCAAAGTGAGCTAAATGCCCTAGCCGACCCGACAAGATGCGTGAAGGCCAAACCTTTGTGTTCGAGGTGAATCATTATGATCGTATTTTTGAAGCTATGAGCCTTCAATTCACAAGGAATCCTTCATAGATTCGCCTCATTAAAGAGATTTTTTTGTATATTTAATTGATTTGACATATTTAAAACAAATGCCTCTTAGTCAACTTTTCATATTATTGATCCAGGCTACATGGTGGCTACTTTCAGAATCATTTAATACCACCTCAACTTAAGACAATGGAGGTGACAACTATGACATTGATGCTCAATCGTTAAGATGGGGCTACATGCCATCATTCAATGGTAATCACCTTTCATATTTTATAAAGTGAATTCATTTCATCCAACGGTAGTCATGCTATAAAGCTAATTCCTTTAAATTCCTACATGATTAACTTAGAACAGTTATAAAGTGAATCTAATAATTTAGTCAAATCATGAATCCATAGACTTTCAATAAAATATTTGTTATGTATGATTTCTGTGAAATTATTTCCAACAATTTCTACAACAAATGTGTTTATATATTGAATTATGTTTTCGAGCGTCACATTATCAATTTTTTACCAATAATTATATAATTATTTGAATAAAAAAATCTCGCAATACAATTACAAAGTCATATGTTGTATGCTAGTAGTTATTCAAAGTATAACCAATAGTCATGTTATAGTGCAACATTACTCAATTCAAAGTGTGGGAGAATTGTTGCCAGAATTGTATGGTTACTTCTTCTTTTTTCTTTTTTCGTTTTTTGGTCAAGGTCTAATAAGGAAGCCCAGTGGGAAGCCTAAAGGGGAACTCACTTTTTCATACAGGTTTACTGAGAAAGTTGCCGGTACGGCGCCACCAGTTCTGCCCCCTGTTGCGACAAAAGTTAAAGATGATAAGCCTGTCACCGCTTTTCCAGCGAATCCGATTATGGCGGGACCCAGTACTATATATCCTCCGCCACCGCCTATATAGGCGGGTATCCTCCTTATCCAATTGCTGAGGGAAATGCACAGTATCCACCCCCGCCGCTGCCGCCTGGAGGATATCCTCCTCCTTCGTCAGGATATGGGTACCCTCCACCCTCTTATGGTGGATACCCATAGCCGCCGCCGCCAGGATATGGGTATACTCAACCACCACCACCTGGGTATGGCTATTCGCCGCCGCCGGTGGTACAACAGCCACCAAAAAAGAACAAATTTGGCATGGGACTAGGTGCCGGACTGCTAGGAGGTGCTATTGGCGGGTTGTTAATTGGAGATATGATTTCGGATGCAGGGGATTGTGGCTTTGATGGTGGATTTGATTTTTTATTTTACATTTTCTTTATTTTGTTGTTATTACATTTTAGTTATTATTATTATCAATATATGTATATTTCATATTTGGGAGCTGCCAACCTTTTACCTTTTGGAGTAATTTGCACATGTATTTATATGATGCAAGAAAGTTGTGAAATAATTTTATATCATCAAAATGTTATTAGATGATTAATTGGAACGGGAGAATCATTTATATTGGTTCAAATATGTATTAGTATAGCCCTTAACTCGATTTTATTAATTTTACTTCTATATATTTGTTCAAATGCTCGAAAATTGAGGACTCATTAGTCAAAGAAGACCATGAGTAATACGTGCATCTTGCTTGATGAGCATTAGTGATGAAGGCATCATAAATTGGTTCACGAGCTTAGTTGCTGTCTTGCATCTTATCTAAGGGATTGCAACAATTATTTACTAACTCTAAACGATTATGGAACACCATAGCATGCAATTTTCGCCTAGATCCACAAGTAACGAGCTTAGTTGCTGTCTTGCATCTTATCTAAGGGATTGCAACAATTATTTACTAACTCCAAACGATTATGGAACACCAAAGTATGCAATTTTCGCCTAGATCCACAAGTACAAATCCTTGTTCTCTTTTCCAAACTTGAACTACTTGAATTGATATGCATGTAGGTGTGTGTATCTTGTTATTCTTCTTTCTTTTGCATAGTGTGTACATGGGATTAAAGAGAACTTTAATCCTCTAATTTGATCTTTTCATTGGTAAACTTCACCAAGCCACCAAGTCTTCTTACTAAGTCAAAATAAATGGAGTAAATAATACAATTCAAGAAAATTCGTAAAAGGATTCTGCCTTTGTTTGATGGGGATTAATATCAAATTTTTAGAGATTTGATAATGGTTGTGGGTCCCATGAAATATATTGTTAAAATTAATTTTTGACTTTGATTTAAATTAAAATCTAAATTTTAATCCCTACCAAATAGGAGCTCTATATATAGTGACCATAAGCGAAGAATAAAACACTAAAAAAAAATTTCCATCTAAAATTATTTTTGCAGATCTAAACCATTAATGAAAAGAATAAAAAAATTATGATAATTAACAAAAAATTATTGGTAAACAATTATGTTAGTTCAACTATGGGAAACAACCTTGAAGATTCCATTAGTCTTACTCTTACATGTGAAATAACAAACAAAACGAATAATTGGAGTGGAAAGAATCTAGAGTCATGCTGCTAGCTTGGTCAAATGATACGAATATAAATAATTTTTTCAAATTGGTTTGTGCTATCGGCATGTCTCGTCCCCTTTTAGGGAAATTATATTTGCTATGAAATTAAAGTTCAAAAAATATTAGGAAGATTTGCTTATGTTATTTTCTTTAGCATGCATCATGGACTTTCGATACAATTTATCAAATACTAAATATGTAATTGATCAGATTTGAAAAGTTATAATTTTTAATATACCTATCACATATAGAAATCTAGAACAAATTTCATGTGAAATGTATAAATTATATGCACAACGAATGAGTACAAATATTAGTCAAAATTTATTGTGTGTTGAATTACTTGATTATTTTAATCATCATAAGCCTAGTAATGCATCAATTTAAAAAAGTTCGGAAGAAGTAATTGACTTCTGGCGAAAGTACGAATGACAATGACCAATGATTTCTGCTATTGTCAAAGACATACTAACACCTCCAATTAGCATTGTAACTTCGAAGTCTGCTTTTAGTGCAGGTAAGAGTGTTATGTCTAAGGTCAGGAGCTAACTGAAAAAAAAAAGATATTTTGAAAGTAATAACGTGCGTGAATGATTGATTGATAAGATGTTCATTTTCGACTACAAAATAAATATGTCAAAATTGCATGTCATCAGGTAAGTGATATTTAATTTTACTATATTAATAAAATTTGTTATTTTATAAAATTGTTTTTAAAAAATTGTACATGTAACTAATTGTTTGCATACAATTTTTAACTCCATCTATTAGAAATTTAAGTAGTCGATCCCAATTTCAAATAAAAAGATAGGGGGTCTTACATGAAAAAAAAATAGGGAGCTTGCGGGCCAAAGCTCTGCTCGACCCACGAGCTTGATGGTCGAGCCAAGCTTGGCCCTAAAGGAACGAGCCGAGCAATGTTCCAAATCAACCACGAGCTCGGCTCGTATAAGACTGAGCCGACTCGACTTGACCCGACCCGACCCATTGCCATTGCTAGAACTTAGGCTTGGGTTCTCTCCCTTTTCACAACAAATAAAGCTAACACGAGCAAGTTTGATATTTTGTTAGTTGGAGTTCTTTGTTTGTTTAACAATTTTTAGGGACAATATCATTTTTTGCATGAGTTCAACCTCACGAGCTCGAATTTATCTACAACTTGAAGACTTTATTCTTTTATGTCTCGTTGGAAGACAAACTTTTAGCCTTTACACACATTTTTAATTACAACAAGATATAACTAATTTTTTTTTTTTTTTTTTTTATCATATTCAAAGTAATTTTAAGAAACTCTCTATTTATAAAAACATCTTATGTATAATAGAAAATATCTTTATATTAGTGCTTGTTTGGGATAATTTAAAAAGTTGAGGTCAAAGTTAATAATTAATTTTAATAATACATTTCATGGGATCTAAAGCTTATATCTATTTTTCAATCACACATTTCATAAATTTTATCTAAATTTGCTAAAAATAGTTATCTTAAATTTTATTAAACAACCCCTTAAGAGTAATTTTTTATATGCTTTAACAATATTATCTATTTTGACTATTCATTTTACTTTTCTCAAGAAACATTCATCGAGTTATCCTAATCTTTTAACAGATTCCTTTTATGTCTATGATAAAAAAATCCAAATATGATTTGAATAATTTAAGGATTAGACTGTTGGAATATCTAACTTATTAAATGCAATAATTATAAGTTCCCATTTGGGCACATTATTTCATATTATATTTTTTTTCTCTATTTTTCAACCACACAATCTTTCATAAAATAATATTACACGTAAATCTAAATTTTTTCTTTCTTTTTTAACCACACATTAGATTTTATAAAAATTGATTTTTTCGATACGCAGTTAAAAAATAAAAAAATGGATTTACGTGTAAATTTATTTAGCCCTTATTTAGTGGAGATTAAGATCAAATTTTTAGTAGATTTTGATAAACGTTAATGAAATTTATGTTTTAAAAATTATGGGTCTTATGAAATATGTGATTAAATTAATTTTTAACTTTTACTGAGATTAATGCTATATAGTAATAATTTAAAGAGATCAAACTTGATAGGTCCAATTAAAGAGATCAATGATGTTGCATTTAAATTAATGTATCATATAACGATATTTAATTGTTATATAGATTGATGCAAGCACCATTGAAATTGAATAACATTATTCAAAATTATTTTATTAAGAGAATGTATTAATTAAAAATGAGTTTTAAGAAAAAATAAATTTTAAAGAATGATGTTCAAATAGGGGCATTGTATTTAGCCGTTGTTTGTCCCCCCATTATCCCCCATTAAATTATAATTCATTTTTTCATATCTTCTTATCAATCACACATTATTCAATATAAAAAAATTACACGTAAACCCAAAAATCTTTCTTTCTAATTTTTCAACTACATATTCTCCAAAAAAAACTATTATTCTTATCATTATAATGGAGGTCAAATGGGTGTTTAGAGATATCTTGAAGATATTCTTGTAGCAAAATCTCCCAACAATAAGCCCTTGTTTGGAAGAAATTTTTTGTGAAAAATGATTTTTGAATCATTTTACATTTACATCATTGTTTACATCTAGTTTGACATTTCAGTGAGTTGACATGTTTCTAGACATTAACTTTAACAAAACTTTTTTAAACAATGGCTAGATTTTTGACACATGAGAGTGTCAAACAAGATGTACATATTTGAATGTACTAATAGTTTAATCCATGACTTATTTTTTCTAGAATGTATAGTTGGAAAATAGAAAAAAAAAATATATATATATATATATGAGTCCATGTGAAAAATTATTTTATTGAAAATAAATTTGAGAAGAAAACAATATTTTAAAAATTAGGGCCACATAAAATTATTTATTAGATATATAATATATATTATTTATCATCCCAGTTTTATTTTTTAAACTTTTTTTCTTAAAATTGCATTGGGATGTAGTTAAGGCGTGATAGATGTATTTTTCCCTAAAATTATGGGAGGGGGACCTCCAACAATAAATTTGCCCGTCTAAATACACCAAAATCCTAATGTGACTCAAATTTTTTAAATTCAATTTATCTTTTGTTGTTGTCCCCATGTTTACGCCTCTCTCTCTCTCTCCCATTAATAAATTCACTCAGCTAATAACTCTCCTCTCTCTCTCACTCTCTCCCATTAATAAAATTATTGAAATGTGTGGTTGAAAAGTTGTGGGACCCATAAAAGATGTAGTTAATATTAATTATTTGATTTTGACTTAGAATAAAATCAGATTTTAATAATGTCCAAACAGACTCTTATTGACCTCAAAATGGTATATTTGCCCTCCTCTCTATTTTTAATTTGGTGGTTAATATGTTGAGTAATATCTAAGGCATAAGCCATTCATTTTTTATGCATAATAGGCTTAAAATTTTGCCAAACAATGCAAGCGGCTAAATAAATTTTAAGCTAAGAGATTTCTATATAATTTCTGCTGCGAGCATGCGAATAGTTTCAGTATAGTTTCAATTAAAGGTACGGTCTCTATTTCTTCTATAATCATAAAATCTGATGCTAAAGATTGTAAGACCATTGAAAACTTTTATGGACATGGTATAAGTAGTATTATGCTTGCACTTGGCCCATCCTTGTTAAAGTAATATTTTATATTGTGTAAGGGTAGATTAGTCTTTTACATTTCCTTAGTTTTGTAGTATAAATATGTTGCTCATTGTATGCTAAACTTGAGACCTAATTGGCAGCCCCCATTTGTTTCTTCAACAATGTGAACCCTAAGCCCCCTTTTGGTTTTCTCTTTTGTATCTTCTTTCTTATTAGTTTCACATGGTATCAGAGCTACGTTGGGGGGAGACGGAGCTTTTGATTTCTGAAAAGTCTTGGTAGTCTTGGTAGTTTGACTTACAGCAACTTGGTGGTCTTTTGGAGATTTGTTTCAGAGCTCGAAGGTTTGTTGGAGCTACTATTGTTCTTGAGCAGCTTGGTTCAGGTTCTGTGAAAAATGAAGTCGAACCATCTCCAGTTCGTTGCCTCGTAGCCAGTGTTCTCAGCTTCAGTTTCTGGGTTCTGGGTTCCGTTGGTTTTGTGGTTAGTTGTTCTCAGTGGTCCGGCTATATTCTGTGGTTTTGCTTGGTGGAGGTTTTATGTTCTCTTGTCTCTGACCGGATTTGGCAGATTTTGGGGTGGATTTTCTTTCGGTCAGTTGGTCTTCGGTTCGGCCTGCGGTGATAGTATTTTCAGCTGGGTGTTTGGGTTATTTCGGTCAGCTGGGGTTGGTTGATTTTCTTCATGAAGAAAATGTTTGAAGATTATATGTATGGAGGTGTATGTATTGTTCCTTTGGCCATATTTTGATTTTGGAAGAGACGGTTGTGTTTGGCAGCTACGGCTTGGCATTAATTGTTGGTCAGTGGACAATATTTTAAGGTTATTGGGTATTGCTTGCTGATTCGGGCCTGGTCTTGCTAAATATTTTGCTGGGCCTTTTTTAGTAATTCTGTTGGGCCTTTGTGGTGGGCCTCTTCTTTGGGCTCATGGGCTAGGTAATTTAATTGGTATCATATATTTGGAATATTTAAGAATATTAATCTTGGTTATGAAGGTTTGATAATGTGCTATTTGGGGTTTGATCAATCTCCAAGATTGTATCTGTTCCTTGGAAATGAATAAGATGGTAGACTTGAAATCACTAAATAATCATTGTTTGGATTTGGATTATTCTGCTTTGGAATTGCAAATTTTCAGTGATTCGACTGAACTTGAAGGGCTATAGCATTTTCGGAACCATTTCTTTCTCAGTTGTTTTATTTATTAAGTTATGGAGTTTTTTTGGCTTCCGCTAATTCCCATTCGACTTTGTTTTGATTTTGCATAGGGATATTTTGTATTTCTCATATTGGTAGTTATTTGAATATTTTGGTGTGTCTGCTGGGCAGTTTGGTGGTTTACTGTGTTGGTGGTGATCAATTTTGGAGCCCCAATTCGTTTTTTCTCTTCCTCTCGATTTCTTCTCTTCTTCCTCTTTTAGTTCTTCTTCTTCTTTGTTTGGAGTCATTTGATAGTTGTGAATTGTTGAATTGAATCTGCGGCTTACTGCCATTGCTCCTCCTCTTCTCTGTGCTTCTTCTTCTTCCTCTTCTCTCTGCTACTGCTTTGTTTCTTCTCTGTGTTTCTCCCTCTCTGATTATTGGACTACAACTTCTTGTTGTAGTTTTGGTTGTAGTGATGAACTTTTAGTTTTTGGATTCTCGGAAGAGGATCATTTGGTTGTTTTGGTTTTGGCCCAATTGATGGGATTGCATATTTGGCCCAGTTGATGGGATTGAAAATTTGGCCCAGTTCATGGGATTGATAATTTGGTTGGTAATTTGGTTTGGTGTATGCCCAGTTGATGAATATGATGAATTGAAAGGTTCGCTTGCAGCCCCGTTTTCTCCCCTCTTCTTGCTTCTGCTTCTGGCTTCTTTCCCCTCCCATGGTTCTTCTCTTCTCTTGCTACAATAAAAAATTTCTCTATTGATCCTACATCAAATTTGTTTGGTGTTGGTTTGGTGTATCGACGTTCCGACATATTGAGCTCATTGTGTGGTGTTGGCACACTTTGTGAATTTCTTTTGGAAATTCGTTTGGATTGTGAGCTTATTGGATTGGTTGAATCTTCGATTTTTTTTGGTAATAACTTAGCCTTTTGGGTGTGAGTTTTTTGTGGTTGTCAACGCACGACTCTTTGGTGCATCAATTGTGGTGCGAGCATTCGGTGTTTTAAGATTGTTGTCATCTGGTTCGCCATCATCTACAGACTGGCATTGTTTCCCTACCTTTTGTTTCTTCATCGTTGTAGCTTGCCGACTCCTTCACGAAGTCACATTTGGTTAATCGATGTTTTGTTTCCTTCTCGGCAAACTCTCGCTGCTTCTTACTGTAGCATCGTGAGTTTGAGGGGGGATGTTAAAGTAATATTTTATATTGTGTAAGGGTAGATTAGTCTTTTACATTTCCTTAGTTTTGTAGTATAAATATGTTGCTCATTGTATGTTAAACTTAAGACCTAATTGGCAGCCCCCATTTGTTTCTTCAACAATGTGAACCCTAAGCTCCCTTTTGGTTTTCTCTTTTGTATCTTCTTTCTTATTAGTTTCACAATCCTCCACCGCATCTACAATGACAAACGGTTTCTTATTGGTGTCTTACAAGGACTGATTCCTCCCTAACCTCCTCGGGGGAAATCCTTGACTCGACCTAAGAAGCTTTGGCATCACTTGGGACACTAATGCTTTAAAGGTTAGGACCTGAACGTGTCAAGATAAACTATAATGAAAAGAGAGTACCTTTGATTGGAACTTTTGGTATTGAATTTTTGAATTCTACAAAAAGAGTACATGACACATCCAAGCCCTTGTTATTAGAATCTACTACAGTTATTCCTATGTTCTTTTATTCAAATGTACTCTCAAAAGAGAGATGAAATACTTCCGACAAATAACTATGCCCCTGTTATGTTTGGCAAAAAATCATATTTTTATTAAATCGAAAAGTTGATAAATGTTGTGGGTCAAATAAAATATGAGATTAAAAATGAGTTTGGGAATAGATGAGTTTTAAAAAATTAAGGCAAAACCGGAGCAATATTGTATATCTGAGTTAGAGTAGAAAATTGTTAACTTTTTATATATGAATTTGACATCTAATTCTTAGGTACACTTGCATCGATCAAGCCTTCGTAGCTAGTTAATAGCGGCTGATATACAAACATATTTCCGACCCAAAACTTATGTAGAGTGATAAGCATAATTATTTAATAACTCTTCTGTGAGAATTTGATGTTATAACGTAGTATAGAAATACTATTATTGTGTGTCATATGTACCAAGTGGCTTATTCTTTCCACAAATTTACAAACTTGGATGCAAATAATATTCTAATTCTTCATTTGCCATATGATTCAACTTTTATTTTTAAACATCACCTATAATGTATCGACATGAACACGTGTGTCGACACCTGTCGGATACTCGATTTTCAAAATAAATAAAAAGTACTAACATGACACATCGCTGACACTTTGATTAAATTTTTAAAATTTTTGCCCTTGTTTGACAACCATTAAAACAAAATTCTTTTTTCTGCACGTAAACATGGAATATTTTCCTACATTTTAACCACACATTCTCCAAAAAATCACCATTCCAAAACTCATTTTTCCCCAAAAAGATCATTTTAGTGGTTGTCAAACAAGGGCATAGTATGGAAACTTTTCTTTGTTTCTAAGGCCTTATTGCTTCTGCCTCATGATTTAATTGCTTTATTGCTCTCTCCAGGAACTTTCGGAGCTTAAGAACTCCCTAAATACTGAAGTTGAGCAACTTCGATCCGTGAGTAGCCTCCTATAGTTTCATAGTTTCTAGTTGAGAATATAATTTCATAGTTTCCAGTTGGAGATGTGAATTAATTACTTGTTCGATGGATGAATGAAAGATTTTCAAGAACTGAAGACCACTCTTAAACAGCAGCAGGAAGATGTTACAGCCAGCCTGAAAAACCTAGCGGTCGGTTTGCTTATGCTTTCACATCATGGCTATTGTTGTTGAGAAAATTTCAAATTTCCTCGTATGGCCGTCAGATGTTAGTTTCAAGCTTTAAATTGTCTTCTGGAATTCTGTAGCTGCAAGATGTTTTAGCAGACCCAAAGAGACTGAAGTTCCCATTGTCGAAAACATCAATGAAAAAGCTCAAGACTTACCGATGGGCAATAACGATAAAGAAATTAAGGAGTAGATTGAATTTCATTCGATGATCTCTGTAAGGGACAATAAGGAGTTCGTATTTCGTTAGATGGAACCCAAAGACCCCTAGTAACGCATGCATATTTCATTGAATATATAAAAGCTTAAGAAAACGAACTACTAACACATTAAGTATCTTTAGTTTGATAGATAAAAAGAATTATTGAAAGAGAATGAGGATGCACTTTCCAAACTTCTCCTAAATTTCTCTGCTCTGGATATTTGGTGTCTTGTTTTTTGATTTCAAAATGAATAAATGGGATGGTTTCTTGATCTGAAAGAAAAGATTTTCTGGAGGCAATTTGACGTCATTATAGGACGAATGGTTTTTCGTAAAAAACTAAATAAAATAACTAAATAAATCTGTTGGAGTATAGAAGATGAACGATATGGATTATAAATTGGCAGGGTATCCTAGTGAAAATGGAATGAATAATCCTCTCCATGCATGCTAATTAAATTGCGGATTTTTCCCCGCGTGCAGGGAAATATGTATAGGCACCTTAAAGTTGCTGTGCCTTTTTTTTTTTTTTTTTTGTTGATTTTACCAAAAATCAATGAAAAATGGTCCAGTGTCCATCTGTAAGAATTCTGTCAAACATTTTTTGTACGTATAGCATCACTCATAAATTGGCAGAGTAGCCTAGTGAAAATGGAATTAATAATCCTTTATGCATGCTAATTAATGTTTGGCTCCCATTCTTTCAAAAGTTTATTTTTTAAAAACTCATTTTCAACCACATTTTCCTATAAAATAATATTACACGTAAATTGAATTTTTTTTTATTTTATTTTTATTTTTTTTACTTTTTAACCATACAATTTCCAACAAAACACTATTCAAAAATATATTTTTTGTCCAAAAATGAGGCTCAAACAAAGGCTAAATTGATCCAAGTCTAAATATAATGAAAATGGATTTGGCCATTAGGAGTTACTCACTGGGGTTTAGATTAATTATAATTTATAACTCAGATTTAATTTCAATTGCCGTAACTAACCAAAGAGAACCAATTTCTTTACCCATAACTTTCTTTGATCAGCTCTAAGCCTCTCTTCATTTTGGTTAGTCCAAAATAACTTTTTCTTGGGTCCAACTTACATAATTAATTACAAGCTACAAAATAGTCCAATATTAATATTTTAATTATTGTTTTATCAATATTTAGTTATTTGGTCCAATTATTATGGAATATAAAACTTATTTTTACTTTTGTACCAAAATATTTTAAAGTTATCATTGTATAGGTCAAAGTCCTTATCACTAAATAACTTTATTCTATGAAATTTTGGGACGTTTCATGATAGATAGAATCGTTGCTTAGAAAACTCGTTAACTCTTCATGATATATTATTTTCTACCAACAAATTACGTTGAAGCTGAATTTAACATGACTGTTGAGTTCTCTAGCCTGACTCAAATTTTATAATTTTGCGAGAATTGTGAAGTTTTAATGAAAATGTTTGACAAGGTGAATTGATTGTACTTGACTATATAAAAAAAAAAATCTTATCTATCGTAATGTTATTTTTTGTTACTGTACATCATTTTTAATTACTGTATATCAATTATGCCCTAAATGTATTTACCATGAAACATTGGCTACTAAGCATGATGATGGCTGTAAGTTTATCAGACTTCAATTCCTTCTTGGGACTCTGCTCCACACTTAACAAACGTAGTTTTTCAGCTTACCCAGAAAAAGTAGCCACTTTGTCCTGTATAGTTTTATCTAAATCCTCTTTTTTTCCATTGGTCAAGTATCTTTTAAAAATAAGCATGCATAATTGCTGAGTGGTAAATTCCGCATACTGGGGATTGGGGAGCACGAAGAGGAACAAATTTTTTAAGTCAATTGTCTTGGAGATGTTGAATTGAATTACATTGTGTAGACAGTTGAATGGAACCTTTAGGTTATCAAGAAATCGTTACTTCTAAAAGTTGAAATTGATGAACTTAATTTTTATCAAAGGCTCGACATGTTCTCAATTTTCATAAAGAGGTAACGGCCTTGAATACATGACATTCCCTTGCTCTGATGTTAGGTTGTACTATCTTATAGCTAAAGCTAATGAAGAAGGGATACATTTATTTATTTAGTTGATTGTTCAACTGTTTCGGGTTATATAATTAATTTGATCTTCTTGTTGCACACTTTGATTTTCCCTAGATTATGTGTTTGGACTTGATAGACTCCTTGTACTTGAATAATCCTATTATTGTAGGATTTTAATCTCAATATGTTAACTCTATAAATTATGTGACATACATATGGCGAAGGTAAGTTTCACATCGACCGACTCGGCATAGGTTGATTATGTTAATTGGATTGGATATATCGAATCAAGTTGTCTTCATTCAATTTTACGTAGATTAGTTGCGAAAATTTTGATTGTTATTTGCAAAACTATCTTGAGCTCGCTCTACGTGAACCTATGCCGCTATCAGCGAACACTTTTCAAGCTAAAAATCGTCAGATCATGTGTGAACTCAAGCTAGTATCAACAATCATTTATAATGCAAAGTCTTATACTTAACCTCAAGCATGAACAATGAGCATACGAAGCGTGCAAATGTAAAACTGCTAAGCGAGCAAATATACTAATTCCACCAGCTATGCAACATTAGTAAAAATCGTTATTGAAGCATACATGAACAACAATGTAAAACCTGCTAAGCATGACTTTACAACCAAAGAACGAAGAACAAGTGGACTGGTAAATAAAATGTGAGGAGCTAATTTATTCAATTAGAAGTTCAATAAAAAATTGCCTTGCGTAGCGGAAAAAAAGGACTTTGTTAACTCCATGGCCTCTTTAGAAATTTACAAATAGGCAAAATTGGGAATACAAAATGATATTCAAATCAAAGGGAAAATCCTGATGAGGTGAGGGAAATATCGAGGTCAATAATTGGCGTTTTCCGTGGAAATTTGGTACATTAATTACAAAAACAAGTGCGAAAAAACTATTGGGAAATTCTACGTCAAATTTCCTTTATTTCTATTATCCGCAGGATCTTTTGTTGTTCAGGAGAATATTAGCAAACAAAAAAAAAAAATAATAATATAACGCACAAATTTAAACGGACCGTCAAAACTTTTTTACTATATGAAAAATTGTTACAATCATATAGAATTCACTTACCAACCCAATCCCCAAGTATTACAGAAGAAAAATAAGCTCACCTTATTTTTTCCTCTCTCTCAACTCTCTAGCCACGCTTAGCATACACTCATTGAATGAATCTCCAAATGAACAAATCCTAACGCTTATTTATAGATTTCTTAACGCTCTGATACCAAAATGTTGGCTGCTAAAATCACATTTGTTGACCATCATGAAGAAGATAAGTTGAATTAGAACTCTCTTCTTATGAAGAAGAGAAGTTGTATTAAACTCTCCTGATTTTCTTAATGAACAAGTATTCAAGAAGTAGATGTCAAATTGAATTTCTCCTCTAAAGTTGAAAAGTAAAAAACGGTGGCTTATGGATAAAGTTCAAATTCAATTTGACATCTTCTTCTTGAATACTTGTTCATTAAGAAAACCAGGAGAGTTCTAACTCAACTTCTCTTCTGCATGATGATCAACAAATGTGACTTTAGCATCCAACATTTCTCCCTCTAAAAGTCACTTTTGTAGACCACTTCAATCCTTTCTATACTTGTCATCTCCGACTTTGACTTGGCAATTACCTAACAAAAACAGACCAAAAATTCTCGGAAAAAAGGAAAATGGTGATCGAAAAATGGTGGATCTAGATCTGAAAAAAGTAAATATGAAAAACATGAATTATCCGGCACAAGAAATGGAAGAAACACAGCAAAAAAAGTGATTGGAAGAAGATGTTTAGGGCTCGAAAAAGTGTGTAGCGGCTGGAATAAAAATGATGAAAGCTGAGGGATCCGCCACAAAAGACGGGAAAAACCAAAGATCTGAACTATTCCACGCGTAAGAGAAAAAGGAACCACGGGAAAGAAAGTAGAGGTGACCGGAGGAAAACATTGGACGGAGGGCCTTCGAGATCCAGTCCAGGAAGGAATTAATAAAGAAGAAAATGCAAAAGGAAAATCACGGGAAATGTGAAACCAAGAGCACCACAGTCTCATTTTGATTTTTGGTCACTCAAACCAAGTTTTAGCCTAATAAGTCAAATAAGAAAGAGGAGCAATGGCTGCAACTTGATCGTCGAGGCTATCAAAGCTCCCAGCAATGACTGTCGAGGCTACCTCCGGAAGTCACTGCCCGGACGACCGCTGTCGATTTCGGTAGGGACTATCATCACCGGGATCCAATTGCTAGCTTTATCACTACTAGAGAAACTCCAGATTGATGTTTCCTGTCGGACGTTCGATCAACTGCTGGAGCAAAAGTTTTCTTATCCTCGAGATGATTGTCCACCGACAGCAAGTGTCGGAGCTTCGGCTGCGCATCACAGCCTCCGAGCGCTTCCGTCGAGGTCACTGTCGCCTTCGGCGATATCCTGCGGTCCCGGCAGAAGCCATCGAGGTAACCTCCACCAGCTGCAAAACTACATTACAACCGCCTCATTTTTATGCTGGATGTGGAGAATCGAAACATTGGTTCAATCTTATGGTCCCCATCATTTGCGGTTTTTTAAGAGAACTCTTTTTATAGTAAAAGTGCACTCCAATTGCTCGATGAAATGTTCCAACCAGATTCTCTCTATCCAAGGCCTGATTGACCTTATGCGATACATGGCGACCTCTGCAAGTGAGCGCCGAGGCGGACACTGAACTTCACAGCCTCCTGCTACAGCCGTTGAGGAGGCGATTTCAGCAACTATTATGTACCGGTAGATTTTGACAAAAATTGGCGCGAGCTTGGGTACTGAGATACTTCCTTTGGGTTCTGGGGAACAGTTGTTTGGGTACAAAGAATAATTGCTTTCTGAAATTGTTGGCTGTTGCGAGCCCTTCCGAAAGATAACCGGTAGAGAAGTTCAGAAAAGCAGGGCATGCCAAATGCTTAATATGCCAAATGCTCGACAAAATGCTTAATCCAAGTCTTTTAACTGTACTCTACTCCACAGATTACAATGCTGTTGAGGCACTTGCAGCGAGCCATTGTGAATTGAAAACTGGATTGGGAGCCTTTGAAGGATTTTGATAAATAAAAGAAGTTGCTGGAATCATTTCTATACAAATGAAAGATCGTGAATATGCTACAAAATCGAAATAACACTTGCATGCCACCCATTTGAAGGAATACTCAGGCTAAAGTTCTCCCTGTGAGCACCAGTCGAGGCAAACATTGTTTACCGCAGCCTTTGGCATCTGCTCTTATGGCCATTGGGGAATCTGCTTGCCACCAGTAATCCACTTGCATTCAAATCTCTATGCGATCTACTGAATTGAATAGCGAAAAATGATACGGTCAGCTTGGTGATTAATTGGTATGAAATTATGGAGGGTTAACAACACAGTAAAGACTCCGGACTGCCAAAGCCTTCCAAATGGAGTATATTATTTTCTTGAGATTTCTTCTCCTCTTGAAACTGTCATCAAATTTTGGTATTCTTGGGACGATTCTTGCATTGGATAATGCGTACCTGCATTTGTGCATCAGCCAACTAAAATAATTCAATTAGCATGCATAATTGTTGAGTAGTAACTTCTGCATATTGGAATTAAGAACTAAAGAATGTGGAAGTACTAGATTCATACTTCTCTATGGTAGCAGTGCTGGACAGAATTTAACAAGATCAAAGAAAAGAGACTTGTAGGGCTGGACATGGTCGAACCGAACTGGACCAAAATTTTTTGGGTATTTAGTAAATGGAATCGTCGGGTCCAAATATAATTATGGACCCGTTCGGATTCGGTTCGGTTCGGTTCCGTACCATAATTAAATTTTTTAATATTTATAATAAAAATAACTAATGATACGTTCAATCTTAATTTTATAAATTAACGTAGTTCAATCTAATAACATATAAATAACAAGTTGTATAATAAGATTAATTTATAAATGTATAAAAATACTAAAAAGTAGATACTAATACTAAAATATCGATGATCCATATCAATAATTCATTGGTTTCAAACTTTCAAATCTACATAAAATAAAAAAATATAAATTAGAAGTCGTCGAGATAAAAATATTTTAAAATATTGTTAATATTTACCAAATATAAGAGGCTTGGACTTTGAGCAAAAATGGGTAAAAAATTAAAACAAAAAGATTGAAAAAAAAATTTGTAATTTGTTAATTTATTTGGAAAAAGTTAAATAATTTGATTTATATAATATAAAAAAATTTAAAAAAAATCAGTTATTCGATTCTTGGTCTAGAATCGAGAACTGAACTGAACCCGTCGGTTCTAGTTCGGGTACCCGTTCCGGTAATTAATTTTAGAAGAACTGTCTGATTCGGTTCGGTTTGGTTTGGTTTAATTCGATTCGGTAGAGACTTGCGAAATACTTGCTCATTGTGACAGTCTTATACAGTCCATCAAATCGAATAATACCCATAAAGTTAAAGCCAACGTGCATAATGGGTAATATTTAACTTCGGACCGTTCAAAACTTGTTTAGAAACTAAATGATGACACGTGGATAAAAAATTGAAAATACAAATCAAATTACACACTGTCTTACCTTAGCCTAATTCAGCCTTTGATTTATCCTTCTAACTACTATGAATAATGGACTGTGACTAATCCCTCGATCAAATAATGACACTTGCCCTCATTCTCTACAAGGGGGCCTATTAAGATATATGCCAAAGAATGATACGAAACGAAAAAAAACTAGGTGACGAAAAGGCAATATAAAAGGTAAAATTCAATTTAAAATCGACTCTAACTTCCGTGAATTCATAAGCAACAAAGTTTACAGCACCAGCAGTTGTAGCTTTGACAATTGACCTTAATAAAGTCCAGCCCAACCTTGTGTGAGCAAAATTTGTCGGAGGGCGTCATACATATTTTTGCATGCATGATGCTCTCTCTACTCAAGCTCCATATCTTGGATCCTTTTGTAGACCTTCGCTCTACGAAATGAATTAGTTGATGAGCTAACATACTTGTATAGATTTCTCTTTGATAACTGAGAACCTCAAAGTTAATGATGTTCAATCATATAGTTGAGTGGTAAAGATTAGTTCATATGATTCAATGGGAAAAAGGAATTCATTAAGCCACATTCGACATAGATGAAGTTAAGTGAAGATATATCATTGATTCTCTCCTAGAAATATAGCCTGAGAATTGTATCATAGATTCATACACAATAAGAATGTGTAATCTTGAATATTTTCCTTTGCCCATCACTGCAAGTTCAAGATCATGGTACGATTTACAGAGAACACATTTTGCAAAAAGAGTAGTACTATTTTCTCTCTCATACTTTCTTCTCATTCCCTCCTCTCTCTCTCGTCGTCGATTCCTCTCTATCGTGCATAAAACAAAAAACTAAACATTATTATTCAGTTGAAAAAAGTTGAATTTTTTAACCTGATCCCTCTTTTTGACCACATCTAGTGGACGACAGAAGGCTTTAGCACAAGTCCCGGCAGCTAATCCACCAAGGAAAAGCTGGAAACTTGAAAGAGTGTCATCATATTGACTAGCATCCGAAGATCTGTACCGGTTCCAAGCCTACAAGAGTGACACAAGGCAATAAGGGGGAAATAAAATAAGACTACCAGAACATTCATCATTTTGTGCTGGAATGATGAGTACATTAATCCCTCGCCAATTTGATCTTTCTTACGTCAATAGAAGAGCCACAATTGTTTGGAAACTCAGAGTAAAATCATAGACGCCATTAGAAATTATCATGGCAACATCAAGACACCATGAAAGTGATACTTTATAGAAAGATCTCCATGAAATCTAGTGGGGGCAATTAAGCTACAGAAGCATTCAACTTCTAACATGTAACATGAATTCAGCAGCTTGGGAAGGGAAAGTAGAAGCTTTGTACATAGAAAAACTTACTTGGATGTGAATGGTAGGAAGAGTATTTTGAGCCTAATCTTCAGGGTTTGGAAAGGAAAAAAATGCATCTTATTTTCTAGTTACTTCTAATTTCTAGAATATAAAAGCCTTCAATAAGTATGTAGAGAATGGCATTTTTAAGGATCCGTTTCACAAGGCTTCTAATTTTGTTTCTGTTTTTTGTAAAAGAATTTCCTCAAGAAGCTACCTTAGGCTAGTTTTCTGTAAAATATTGACACTCCTATCGATACTCCGATCGATGCTTTAGAAATTTATTGGGATTCTAATGATTCCTCCAGAACAAAATCCAAGCTTTTAAGCCGTGGATGAGGTGTTGATAAAACTCATATTTTAACTATAACAAATTTTTGTGAAGGGTGTGAATTATCGGGTTCGATGGATATGAGGCAAGGAGTTGGTGGGAGTTTGTCTCGATGAAATGGTTGTTTTTCTTTTTTCTTTTTTTCCCTTCAAATTCTTCTTTTCTACTTATTTCTTTACGAATGTGTTGTTTGGTATATGCTCATTTGAGAATAGTTTGTGAATTGGGCGACATTTGACAGTTGTTCAACTTAAAGAACAATTTTACGATGTGATTATGTCTTTGTTAAGTTTCAAAGAAAAGAGCCCCAAAAGTGCCAAAAACGATGAGGGTAACCTACACATAGATGCCTGTTTAAAAATGTTAAATCGAGTTTCAAGTTACAAAAGGGACAAGCAAGGAGTGGTTAAACAACTTATTTATTTAGAAATTATGTTTGCTTTCACTTCATTCGTAGAATGGTAAGAGACTTTGGGATGCATGAGTAATTTACTTGTTTTATTCTCTAATCTTCACTTTGTCGTTATAGTTTGGGTAAAACACTCTTAAACCATTAGAAACATTATGGAATATGAAAAACAACACGAAATTTCCGAAACAAAAAGACTAACGAGGACACAAGTCAACTACCTTGAAGCTTACTGACTATGGCATGCTCAACAAGTTGATGACTTATGCTTTCAAGGGTGGAGGTTAAGGTTAGGGTCACTTTCCTATATGGGGGATTGCGGTAGTGGCCTTGAGATGATTTCATTGTTTATAAAACCGAGTCCCAATATCGAACTGAAAAGGGTAAAAGGTCAAAAGCTTCAACCAATATTATGTAACTCTAAAGATAAAATTAAACCCTTCTATCATTCTATTATTATTTTTCTCATCAACATACGTTGTAATGCTATACTCTAATTGATGGTGACTTCATATGGGGCCCTCCCAATGGCCTAGATCTCTTTCTCAACTCGAGTCTTAGGTTCAGTGTCTTTCGTCATTGACCGAACACCTACGCTAATATGTTAACAAAAAAAGGAAAAAGAAATAAGGAGTCTATGGCTTGAATGGATCAATGGCAATGGATTAGTAAGCCTACAAAGTGGACAAAGATCAGCAGAGCATGTTCAAATATAAAGATTCATGTTGTCAAGTTGGTAGTCTCTCTCTCTCTCAAGTTTGTAATTTTCTTACATCTCCCCCTCCCAAAAGCCCAATCATGATATATGTATTCCTAATACCCCACCCCACCCCCAACCCAAACCAAACCAAACCAAACCACTCACCGATCCACATTTGGTCTAGGTCGAGCCTTCGAGGTCCCAAATTTTGATGGTGTATTACTTAAATAAAAGGATGGTACAAGCATTGACCTTAAATTTGATGTTGCTCTTAAGAGTTTCCTTTCTTTCGTAATAATTCTTTTTCTAAATGTAAAATTGATGTTTCAAATTCTAATAGTTTAACTTGTGAACTAAAAAACTCGGATAAAACCTCAAATCACGGATTTTCATTCAATTACTACAAGATCAATAATTTCATAAGCCTTCTGCTTTCCACAAACATACATTTTACTTCATCTTAGTCTAAAACAAAAATCTCTATCAAGAGTTCAAAAGAAGGTCAGTTCTAAAAATATTGAGACCCAAGGCGATAAAATATTATAAGGCCCCTAAATATAATTTGTTTTACAAGTGTAGCAATCTCTTTAACATTAATAATGGTCGATTCAAATACAATTTCTCGTGATGAAGAACATTCTACCTATGACACTCAATCACTGTTTGATTTGTCCGAGAATCAATTCTCTCATCAATAAATAGAACTAAATCCTTTTAAAAGCCAGTGAGATATGTAAGTGGTGACTACCATTTATTGTCTAAAATATTCTATATTTAAAAAGTAAAAAAAAAAAAAAAGCAATTAAATCTAAAGAACAAAAATTAACATTGAATAATAATAGTAATAATAAAAAACAATCATTAGTATTGGAACAACCTTCTACTTTATTTGCAATACTATATCTTCAAGAAAAAAAAATTTAATGCAAGAAAATTTCATAAATTTTTTGTACATAAAACAGTCATTTTTAACTTTAAATTATTATTATTATTATTTTTTTTTTGAGGTCCAGGGCCACTGCTGAGTTTGAATGTATAGTTGGAATAGTTATGCTACAAGTACACTATTTTTAACATTAAGTTTGACACTCCTCTCACATTAGGGGTGTGGGGTCTGCGATTAAAATAATCACGGACCCCACGGACTATGTCAACAATGTCAGGCTGTGTGTACCAATCTATTTGGAAATTAGTTTGAAGAAAAATAAATTTTAAAAAATACCAAACAAGGAATGAATATGCTCAACAATTTGTGTATTAAACATGGAGTTAATTGATAGAACACACATCGAACTTTGGATAATGTCACGTTTTGCTCACTGTACTTCAACTTGTACAATATTACTTACTGAACTTTATAAAGTTGCACTCCATTACTGAAACACCTGTTACTAACCGTTGCCTAACTGAATTTACAGCTGGCATATAAATCCCTCCAATACAAAAATGAAATGCCATGTCATTACTCCCAAGCAAACAACACCATTTTCAATTGAAATCGTGAAAATCGAACCCTTGTTTCTCAAACACGACGCTCACAATTGCAGCTCCAATTACTGAAATTCCCAAAATAGTTAAAGGCGATGAGGAGGACTAAGAAGGAGCGGCTAAAGGAAGGAGAAGCGGTTGATGAGGAGCAGAATAAACTTGAGAAAAATGCTACCAAGAAGAAAGGTGTTTCTGGAGGTTCACAGGATTCCACCAAAGCATCTAGCAAGAAGAAAGCCAATATTTCTTTAAGGGCTGTGATGTTGATATTGCACATTTTAGCTGCTACAGAAACCAATGCCAGTTATCATCATTTTCAACATCGACTATTGCAAATGCAACAGGGAAGGAACTGTCATCTGCGTTAACTGCAGTAGCTGGTCACAAACTTTCTTGGTGCTTCGATCTTAGAGAAGTAGCAACCAAAGAGAAAAGGATTCAGTATTTGGTGGTAGGGTTTACAAAGGATTGGGCTTTCAGTTTTGGGGAGAAAGGTTTGACATTTCTTGCTTTCATTCCTGGTTTCGCTGAGGCGTGTTTGGGGAGGGTTAGGGAGTGATGATGTGGCATTTCATTTCTGAGATGGAGAGATTTAACTGGCCAAGTGTGTATTTCATTACCACGTAGGCAAGAGTTACTAACAGATTTGGCAGTGTGAGTAATGGACTGCAATCCTGTTTGAACCTCATTTTTTGTTCAAAATATATTTTGGAATAGAAGTTTGTTGAAAATGTAAGATTAAAAAATAAGAAATTTTTTTTTAGTTTACTTGTAATATTATTTTATTGAAAAATGTGTGGTAAAAAATAAGAGAAAAAAAAACAGTACTTTGAAATAATGAATATCAAACAAGGGTTAAATGAGTAATGGAGTGCAAATATAAGTACAATGAGTAAAACGTGACCTTACTCAAAGTTAAGTGCACGTTCAAACAATTAACCCATTGACATGTATGGGCTCCGGCCAAACTTAGTATTTTAATAATTAGAGGTTTTTTGTGTGTTAAATTAGATAGTTTATGCTCTTCGTATGAATGGTTATAGAAATATTTTGGATATTGATTTGATGTAAAAGGAATGTAGGACCATGATTTTCAACCCCTTTTTTTAACTTGGTTTTTGACTTCAAGATAGTGCATTCGAGAGTGAACATGGAAAATGTAATTAAAGAGAGGGATCCGCAATACGACAGTTTGTTCAGTCAAATGGTTGGTAGAATTCGATCAAATCCCAGTGAAAAGCTTGATGGTTGAGGTGGAGTTCATGAACTCATTATTTGCTATTCTAGTTCTTTGTTAATTTGAATTTTTAGCTACTGGATTTTCCTCCCTTTCCCTTTCAGTCGAGCTCTTGTACAATTGTAGCCATAACAAATTACATTGAAGTTGAATTTAATATGATTGTCGAGTTCTCTGGCTTTACTCCAATTTTGTAGTTTTGCGAGAACTATGACGTTTTAGTGGTAAATTTGACAAGTTGAAATATCTAAACTTGATCATATTAAAGCCCCTCTTTGATAGCCATTTTTGGGGAGAAAATATATTTTTGAAAAGTTGATTGATGGAAAATGTATGATTAAAAATTAAGGAAAAAATTTAGATTTGCGTGTAATATTATTTTATTGAAGAATGTTTGGTTGAAAAGAAGAGAGAAAAATGCATTTTGAGAAAATGGTTACCAAACAGGGGCTAAGGAAAAATATAAAAGTATTATCAATTTAGAGAGGCTCTCGATCATTTTGTTTGTGGTTAAATGATTATCATTTTCATTTGCTTATCCTCTATTTCTACTTTCAATTTGTAGTGGAAGCATATTCCAATAGTGAATCTCACATAATGAACAATCATCAAAGTATTTGAATTTCAAGTAAATAGGTCTAAATAATTTTTAATTATGTTTGAGTCTTGCATATAAACATAATCACTCCATTTTAACATGTGATTTTGAAAACCTTTAAAAAAAAAGGAAGAAACATTATATTGTTACTCCACATACAACATGATAACTTTTGCTCATTCATTTTTTCTTTTGATTACTCATTATCGGTGCCCATTTTATTATATAGAGGTATAAGGAACACATCTATCGATTTTCTCACTTAAATGAGATTGATGTTAAATCATAGAGTTTGTTAAAAAAATAAAAATAAAAAAATAAATAAAGATAGAAACCAAAAAAGGAGTATGTATTGTAGTGTACAAAATTTTTTACTTTTTATGAAATCACGATTATTTGTCAAATAAGTGTATCAAATTTATTAATAAAATGAACGCTCCCATTAAATATAAAGATGGTCTTTATTATGGTTAAGATGCACTTTAAAAATATAAAGATGGAGCGCATGAAAAAAGGGACTAGAACTAATTGAGGGCACAAGACCTGCTAAACAAACCAATAATATTTTATGGCTACCATACAAGGAGATATAGTAATAATATTTGATGAAGATTCCACGCATAATCAATTATTGAAGATAAAAAAAATAGCTAAAATTTTGAATTTAATTCAATCATAATATATTGCAAGCATTTCAAATAAGAGTAAGAATACTTATTACACGAGTTCTAATAATTTAATCTCAGTTATTAAATGAGTCAATACATAGAATTCAAATAGATAATTTATAGATAAGAAAGGATTTCATTAGAATTTATACCTAGGAAGTAAGAAACTTCAAGTAATCATGTTGGGTTTTATTTGTTACAAACTTGTTCCTCCTCTGGTGACCCGCCTGAGAAATGAAAAATTAATAATAAATAAATAATCTAAAAGCAACTATAGTATTAGAGTAAAAATTATAAAATAGTAATGGAGAACACATACCTGACTCATCCAACAAATCGGAAATACCAAGAAATTTTAAACATTCTCTCGTCTGTTTGCTAACCTTTGGTGCACTTACTGGCCATGGACTCAATTTTTTCATCATAGGGCAATTTTCAATGGTCAAGTCCATCAATAGAGGGAACACAAGTTCATAGTTCTGAGAGCAAAACATTTGAATACTTGAAAGATTCTTGAGTAGTAGACTGTCCAACTTAGGAAAGACAATTCTGGTTTTAATTGCTTCAACTTTTTTGATCTCTGAGGTGCCTTCTTCTTCTTCGTCTTCTATTCCAAAAATTGCTTTAATTGATTCACATTTTGAAACATATAGACCTTCCAGAGCCACAAGAGAATTGGCCATTGAAGGTAAGAATAAGTATCTTAATCTCTTGCATTTTGCAACTGTAAGTGTTGTCAAATTTTGGAAGACACAAATTCCTTTTGGAATCATCCTTGTAATGTGCACCAATTTTGGTAGTTTTTTCAGCCACAATGTTGTTAATCGACCAAGCACACTAATTTCTGCATCATCATTAGTGACCTTTATACCCTCAAAGTCGAACAAAACTTCAAGTGCCCAACAATCCGAGACATTGAGTTTATCAAGATTTTGCAGTTGAACACAATCGTGCACCAACATTGTTTTCAGTTTATGCAGAGATGTTATTGGCATTTCCTTGCCTAGTAGCTTTACTATACAAGGCAATTGCCAAGCATCCAACTTCTCCATGTTAGGAAAGTTGACCTGCGAAGTTCAATTAGTTGTAGTCAGCCAAAATTTATCCATCATGCTATGTATATAAATGAATTGCGGAAAGCCCCTGTGTCATTTTATAAAAACTGTATCTATCTATTCATTTGTATTACCTAATTTAATCTCAAAAGTTTGGCTCCAAGAATTACGTTACTCTTTTTATTTCTAAGTTTATATGGTTAATGATTGGAAAATTACTGAGATTTCCTATTCTCTCAATTCTTAATTAAGACCACAGTTCTACAAAACATTTTTGTAATTTGTATGTAGTTGATTGGAATCATGAAAAGCTATAATTATTAACTTAAAATAAAACACAATCTATAAGTTAATTTTGTGCATGAGGTGCTACGACAATATTGTTTCTCCTAAAATTAGTTCTTTCGTTCAAATAAAAAAGTTGATTAAAATTTAAGTCAAATTCAATAATTAATTTTAACCACACATTTCATTAATTTTTATCAAAATTTACTCAAAATATGTCCACGTTTGGTATCGCTAAAAAGTCTTATTAAAATTTAAGTCAATAATTAATTTTAACCACATATTTCATAGACCTACAAATTTAAACCACATTTTCCATTAACTATTATCAAAATCCACTAAAATTTTGATTTTAATCTCTATCAAACATAGGCATATATTTTTTATCTAAACCAAACAGGGGCTTAGGTTTTGTTAGAGGGCTCACTCTGATTAATAATATTTGTAATCATAAAAGGAAAGTTGAATGCCACACCTGGTTGAAAAATGTTGTTGATTGAGATGTGAAGCTCTTAAATCCACTCAATCTGCTCAGTCTGACTTCTTTCAGATTTGGAAACTCTAGCATTTCGCAAGCTTTGGTAACTTCATTTTCTCGTGTGTCTGTTGAAACGACTTCCTCTAACATCGGACACCAATCTATGATTATACTTTGGAGTTTTACGAGGCATTTTGCGACTGACTCCCGAAACAAGCTTGTAATTGCATCACAAGAAAACACATAAATCTTCATAAGGTTACAGAACAATGGAGGTTCGAAGACAACCCTCGGAAGATTTCCATTGCATATCTCTCTTAACTTGGGTAAACAATACAATTGGAGAGACTCCAATTTACCGAAGGAGCCATTTGGAATAGTGTTGGTGGCATCAATAAGATACTCGAAATAACCAGCTGTTAGAATCAGTGTCTTCAAGTTAATGAAACCATTTACATCTAACTCACTCACAACATCCTTCAATATCTTTGCGTCTTCACCTTCTATTGGAAAGTCAGTTTCCAAGTTCAGATCTTCCAGTTTCTTCATACCCGAAAAAACACCGGGTAGAAGATGGGATAATTTAGGAACCAACAAATTCAGTGACCTTAGGTTGCAAAGATTCGGGAATTCAATGGGAGAATAATCATCGAAGAAAGAGTAACTGAAAGAGAGAATTTCCAACTTCTTTAGACTCCCAATCATTGATAATTGAGAATGTATTCTACAGTCACTCAAGCGCAGAGTTCGAAGACCCGTCAACAATTGGATTGATGATGGAATTTGAATGTACATCCTTTCCAAGACAAGAACTCTGAGTTCTTTCATATCTTTGAAAAAATCATCGGAAATGATCATTTCTCCCCTCTCGCGACATATCACCCGTAACAACTTAACGTTCTGATATTTCAACCCGCTGGGAAGCTGACCCAGCTTATCAAATGTAATTGAGATGGCACTGTACGATTCATCAGCATCGTCTGGCCACTCTTTCAAACCAGCATGTTTCACAAAATATTTGTCTTTAGTTGTCGGCATCTGTAAGCAAAAATCTCTGATAACATCGTGCAATTTCACCTCTTCTTCCGCATCACCCGGTTGCAATAAATTACAACTTTTTAGATTATCCATAATTTTCTTTGCTCGGTCTCTAGTTTCATCCAGTGTCTCAGTTCCTTTAAACAACTCTAGGCCCCTTGCATAGCTAACCAAATATTCAATTGGAATACTTTCATCTTCAGCGAATAGAGAACAGAGCAAAAGCAAGTCCCGATCTTCATTACTTCCCAAATAGTCGTAGCTCAATCTTATACTTTGGTACAGTTTATTGTCCATTCCTTCAAGATTGGTTGTACTAGACCTCTGTAGCTGTCGAAGTGCATCTCTCCATGTATATGCGGTCTTGTTGCCTTTCAGTGCTTTACCAACAACCCCTAGGGCAAGAGGTAGACCTCCACATTCGTCTGCAACTGTTTTGGCCATTCTTACGAGTTCGATATCAGTTTCATAATCAGAAATCCCTGCCGTATCCTTGAAAAGTTTCCATCCTTCTTCTTTATCCAAAACTTTGATTTCGAATTTCCTTTGGGTTTCCATTTTACTACAAGTTTTTTCAATTCGCGTTGTAAACATAATTTTCAACCGATCATGTGGAGATGGAATTCCTATAGTTTCCAAATCAATTTCATCCCACACATCGTCCAATACTACAAGAATGCTCTTGTCATCGTTACCTTCAAGTCTTTGACGAAGTCCTCCAGCTCTCACTCTAGTTGTATTTTCTTCAATTTTCGGACCAAGCGCTTCAGCGAGTTGATCTTGAATTTTGTTTATGTCTGGATCGTTAGAGACAACTGCAAATACAGCCTTTTCAAATAATTTCTCAACTTCGACTTCATTGACTATTTCATTTGCCATTGTTGTCTTACCAACTCCAGCCATGCCATAGATCCCAATTATGCCGATATCTTTGTCCTTTAGAGCTTCCTTGATTTCCTTCTTAATTGATAACCTTGTTTCGAAACCATCATGGGAAGTTATATTCAACACTTGCTCCGGCGGTGGACGAGAGCTCAGCATCTCAAATGTACCTTCCACTTTGAGCTTTTCAGCCTCAATAGTCTTCTTTGTGGCTCTCCTGCTTAATAAGTAACGAGACTTCAAATTTGAACATCCATTGAATAGACACCCCATTTCAGAACTTTCTACACCCTTCAAAACTTCGTTTGCTTTTTCCTCTAATTCATCGACTTTTCGTAACCACTCTAAAACTTCTTTCCCAATGATTTCAGCATTTCTTTTGGCAGCATCAACCCGTAGTTTCACGTCATTTCTCCTATTTTCAAGATCTTTAACTTTATCCAGCAAATTCTGAATGTTACTGTTGTAGAAGAACAAATACTTGATTTGGTGCCAAACTGGACCGACTGCGCATTCTGCAAGCTTCCCAACAACGGAAAATGCTGTGCCCTCTGCCATTATCGATTTTTTGTTTTCCTTTTTGTGCTACCTTTTACATTCGACCAGTTTAATAAAATTTTAGCACTCTCTACGTTAAATTAAATGAGAAAACAGTGACAAGGGAAGTTACATCTATTCGTTATCATTGTACAACCCATTGTTTTGCTTTCGAACTATCAAATCACAAATTGGTAGCCATAAATCAATATAACATTTTTTATAGATTTTCATTTGACTTTAACTACTTTTAATGGAAAGAATAACAATTTATCCGAAACGTCTATAAAAATTATTGCAAATAGTTTATTTTATTGAATTATTTATATTTGAAGTACAATATTATACTATTTACATTATTACTTGCATGATAAAATGATTCAGAAAACATATAAATATGTTTTACAAAATATTAGTAATCTCAATTACAAAAATAAATAAGAAAGGCATCAATACTCGTCGAAAAAAAAAATGTTTCTCACTATGCAACAGATAAAAGAAGATGAAAGTAATAACAGACGAGGGATAAAATTTAAAAATACATAGTACAAAAAAATTAATATTCATCATTACATAAGATTGTAGAAAGTTAGTTTTTAGAAAGTTATTAAACTAAAAATAAACCAATATAAAAAATTTAATTACAAATCAATCTACTTTAATAAAATCTTATAAGAATTTCAATCAAAATTGATTTTTTCAAAGAAAATTGAGATAAACAATGAATAAGAATAGAGAGAAAAAAAAATTAAAAAGTTGTCTGTTACAAAGAGAAAAAAAAAAAAAAAAACTAACATGTTCAAAAAAGAGAGAATTTACGTCCGTTTGATTGCAAATGTGAAATTTGGGTGAAAGAAAATGAATAGTAGTGAATTGAATTGCCTAAAATATATTTTACTGGGAATTGTAATTAATTATGTTTGATTGGTATAATTTTTCACCTAATCCGTTTGACTTTGTTTTTCATATAAATTGTTAATTTTTGGAATAAATTTTTTTACAATTAGGAATAAAATTTGTTTGGATTGTCAAAAGTTTAAAAAAAAAATTGATTTTTTTTTGTGTTTGTTTGAGTTTGTTTTTCATGTAAATCGTTAATTAAATGAATAAATTTTTTTACCATTGAATCTAAAATATGTTGCAATTATCAAAAAAATAAAAAATCGTTTAACCCGTTAAAACTTGAAATAATGGAGGCGAGAGCTCAATATGAATTTTGGAGCAGCTGTCTTGGTCAGAATGATGCAACAATTTCAAACGTGGGGACCACAAAATACGAAAATGGGAATGAAAAATATGCAAATAATGGAGGCCAAAAAGACATCCGCTTGGCCCCATTAAAAATCATTAAATTTTCAACTTTTTCAAACATTATCGGGCCCCACGTTTGAATGATAGCAGACAGTACAATTATTGGTTCACATGTCCGTTTAATTACAAAGATAAAAAATGAATGGAAAGAAAATAAATGATAGGGAATTGAATTGAATTGAATTTGTTTCAGAGAAAATTGTAATTACTAGTGTTTGATTGGTATAATTTTTTACCTAATCCGTTTGACTTTATTTTTCTTGCAAATTGTTATCTTTTGGGATAAATTTTTTCACAATCTGTATTAAAATTTGTTTGGATTGCAAAAAATTAAAAAAAAATTTGAAACTTTTTTGTGTTCGTTTGGCTTTATTTTTCATGCAAATTGTCATTTAAATGGATAAATTTTTTTATCATTGGATTTAGAATATGTTTCCATTGCCAAAAAAAGGGGATGTAAAACATTTTCCCATCATAACCACGGGAAAATAAAAGATGAAAAATGTGCTATAAATAGTTGTACCTAGAAAAGGGGTGAAAATAAATTTCATGGAAAAGTTATGCAATCAAACACCAAATTTAAGGATGAAAAAAGAAAACATTTTCCTTTTCCACCCAATTCCACCACAATCAAACGGGACCTAAGTTGATTAATGCTTAAAATGACATTTGGCAAAAAGGCTCCCGAGCTCGGGCCACGAAAAGTCCGAATCGGGCTCGGCTCGTTGCTCGATGGACCGAGCCTCCTTTTGGGGCAATGAGCCGACCCGCGACCTCAAACTATAAAAAAACTGGTAGATGGGAGAAAAAGGGGACCGGCTCGGCTCGGCTTGAAAAAAGTCCGAGCAAAAGCTCGGGGCGAGCCTCTTTTTATTGGACAAACAAAAGTTCAGCTCGGCTCGGAAAAAAGCCCGCACCTCGGGTTCAAGACTCAAATTTCGGCTCGCAAATCGATTCGATCCGACTCATTGACACCACAACAAATGGTTGAGGGAAGACGGGGGTAAAAATGGCATTGCACAAGTAAAACGGAGGGTATATATGTCAATGGATTCCAACGGTTCAGTAGATTTTTTTTATTTTTTTTTGTATTATCTGACATTTGAAATGATATGAACAGAAGTGGATACGGTTGTGTCCACAATAATGAGCCAAAACGTGAAATAACGAGAATTAATAGGGGGGCCAAACGGTAATATCATCATAACTAGAGTCAATTTTTATATTCATTTCCTATAAAAAAAAAAATTTAATTTACTAAAAGAAAATTAGACTAAAAAGTTTGCATTTAAGTAGTTATAGTATGCATGTTTCCGTTATTTTTTTACTTTACGTTCATATTAGATTGTGTTTTCGGATTAATGAATTTTTTTATGCTTAATGTTACTTTCTTATCTTTTTGTTCTTTTGGGTAGATTTATTGACTATGGGTGTGAAGAAAAATAATTTGTGATTTAAATGTTGTTGTATCTTTTGTGAGAATTTGTGTAGGAAAATTGAATTTTAAAAAATCTATATCAAAGATTTCCAACAACAAAATATGAAAAATTAATAATAATACATAAAAACACATATAATACACTATTCTATCCTTTAAGAGTGTGCTTGATGGAGATTATTTGAAAAAAATGAATTTTGAAATAGTGATATGATGAGAAATGTGTGGTTGAAAAAGAAGAAAAAGTTATTGATATGATAAAAAATATTATTTTATTGAAGAATGTGTGGTTGAAAATGAGTAAAATAATGAAAATAAAAATGAGAATGTGGATCAAATAGGGTCTAAATACAGATAATACGGAGAGTGAACCCCGCTTAAATTGGGTTGTGTTATCATGTACAACAAACATTATCCTCAGGGTTGAAGGAAGGCATGGGTAAAAATGGCATTGCACAAGTAAAACGGAGGGTATGTATGTAAATGGATTCCAACTTTTCAATGGATCTTTTTTTATTCTCTGACATTCGAAATGATATGAACAGAAGTGGATACAGTTGTGTCCACCAAGTTGGTTTCAATAATGAGCCAAAACGTGAAATAACGAAAATTAATAGGGGCCAAACGGTAATATCATAACTAGAGTCAAATTTTATATTCATTTCCTATAAAAAAAAAAAAAACATTAATTTACTAAAAGGAAATTAGACTATAAAGTTTGCATTTAAGTAGTTATTATACTTTTCATTCTTAATTAGATTGTGTTTTCGGATTAATGAATTTTTTTATGCTTAGATCCCGTTTGATGCACATTATTTTGAAGAAAATGCATTTTTTTGATGTGAAAGGTGGTGAATATGTAGTTGAAAAAAAAAATTATTGATGTGATGAAAAATATTATTTTATTGAAAAATGTGTGGTTAAAAATGAGTAGAAGAATGAAAATGAGAATTAAATTGGAAATTAAACAGGGCCTTAATGTTACTTTCTTATCTTTTTGTTCTTTTGGGTAGATTTATTGACTATGGTTTTGAAGGAAAATAATTTGTGATTTAAATGTTGTTGTATCTTTTGTAAGAATTTGTGGTTCAAAAACAGTGTAGGAAAATTGAATTTAAAAAAAAATCTACGTCAAAGATTTCCAACAACAAAATATGAAAAATTAATAATAATACATAAAACACAGATAATACACTATTCTATCCTTTAAATACAGATAATACAAGCAGATTTACCAGGAAATTTATAGTTAGGAAAGTAACAATCTTGTTTTTGAAACCTTTCAACAGATCTGTTAACAAGATGTAGTTCTTTGTGCATCATGGAAAGCTAAACTAGGTGTAGTCTCATAAATCAATAATTGAATGTCAATACTTCGTAAGTCTAATTTAAATTAGCCTTATGTTTATGTTGATGAGGCATAAAAACGCGGTGGGAATACCTACCTTGTGCTCTGAGCCGGAGGACGCCAACCTGCTGCAGTCACTCCAATGAACAATGCTGGAAAAATTAAACTAAATTAAGGAGTAAATACATGAAGGGGAGAAAGATTGAATAAATGTAATTAGGAAAAACCATTGGAAGTACCTACCTTGTGATCCGAGGATGCCACACGCCCTATTTCAATAACACAAGCTTTCCAGTCCAGTTGAAATGTGTATAATAACTGAGAAAATAAAATAGAGAATGATACTTGATATTATTTTAATTACGTATCAGTCACAAGTGTAGAGATAGAAGACTTATGTTTTATGTTGATAGATGGTAATGAAGAGAATGACACTTTGTTTTATACCGTGAAGTTTGGCACTGTGGAAAACTCGCTGATTGAATTATTGGTGCAATGTCATTGTGTTTGTTTGGAAATGTCTTGGACCGTTGATCTAAATAATGGAGGGATGCGGTGAATTATACGTTGAACACTCCATAGCAAAGTCAAAATATAGCAACGGTCTTGATCAGAATGATACAACAATTTCAGACGTGAGACCACAAATTATGAAAATAAGAATGAAAAATGTTGCTTTATGCCCACTAATTGTTATCATTTTCTGTAAAATTGTGTTTCCCTAAATGGTTTCAAAACCTGATTTTAAAAGTGGAAACCCATCTTTTACTTAGGCTATCCACGTGGTGCTGGACTCCTGGCTCGGAATATGAATACGGGGTCGCTTCCATTATATGTATGAATAGTGAAATAACGTGATAATGAACCGGTTATAATGTGAAATGGCGGACAGAAAAACGAACAGTGAAATGTGCATTTCCTCCTTTACCGTTTGGCCCCCATTAAAACATTGTCGGGCCCCACGTCTGAATGATAGCAGACAGTACTGTTATTGGTTCACATGGGTTTGCCAACTAAGTTGATTAATGCTTGAAATGACATTTGTATCCCTAGTTTTGCCATCTGGTTGTGGAAAGGCAGGAGTAAGAATGGCATTGCACAACTGGATTTTTTCTTGGATTCTCTGACATTTGAAATTAAGTGTTTGTTTGGCCCCCATTATATGCTCGTTTTTCGCTCTCATTTTCCAAGTTGGTAGACCCCATGCCTGAAAGTGTTGCAGTATTTTGGCGGAAATAATACTTGATTCTTGACTTTTTTTTCACGTGTTTTCCACCACCATTCACCGAATTTTTCAATATTACTCAATTGGGTAGGTCGTTCATTATTGTTATTATTTTTTTTTTTTATGATCCAGAAATTCACAGTCGCTATTGACAGAATCTCGATCATTCTTAGAACGGAGGTTCGACCATCAGTATGCACTAAATAAACCTGAAGACTGGCACAATACCCGTAAACCATACTAGCCGGATAAATCACCTCAAATGAGGCAGCGGATACCTCAGGGGGGATTGAACCCTTGTTGAAAGTCATTTGATTTTTCAAGCATACTTTTTTGATCAACTCGGCCACACCCCTTTGACGGTAGGTCATTCATTTTGTCATTACATTTGGATAGGTGAGAGTAAATATGTGAATACAATTCTCAACAACCCAATTAACACAAATAAATGTTTGACAAAACTGATTCCACTTTTGCATTTTAAAATATTTTGTTACTGTAGATTAATGCATTGTTGACCAATATTTCATTACAATGGGCTTCAAAGGGATTAATTATTTTATCAAAACTTTTATCAAACCAAATTCTCCTAATTAAAGAGAAGATTAGAAGAGAAAACATACCTTGATTTATAGTTGTGATTACTTGAACAGATTATGATCTTTTAATTGATACGTAATTTCATCAAAAATTCTTCTCTGATGATGGAAAATGCAGAGAGGTGAAAAAATTCACGTTCAATTGAGTATCATGACCCATAATAAATAACTGAATTTTGACAGTTCTTATCTTTCAGTTATTTTAAATTGACCCCTCATCAATTTAAAATAACTTTTTTGATCTCTACACTTTATTTTTATGATATTTAATACTCCTTAGTTCAAAATTAACTTTAATGGATCACTTTATTGACTAAATTTGAAAGATAGCATCACACATTTTTAATATATACAGGTATGGCCCCCCATATAGGGGTGGCAAACAGGCTAAGCCGACTCGGCCCCTAGGCTTGTAAAAAGGAGCTCGTGGGCGGCTCGGGCTCGTAAAATTAGGAGCCCAAGCACGAGTCGATCCGATCCGACTCGACTCGACTCGACTCGTGAAAAAATGGATCCACAATCATTTGTTAAGAGCTTGTTCAGTATCAGAGGCGAACCACCCTAACACCGCAAAGTGAATTTCGGAATCAATTTTTTCAGTCTAAATGAAGTACTCATTCCTGAAGATATTCCAAATATGGCTACACGTGAAAGAAATAATCTAAATTATTCAATTGATTTGGATAACGTTGATGTTCCCAAAGTGAAACAGGAGGAAGAACCTGAATTAGACATTCCCGATACTAGAGGAAAGTGAAAAGCGAAAAAAACAAGCAAATATATTGGGAACACTTTAAATTGATTTCAATGGATCGTGTGGTCGATGGAACCCCAGAGTCGAAAGTAGTATGTAAATACTACCAACAACGATTGACGTGACAAAAAGGCATTTGTACCACCCACCATAATCGTCACTATAAAGCATGTGCGGTCAAATATGGATTTCTTCCAGTCGATCAAACACAATTACAATTTGGTAGTCCAAGCGTCGATTCTACGACTTCGTCACTCACCACGTGAATGTATTCGGAGAAGGAATGCTCGAACGAGAATGGTGAAATCTGTTGTCGATATTGAGTTGCCTTTAACAATCGCGGACAACCAACATTCCGTCATCTATGTGGGACCACAAATTATGAAAATAAGAATGAAAAATGTTGCTTTATGCCCACTAATTATTATCACTTTCTGTAAAATTGTGTTTTCTAAATGGTTTCAAAACCCGATTTTAAAAGTGGAAACCCATCTTTTACTTAGGCTATCCACGTGGTGCAATGTCATTGGTGCTGGACTCTTGGCTCGGATCTGTGTTTGTTTAGAAATGTCTTGGACCGTTGATCTAAATAATGGACCGAGTAGGTAAATTGTATGTTGAACACTCGATAGAAAAGTCAAAATATAGCAGCTGCCTTGGTCAGAATGAAGCAACAATTTCAGACGTGAGTACCACAAATTATGAAAATAAGAATGAAAAATATGCAAATAATGGGGGGCCAAATAATAGAAGGAGATATTTCACTTGCTTATGAATATGGCATCGTTTCCATTATATGAATAGTGAAATAACCTGATAATGAACTGTAGTAAAACCGGTTATAATGTGAAATGGAGGACAGAAAAATGAACAGTGAATTGTGAAATGAGCATTTCCACGTTTACCGTTTGGCCCCCATTAAAAACCATTAAATTTTCAACTTTTTCAAATATTGTCGGGCCCACGTTTGAATGATAGCAGACAGTTCAGTTATTGGTTCACATGGGTTTGCCAACTTAGTTGATTAATGCTGAAAATGACATTTGTATCCCTAGTTTTGCCATCTAGTTGAGGGAAGGCAGGGGTAAGAATGACATTGCACAACTGAATTTTTTCTTGGATTCTCTGACATTTGAAATTACTTTTTGTTTGGCCCCCATTATATGCTCGTATTTCTCTCCCATTTTCCAAGTTGGTAGACCCCATGCCTGAAAGTGTTGCAGTATTTTGGCGGAAATAATACTTGATTCTTGACTTTTTTTTTCACGTGTTTTCCACCACCATTCACCGAATTTTTCAATATTACTCAATTGGGTAGGTCGTTCATTATTGTTATTATTATTTTTTTTTTATGATCCAGGAATTCGCAGTCGCTATTGACAGAATCTCGATCACTCTTAGAACGGAGGTCCGACCATCAGTATGCACTGAATAAACCTGAAGACTGGCACAATACCCGTAAACCATACTAGCTGGATAAATCACCTCAAATGAGGCAGCGGATACCTCAGGGGGGATTGAACCCTTGTTGAAAGTCATTTGATTTTTCAAGCATACTTTTTTGATCAACTCGGCCACACCCCTTTGACGATAGGTCATTCATTTTGTCATTACATTTGGATAGGTGAGAGTAAATATGTGAATACAATTCTCAACCACCCAATTAACACAAATAAATGTCTGACAAAACTGATTCCACTTTTGCATTTTAAAATATTTTGTTACTGTAGATTAATGCATTGTTGACCAATATTTCATTACAATGGGCTTCAAAGGGATTAATTATTTTATCAAAACTTTTATCAAACCAAATTCTCCTAATTAAAGAGAAGATTAGAAGAGAAAACATACCTTGATTTATAGTTGTGATTACTTGAACAGATTATGATCTTTTAATTGATACGTAATTTCATCAAAAATTCTTCTCTGATGATGGAAAATGCAGAGAGGTGAAAAAATTCACGTTCAATTGAGTATCATGACCCATAATAAATAACTGAATTTTGACAGTTCTTATCTTTCAGTTATTTTAAAATTGACCCCTCATCAATTTAAAATAACTTTTTTGATCTCTACACTTTATTTTTATGATATTTAATACTCCTTAGTTCAAAATTAACTTTAATGGATCACTTTATTGACTAAATTTGAAAGATAGCATCACACATTTTTAATATATACAGGTATGGCCCCCCATATAGGGGTGGCAAACAGGCCAAGCCGACTCGGCCCCTAGGCTTGTAAAAAGGAGCTCGTGGGCGGCTCGGGCTCGTAAAATTAGGAGCCCAAGCGCGAGTCGATCCGATCCGACTCGACTCGACTCGTGAAAAAATGGATCCACAATCATTTGTTAAGAGCTTGTTCAGTATCAGAGGCGAACCACCCTAACACCGCAAAGTGAATTTCGGAATCAATTTTTTCAGTCTAAATGAAGTACTCATTCCTGAAGATATTCCAAATATGGCTACACGTGAAAGAAATAATCTAAATTATTCAATTGATTTGGATAACGTTGATGTTCCCAAAGTGAAACAGGAGGAAGAACATGAATTAGACATTCCCGATACTAGAGGAAAGTGAAAAGCGAAAAAAACAAGCAAATATATTGGGAACACTTTAAATTGATTTCAATGGATCGTGTGGTCGATGGAACCCCAGAGTCGAAAGTAGTATGTAAATACTACCAACAACGATTGACGTGACAAAAAGGCATTTGTACCACCCACCATAATCGTCACTATAAAGCATGTGCGGTCAAATATGGACTTCTTCCAGTCGATCAAACACAATTACAATTTGGTAGTCCAAGCGTCGATTCTACGACTTCGTCACTCACCACGTGAATGTATTCGGAGAAGAATGCTCGAACGAGAATGGTGAAATCTGTTGTCGATATTGAGTTGCCTTTAGCAATCGCGGACAACCAACATTCCGTCATCTATGTGGGACCACAAATTATGAAAATAAGAATGAAAAATATTGCTTTATGCCCACTAATTATTATCACTTTCTGTAAAATTGTGTTTTCTAAATGGTTTCAAAACCCGATTTTAAAAGTGGAAACCCATCTTTTACTTAGGCTATCCACGTGGTGCAATGTCATTGGTGCTGGACTCTTGGCTCGGATCTGTGTTTGTTTAGAAATGTCTTGGACCGTTGATCTAAATAATGGACCGAGTAGGTAAATTGTATGTTGAACACTCGATAGAAAAGTCAAAATATAGCAGCTGTCTTGGTCAAAATGATGCAACAATTTCAGACGTGAGGACCACAAATTATGAAAATAAGAATGAAAAATATGCAAATAGTGGGGGGCCAAATAATAGAAGGAGATATTTTACTTGCTTATGAATATGGCGTCGTTTCCATTATATGAATAGTGAAATAACCTGATAATGAACTGTAGTAAAATCGGTTATAATGTGAAATGAAGAACAGAAAAATGAACAGTGAAATAAGCATTCCCTCTTGTACCGTTTGCCCCCCATTAAAAACCATTAAATTTTCAACTTTTTCAAACATAGTCGGGCCCCACATCTGAGTGATGGCAGACCGTACAGTTATTGTCCACATAGGTTTGACAACTAAGTTGATTGATGTCGAAAATGAAATTTGTGTCCCTTGTTTTGCCATCTGGTTGAGGGAAGGTAGGGGTAAGAATGGCATTGCACAACTGAATTTTTTTTTTGATTCTCTGACATTTGAAATTGAAACATGCTCCTTTTACAGAAAAAATTCATACAGATATTTTACAGAACAGACACAGTAATGTGGGGCCCACAGGGGGTGGGTATTATTTCGTATTGTTTTATTTACGTGGAGCCCACCTCCATGTGAGTTATCTGTAAAAAAAATCTGTACATATGATTTTATCCTTTGAAATTACCAGTTAAAAGTAAACGTGTTGAAATGCTCTATAAGTACAGTAAATGTAATATGTGAAGCTACAGTAATTTTAGAGTTAGTTGCGAAAAATTATAGATGTGAAATGAATTTTTTATTCAATGAGAATCTTTTTGTACACTATATTTTTTATGTGATTAGGGGTATCAGACTTAACTAAAACCTTTGTAGTTGCTATTGAAATTCCTTTTGAAAGTGCAATGTATAATTGTCCATGCGAGAATACATGTTGTGGAAGATATACTCTGACATGAGGTATTGTCTGTCCTTGGGCGTTGTTGATGGTCATAGCAAAACAGAGACGTACAAGAAACTATTTTCATATGAATTTGAATGGATATCCTTCATCATTTGCAGGACTCAATGGTATACGTGGAATGAATACGTGTTTGCCAGAGTACTGTCCAGTAGTTATCTTTGCATTTATAACATGTGTACTGAATTGACAACAAACCATTCTACTCCCGTTGCAGAGACCATTTGAAAGATCTAGATTTCTCAAGAGCATTATCTGACAATTTATTTTCAACACTAATCGATGAGGTGGAACTCCATTTGGAAGTAATGTGTTGAGAAACTTTGGTTGATAGTAATTATTTGTGCCATCTACTGCTGCATCATAATTGAGGAACTCTTTAGTTTCACCTGGGAAAAGATTAATCATTTTTTTTCATTTATGAGATCAACGTTTTCATTTATAGTGGATAAAATTGCTCTGTGTTTCATTGTTCTTTCACTTGGCCTCTTAACGTTGATGATGAACGTGGGTTTTACTTTGACTACCAATCCTATAATATCTGAAGACAAAGAGAAAAAATGTTAACAAAAAGAATTCATTAGCCAATGAACAACCTTAGATATTATGAATATCTACACCAATGCTTTCAATAATGTCACGTGGAGTGTTTTTTTTTTTCCTTCAATAAATAGCTTAATAAAATGTGAGTACAATTTTTGGAATTTTAGATTTATTACTTGGTAAGACTTTCAGAACATGATTGTAAACTATGCATTTGATTGAAAAATTCAATTACCAATCATGATATCTTCGCTAGCAAAATTTGGTACTTCATTGAATTGAAGAAAAGAGTTTGATATCTTATTGCATATGCTTTCTTCAATTTCTTCTACCTCCGTTGTAGATGTGAAAGACAATTCGATTTCATCATTCACATTTCGATATTTCCCATTGACAGGTCTTACGTTTCCATTTTGTATAATGTAAGATTTCCCCTTTTCAATTATAGTATCAAATTTTTGAAATACATCATTGAATAACATGGCTTGAATTTTATATCCCTGTAGAGAAATAACTATGTTACTTCTAATGTACACGATTGAATAAACTCAAACATGAATATAACACATAATCATTACTCCATTACCATCAAAACTAAATTCAAATAATCCAGCGTAGCATAAATATTAGGAGCATATCAAGAGCAAATATTTATTCACACAACCTAAGTCATCAGATTAGTAGGTGGCATCATCTTAAGTCACTCAAATTTGTTTAAGAAGTCACAACCCCCTTGACGAGTGTGTTTACTCACGAGTTTTTATTCTACTTTTGACTTAATTACAAGTTAGATTTTATGAGAAGTGAACGTTTTTGATGTGTTTATTCGTATTGTTTTGTAGAAGTTTGGAGATAGCATTGAAATAATAAAGAGACAACAAAATGGAGTGATGACTCAAATAAGGAGAAAAGACGGGAAAATGGCAAAATCGTCAAAGCACGCGGTGCCACACCATTGGCGCTGCAGCGCTGTGATACTGGCGCCGCGTCTGTTACCAAAAATTGACGGGATTTTTTACGTATTAAAAAGAAAAAAAAAAAAGAATAACCCTAAAGGGAGGAACGAGAGGAGGAGTATAAATAGACTTCTTGGAGACCATTGTTAAGGTTGAACATTTTGGAGAGGCACAAAAACACCAAAGGAGATCTACAATCAATTGGACTCATCTTTGAAGGATTGACAAGAACAAGAAGGGATTTTGGTGCAAGATCTACTTTCTTCTTCTAAATCTTTACTTCAAACCCGGTGATGTATTCTATAATTATTATCGCTATCTCCTTATGTAATATGAATAGCTCAATTCATTGTTAGGGCGAACATGTAACCTATTTGAGAACTTTTATGTTTTTAATTCGAGATTCTAGTTTTTAAATAGTTTATGTGTTGATTTTATTTATGTTTTTAATGCTTTGAATTTTTTGGCCAATTATTCAATGATTTCTTGGACAATAATTGCGTAGAGATGCAGATTATTTGTTTAGACCATATAATAAAATCCGATAAATCGATATAATGTGTAGAGATATCTATATTGATTATTGCGGTCGTGTGTGAATTTTCAGAACCATGTTTCGTTTAATTAAGATTAATTTGCATAGAGATATGGAATTGACTTAATTAAATAGGCGCAATGAGAACTCGAGAGGAGTAAGTTGAATATATTAGGAAAATTCGACCGAACACTACTTTAGTTATGAATTTTAATGTAAAATGTAAAGTTGATTAAATAGGTGAAATGTTCTGCCCTAATATTATCTCCATTGCTTAACTTCAACATCGTTTTTGTGCACATCACACTTTAATTTCAAGTTTTCTTTAGATTAAAATCATCATCACACAAAATTTGAGGTTACATTCATCAAATAGGAATTGAAATTAATTAGATTAGGCATTTAAATATAGTCCTCGTGGGAACGATTATCCGGACTCTTTGGTCCACTTTATTATTTGTTTGATATCGTACACTTGCGATACAAAAAACCACAACACCCCTATAGGCTAAAATATTATTTCAAAGAAGATTCAAAGATCAGATTTCAATGGCATTATCATTTAAATCATCTTGTTTACTTCACAGGAAATAAATGCTTGAATTCATATTAATTCCAATATTTCAATGAAAAAATAATGAGATGTGATTGTTTAACGATAGTCAATTAAATCCTTTTGCCATACACATTGAATAAATTGATCTACTTAAATCGTCAAGTTAGAAGCATTATATGCATGATTTGCATACAAATCAACCCAAAAACATAAGATCAAGAACCCATATTCCAATCTTCCACAGCAAATGACACAAATATCATGATAAAGCAAAACACTTTCAGAAACACGTAAAGATATGTAGGAGATGAAATATTTATGCCATGTCAGTATTTGGATCTCGAAGACAAATTCGGAATTATTAAACATAAAGGTCATCGTAGTAGATATATTACCTCCTTGTCAATTAGGATGAGCTTCAAAAGATTAAATTTTTCAGTATTGTTGGAATAAGATTTCACTAAACCCTTTCGAACTACCGTCACTTTAATCGACTATTCATTTTCATACGCAGATAAATCTCTTATATCTTTTGATTCCATGATGGGGGGAGAGAAAAATATTTGATGATTTGATTGAAATTTAACAACAACCAATTTGTGAATATAACTTAAATAGTTGAGAGATTAATTCATTTACATCGAAAACTCATGGCAACAATCAAAATTATTCATGAACATGAAATCTAATTAAGTTGAATCAATGAATATAGAAAGAAGTGTGCACGTGAACCATTATATGTGTACATGAACTTAGATTTTTATTTCTACTAATGTTTGCACAATGTTTAATTATCACTTTATGTGTGCATGCGTGCATGCATGCATGCATATAATAAATGATTTTATTATCCTTGACCTCCTTTTCAATACAATGTATAATAAATGATTTTATTATCCTTCATGTAGGGCTAGAAATGTCCAAAAATCGGTTCCCCTTTCATGTGATATTTAGTATAGTATAGATTATAGATATGAACATAAGTGGATACATCCGTGTCCACCGAGTTGGGTTCAATAATTGGGTGCTAAGTAATGCTCCAATTTTCATAAAACACTTGAATGTTACGAAAAATTCAATTTAAAAAAAAAAATAAGAACAGAACGTCACAAATAAAATAAATTCTTTATTTAAACAAATATTGAAACATTCATAAACTTAAATTATAAAATTGTATCTTAAAAAAAAAAACATTCTCAACTTATTAAGTCAATAATAATATTTGAACAATTTAATCTAATAAATCTAAAGGTAATAAAACTTAATATTTTTGGGCGACATTTGACAGTCGTTCAACTTAAAGAACAATTTTACAATATGATTATGTCTTTGTTAAGTTTCAAAGAAAAGAGCCCCAAAAGTGTCAAAAACGACGTGGGTAACCTACATATAGATGCCTGTTTAAAAATGTTAAATCGAGTTTCAAGTTACAAAAGGGACAAGCAAGGAGTGGTTAAACAACTTTTTATTTATTTAGAAATTATGTTTGCTTTCACTTCACTCGTAGAACTGTAGGAGACTTTGGGATGCATGAGTAATTTACTTGTTTTATTCTCTAATCTTCACTTCGTCGTTATATTTTGGGTAAAACACTCTTATACCATTAGAAACATTATGGAATATGAAAAACAACACGAAATTTCCGAAACAAAAAGACTAACGAGGACACAAGTCAACTACCTTGAAGCTTACTGACTATGGTATGCTCAGCAAGTTGATGACTTATGCTTTTAAGGGTGGAGGTTAAGGTTAGGGTCACTTTCCTATATGGGGGATTGCGGTAGTGGCCTTGAGATGATTTCATTGTTTATAAAACCGAGTCCCAATATCGAACTGAAAAGGATAAAAGGTCAAAAGGTTCAACCAATATTATGGAACTCTAAAGATAAAATTAAACACTTCTATCATTCTATTATTTTTTTCTTATCAACATACATTGTAATGCTATACTCTAATTGATGGTGACTACATATGGGGCCCTCCCAATGGCCTAGATCTCTTTCTCAACTCGAGTCTTAGGTTCAGCGTCTTTCGTCATTGACCAATCACCTACGCTAATATGTTAAAAAAAAGGAAAAAGAAATAAGGAGTCTATGGCTTGAATGGATCAATGACAATGGATTAGTAAGCCTACAAAGTGGGCAAAGATCAGCAGAGCATGTTCAAATATAAAGATTCATGCTGTCAAGTTGGTAATCTCTCTCTCTCTCTCAAGTTTGTAATTTTCTTACATCTCCTCCTCCCAAAGCCCAATCATGATATATGTATTCCTAACACCTCACCCCAACCCCCCCAACCCAAATCCAACTCAAACCAATCCACTCACCGATCCACATTTAGTCTAGGTCGAGCCTTCGAGGTCCTAAATTTTGATGGTGTATTAATTAAATAAAAAGATGGTACAAGCATTGACCTTAAATTTGATGTTGCTCTTAAGAGTTTCCTTTCTTTCGTAATAATTCTTTTTCTCAATGTAAAATTGAAGTTTCAAATTCTAATAGTTTAACTTGTGAACTAAAAAACTCGGATAAAACCTCAAATCACGGATTTTCACAAAATTCATCTTATTTTCATTCAATTACTACAAGATCAACAATTTCATAAGCCTAGTCTTCTGCTTTCCACAAACATACATTCTACTTCATCTTAGTCTAAAACAAAAATCTCTATCAAGAGTTCAAAAGAGGGCCAGTTCTAAAAATATTGAGACCCAAGGCGATAAAATATTATAAGGCCCCTAAACATAATTTGTTTTACAAGCGTATCAATCTCTTTAACATTAATCATGATCGATTCAAATACAATTTCTCGTGATGAAGAACATTATACTATTACACTCAATTACTGATTGATTCGCTCGAGAATCAATTCTCCCATTCAAGAAATAGAACTAAATCCTTTTGAAAGCCAGTGAGATATGTAAGTGGTTATTACCATTTATTGTCTAAAATATCCTATATTTAAAAAGTAAAAAAATTTAAAAGCAGCAATTAAATCTAAAGAACAAAAATTAACATTGAATAATAATAGTAATAATAAAAAACAATCATTAGTATTGGAACAACCTTCTACTTTATTTGCAATACTACATCTTCAAGAAAATATTTAATGCAAGAAAATTTCATAAATTTTTTGTACATAAAACAATCATTTTTAACTTTAATTTTTTTTTTTTTAGGCCCAAGGCCACTGCTGAGTTTGAATGTATAGTTGGAAGAGTTATGCTAAAAGTACACTTTTTTTAATATTAAGTTTGACACTCATCTCACATTAGGGGTGTGGGGTCCGCGATTAAAATAATCACGGACCCCACGGACTATGTCACAATGTAAGGATGTGTGTACCAATTTAGTTGGAAATTAGTTTGAAGAAAAATTAATTTTAAAAAATACCAAACGGGGAATGAATATGCTCAACAATTTGTGTATTAAACATGGAGTTAAATGATAGAACACACATCGAACTTTGGATAATGTCACGTTTTAATCACTGTACTTCAACTTGTACATCATTACTCATTGAACTTTATAAAGTTGCACTCCATTACTCGCCCGGAAACACCTTTTATTAACCATTGCCTAACTGAATTTACAGCTGGCATATAAATCCCTCCAATACAAAAATGAAATGCCATGTCATTACTCCCAAGCAAACAACACCATTTTCAATTGAAATCGTGAAAATCGAACCCTTGTTTCTCAAACACGACGCTCACAATTGCAGCTCCAATTACTGAAATTCCCAAAATAGTTAAAGGCGATGAGGAGGACTAAGAAGGAGCGGCTAAAGGAAGGAGAAGCGGTTGATGAGGAGCAGAATAAACTTGAGAAAAATGCTACCAAGAAGAAAGGTGTTTCTGGAGGTTCACAGGATTCCACCAAAGCATCTAGCAAGAAGAAAGCCAATATTTCTTTAAGGGCTGTGATGTTGATATTGCACATTTTAGCTGCTACAGAAACCAATGCCAGTTATCATCATTTGCAACATCGACTATTGCAAATGCAACAGGGAAGGAACTGTCATCTGCGTTAACTGCAGTAGCTGGTCACAAACTTTCTTGGTGCTTCGATCTTAGAGAAGTAGCAACCAAAGAGAAAAGGATTCAGTATTTGGTGGTGGGGTTTACAAAGGATTGGGCTTTCAGTTTTGGGGAGAAAGGTTTGACATTTCTTGCTTTCATTCCTGGTTTCGCTGAGGCGTGTTTGGGGAGGGTTAGGGAGTGATGATGTGGCATTTCATTTCTGAGATGGAGAGATTTAACTGGCCAAGTGTGTATTTCGTTACCACGTAGGCAAGAGTTACTAACAGATTTGGCAGTGTGAGTAATGGACTGCAATCCTGTTTGAACCTCATTTTTTGTTCAAAATATATTTTGGAATAGAAGTTTGTTGGAAATGTATGATTAAAAAATAAGGAAGTTTTTTTTAGTTTACTTGTAATATTATTTTATTGAAAAATGTGTGGTAAAAAATAAGAGAAAAAAAACAGTATTTTGAAAGAATGAATATCAAACAAGGGTTAAATGAGTAATGGAGTGCAAATGTAAGTACAATGAGTAAAACGTGACCTTACTCAAAGTTAAGCGCACGTTCAAACAATTAACTCATTGAACATGTATGGGCTCCGGCCAAACTTGGTATTTTAATAATTAGAGGTTTTTTGTGTGTTAAATTAGATAGTTTATGCTCTTCCTAAAAGGATATTGATTTGATGTAAAAGGAATGTAGGACCATGATTTTCAACCCCTTTTTTTAACTTGTTTTTTGACTTCAAGATAGTGCATTCGAGAGTGAACATGGAAAATGTAATTAAAGAGAGGGATCCGCAATACGACAGTTTGTTCAGTCAAATGGTTGGTAGAATTCGATCAAATCCCAGTGAAAAGCTTGATGGTTGAGGTGGAGTTCATGAACTCATTATTTGCTATTCTAGTTCTTTGTTAATTTGAATTTTCAGCTGCTGGATTTTCCTCCCTTTCCCCTTCAGTCGAGCTCTTGTACAATTGTAGCCATAACAAATTACATTGAAGTTGAATTTAATATGATTGTCAAGTTCTCTGGCTTTACTCCAATTTTGTAGTTTTGCGAGAACTATGACATTTTAGTGGTAAATTTGACAAGTTGAAATATCTAAACTTGATCATATTAAGCTCCTGTTTGGTAGCCATTTTTGGGGAGAAAATACATTTTTGAATAGTTGATTGATGGAGAATATATGATTAAAAATTAAGGAAAAAATTTGGATTTGCGTATAATATTATTTTATTGAAGAATGTTTGGTTGAAAAGAAGAGAGAAAAATACATTTTAAAAAAAATGGCTACCAAACAGGGGCTAAAGAAGAATATAAAAGTATTATCAATTTAGAGAGGCTCTCGATCATTTTGTTTGTGGTTAAATGATTATCATTTTCATTTGCTTATCCTCTATTTCTACTTTCAATTTGTAGTGGAAGCATATTCCAATAGTGAATCTCACATAATGAACAATCATCAAAGTATTTGAATTTCAAGTAAATAGGTCTAAATAATTTTTAATTATGTTTGAGTCTTGCATATAAACATAATCACTCCATTTTAACATGTGATTTTGAAAACCTTTAAAAAAAAAGGAAGAAACATTATATTGTTACTCCACATACAACATGATAACTTTTGCTCATTCATTTTTTCTTTTGATTACTCATTATCGGTGCCCATTTTATTATATAGAGGTATAAGGAACACATCTATCGATTTTCTCACTTAAATGAGATTGATGTTAAATCATAGAGTTTGTTAAAAAAATAAAAATAAAAAAATAAATAAAGATAGAAACCAAAAAAGGAGTATGTATTGTAGTGTACAAAATTTTTTACTTTTTATGAAATCACGATTATTTGTCAAATAAGTGTATCAAATTTATTAATAAAATGAACGCTCCCATTAAATATAAAGATGGTCTTTATTATGGTTAAGATGCACTTTAAAAATATAATCTCTAAGAGATGCTCTCAACCTGGAATGGAGTGCATGAAAAAGGGACTAGAACTAATTGAGGGCACAAGACCTGCTAAACAAACCAATAATATTTTATGGCTACCATACAAGGAGATATAGTAATATATTTGATGAAGATTCCACGCATAATCAATTATTGAAGATAAAAAAATAGCTAAAATTTTGAATTTAATTCAATCATAATATATTGCGAGCATTTCAAATAAGAGTAAGAATACTTATTACACGAGTTCTAATAATTTAATCTTAGTTATTAAATGAGTCAATACATAGAATTCAAATAGATAATTTATAGATAAGAAAGGATTTCATCAGAATTTATACCTAGGAAATAAGAAACTTCAAGTAATCATGTTGAGTTTTATTTGTTACAAACTTGTTCCTCCTCTGGTGACCCGCCTGAGAAATGAAAAATTAATAATAAATAAATAATCTAAAAGCAACTATAGTAGTAGAGTAGAAATTATAAAATAGTAATGGAGAACACATACCTGACTCATCCAACAAATCGGAAATACCAAGAATTTTTAAACATTCTCTTGTCTGTTAGCTAAGCTTTGGTGCACTTACTGGCCATGGACTCAATTTTTTCATCATAGGGCAATTTTTAATGGTCAAGTTCATCAATAGAGGGAACACAAGTTCATAGTTCTGAGAGCAAAACATTTGAATACTTGAAAGATCCTCGAGTAGTAGATGGTCCAACTTAGGAAACACAATTCTCATTTTAATTGCTTCAACTTTTTTGATCTCTGAGGTGCCTTCTTCTTCTTCTTCTTCTTCTTCGTCTTCTATTCCAAAAATTGCTTTAATTGATTCACATTCTGAAACATATAGAACTTCCAGAGCCACAAGAGAATTGGCCATTGTAGGTAAGAATAAGTATCTTAATCTCTTGCAATTTCCAACTGTAAGTTTTGTCAAATTTTGGAAGACACAAATTCCTTTTGGAACCATCCTTGTAATGTGCACCAATTCTGGTAGTAAGTACAGAAATAATGATGTCAATTGACCAAGCACACTAATTTCTGCATCATCATTAGTGACCTTTATACCCTCAAAGTCAAACAATACTTCAAGTGCATTACATTTACTCACAAAGAGATCATCAAGATTTTGCAGTAACTGAATTGAATCAGATTCTGCAATGAACTGCAATTGAACACAATCGTACACCGACATTGTTGTTAGTTTATGCAGAGATGTTATTGGCATTTCCTTGCCTAGTAGCTTCACAATACAAGGCAAGCCATCAACGTCCAACTCCTCCATGTTAGGAAAGTGGACCTGCGAAGTTCAATTAGTTGTAGTCAACCAAAATTTATCCATTATGCTATCTATATAAATGAATTGCAGAAAACTCCTGTCATTTTATAGAAACTGTATCTATCTATTCATTTGTATTACGAGATACAAATAAATTTAAATTGACTGAAGTTCTCCTTTCTTTATTACCTAATTTAATCTCGAAAGTTTGGCTCCAAGAATTATGTTACTGTTTTTATTTCTAAGTTTATACGGTTAATGATTGGAAAATTACTGATATTTCCTATTCTCTCAATTCTTAATTAAGACCACAGTTCTACAAAACATTTTTGTAATTTGTATGTAATTGATTGGAATCATGAAAAGCTATAATTATTAATTTAAAATAAAACACAATCTATAAGTTAATTTTGTGCGTGAGATGCTACGACCATACTGTTTCTCCTAAAATTAGCCCATGTTTGGTTCAAATAAAAAAGTTGATTAAAATTTAAGTCAAATTTAGTAATTAATTTTAACCATATATTACATGATACCCACAACTTATCAACCACACATTTCATTAATTTTTATCAAAATTTACTCAAAATATGTCCATGTTTGGTACCGCTAAAAAGTCTTATTAAAATTTAAGTCAATAATTAAATTTAACCACATATTTCATAGACCTACGTGTTTAAACAACATATTCCATTAACTTTTATCAAAATCTACTAAAATTTTGATTTTAATCTCTATCAAACATGGACATATATTTTTTATCTAAACCAAACTGGGGCTTAGATTTTGTTAGAGGGCTCACTCTGATTAATAATATTTGTAATCATAAAAGGAAAGTTGAATGACATACCTGGTTGAAAAATGTTATTGATTGAGATGTGAAGCTCTTAAATCCACTAAATTCTTTCAGTCTGACTTCTTTAAGATTTGGAAACTCTAGCATTTCGCAAGCTTTGGTAACTTCATTTTCTCGTGTGTCTGTTGAAACGACTTCCTCTAACATCGGACAATCATCTATGTCTATACATTGGAGATTTACGAGGCATTTTGCGACTGACTCCCGAAACAAGCTTGTAATTGCATCACAATTATACACACGAATCGTCATAAGGTTACAGAACAATGGAGGTTCGAAGACAACCCTAGGAAGATTTCCATTGCATATCTCTCTTAACTTGGGTAAACTACTCAATTTGAGAGACTCCAATTTACCGAAGGAGCCATTTGGAATAGTGTTGGTCGCATCAATAAGATACTCGAAATCACCATCGTCTAGAATCAGTGTCTTCAAGTTAATGAAACCATTTCCATCTAACTTACTCACAGCATTCTTCAATACCTTTGCGTCTTCACCTTCTATTGGAAGGTAACATTCCAAGTCCAGATCTTCCAGTTTCTTCATACCTGAAAAAACACCGGGTAGAAGTGGATAGGATAATCCACGAACCTCCAATTTCAGTGACCTTAGGTTGCAAAGATTCGTGAATTCAATGGGAGAATAATCATCGAAGTAAGAGTAATTGAAAGAAAGAATTTCCAACTTCTTGAGACTCCCAATCATTGGTAATTGAGAATGTATTCTACAGCCAGTCAAGTGCAGAGTTCGAAGATCCGTCAACAATTGGTTTGATGATGGAATTTGAATGTACATCCCTTTCAATTCAAGAACTCTGAGTTCTTTCATATCTTTGAAAAATTCTTCGGAAATGATACATTCTCCCAACTCGCGACATATCACCCGTAACAACTTAACGTGCTGATATTTCAACCCGCTGGGAAGCTGATCCAGCTTATCAAATGTAATTGAGATGGCACTGCACGATTCATCAGCATCATGTTCTGGCCACTCTATCAAACCAGCATGATTCACCAGATATCCACGTTTGTCTTCATATGCCATCTGTAAGCAAAAATCTCTAATAACATCATGCAATTTGACCTGGTCTTCCACCTCACCCGGTTGCAATAAATAACAACCTTTTAGTTTATCGGCAATTGTCTTCGCTCGATCTCGAGTTTGGTAGAGTGTTTCAGTATTTTGAAACAACTCTAGCCCCCTTGCATATCGAACCAAATTTCCAATTGGAATACTTTCATCTTCAGCGAATAGAGAACAGAGCAAAAGCAAGTCCCGCTCTTCATTACTTACCAAATAGTTGTAGCTCAATCTTATACTTTTGTACACGATATTGTCCATTCCTTCAAGATTGGTAGCCCTAGACTGTAGCTGTCGAAGTGCATCTCTCCATTTATATACGGTCTTGTCGCCTTTCAGTGCTTTGCCAACAACCACTAGTGCAAGAGGTAGACGTCCACATTCATTTGCAACTTCTTTGGCTATGCGTACGAGTTCGACATCAATTTCATCATCAGAAATCCCTGCTGTATCCTTGAAAAGTTGCCATCCTTCTTTTTCATCCAAAACTTCGATTTTGAATTTCCTTTGGGCGTCCATTTTACCACACGTATCTTCAATTCGTGTCGTAAACATAATTTTCAACCCGTTTTGACCATTTGGAGATGGAATTCCTATAGTTCCCAAATCAATTTCATTCCACACATCATCCAATATTACAAGAATTCTCTTGTCATCGTTACCTTCAAGTCTTTGACAAAGTAGTCCAGCTCTCACGCTAGTTGTCTTTTCTTCAATTTTCAGACCGAGCGCTTCAGCAAGTTGATCTTGAATTTTGTTTATATCTGGATTGTTAGATACTACTGCAAATGCAACCTCCTCAAATAATTTCTCAACTTTGATTTCCTTGATTATTTCATTTGCCATTGTTGTCTTACCAACTCCAGGCATGCCACAGATCCCAATTATGCCGATATCTTTGTCCTGTAGAGCTTCCTTGATTTTCTTCTTAATTGATAACCTTGTTTCGAAACCTTCATGGGAAGTTAGGTTCAGCACTTGCACCGGCGGTGGACGATAGCTCAGCCACTCAAATGTGCCTTCCACTTTGAGCTTATCAGCCTCAATAGTCATCTTTGCCGAATTCCTGCTTAATACATAACGAGACTTCAAATTTGGACATCTATTGAATAGACACCGCATTTCAGAGCTTGCTACGCCCTTCAAAACTTCGTTCGCTTTTACCTCTAATTCATCGACTTTTCGCAACCACGCCGAAACTTCTTTCCTGATGATTTCAGCATTTCTTTCGGCAGCAACAACCTTTTGTTTCACGTCATCTCTCCTATTTTCAAGATCTTTAACTTTATCCCGCAAATTCTGAATGTTACGGTTGTAGAAGAACTTGGCGCAAAACAGGATCCACTGTGTATTCTGCAAGCTTCCCAACAATGGAAAATGCTATGCCCTCTGCCATTATCGGGTTTTTTTTTTTTTCCTTTTTGTCCTACCTTTTACTTTCAATGAGTTTAATGAAATTGCAAATTATTTTCTTGGTTGCTAGTGCTGATAATCTCTGTAGAGTTATTGAGAAAATAAGAATAAGAGAACATCTATAATTGTAAAATTGAAAAATAAGAAAGTCATCAATACTCGTTGATAAAAGAAGAAATAAGTTTCTCACAATGCAACAAAAGAAAAGAAAACCAAAACCAGACCATGTGTAAAATTAAAAATATATAGTACCAAAAATTAATATTTATCCTGACAAGCTTGCAAAAGGTTAGAGTGCGTTTGGTTTGTCGTTTTGAGGTCATTTTCAATTTTCAGTCTAAAATATTAAAAACGTATTTGGTATGTTATTTTCAAAAATGCGTTTTCGAAAACAAGAAAAATTTTACAAGATAGAACTCAAAATAAGGAAAATGAAATTAAAAAATTTTCAAATTAAAATAATTAATAAAATCACACAAAACCTACCCAAATACAACTTTAAAAATTATATATTTTTTTATTACACATTAGCATAAAATTGATGTCTTACTAAATAATCAAATTAATTGAAAAAAAAAAATGTCATAAAACTATTTCTAAATTTTTTAAACCAAATGTATTTTCTGCAATCTTAAAATAATATCTCAAAATAGAAAATAGAAAATGAATTCAAAACTGAAAATAGAAAGCAGGAACGCAAGCCAAACAAATTTGAAAGTTATTAAGCTAACAATAAACCAATATAAAAGAATTTGATTAAAAATCAATCTACTTTTTTACTCATAAGAATTTAAGTCACAAATTGATTTTTTTCAAAGAAAATTGAGAAAAAGAATGAAAAAGAATAGAGAGGAAAAAAAAAATTAAGAAAACAAAAAACGAGAATGTTAGAAAGAGAAAAAAAAAACTAAGTTGAAAGGAGAGAAAACACTTATATGTTTTTAATTAAAAAAATTAATAATTAATCATAGTTATAGGGTTCGTAGAACGAAAGATGGAAGAAAATATTACAGAATGATTTTTTTTTTTTTTTTTTTTTTTTGCTTTTTCTAAAGTCTTTCAAAATCTCTCGAGTGAGTGACAAACAAATTGTAAGATTTTTTATTTGTATTTTCTATGTAAAAGTTAGTAAGTTGAGAATTTTGTAAGTCATTAGAAGGACTTTAAAGTTTTAATTTAATACCCCATCATATTTCAAGACTTTTAAAAAGTTTATGAAAAATCACATTGAATACACCTAGATATTTTAAATATGTAAAAGTCTCAATCTTCTTATATTCTTTATAATTTTGTTTGGATGTGTTCTTGGTGCATTTTGGTGCTGATCGGGTTACTGCCTAGGATCAATAGATATTTCATTCAATAAGGATGAGAACAAGACGGGACGAGAATTAAAAATCCCCATTTAATTATTTACATATATTTTTATTATTTTCTATTTTTGAATTATGATTGAAATGGAAAAATATGAAAATAAAATAAAAAGATTCGATATGTATAGAGCAATTCGAGGCATGGACTACGTTTTCATCCCCATCCCATTTACTATTTTGGTCGGGGTAATGCGGGTTGAGTCAAGTAGAATTTTATCATCCGTATCATTCGAACGGAAGATTATTGAAAAAAAAATGAGAACAAAGTTTCAAATCGATCAAAAGCCTGTTTGAATCCCATTAAAAGGTTAAGAATGTATTTTGAAATGGTAGATTGATGAAGAATGTGTTGTTAAAAAATAAGAATTTTTTTTAGATTTACGTATAATATTATTTTATTGAAAAATGTGTAATTGAAAAGAGAAAAAAAATTGTATTTAAAAAAAAATGGGAATCAGACAGTGGCTATACATGAAGTAATGATAAATTTATAAGGGAGAGAGGGGCAGAAACTCAAAAGTGACTTCAACCCCAAAAGATAAAAGAATAATTTTTGCAATGCTGCCAGCACTGCTTCGGTACATGTACAGTGGGATTTTCCCCTTATATATGTAGCATATCTGAAAGATAAATAATCATCTTCCATAGTTATTATTCAAAACCTGCTTTTGTGATGAAAGTAGGCTAAAAAATCATAAACTAAAAATGGATAATTAAAAAGCAAATTTAAATAGATAGAAATATATAAATTTTGTAATTAAAATGTGTGTGAGTCTATATATATATATATATATATATATATATAGGAGAGAAACATTCGGTTTCCCCTCTCGTCTGTATAGTTTTAGTTTTTGGTCAACAATGCCCTTATTCGTTCTTCATGATTCACATTAATTCATGCATTAAAATTTTTATGGTTTACATTTTTATGTTTATTATTCTAGCAATAATTAACTTTTAGACTCATTTCCTTTAAAAACATTAATTCAAATAAAAAATTAAATTTAAAAGAACTGAAAGTTCACATTCTAAATGCATATAGATTTTCGAGGAAAATGAGTTTTTGAATAATAATTTTTTGTACTTACTGTTACTTTTTCTTTTCTTTTTTTGAGCAATTTTATTGATTATGGGTGAGAAGGAAAATAATTTGTGATTAAATGTTTAGAGGCATAAAAATGCAGTGGGAGTACCTACCTCGTGCTCCAAGGATGCCCAATCACTCTAATTAACAGTACTGAAAAAAAATTAATTAAATTGGAGTCACTATAAAATGGAGTAAATAAAGTGTAGAAATATTGAATAAACATATATAATTAAGAAAACCAACTACCTTGTGATTCGAGGTAGTTACATGCCCTATTGCAATAACACAAGCTTTCCGATTTGATCGAAATATGTATATTAAGTGAGGAAATAAAATGGAGAGCGAAAATTGATAGTGTTTTAATCTCATGAACAAGTGTTGAGACAAAAGCCTTATATTTTATGTTGATATATTATAATGAGAACGAGACACAATTTTATAGTGTAATATTTGGCACTGGATAACTTGCTAATCAAATTATTCGATTCCTTTCGTACCAAAGTAATTAACTTTACATTGTTACTTATAGCTATTTCCCCACTTATTATTGTCACTTTCGTATTTTTATTACTGCACTTTATTCTTTTCTTCCTTTGAGTTCTACAAGATCAAAAGCTAAGGATCAACTTTGCATCCAATTTGACAGCAAGCAAACAAATAATATAAACTATGAATTTGAACAATATTCTTTTACATTTCAAGAGGATAGGAATAAAATTCTGTACAATTGAATCCCCCAACCATCCAATGTGTTTTTTATTAGCATAGACATTCTATTTTTCTTTTTCACATAGTTACGACAATTAAACATTTGGTGAACCCACGGGACAGTTTGATGAGAAAATAATTTACTGGTCTAGATCCATTGTCTCTCTAGTTTACAATAGTAATAAGTGAATAAGATGTTCATTTATTTGCGTGGCTAAGTGAGTATATGCAATGAATTTAATCAATTAAGTAAACATTTTTCTTCAAATTTTTTAGTAACTGTTACGCCTCATCGTACAAGGCTCTTATTATTGGCTACATTGCGGTCAATTAAGGAAACAACAAGAATTCACCTAAGACCAGCAATCTACATTACTTTGCTCACCTGGCCTAATCGAAGCCATGAACAAAAGAAGCCAAAGTGAGCTAAATGCCCCCAGCCGACCCAACAAGATGCATGGAGGCCAAACCTTTGTGTTCGAGGTGAATCATTATGATCGTATTTTTGAAGCTATGAGTCTTCCATTTCACAAGGAATCTTTCACACATTCGCCACATCAAAGAGATTTTTTGTATGTTTAGCCCCCGTTTGATTCTCATTTTCTCCAAAATTCATTTTTTTCTCTCTTCTTTTTAACCACACATTTTTCAATAAAATAATATTACACGCAAATCCAAAAATTTTCTTTAATTTTTAACCACACATTCTCTATCAATCAACTATTCAAAAATACATTTTCCCCTCAAAATGGGAATCAAACACGGCCTTAATTGATTTGACATATTTACAACAAATGCCTTTTAGTCAACTTTTCATATGGTGGATTTAGGCTATATGGTGGCTACTTTTAGTATCATTTAATACCACCTCAACTTAAGACAACGGAGGTGACACCTATGAGGTTGATGGTCGATCGTTAAGATGATGCCACATGTCATCATTCAATGGTAATCACCTTTCATATTTTATAAAGTGAATTCATCTCATCCAACGGTAGTCACGCTACAAAGCTAATTCCTTTAAATCCCTACATGATTAACTTAGAACAGTTATAAAGTAAATCTAATGATTTAGTCAGAACATGAATCCATAGACTTTCAATTAAATATTTGTTATGTATGATTTCTATGAAATTATTTCCAACAATTTCTAAAACAAATTTGTTTATATATTGAATTATGTTTTCGAGTGTCACATTATCAAATTTGTATAAATAATTATTTTATTATTTGAATGAAAAATCTCGCAACACAATTACAAAGTCATATGTTGCATACTAGTTATTCAAAGTATAACCAATAGTCATGTTATAGTGCAACATTACTCAATTCAAAGTATGGGAGAATTGTTGCCAGAATTGTATGGTTACTTCTTTTTTGGTCTATTCAGGCCCGGTTGAGGACCTAAATTAGGTATCTCAATAGAAATCCCCCCGAATGTCATTTTCCGTAGAAATAGTGTTCTTGCTTGTTTTGATGATCCTCGATACAGAAGAAAGAGTTCGGGCATTACTAAATATAGGACTATAGGAATGCATTCAATCGTCAAAGAGGATTTGATTGAGTATCGAGGAGTCAAGGCATTTAGGCCAAAATACCAAATGAAAGTTGATGGCGATCAAATAGAGATTATAGTTAATATGAAAAATGCACAGAGTGCTAACACTACTGATTTTAACGTTAAAACCCTAGGAATAAAAACAACAGGACCATAGTATTGCCAAAAATCCCCACTAATAATCGATTATGGGAGGAACACACAACATAGCAGCAAATATATAAAGGAACAAAGTTGTTGACAAAAAATACTAGATTCTAAATGACAAATACGTAAACAAATGAGGGAGGGTTTACTGTAAAAACCAATTTATTCTTGACATCAACTTACATGTAAATGTAGCTAAATGGTTGGAAGGAAGCTGATTTTTTGTCAAACACAAATGTTACTTTTCAGATATCAAAGGCTGTAACTAATTTTAAACATTTGTGTTTGACGTCCTTTTCAGATATCAAAGGCTGTAACTAATTCTTCTAGAGTTGAGTTGACTTTGTCTATATAGTTGAAAAAATCAAATTGCTTTGGAAGTGGCAATTACTTTTATGCAATTAATTAAATATAATTAATTTAACTAATCAACAAGGGCGTATTCAAACTTTAACTGGTGTAGCCTCGGAATATTCCAACCATTAGGGTTAGGACTTGGACAAGAGCATGTTTGGCCAAGTTTAATGTTGCTTCTAAACATGTTTAGACACATAATTTTTTTATTTTTTTTTTTGTTATTTATAAATAAAATTTACATATTTGACGATAAAGTATGAGTTAACTCTAAAATAATTAATTTACTGTAACTTAGACCAACAAAAAACCTTACATGTTTACTTAAAAGTAGAATTTTGAACTCAGCCAAACATGCACTTGAATGGAAAGAATTGGAGAAATTTCACTGTTGGTCACCTAACTCACAGGTTTGTTTATGTTGATCATCCAACTTATAGTTTTCTTTCATTTTCACCATTTTATATTTCTGACCTGGCCAATCGAATTTCTGACCCAACTCATAGATTTGGCGATACAATTTTTTTTTGGGTTCTACAAACAGAAATTCTATATTTTTCTTGTTATAGAAGAACGAGTATTTTATGGTAATGGATAATACATGTATAGATATTGGAACTATCTCACATCCCGTTAATAACTAGTCAAGTCAAGAGTTCTACAATTTTAGTTATTGTTACATATAGAATAGTCAAATTTTTATCAAGAAAATTTGGTTGTGGAAAGGAAAAAACTATGTCAATGGAAAATGATATAGAAAATTGACTTCTTAGCTTGTTCAGTGCAACTTCAACCATTTATTTTCAAACCATCTATTGTCTAAATTTATAAAATAAATAATTAATTAATTAAAAAAAGAGGGAAAGGAAAGATAGGAAAACAAGGATACGTTTGGTACGTTAATTTACGAAGACAATTAAAGAAGAAAGAAATATATGTAAAAAAAAAAAAAAAAAAAGTTTATTTCTTATCGTGTGCAATAGTGAAGTGTAATTTATTAGTGAAATTTCATTAATTATTTTGTTCATAGTTACCCTGTTTAATTTTATTAATAAACAATTTTTTTGTAATTTTTTTGATAAAAATTGATTAAATACGTAGTTGAAAAGTTAATAAAAATTGTAAATTTCATGAAATATATTTATAAAATTATTTATTTATTTTGACTCAATTTTTAAGCAAAACCAAACAAAGACTAAGGGTCCGTTTGATTGTAAATGTGGAAAATGGGTAGAAAAAAAAATGAATGACAGAGAATTGATTTGCCTAGAATTCGTTTGTCTGAGAATTGTAATTAATTGTGTTTGATTGGTATAATTTTCCATCTGAAAAATATCGAAAGTTTGGTGTCTGTTTAGTTTTGTTTTTCATGAAAATTGTTCATTAAAGTGATAAATTTTTTCATCATTGGATCTAAAATTTGTTTCAATTGCAAAAAACATATATAAATAAATAATTAATTAATTAACAATTTTTTTAACATACCGAATTTCATTCGTTTTGCTTTATTTTTCATGCAAATTGTCTATTAAAATGATAAATTTTTCTACCATTAGATCTAAAAAAAAATTTATTGCAAAAAAAAAAAAAAAAAAAAAAAAAAAAAATCTAGAAAATCAAAAAAACCCACCAAAATGGTGAGAAATTATTTACACCAAAAAGTTAAAAAATGTGCACGTGTGTGGAAATGCAAGAGAATATTTTTCATGGCAAATTTGATAAATCAAACAGCCAAAACCAAAAAAATGGAAAACATTTACCTAGTTTCATGACAAATAAACAAAATCAAAGAAGGTCTTACTCTCCCTTTCTTCATTTCTAAGTTATTATATAATTGTTAAATGTACGAAGTTGCCAAGTACGGCCAAATTTTTATGAAGAAAATTAGGTTGTGGAATGGAAAAAAAAAATGTGAAAAATGAAAGGCAAAAACTCTCTTTGTCAATGGAGGATTAGGAGGAATGGAAAATGATATAGAAAATTGACTTCTTAGCGTGTTGAGTGCAACTTCAAGCATTTATTTCCAAATCATCTATTGTCTAAATTAACAACCAAAGAAAAAAAAATTGATTTATGAAGATAATTAAAGAAGAAAGGAAAAAAAAAAAAAAAATTCTATTTCTTATCGTGTGCAATAGTGAAGTGTAATTTATTAGTGAAAATTTCATTAATTATTTTGTTCATAGTTACCCTGTTTAATTTTATTAATAAGCAATTTTTTTGTAAAATTTTGATAAAAATTGATTAAATACGTAGTTGAAAAGTTAATAAAAATTGTGAATTTTATGAAATGTATTTATAAAATTAATTAATTATTTTGACTCAATTTTTAAGCAAAACCAAACAAAGACTTACTCTCCCTCTCTTCATTTCTAAGTTATTATATAATCGTTAAATGTACGAAGTTGCCAATACGGCCAAGCAAAACGTTGACTTTAAGAGGTTGTTTGGGAAAAGAATTGATTTTTGAATAGTGAGATGATGAAAAATGTGTAGTTAAAAAAGAAGGAAAAATTATTGATGTACTGAAAAATATTATTTTATTAAAAAATGTGTGATTGAAAATGAGAATTGATTCTCAAAATCTCTCCCAAACAGACTTAAAAGTCTACCTCTCTTCATTTCTCTCTCCTATCCATATATCTATATAGATACTACACTGAACTCAAAATTTCTTTGGTTTATTTAGTTCATTAAAATCATCAAAATGGATTATCACACACTGGAAATCAATGCTATGTCTGCAAGGGATCTAAACAAAGTCAACCTCATCACGAAAATGGACGTGTACGTCGTCGTTTCAATCTCCGACGGAGACAAGAAATCGAAACAGAAGACAAAAACGCCGGTGGACAACGATGGAGACAACAATCCCACTTGGAATTTTCCTATGAAGTTCACGGTGGAGGATGCGGCGCTACAGAAGAACCGCCTAAATCTTGTGTTCAAGCTTGTGTGTCAGCGAGTACTTGGGGATAAAGATGTTGGTGAAGTGCATGTGCCGTTAAAAGAGCTTTTTGAATCTCCGGCGGTCGCCGGCCGAGGCGGCGATGGGAAACAGCAGAAGTATGTGAGTTATCAAGTGAGGAAGCCCAGTGGGAAGCCTAAAGGGGAACTCACTTTTTCATACAGGTTTACTGAGAAAGTTGCCGGTACGGCGCCACCAGTTCTGCCGCCCGTTGCGACAAAAGTTGAAGATGACAAACCTGTGACCGCTTTTCCAGCGAATCCGATGATGGCGGGACCCAGTTCTATGTATCCTCCGCCACCGCCTATAGGGTATCCTCCTTATCCAATTGCCGAGGGAAATGCACAGTATCCACCCCCGCCGCTGCCGCCTGGAGGATATCCTCCTCCTCCGCCGGGATATGGGTACCCACAACCACCTCCACCCTCTTATGATGGATACCCATACCCGCAGCCGCCGCCGCCGCCAGGATATGGGTATCCTCAACCACCACCACCGGGGTATGGCTATCTGCCGCCGCCAGTGGTACAGCAGCCACCAAGAAAGAACAAATTTGGCATGGGACTAGGTGCCGGACTGCTAGGAGGTGCTATTGGCGGGTTGTTAATTGGAGATATGATTTCGGATGCTGGAGATTTTGGCTTTGATGGTGGATTTGATTTTTGATTTTACATTTTCTTTATTTTGCCGTTATTACTTATTAGTTATTATTATAAGCATGTTTATTTCATATTTGGGAGCTGCCAAGCTTTTGCCTTTTGGAGTAATTTGCACCATGTATTTATATGATGTAAGAAAGCTGTGAAATGATTTTATATCATCAAAATGTTATTAGATGATTAATTGGAACAGGAGAATCATATATATTGATACAAATTTATTCAAGCATAGCCCTTAACTCGATTTTATTAATTTTACTTCTATATATTTTGTTCAAATACTCGAAGATTGAGAACTCATTAGTCAAAGAAGACCATGACTAATACATGCCTCTTGCTTGACGTCACAAATCGGTTCACGAGCATAGCTGTTGTCTTGCATCTTATCATAGGGGTTGCAACAATTAATAACTAACTCTAAACGATCATGGAACACCATAGTCTACAATTTTCGTCTAGATCCAAAAGCACAAATCCTTGTTCTCTTTTCCAGACTTGAACTACTTGAATTGATAAGCATGTTTGCGTATGTATCTTGTTATTCTTCTTTCTTTTGTGTAGTGTGTACGTTGGATCAAAGAAGATTTTAATCCTCTAATTTGGTCTTTTCATTGGTAAACCTCGCCAACTAAGCCACCAAGTTTGCATACTAAGTCAAAATAAATGGAGCAGATAATACAATGCAAGAAAATTCGTAAGAGGATTCTGCCTTTGTTTGAATCAGTTTTTTAGTAGATTTGATAATGATTGTGGATCCCATGAAATATATTGTTGACTTTGACTTAAATTAAAATATAAATGTTAGGATAAAGCTATGTGTACACCTCATGGTGTACACAATAGCTTACACCCCTCTCACATGGAGATGGATCCACGAATATTTTATTATGTGTGGGTCCCCTCCCATGTGAAAGGGGTGTAAGTTATTGTGTACACATAGCATAGTCCTAAATGTTAATCCCCACCAAACAAAAACTCTATATATAGTGACATAAGCGAAGAACAAAACACTAAAAAATATTTTCATTTAAAATTGTTTTTGCTGATCTAAACCATTAATAAAAAGAATAAAAAATTATAATAATTAACAAAAAATTATTGGTAAACAATTATGTTAGTTAAACTACGGGAAACAACCTTGAAGATTCCAATAGTCTTGGCCTGACTCTTACATGTGAAATAACAAACAATGCGAATTATTGGAGTGGAAAGAATCAAGAGTCATGTTGCTACCTTGGTCAAATGGTATGAATATAATTTTTTTTCACATTGGTTTGTCCATGTTATTGGCATGTCTTGTCCAACACGACATAGTCCGTATTCATAATAATCGTGTTTAAATTGATTTTTTTATACATCAAGTTGTTCTAAACTTGAGTTATGCACTATCATCTCAAATAAAGGTCATAAAGAGCTTCAAATATATCGTTCATGATTGCATGTTGACACAATCATATGATTAGAAGTTTATGAGTGAAAAACACGCATTTGTTGTAGCACAATTTCAAATTTAAAATTGAATTGTACTATAAGAGCCCGTTTGATTCTCATTTTTATGGAAAAATGTATTTTAGAATAGTAGATTGATGGAGAATGTGTGATTGAAAAATAAGGAAATTTTTTTGATTTACGTGAAATATTATTTTAATGAAGAATGTGTGGTTGAAAAGAAGAGAGAGAAAAATGTATTTTCTTAAAAATGGGAATCAAACAGGCTGTAAGTCTAGTTCAACAATATTAGTTTAGGTCAATAGAGGACTAACTAAAAGATGGTCACTACCCAATACCCATTATGTAACAATGTTGGGGTTTGAAAATATTGTATAGTGGTTAATTTTATCAAATATATTAAATCGATACTAAAACGAAATAAGTTTATATGCAAAACTAGGTACAACAACTTATATCGGCTTATATATTTAGCCATTGTTTGGTGATTAAAATTAGAGTTTTAGTATATTTTAATAAAAGTTGATGAAATGTGTGGTTGAAAACTTGTGAACTCCATAAAATATATTATTAAAGTAATTGTTAACTATAATTTACATTAAATTCTAAATAAATTACTACCAAAGAGGAACTTGATTAAAGTTCACCTTATGGTTCAACTTGTAGAGCCACATTAAATTGATATGTGGGCCTCACTACTGAATAAGCCTATCATTAATCGGACTACTCAATTATTAAGCAAGTTGTGTTACAAGTACAGGCCTTGTTTTCACAGGGCCTATACAGGCACTCACATTTGGGGGGTGAGTGGGGGGCAATTTTTGATAATATAAAATTCACATGAACCCCACCCATGTAAATTGTCTGTAAAACATCTATAAAAAAAATTCTGTACACATGGAAAATTCCTTATTAAGCCACCGTCTGTCATTCAAATTTGGCACATCTTTTGAAAAATCAAAATCTAATTCTAAGACAAATTATCTATTTAGCAAGACTTCTGTTTTTTACTTCTAACTTGAATATACTTTCTCTAAAAATTCTTTTAGCCAGACAAAATATTTTTCAGAAAATTATATAAAGATAACTCCAAAGCAACATTTTAAGACTCATTAGGTAAGGCTTTTTAAAGCTTATCTACAAGATACATAATAGTCAATTTTATTGAATTGTGTATATTTTAGACATGCTTTATCCACAGGCGTGGGCACTCAACTAGTGTGGGCTCGTGGCTCACCTGCTACAGTGATCAAAACGGTCACTTTTGAAAATTAAGTGAACGTTTTGTTCACTGTAGATAGTTTAGTGACTGTTGCCAGCAACGATCACTGAACTATTAATTGTGGCCATTAAGCTTTTTTTTTTCTTTTTTTGCCTCTATAAATACCCTACCACCTTAACACTTTTTCACACAACAACAACTATTCCTACTCACTTCAACACACTATTCTTTACGATTTATTACCTTCAATTTCAATATTAATTATACTCTGACATCTCATTCTCTTCACATACTCATATTTATTTACTTTACTATAAATCTATAATACACATTCAGAGCCGGTTCTGCCTTGAGGCAGAAGAGACCAGCCCATCAGGCCCAAATGGTTAGGGGCCTTTTTTTGGTCCAAATTTTTTTATTTTTAAAACCAGGAAAGGAAGGAAATAAACAAGGATTTATCATTATTCATAATTTTCTAACACTCTCTACTCTCACTTACACAAGTACACATAATAGTTCTTTTGTTGTTTGGCCTCGAAAACATCTCGTGTCTGTCTCTTTCTTCGAACAAACCATTTTTCTTCGAAATAGGCCTACACAGTATGTTACTGATTGTTCTTTGTCCAGCGTTTTTGAGTTTGTGTGTGTCTGTGTGTATGTGCGAGTGAAAAAGGAGTGTAATTGCTTTATTTTTTAACATACATTCTGAGACCTGGGTTTTAAATTATTACATTGATCTTTAGTTTGTGGTTCATTGTTTTGCATGTTCTTTATATATAGTTAAGAAAATGCATTTCGAACCATTTTTGCGCTTTTCACTTAATTTTCTCATCTCGGCTTATGCTTTTTTTTTTTTTATTGGGTTTCTTCAATTTAATCTTTTCTTTTTTGTTATCAAATGTTTATGAAATAAAGTCTCATTAGTTTAACTGGAAATTTTCCCCGTTGTCTTATGTGATTGATTTGGTATCTTTTGATTAGTAAAAAACAGGGAAAAAATCTTTGGATAAGGGCAGAGTGAAAAGAGGGGGCTTTTGATAAATTGAGTATTCAATTTTTGATATACGGAATTTTTTTCTAGGGTTTGGAGGAAAATGGTGCTAGGTCTTGAAGCTATCAATGCTGATTCTATGGATGTGGGCAAATCAAAATCAAAGGGAAGAAAAGACTTACACAATGATGATGATGATGAAGATAATGCTGAGGAGTCTGGTTGTTGGATTAAGTTCAGATTTTTCGAACGCTGTTTATCCTCCAGGGCTAAAGATGATATCTCTGTTAGTGGCTCGAGCTCTAAATATGGTATACAAATAACAACTTTCTGCATTATTGTTCAGATAACTTACGAATTTGCGAGATTAGTGATATGGGTGGTTCTTTTTTTATTTGTGGATATGTAGAGGAACAGATTATGCTAAAATTAATTCATTGTTGCTCTATTTTTGTAGAATATGTTGGAATTTAATGTGATGATTACATGTGACTATCTGCCTGTTAAGGTGCAAGTTAAATGTGTGTTTTGTGGAAATTGAAGTTGCATCTGCGGAAAGAAGCTTCTCGAAATTGAAGTTGATCAAGACCTATCTCCGATCAACTATGTCGCAAGAAAGATTGAATGGATTGGCTATGCTATCAATAGAGAAAGAAATGGTTGAGCAACTAAATTATTCAGATTTGATTAATGTTTTTGCGTCTAAAACAGCAAGGCGAATAGTATTTAACTAATTTTTGGTTTTGTTATTTTATAATATAAATCTTTTATATAATATATTTGATTATTGTTGTAATGTTAAGTTTTAAATTAGTAATATGTTGCATAATACACCGTTAAAATTTGCATTTACGTTGATTTCGGGCCTAGGAGCCTAATTTTTGGACTTCGCCTCTGGCCCCAATAAGCACAGAACCGGCTCTGTACACATTACACAATACATATTCTATTATCTATACCTACATTTTATACACATTGTCATTACAATTTACATTCCTACAAATTGAATTATCCAATTCCTACATATTTATTTGTCATTTCATCTTCATTGAAATTCATATATTATCAATTCATGATGGATCCACAATAATTTGTTGAGGGCTTGTTCGGTATCGTGGCTGATCACCTGTGACGTTACAAAATCAATTTCACAATAAATTTTTCGGTCTCAACAACGTATCAATTCTAAAAAATATTCTAGATTTATATCCTCACGAAAGTAGTAATTCGATTGATTTGGATGGAGTTGGTGTTCCTGAAGCAAAACAAGCGGAGAAAGATATTCATGCTGCAAGAAGGAAGCGAAATAGGGGAAAAAAAGCAAAATGTTATGATCATTTTAAATTGATTCCAACGGGTCGTATTGTCGACGGAGTCGTAGAGTCTAAAGCAGTATGTAAACACTGACAAACACGATTGGCATGGAAAAAATGACAATGGTACCATCCACCTCAACCGTCGCTACAAAGCATGTGCGACCACACATGTGCTTTTTGGTACCTCTCAAATGCAATTGCAATTTAATAGTCTAATTGTCGGTTCTGCTTACACGATACTTTGCACATTATGTATTCAGAGGAGAAAACTCGAACGATAATAATGAAATTCGTTGTTGGTACTGAATTCCCTCTAGCAATAGTGGACAATCAATATTTCGTTTTCCTATGTGAAAGAATATATTCAACAGAGGCATGTTGGGATAAGTAGAAACAATCTTTGTTCCGATATAATAGAATATTTCTTTAATACAAATAAACAATTGATTACTGATTTACAAAAATATGGTGCTGTCATATCTTTAACTTTGGATTTATGGGAATGAATTAATAAAAAAATGTTATATAGTTGCAATTACACACTACGTAGACTCATTTCGGTGTATGTATAAAAAAATTATTGCTTTTAAAATAATTGAGTTTTCTCACAACGTTAACAATATATTTAATGTTATTATGAACATTATTAGAGAATCTCATTGTGAGAATAAAATTCATTCTTTTACATTTGACAACTCTAGTGTTAATAAGCCAGTTATCGATAAAATTGCATGTCATCAGGTAAATTAATTTAACCATATTAACAAAATTTATTATTTTATAATACTATTTTTAATTATTTATTTTAAAATTGTAAATTATTTATTTTAAAATTGTACACGTAACTAATTGTTTGTGTACAATTTTTAACTTCGCCTACTCGAAATTTAAGTAGTCGATCTCTGTCTCAAATAAAGAAGGGGGTTTTTTTTACAATAAAATAAAATAAAATAAAATAAAATAAAATAGGAAACTCGTGGGACAAAGCTCGGCTCGACCCATGAGCCACGAGCTCGAGGGTCGAGAGCATTGTTCCAAACGAGCCACAATCTCGGCTCGTGGTAGCCGTGGGCAGTAGGGCGGAGCAGGCTTGACTCGACTCATTGCCACCGCTAGGACTTAGGCTTAAGCTCTCTTTTTTCTTCACAATGAGTAAAGCTAACACGAGCAAGTTTGGCATTTTGGGAGTTAGGAATTTTTTGTTTATCTAAGAAATTTCAACCAAGACAATGAGACATCGCCCATCGAGTTTGGCCATTTTTTTAGGGATAATATCAATTTTTGCATGAGCTCAACCTCACGAGCTCGAATTTATCTATAACTCGGGGGCTTAATTATTTTAAGTGGAATAATGGGGTCAAACAGAAGCTCAGAGATATCTTGGAGATACTCTTGTAGCAAAATCTCCCAACAATAAGCCCTTGTTTGGAAGAAAATTTTTATGAATAGATTTTGTGAAAAATGATTTTTGAATCATGTTACATTACATTATTGTTTACACTTTAGTTTGATATTTCAATGAGTTGACAGACTTTTAGACATTAACTTTAAAAACACTTTTTTTAAACAATGGTTAGATTTTTAACACATGGGAGTGTCAAATAAGATGTACATATTTGAATGTACAACTAGCTTAATCCATGGTTTTTTTTATTTTTTATTTTAAAATGTGGTTGGAAAATAGGGGGAAAAAATGAGTTCATGTGAAAAATTATTTCATTGAAAATAAATTTGAGAAGAAAACAATGTTTAAAGAATTAGGGCCGCATAAAATTATTTATTAGATATATAATACATTATTAGATATAATATATATATTATTTATCATCCGAATTTTAATTTTTAAACCTTTTTTTTTTCTTAAAATTGAATTAGGATATAGTTAAGGCTTGATTGATGTATTTTCCTCTAAAATTATGGGATGGGATCCTCGCTCGCCCAAATACACCAAATTCCTAATGTGACTCGAATTTTTTAAATTCAATTTATCTTTTGTTGCTGTACCTCGGGGTTGAATTTTGGAATTCTACAAAATGAGTACATGACACATCCAAACCCTTATTAGAATCTACTAAAGTTATTCCTAAGCTCTTTTCCTACTAAGGTACTCTCAAAAGAGGTGTGAAATATTTCCGACAAATAACTATGCCTCTGTTATGTTTGGCAAAAAATCATATTTTTATTAGACTTTGATAAAAGCTGATAAAATGTGTAATCAAAAAGTTGATAAAAGTTGTGGATCCCATAAAATATGTGAAAATGAGTTTGGGGATAGATGAGTTTTAAAAAATTAGGACAAAAGCGGAGCAATATTGTATATCCAAGTTAACTTTTTATGTATGAAAATTGACATCTAATTCTTAGGTACACTTGCATTGATCATGCCCTCATAGCTAGTAGTTAATAGCGGCTGATATACAAACATATTTTTTTGCCCAAAACCTATGTAAAGTGATAAGCCATAATTATTTAATATCTGTTCTATGAGAATTTGTTGTTATAACATAGTATATTATTGTGTGCTATATGTACCAAGTGGTTTATTCTTTCCACAAATTAACAAACTTGGATGCAAATACTTCTTCATTTATTGGATGATTCAACCTTCATCATTCATTATGCATCACTTATAATGCATCAACACGAACACATGTATCGACACATGATTTAAAATTTATATATTGACACGACATAGCGTCGATACGTTGATTATAATATTTAAAATTCTTCATTTATATAGACCTAGTTTGACAACCGTTAAAACTCTTTTTTAAAATTAAAAAAAAAAATTATTTTCAACCACACATACTCATAATAAACTATTTTGTATTTAAACTCAAAAAAATTTCTTATTTTTTAACCACACGTTCTCCAAAAAAAATCATTATTCCAAAAATGAGTTTATTTTTCCCAAGAAAGTCATTTTAATGGTTGTCAAACAAAGGCATAATATAATTTTAATTTTATACTTGTTATTAATTTTTTTGTTAAAATCTTTTAAATATGAGTACCTATTTTTTTATTTAATAATAACTTTAAATTTAAAAATATATAATATTTTTGGTAAAAAAAAATAATAATTATAGTAGAGTGTTCGAGAAGTTTAAATATACGACACGAATAAGTTACCCTAGTTGAAGTGTCCGTGTAACAGAGTGCATCACATATGCCTTGTCACATGATATTATTAGAGGTGCGTCCGATGTTCATAAAATTTTACAATCGTTGTTCAAAGTTTCTTTGCACGTCAATTGCATGTTTGGTAGTGATAATTGGATATCACTGTACAATATCAATGTACCAAAAGAGGCTAAATCTTGTCGCTTATACTGTTGAGTTCTTTCATGTATTGTGTACGAAACATGCACTTAATGTCTTATTGGTTATAATGATTAGTTTATTTTTGTTGTTATTTGCACATTGATTGTCTGAAGATGTTTGGCTCACATTCTGTAGCTACATGATGTTTCAGCAGAAGCCAAAGAGACGGAAGCTCTCATTGTTGAAAGCATCAATGAAAAAGCTCAAGACATGCCAATCGGCAAAAATGATAAAAAAAAAAAAAAAAAATTGAATAGATCGAATTTCGCTCAATAATCTCTGTAAGGGACGAATCCATCAGGGATTGGTTCTCATATATTATATTATAGTATGACAATTGTTACATTAAAGAAGATGGAGCTCTCACCTTTAATCAACTGTCCCCAAATTTCATTAGCTTGGCTGTTTCCTTAATGAATTTTCAAAGGGTGTCGGTTATCAAAATGTGTTAGAAGCAAAAATGCTAGTGTCTTTTGATAAGTGTGTTTTTGCACACTTATTTAATATTTAAACTAAACTTATTATTGATTAAAAGAGCAGATATTGACTAACAATTGGGTAATTTTGGCTTTTGTAGGTTATGATCTCAAATGGAAAGAGAAGGCATACAAAAAGCATACAAAAACACAAAGTTGGGGACCAAATTGAACAAGGGAAAAAAGATGAAGGACCTTTGAGAGGGCATAATTGGTATGAAAGTCAAAATCCGAGGACCAAATTGTACAAGAACAACATTTAGGGACCTGATTGCAATTATCTTAGGAACTTAGCTACAAAATGAAATCAAATTCCTCTTTTTACAGAGATTGGCACCTAGGCGCCTGGTTCAAAAATTCGAGGTCCATTTTGTTCACTTTTAAAATTTCAGGGGCTTATTTGCAATTTTTGAATGGGGTTTTAAATAGAAAACTGCAGCTGGGAAGGGATTCTGCTTCCTTTTTCATTTTCTTTTCTTTTCTTTCTTCTTCCTCCTTTAATTTTTCTTGAGAAGAATTGAGGAACTCAAGATTCAAACAAAAATTCAAAAAAAAAAAGGAGTTTTATCTTTAATCTTGTATTTTTCTTTATTATTTTCTATCATTTGTGATGTGTTGGATACATATTCTCCTTTGTTATCATATATATAATATGGACTAATTTCTTGTGTTGAAATTTATGGCAATAGTTTAACCTAAAAAATTAATTAATTTTAATATTTGTTCTTTAATGATAAAATGCTTATTTTCATGTGTATTTATTATTGTGTAGAATGCCTTTCATTTATATGACTATTAAATGATTGAGTTTAGTGATTTGTATATCGTTCGAAAAAATTGTACATTTTAGATCAAATAGTAAATACTCAAGGTTTGTGTAGGGGATAGAGATATACTCATAACCCTATTAAACTATTTTCACAAAAATTGAATGCTATCATTTGGTTTTAGTCGACATAAAGATATAATAGGTTAAATCAATCAATTTGGGTTAATTTCACTCAGGAGAGTTAATTAACTAAAATTGAAAGACCGAGTCTAACATCGTAAATGAGTAATTTGTTAATTGGGTTGTGGAGAAATTAATTAGGGGATAGTTAAGTGAAACCATGAATCTCAACTACGTTTTCCTCCAAAATTCTCAAGTATTTATGTTTTCCTATTTTGTAGATTTTTAGTTAATTTTTCTTATTTCAAATCATAATTTAAATTGTGTGTGCGCGCTTTTTTTTATTGTTAGAATTAAATTAATTAAAGTCATGTAATCGAAAGTAAACATTCATCGATGGATCGATGACTCGGACTCAAAAAGTCCACTTTATTACTTGAACGCGACCCGTGAATTTGCGGTTTGCACTTTTTTAGCGAACAAGTTTTTTATTTGGACTTTATGACCTACAAAAGCCAAAATTACTCAATTATGAGTCGATATCCGCTATTTTAATCAATAATAAGTTCAATTTAAACACACACATTACACATATCATCTTTAAAGTCACTTTGAAGTAATTTTTGTGGCAAACGGCTTGGGCATGCTGCAGGAGAAGCTACATATTGTGTTCTTCTGCCCAAAGAAGCTCCCAAAAGAAGACAAAATTAAAGTAACTTTTGAACGTAGATTTTCTCAAAAACGTCACGGTTTTCAATGCCTTTTTCTATGCATGTTGTGAAAATGATGGCCCTCTTCCATCAATCATATATCATCCAATTGGCTTTAAATCTCGAAGTGGAAATTGAAAGGCGAAATCCCATTTTACTAATCTTCAAACATTAATGAGGAATATAATAGTCTATTTCATTCTCTCAAGTCTCAATTATGCTGAATTTGCTTGGAGGTATGGAAGTTATTAATGCATAATTCTGAATTGTCATGTCTATGCCAGATTTTGTATTGATTATGGCATTTAAAGGTGTTTGTTTGTTGCTTCTAAATAAATTTACTTATAAAGTAAAAAGTAACTTTTTTTTATCAGTCAAAAATTATTTATAAGTTACTTATTTTTTACAATAAGGTAAGAATGTCTCAACTCTTGCAAAGAAGTTGACTTGCGAGGCGATGCTCTTTCTAAGAATGTACAATTTAACATACAAGAACAATAAGAATATCTTGAATTAACTATACACAGAAACCAACACAACATTAAGGTGTTAAAGCTCGACAAATGCCAACATACTAAGCACTTCAGTTTGTACAATATTCTAAGTAACTCAAGCGCATTGATAGAGCGTGGTCGATCTAACTATGCTCTTTAAGACACTCAAATTATTGTAATGAAATTTCACCTCAATCTACACATAAGAAATGATTGTGAAGTCTCCAACGGGCTAAGCTTGCTAACCGACGCTTTGCAATATTTTCGAAAATTTCAAGTCCATAAATTGATTAGAAATGCCCGAAAAATTCTAATGTCACTACAAGTCAAAAATAAAATGATTTTCTGGTAGCCAACTAATTGTGTAGATTGTGACCATCACATCTTCACAATTTGACGTCGAACCCCTTTAACTTATTTGGAAGGCTAGATGTTGAACACGTTAATGATACATAGAATATACCATACACTATGAACAAGAAGAAAAATCAAAATTGCTCTGCAAACCATGAAAAATGTCGACGGATGGTTTCTTTAGGCCCCGTTTGATTCCTATTTTTAGAAGAATGAGAATGAAAATTATAGTCGTTATGGGCCCCACACAAAAGATGAAAAGTAAAAAATTGTAGCTGGATGTGATTGATAACGGTCATATTTTTCATTTTTAGGATTGAAAAATGAGAAACAAACGGACTGTTAAGTGAGCTTTCACCAACTTGTACCTTTGTGGCATCGAAAACAGAATGTTGATTCTGCCTGCCTCCAATTTATTGAGAAGGTAACCCCTCTTTCTTTATCTTTTCGAACTTATAATTGAAACCCTTTTTAACTTTTTTCTTGCAAAATTGTACGCGAAAAATGCTTTTTGGGGTCCATTTTTGTTGGAACAATTTTTGAAATCTTGTCAATATAAAATAAAAGCCTATTGCAACTCATACTTTGTGTGAAAAGTAATTGGTCTTATTTATGTTGGTGCATATGTGATTGTATTCCTAATATCAACTAGCCAATCTCAAGATCAATACATGAAAGTGAAATCTTTCTTAGAATCAAAAGATACAAATTCAACCATGGTGTGATATAGAATGTGTTCCACAATAGGCTACCAAACAATAAAATAAGTTATTTAATCGGTTTTCATTAAAATGATAGCGGCCTAGGTCAGTAAGTCGAAACAAATGAGACCTAGACTAGGTTGGGCAAGCCAACAAACTCAATAATATATATATTTTTTAGTTAAGTTGAATTAGGAAACAAAAATTCATTACAAGAGGCCCGTATAAGTCTATCCATGCAGGCCGCGGGCCTAAAAGCCTGCCTACCAAGTCAATTTGCAACACGACTAACTTTGTCTTTACTCTAGTTGCACATCATTGAAAGAACTAGCCCACTCTGAAGTAAGTATAGTTGGTTTTACCTTAAAAGTAACAAGTACAATAAAACCGAGGTGCTATATGGCAAAGTGTCTAACAATCAAAATGAATAAAAGCCTTCAAATAGAGAGGACTTATTTTCCAAATCACCTATTTCGACGAGATACACGTCCCTCTTTTTATTATAGGAGAGATTTTACTTAGATGTCTCGTTAAATATTTCTTATTATTGCATATGAATGTGTAATGTTTTTTTATCGTTACTGTTCATGTTTAGCAGTCTATGTGACATTGTTAAATTGTCTAATAAAGTTGAAATACATGCATATTTATCACCGTTGTTGATGAATAGCATGATTCCTTATGAATTCATAACACGAACTTTATAATTTCTAACCGCTTAAACTTTTTAACGAAATTATTTAGTTATATGACCACTTCCCACTATCATACAAAGTCGGAGGGTGAACTTGCGAAGCACTTTTAGTGTTGCACTAAGAGCAGGCAGTAGTCAATAGCAGAGAGCATCAAGTGTCACTTTCATATTCACATTGGATAGATGTATAGACACTTTCTTCACTATAGTTAGAACAAAGTGTAGTAATTCTCTCTAGTCTAATCTTGCATTCATTCTCCTTCATTTATCCCCAAAACACACCACCCCACCCCACTTTCTCTTTCTCTCAATGGCTGCAGAAGAACCTCTACCAGTCCTGCAATACCAGGTACATTTCCATGTTTTTGCAAACAAAAAATTCTCATTTTCTGCTTATTTTCTTGAACTTTTGAGCTGTTTTTAAGTTCTTTCTGTTTGTTTCTCAGACATGGGTTCTGAAAGTTTCCATCCACTGCCAAGGTTGCAAAAGGAAAGTCAAGAAAGTTCTTCAAGCCATTGAAGGTACTGTAGTATTAATCCTCTCTTTTGGCTTCAAGGAAATTCTCTAAAACATTGATAACGGTGTTCGGTAAGTCAACTTTACAGTACTCCCATTGTACTCTCAACTCCAGTCTAGTATCGTTTTCCAAACATAATCAGCTTCAAGAAAATTCTTCAGAACATAGGCATCCTTTCTTGTAAGATCGATTCTATAGTATTGGACAATATTAAGAAAATAAGAATCTCATTCTATAGTATTGTCTAGTCCTGTATATTGAATATGATAACTCTGTTTTTTGTTATATTAGTTGCTAAACAAGTTCATTTCCCCCTTCAAAACTTAATTTGCAGGTGTTTATACAATAAATATCGAGGCAAAGCAGCAAAAAGTTACAGTTACTGGAAATATTGATGCACAAACCCTGATTAAAAAGCTGGTGAGAAATGGAAAACACGCAGAGTTGTGGCCGGAAAAACCAGCTAGAAAAAAGAAAAAGTCTGGAAAATCAGACAAAGAAAATGAGCCAAAAAGCAGTGAAAACAGTGATGAAGAAGAGGAAGAAAATCCAGTTGAGAACAATCCTGAAGTGAAAATAAGTAATTCTTCTCCTAGAGTTAATGGTGGAAATGGTGGCCCAACTGTGAAATTCATCGGAGTTGATACTGTTCTTGAGTCAAAGTCACAGGGAAATGTCGTGGGAGGGGAGAATTTTACGGCATTGGAACAAAAGAGTCATCCTAATGGTGGAGCAGGCGGTGGAGGTGGAGTTGGAGGACAAGGTGGTGGTAAAAAGAAGAAGAAGAAAAAGAAGAAAGGCCAGAAAGGGAATAACAGCAACAATGCAGGTTCAGGTGCACCGCCGCCTAATCGTGCACCAGCAAGCATCGGATTGGAGATTCCAAGCACGGGTCCCACTCAAGTTGTTGATCAAACTAATCTGAGCCCTTCATTTCAGAATGTGATGCACTACGCACCAAGTTATGGAACCCAACAAGCATATGTGATGAGTTACAATGCGACGCACCCCACCGCAAGCGTGAGTGCTTCAAGTTATTACATGCCTGCATCCTCACCGTACATGTATGCACACGCACAAACGGAGGTTTATCAAGCGATGTCTACACCGTTGGATTCTTTTGAAATTTTGAGCGATGAGAACCCTAATGGATGCTACATCATGTGATTAATTGAGGATCTTTATGAAACTTGGGAAGAAAATACCGAGCAATTTTGAAAAATGTCAAAAATGAAGGGACTAGAAAAGAAAATTTAGATTTCTGAGGAATGGATCTGTAGTGAGTGAACTCGTTGATGATCCATATTGTACTAAATATTGTACATTTTCTAATTATGTTGTGTGTGACATGCTATTACTTCGTGCCCTTTTTTGATGTCTTCTCAAGTTTGGAAGCTAGAATTATAGCATTTTTATTATATTGTTTGCCATTTCCTTTAGCGATGTGATTTAGGGGAAGAATAAGAAGTATTGAGAGCGTAACTCAGACTCAGGTATTAATTTAGTCAAAACTAATGTGCTTCTATTTTGATGCCTAGTCCTTTCAAGCTGATCAATCGCCCTCAGCGCATATTATTTGAATTTTGAATAGTATTCAGGATCACGTTTCTCCTTTCTTAGAATTTTTTTGTATCTTCGATTCCGATCACGACGAACTTACTCAAACTATGTCTCCAAAAATGTTTTATTCGTATTCTCTCATATTCTTCTTTCCAAAAATGTTGCCCCCAGCCCCAACCCCCAGTGGCTCCGCCACTAGATGTTATTCTAAACTCGAGTATATTGGACAGATAAAGAAATAAAAAGAAACTAAAATATTTTTTTTTTATTATCTTCGACAGTATTGTCTAATGTGCTAAGCGCGTAGCACGCCCAAAAAATTTTTTCATAGGTCGACTTCTAGCTTCGTACGTTTGAAGGCATGGAGGAGAATTTATTGAATATTGTTTCTAACTAATTTTTAACAATAGCTCCAATGGAAGTGAGAAAATGGGTGGAATAATTCAGCCTAACCAATCAATGCAGAATATTCATATAAGAGTAACCTTCTTCACACATTTTGAGCACCTTATCCTAGGGAAAATTATACTCTAATCTTAATAGAATTTATTATTTTTTGTCAATATTGTAGTGTACGGAGACTAATTATTCTGGATTTTTATCGTTTTTCCGTTATACAGTGCAACAATTAGAAGCCGCATATGTTGACTAACTCATACCAGCTATATAATGAAATTTTATGATCTCTTCCCCGTGAACGTAGACTGTTGTCCAACCAAGCAAAAATTCTTGTATCTCTAATTCCCTTCGTCTCTATTCTAATTCAATCTTTTGATTTGCACTCTGATTCATGGTTTTCAACTTAGAACTGAATTCTATTAGGATTTCAGTCTCAGAGCTCTATTTGGTTGTATTCTCCCAATTCATTTGACATTCTGAAGTGAAGTGGAATAAGAATCTTAGAATATAGAATAATGCTAAACAAACATAATGCTTGACATAATGGTTGACATTCCCCTCACATGGGTGTGTAGGTCTCACTTGAATAAAATAACATTTTTCCCTCGTGTGTGAGGGGGATGTCAACCGTTATGTCAAGCATTATGTTCGTGTAGCATTTCCATTTTGCTGATTTATTGGGTCTTTGTCCATGAGATCATTATCTTATCATTTGATGGTTTGAATGAACTTGCAAGAATTATACCGTAAGTTAAATTTACTTTTAAGTTACTTATATTGTTAAATAAATTTCAAACTTACTTGTGCTAACAAAATATAGTTTTCTAGAAAACAAATTTTAACTTTCTAAATGAGTAACTTTTAAGAATAAGGCTGTGTGTACACTTTTTTTGTACACAGTTTGACATTGTAGACACAGCCATAGAGTCCGCGATTATTTTAATCGTGGACCCTACCTGTTGAATGTGAGAGAAATGTTGACAAGAGTGTTAAAAAAAGTGTACTTATAGTATTTCTCAACTTTTAATTACAAAGTGTCAAAAGTGAATAGTAGCTTAAATCTAAAGGTGATTGAAGATACTAGATATGGCTCAACCAAAAATGTTAAGCGCCTAGCGCGAGCTTTTTCCTCATATGGTGCAAGCTAGCTGCATTTTTCATCAAATGTATAACACGTAAAAACTTTATAATTCGGCGACAGAAATAGTTCAAGATATCTAAGAGTTCAAAGGAGGTGGTCCAATGAAGATAAGAAAAAGGTTGATATATGTTTTACTTTCCCAAATCTTGAAAGGTCGAGAAGCTACAAGGAAGAGAATAAAAAGTAAGCAGAATCAAGTAAAGGCAGAAGATGACAAGAAATGTTGAACCATTCACTAAGCAAAAATTCATTAATCAATGTCCAATTACATAAAAGCAATTACTATATACAAAGAGAACCTTTCTTTATAGAATTATATCTTGTTTCCCATTTGAAAGATTCCAACATTTCCAATAAACTTCTTTTTCAAGCCTCTTTATTATTCATCAAGTTTGCAATGAATTTTTTTTTATCTTAACACACACAAAAAGAAAAGAAAAAAATGACGTGACCCATATTCCAATTCGAAGTATATCCGACCCAATTCAATGCATACCCGACTCAGTCACTTAGCAAGCTCTTCCTGTCGGCTTCCACCCAAGAAAAATGGTGATCGCCTGCAACAAAGGCTTGCTTTACTAATGGTCTGTTTGATTGGGTGGAAAATGAGTGGAAAATGAAAAGGTTTTCCTTTTTCATACTTAAGTTTGATGTTTAATTGCACAACTTTTCCATGAAATTCATTTCCACCCATTTTCTAGGTACAACCATTTAAAACACATTTTTCACATTTTATTTTCCTATGAGTTTGGTGGAAAAAGTAATTTTTCATCTTTTTTTTTTTTTTTTTCACTTTTTGGCAATGGAAACATATTCTAAATTCAATGGTAAAAAAATTTATCCATTTAATTGACAATTTGCATTAAAAATAAAGTCAAATGAATACAAAAAAATTTTAAAAATTATTATTTTTAATTTTTTGGCAATCCAAACAAATTTTAATACAGATTGTCAAAAAAATTATCCCAAAAAGTAACAATTTGCATGAAAAATAAAGTCAAACGGATTAGGTGAAAAATTATAGCAATCAAACACCATTAATTACAATTCCCTCTAAAACAAATTCTAAACAATTCAATTCTCTACAATTCGTTTTTTTTCACCCAAATTCCACCATCGCAATCAAATGCACCCTAAGTAACATTACTGCATTTTTTATACGCATCAATGGATAATTTTTTAATTTTTTGATTTAACATGACTAAATAATATAATGAATAAGACTAAAGACATGGCCGGTTCTGCTCCAAGGCCACTAAGACATTGGCCTTGGGCCTTAGGGTATAATGGGGCCTCAAAAAAAATTTGAAAGCCATAAATAATTATTATGAAATTTCCTCAATTTTCTTACATTAGATATTTTATGGTAGTGCAAATAAAGTTGGGGCCTCCTTATCAATAATGTCTTTCAATTTATTGCTTCTTTTGAATTTTTATTTTTAATTATAAGATATTTTTTATAATAAATAGTAGGTACCATCCCCATACCTCACTAATTTTCAAAAAATCTTTATTTTTTATTTTTTGAAAACGAAAATTGATTTCCGTATAAATCAAATGATGAGTGAGTACCAATTGTATAATATTTCTTATCATGAGAAAATGTTTGATTTGGACATGTTTGATGTCAATATGCTTGTAAAAAAATTACGTGTAAGGGCCTTGTAATAATTTATAGTTTAGGGCCTAAAAAATTTCAGGACCGGCCCCAACTAAACACATGAATTTTTTAAAGCTTTGCCAAACATCAGTAGGCACTTCCATAAGAAAATGGAGAGGAAAAATCAATAGTACAGAAAATTTATTTTGAGCAATGATAAGCACAGGTAAACAAAATAGATTCTCATGAAAAACACATCAAACTGACAAGTGAAAAAAAAAAGGGCACACCCACTTATAAAGCAAGAAAACTAGGAAAACAAAAACTTATAGCATTTTGATTTAATTCACAAGCCTGCAATTTCTCCTGACCTCTCCTTGATTCCCTGTTAGAACTTCAATTGATCCCATGTGCACCATTGCTGCAGCAAATTTGGTAGTCCAATAATTTGGATGATTTGAGTTTTTCTTCACTAATGATCTAGTTAAAGGTGTGTTCCATAGGACTTGATCAGAAACCAATAGTCCCTTGTTATTTTTCAAATTCTTGTAGTAATTGTTATCTATCTTGATAGGTGTTGTAGGATCAAATGGGACGACTGGATCTGGGCTCGGGTTTGTGCTCGTGCTTGTAGGGCGGGGGCATAGGCCCTTTAGGTAATCAGCATAGGTGGGATCCAATGACGGATCTTGAGAGTATGTTGAATTGAACGAATATAAGCGTTTGGCAAAGGACGAGCAATGGGAATCACCGATGGAATGAGCGCCCGAAAGAGTTACCATCTCTTCTAAGGACAACCCTTTTTTTGCAAAGTTTTCGTGCAATTGTGTTACGTTGAAGAATGCATCGGGAAGATTTTTTGCTACGTCGTCTGATGACGAAAATGTTCCATCTCGACGTCCAGCTGGGACGGGATAGTATAGGCCGCCAGCCTTGAAAACACTGTCTCTGGCTGCAAAGGCAATGATGTCTGCACAAGAGACCGTGTTAGGACATTGAGCTTCTATTCTGTCTCTGGCTTCATCAATTACATCAAAACCTTGTACTCCTTTGTTTCCCATGCTGTCCTTCTCGGCTTTGTTTTCGGGTGTTGAGTCCAGAAGAATTGAAGCATCACAGCCCTGTCAAGAAAATAACATGTAGGTCTTAACATCACAATCATAAGACTAATGTGCAAGCACTGAGCACTATATATTTAGTCTTTACAAATTCATGAAAAAAATGTACATGAACTTAGGTTAAATTAATATAAAGAGGCGTATGACAGAACTTGTCATGGATAGGCATAGCAAGAATTCCCACCTGACTATCAAAATCGGAGTTTGAAGAAAAGTGACAGTATTAAGGAGAGATAAAGAAGGCCATATTGTCTATCCAAATATCTGCCACCAAAATTATCTTGTTCTATACCAAACATGCCACAATAGTTGGTTTTCAAGTGGGAATAACAGTTATGACAAGACGTGTGTATATATCAGTTCGAGTTCACTATTGCGCACTATTGAGCTTCCAAAAAAGCTCATATTACATGTTCTATTGGTACTCTATAACGGGTTAAGAGTGACATAATTAAAAAGAGAAGCGTGTGACACTAACTAATTTATCAATCATCCTACGCATTTCAGTGTATCAAATATGCTACCCACGGTTGGTTTTTAATTGAATTAAGAAGAATGACGGATTAAAAAGCAAGATCAGCATCACATACTAGTGTGTGTGCACGTGTACGTGATCGATTCCCCTAACAAAGCAGTCATGGGGCGTGTTCGATACGCCGTAAATGGGATGGGCAAACGTAGCTATAGAACAGAGGTATGTAATGGGATTTGTCAAGTATCTTCTATAATCCTATCAAGCTTTGATACCAAAACATGCAATAGACAGCTAGTTTTTAATGGAATCAACACAAATGACTGATTTAAAAGCAGAACCAGCAGTCCTTAAATTCACACACTGGTTGGGCACAGATCCATTACCCTAACAAAGCAGTCATGAAAGTGTAGTCTAATGAGGGCTGCAGCTATGCCAGAATCTTGGGTATAAGCCTGGTCCAATGTAGTTTTCACTATACTCTCAGCAGATGGACAAGTTTTCTGATAGAACCCTACTTTCAAAGGGGTAAACGCACTTGAAAAACTCAAAAAAATTGCAAGAAATAATCCCAAAAAACAAAAAAACTTTGCCATTGGAATCTGATAGCTATCTTTGTGAAGAAATTATGAGAAATAAAAATATAAAATGATTGGAATCTGAGTTGTGTGGTGGACACAAACCTAGGATACTACAATTTATACTAAAGATATTGAAAGACTATACATTATAGTTTAATGCAAGTAGACAGAAAAAAACTAAATTAGGTAATGTGATGAAATTTCATGGTAGGATCATTTTATAATATTGTATAATCTACTGGCAATTAAACAAATGATGGCGTGTGGCCTCCACACGATTCTCTTTTTAAATACAATGAACTTATGACAAGTTGTAATCCGGTCGAGGTTTTAATCGCACATTGTTCTATCAATCAAGAAAGTGAAAAATATCATAAAATTTGTTAGTTGTCCTAGTTCTAATTGTTGTTTTGAGTTTTGAAGTTCCATGTTAAAAAGTAATCGGTATTATGAGAAGTAGGTAACCTCATGTTACTATTTTCATATTTGAGCAATGTGGTCATGACCCGTAAGATGGAATTGCTTGTTCGAGTTTTTTGAATTTTAATATCATCTTAAAAGTTCGGTTTTGTGAAAATAAGTAGTCGAAGCCCTTATATTCAATATTTGTTTTCATATTGAAGCAGCAAGTAATTTTACCTTTAACTAATAGACTTAAGGAATTGTTTCACATTCTCAATATAACGTGTTTACTCAACCTTTTTGCAAGCGGGCTACTTTTTTCTTTTTCTTTTTTACGAAGGAACCCGCAGCCACTATTCTTCGGGTGCACAATGAGTAAATCCTCAAACTAACGTAATAGCTTGCAAACCACGTCAGCCAGGTTAACCACACCAGACAAGTCCGGTGCGACATACTCGATCGAAAAAGTGTTGACAGGAAAAATCGAACTCGTGACCAAAGGTCTCTATGCTCACATATTCCACCAACTCGACTACCCCATGAGGGGCAAGCGAGCTACTTGTTAGCTATTCGATGGGTTGGTATTGTTCCATCCTACGTACTCTTTGTCATTGAGCTCAAGAGATTTTTTTTATTTTTTATTTTTAGTTAAAATGCTGATAGAGATGAATGTATGTAAACTTGAGTTGACATATTCAAAGAATTCTGAGACAATGACTCATCAGCACATAGTTACAATCTAAACAATACTATTTAACAAGAAGTTGCAATTAGCCTATACGTACACGTCTCTTTATATTCAAACTTTCTCACCAACATCTAAAAGAGTGAACATTAATTTACTATTTCTGGACTAGACTACGTCAACTCATCAAATCTAATTTTTTCTTCTTCTAGTTCTTTTTATTTATTGTAATAATTTAGGAGAGGACAGTTTTGTACTTTCACCTTTTGTACTGTGGTCATTATATTATAAATGAAAAATGCTAAACAACTCATTTGGATGATCACTTGCTTGACCACACTCTCACATGGGTGTGTGGGTCCTGCGAAAATAAAATAATATTTTTCCTTCCAATGTGTGTGAATGTGATCATCCAAACGGTCAAACAAGCGAACACTATAACATGACTCATTATAAATATCTTCTCAAAGAAAGTACTTGCTTCATTTTTGAAAGAGTAAATACTATTTGAATTATTCAAATTCATTGGTATTGAACACTCGTCTGATTGCTTGCCCGTTAAGTGTTATAAAATGATTGAACATCGTAAATAAACAATATGAATTATATTTAAATGTCCAGTTAATTAATTGAGAGAGAGATGAATGCTTATCACCCTTTGAATTGAAGGATTAAACCACTTTGTCATGGAGATGGTCAATTCCCATGGCAAAGAAGTATGGTCTTGAATTGAATAATATTAATCATACTAATGATCATCATGTGATTTGACATTAAATGATAAAATCAATAAAATGATTCTAAATTCTTAAATTCCTAAGGTTTGTTTGGACCGGATTAAAATCTGATTTTAATCTAAGTTAAAGTCAAGCAATCAATATTAACTACATCTTTCATGAGTCACACAACTTTTCAACCACACAGTTCAAAAACTTCTAAAAAATCTAATTTTAATCCCCACCACACACCCCATTAATTGGTTGACCATAAAATATGAGTTACTACCGGAGCAATTTGAGTTTTTTCCATTTTGTATATTTTCTTTTAGGTTATTTTTCTTTTGTTTATTTAAAGAGGATGCATGGTGGTCGAAGGGACAAATTTCGCTAATTAATTGAAAGGTTAAGGGCGTATAGTGCAAATGAAATTGGTTAGAGGTAGATTTCTCACTAATCTGAAAGGTTATGCCCTTTTCAAAATAGAAAGGATAGTCATGGAAATCATTACAGAATCCCGGCTCTTGTTCTTTTAAATTTAGTTCCCTAGTACCTTATCATCGCTAGCTCGACATTCTAATATTCAGACATAGATGGTTAGACTTAACCGATGCGGTTCGATATCGAAAAAATCTTCATAACCATATCCTCAACATATCAATCCGCACACATAGTTATCATCACTCGAGGATCTTTCATAACGTGAATTGGGTTGATATCATGCTTTTAGAACACCAGAATCATTAAGCTGTCAATTTGAATCGTTCCACGATAATTCTAGACCTTCAAATTCCAAGTTTTTAAGGTTCGACACAACAAGGCAAGTGAATTCAAGATCAATCAACGCTTGCTGCACAGAACATACAACAAAAGGGCAAATATAAAAAGGCCAATGAAAGTATATTCAAATGGCTCCAGCATAGATAACTCATAACTGGAGCTATGAAATGAGATTCACAGTGGCAAAGGAGAAGTATAAAATAGAAGCCTTTCGATCTTAAATCATAAAAAAGAATAACACAAACCAGACAAGCCAATACAACATACGAGGCACTTTTTTAAGCAGAATCATCGGTCGACTTGGGATCTTCTCTTTCTTTCAGAGAAGCTGAAGGGGATGGAGAGCCTTCTTGACCCATTTCAGCTCTAAGGTCATTGATACTCTGCTCCAATTCATCAATCCGGTTCCCCATCTCATCAAGTAAGACTCAGTTAAGGAATCAAAAAGCTCATGCATATCAATCAGCCAATAAATACAAATCATCCTGGATGTTATTTGTTCATATTACGGTAACAACAATCATATTTTTTGATAAAAGAAGACAATATAAAACAAAAGAACTTTAAAAAGGATATTTTTACAGATGATCGACTCGGACATTGCCTGAAACCTGGTTTGCTGCAGAGATTAAAAAAAATATACAAGAATGTAATGTTTTTGTACAAAAAAGTTATGCAGAATTCAACTTAATATGCTAATAACTCACCATTTGTTGAAGAAGGTTTTGCACCTGAAAATGTAAAATAACAAGTTAGCACACATTACAAGTATAACATACAGCGATTCAGTAAGCAGACTCTCATGTAATATCAGCATTTAAGCCTATACAAATTTCTAATCCTGCATAAGTTCATTTAAACTCAAGTATTCATATAATATATCTTGTAGAGGCTTCACAGACACTAGACAAACCACATCCATATAGATCCTATGAATCAAAGCATGCTTTCATTGCTTGGGCATAAACCAGAGTTTAATGCTTTGCTGAACCAGTTAATCATGAGACACAAAATCTTTCAATTCCAAATCTATCTTGCATCATCTCATTCTTAACCATCCCCATTGCCATATTCAACTAAGTAGGTGATCTTCACAAATAATAAAAATTAGCTATTCCACTGAGATAAAAAGGAATTTTAAAAAATAAAATAATAAAAAATCCACTGGACAATTTATCTGGCAACTTCAAAGAGCTTACAAAACTTACAAAAACAGTCATGTCAGCAGTACTTTGTTTAGAATTCTCATTGTCGTGCCCATCCTGTCAGCCAAGAAACACAAACATCAATTCCCATGCAAAATATTGTCGCAGAAGGTACTAGTCAAACTAACCAGATTAAAGAACATTGAAATACAGCAAAGATTTGAAATTAGAACAGATCATAGTAGGAACTCCTAGGTAGTAAAGTATTCATTGTTGAGACTTGAGAGGGGATACCACACAAAAATGTTAACCAAACGAAGCAGGGGAAAAAAACTAGCACCCAGGTCCGCACAAGTATAGGATATGTACTCCAAAATGACGTTTTTAACTTAATAGATTCTATTATTACATTCTAGATTTTATGCATGGCATTCTACCACCATCGATACATGCACTGGATCATCCAAATTGCAAGAAAAATCTTTATATATGCATTATGTTAGGTTCAGTTCTTAAGATGCTTTTTGCAACATAAATAAAACCTCCTTCAAATCCAACCAGTAACCATTCAGCTACCACTTCCACCAAAATTATGCCTCAGACTCCCCAAACATGAAATAAAATCTTCAGTGAACGAACAGGTATCAAATATGATACTATACATATCTTCACAATTTTAGTTCTGATATGATGCAAACAATTGGAGTAAAATTAAATCAACAGTCTTCAAATCTCGAAATACCACTTAGATGTTGTGAAAATGAAGTAAACTGCAACAATTTCACGCCAGCATAGCCTAACTATGACTATGAGCCTTAGCTACTTCAGTAGAATCCCTCAATGTATAGCAGTGAGCTATGTGACCCAGTGAACGTGTAATTAATTACAAGAAATAAGCCACCAGAAGCAATATACACCTCTATTTATACACTAAAAACATTTTTAAAATGCAAGACGTTCAACCTTTCACAACACGAATTCGATTTTGAGTTAAACTCTACTTCAGTTCTTCAAGATCTTACCTTCATTTTTTTCTAAAAAGAACCATCCCAAATCAGATTAAAAAAGAAATTGTTCGATTGTCCGAATTCAATGTCACATCATGCTTAGTTTTAAACAAAAAAAGGAAAAGCAACGAAACTGAAGAACCACAGAACCGAAATGTAACAGACCATAGACAAACATTGTTGTTATTTTTTGGCATTTTCGCAAATCAATAAATAAAATAAATCTTGTCTAATATCAAGAATAAAACTTTGAAAAACACAGATCAAAATGCTTAATCTATGATTATGAAACGTGAAAAGTAAACCAAACCCTGAAATACAATTGAGCGTCTATAAGATTTACAGTAAATTACAATAATTTAGATACAGATTCACAGGGAAAATCAACAATCGAAAAATCAAATTACCATTTCTTTATCGGAGATGTTTCTCTGCCGTTAACAGAGTGTGCGAGAGAAAACGATTGATTTTGTGAATTTGAATTTGATGCAGTGAATCCACAGTAAAAAGGACAATTTATAGGACGAAAATTCATTAGAGGTTACACAACTTAACAAATTGTTTCATATTGACCATCGAAAATTAATTTATTTCAATATTATCACCTAACTTGAATTTATTTCAATTTTGTCACCACTTATATTTTTGTATTAATTCGTACATTCTCTACCAAAACTAACACAATTTATCTCAATATTATCATCTAACTTAAATTTATTTCAATTTTACCACTTATATTTTGTCTTAATTCTTACATACTCTACCAAAAACTAACCGATGGAATTTTATAACCAAAATTATAACAAAGCTCTAATTTCTTCATATGCCCCGCTGTCCACCAAACCTTCTTGCCACCTTTCTTTCCCATACCCAAGATGACCTTAGGGTAGCAACCTCCAACTGAGATGACTAAGGTAAACTTTTATAGTTGAAACAATTGTTGACATCTCTTCCCAAATCAATCCACTCAATACCCGATAAATATATATATCATACTACCAAATTTCACATCATGAGCGTATAATTGCACCATTGCATTTGTTAAAGTCACAACTTTTGTCAGTAACATCACAATTTTATCATCAACTCACTAATATTGCCAATTTTATTGACGATTATGAAAGAAACAGTTAAATTGAAACCAAAAATAAATATAAATAAAGTGATTAAATTGAAATAGAAGTATAATTATAGGTAATCAAATTAAGAAAGTTAAAGTTAAGTATCCAATGTGAAACAAACCCATGACTCCATTAACTTAGAGATAGGCTACATGTATACCATCGTACACAGCACCCTCACATTTTAGAGTGGGTCCCGCGATTAAAATAATCGCGGACCCCATGATTTGTGTGAGGGCTGTGTACAAGAGTGTTACAGCAAATGTTGTACGCTCAGGTTTTTTCATTAACTTATAGCAAAATTTTCCAGATGTACCAAATCTAAATTATCTTCATCATGAAGCAGTGCAATAAATATGGTACATCTTGTATAACATAACGAAATCTCAACTAAACTACTGCCATAGCTGGTATCGGCTGGCCGACAACATCGTAACAGCGACCACATAGCGAGGGGTGGTCATCAAAAGTTCCGACTTGAGACGAAAAATTCCAGCATCTTTCACATTTCGAGCCAGTTGCACGTGACACCCCGACCCATATTTTGTTTTTCCCTTGAATGAGATATTCTACGGTGCATAGAATATCTTCATCCCAAACATTTTCCAGTGACGAAAGAATCTCTACCTGTAGATTTTTATAAATGGATGAGAAAGTATTCATAATTCATCAAGGCCCGAGATATGAAATAATGTTCATTGTTTGACACGTATATGTATAATTTTGAATTCAGCATACCTGAGATGTAATGAATATGCGATGCAATGTATCAGCGTCATTCCCAGACGCACACATTTGACCAGTCTTGTGGCCAGACCATCGTCAAAGGCATGGAGTCATGGAGATAGACCTTTGCTTCTAAACTGGAACCGATCAACTTTACCACGTGCAACCTCGAGCACTTTGTTCACCTCCGTTCTCAGCTGGCCAAAGTAACGTATTAGGGGAGAAGTGGCAGTTCAATAGAGAAGGGGAAAATGTCGGATTGATTAATGTATAACGGTTCAAATATCATAAACAACTCAATTCATTCACATACGACCTGCATGTGATGTGATGCAGAAGACCTTATTATTACCTCGAGAATCTTCTCCCAAAAATCGACTTCTTCTTTGGGGAAAAGCAAGGTGTCTTTCGTTTAACATGGGCCATTTTGACTCAAAGACGAAGTTCGCAAGACGAGCATCTTCAGTGGTGAACTGAAAAGGAAGATGCTGCCACACATCCTCTGCCAAATGAGGCAAAATTGGAGCAATGACCCTGACAATGGAAAGTAAATGTGCAGCAAGTACTGTTTGACAGCTCCTCCTCGTAGAACTAAAGGTACCCCTGTTAATTACAGAATAGGAGGAAAAATATATGATTATATTTGAATTGGCATCAGAGAATTAATATATTTCAAGATGAAAATTCAGGAACGGTACTTGAGCAAATTAATCTTGAAGGGATACTGTATGGTACTAAAGATTTAAGTCTCGACAAGCAAAAAAATGACAATCTGAACTTGTTACACGTGGTATTTTGTATTGAGTGAGAAAAATAAGAAAAAAACATATAAAAAGGAATTGACATGAGCTCTTGAGAATGGCTAGGAGTTTACCCAACATAAAGCCGGTCCTTGGCAATATCCAAGTAAAACTTTGAGTGATCGACAATCACAAACCGTTGAATGATCTGTACGGGTGAAAATAAATTTAAAATGCAGAAAAAGGAAAATCTTAGTGAACATTCATAGCATTTTATGACTACCGAAGGATAAAACAATCTAAAAGATCATATCCAGTATTAGCACCAAAACAAGAATAATTGGCAAAATATTCTGAAGGATAAAACTCAACATATTTCAACTCTAATTAACAGACCTTATCCAATCTATAGGTTCGCTGATCATAAGAATGCCTTCAACCACATACTCTTTATTGTAAATTTAACGTAACTTTCATACCAACTAAAGTAAACGCTGATAAGGTCTTCCCCTAATTGCTGCTGTAGAGTTCTGAGTAGCTTATCACTTCTACAGGCATTGTGCAGGACAAAAGTCAACAACATTGAGGATACAAAATCTGAAAGTGAGACTGACTTCTGGTGGTTGAATCTCCCATATGTTCTAGTATGTAAATAGATCCAGTAATTATCATGTTTCTTATATCTTATTCATCATTAATTTTGCTGTCTTTCTATGATTTGGATTATTGTTGCCTAATTTACTCATACTTGCTTTTATATGATAAGCAGGTATTTCCTATAGTTGAAATATTAAAGCCTAGGCACAACATTCTAATAGTTAATATTCATGGTAAAGTGAAAGCTATTATGACTTAATGCACAAATAAAGCTTTTTTGCTTTTCTTTTACATATATTTGAATATTTCTGTCCTTATAATGTAAAAGAATGCACATATGTTTTGTCTAAGTTATACACTTGCACATTATTTAGCTTCTTTTTCTAAGCACTTTACAGTGTTATCTGATCCATAATTATTATAAAATTCGATGCACCATAATTGACTATAAAATTAATTTAGCGAAAACTTTTACAAAGGAATAATATTCTCTGTGTTCAATTCAGGGCATTCTCATGCATAGTGGCCATGATGGTGAGGGAAGACATGGACTTTACACCTTGAAGAGCACTTCTAATGCAGGGGGTGACTTATCTCATACTGTAGCTTTTGAGGATCGTGGTGATGCTAACAATTTCTGTTATTTCCTCCAATCCTACTTTGACGATCTCAAAGACTATGGTGCCGAAATTGTTCCTCTAAAAGTTGCAGTAAGAACCAAAACCTAATTACGCTATAATAATCAGTTCATGTTACATGTAATGACCAACCCTGCTGTGTAGTGAGTTGGTTTATTTTCAACTGGGACCATTTTAGAAAGGTTTAAAAACTCCCCAAGTCTCATCCATGATCATGCATACTGTATTTCTCGTGGGAACATATTGTCCCCCCCCACTTTTGGTGGTTACAATGACATTGAAAAAATTCATGTTTCCAGGATTTGAATGAAGCCGTGAAATCACGTACAATGAGGTTAGTTGTTGTGAAGAAAGGACAACTTCAACTTTATACAGGGCAACCACTAGGTGATGCTGAGATGGCTTTGTGGACCCTGGTTGAATTTTGAATATGTCCAATGGAAGGAATAAATGACACTGAGCAGCATTTTTCTGAGGATGGAAGATTTATGTCTCATTTCCCTGAAGCAAAGTACAAGGAGAAAATGACTACCTTACAGAGAAATTTGATGATCGCACAGGTGCCGTTATAGTCGAGTTTTAGGATCCTTTTCAGAGAATTAGATGGTCTTCCTGAAGAGGCCTTTTATTTGGTAGGTAATACTAATATCAATGAAGGTACCGCGGCTATGAACTTAGAAATGGAGATCACGACAATTTTTTTTCCCTCGTTTTTCATTCTTTCTTCTTTTTGGGTTATGCTATTGTAAGTAGTTTCTAGTGGAACTAGTTGATTCTTTGAGATTAAATGTTCATCAAGTAGGTAGTCATCTTTTTGGGTATTCGTTGAAAACACTCTTATTTCAATGCACGATGTATGATTCTACTGTACCAGTTCGTCTAAAATCTTGAACTTCCAAATAGCAGAATTTATATTTCTGATCTTCAATGTGCCTTGGATTCGTTTTGCATTTACTGTGACTTATCTTCGACAAATTCGTATATCCAAATGCCGAAATCTATTTTGGGAAGCAGGTCTATAAGATCAATCAATGCACACACTCGAAATTTGTTTGATCATCAGGGCAAATCCCCAAAAAAAAAACTGTAAATTTTTCGTCAAAATGCGAAACTTCAAAGAATCATTACTATTAATTTCTAGGATTTTGAACAACTTCCACCTCAATTTACCCTTTCAAAAGGAGGGCTTTAATCTGCAAAACAAGGCTTCATAATGATCAATATTTCACATCGAATTCCAAATCTCTTGCCACAGTTTCACCTGTGATTGATCAAATTTAGAAATAATAATCAATTCCCTTATTCAAAACGCCTGAGTTTGATTGACCTGTTACGGCAGTTCAATAATCAATGTTTCAAGGCTCTTGAAATGCCATTTCTTGAATGCATACTTCTATACTGTCTATATTATTTTCTACAACCGCTCTCCCCTTAAATGATAAACAATATCTTAGTCGGTTTGGCTATTTGATAATACGCTGTTGTTAAGTAACTTTCATTCTTCATTTTCTGCTGTTTTCCGCCATCAGTTCATTCATATTTGGTTTCCTTGTTTTAACTCAGATTTTTGTGCCTATCCCCAAAGAAAACCATTTTCGTTTAGAGTTATCAACAGGAAGGATAAAAAGTTCCTTCCAGTATCTTTCTCTCTCTAAGGAGTCGATACTGGCGTAATGGGAAGTACTGGTACATTCGCTATTCTGTCAGGTTGGTCGAAGATTTTTTTGTTTGGTGCCTTAAGGTAGTATTATTCATTTGAATTCAAATGCAGGCTAGATACTTTGCTTATGGAAGTTGAGGGCAATACTAGAAAGGACATTAAATGTCAGTTCAAGAAGGAATTTGTCGAAGACCCCTGTTCAAGTCCGAGTTAACCTTCTATATACACTTTGGACAGCTCTAAACGATTAGAGCTAATCCATTCACACCGCTGGCGAATTCAACCATTTCCCAGCTTGAAACTCGTCCAATCTATAATGAAGTGCAGTACTAACTGAGACTAGGCAGCTGACCTCAGCCACTTCCAAATACAAACAAGAACTCAGACCAGACAAATGAGGAATCAAAGATTATAGAAATTGAAGAAATGCAAAGATTTTGTAGTACATCCAATGATAACCAGTGAAAGTATTATGTTTTCAATTTGCTATTAAAGTAAAAGCCTCTTCAAATCATTCGGGCAGCCAACAGCCAGAATCCTACCGAACCTACCAACAACACTCGATAAGAACAAATCAAGATTCAATTCAGTATTTTTCATTGTACACTTTCACCAACAAACATGAATCCTTGCATCATTTAGCCAACAACTACCCAATGCAAGATGGGCGTAAATCTCCAAAGTCCTGGCTTGAATCCTCAGCCACGACATAGTTTCTTCTTCGCGACTGCAGCATGGTATAAGTTGTGCCAGTTCAGGATATATTTTCCACCAGATCTATTACTTTTTTTCCTTCTACAGAACAAATACAAACTTGGCCAGACGCCTTGTATACATGTATTGCCAGTAAAATTAAGCTGTGTGTGATTAAAAAACCAAAGTAATAAGGAAAGTACACAGCAGGAGTTAGGACTGTGACACAATTGGCATTTAAATATTGCCTTAACGAGGTACCCTCTTTCGACTCAGAATTTCCTGTTCTTTTAGCCGATGCTGGAACCTTGCTAGGCGAGCTTGAAGGCCAACCAGACTTGCTGCTTTGCGTGAGAGCACAAAGCTCAATTGTGTCACGTAATTGTCAATATGGCTTCCCGGTTGATCAACTTCCGCTAACAGTTTCATTTCCTGGCATTCAAAAGAAAAACAAGTTAATACATCTCTTTACCTGTGCTCAACAGAAAAGTTCATTCTTTTGCAGTTAGTCAAAGTTTAGCTGTTATTGTGGTTATTAATTAATATTATTTGCTATTATTTAGTTAAGTAAGATGGATGTGTTGTAGAAGCACATCAATGAAAACTGGTTGTCCATAGAAATGCAGATGACGATTACTCCCAGAAGAGCCCAAGAGAGTAAAAGCAATTATAATCAATCACAGTAGATGTATTTCCTATATGAGCTTGGAGAAAATCCTACAGGTATATTAATAAGTTTTGATCACGCTCTCCCTCTTTTACAGCACTGTGTGAAAAGCATGTTCGAATCCATATATTAGTGTTTCAACCTATATGAAATCCTTTATGACGTAATGAAATGAAGTATTATAGAATAATGACAAAAATGAAAAGATTCTCCACTTACTTCACGAACTATCTCCATTGTATCTTCAATTTCTTTTTTTCTATGGGCTGAAATCAGGGCCTCTTCTTCCTTCACAGTCAAAAAGTACAATGAATAATCATGTATGAAACACTTCCATTTTAACAGATGATTGAAGTTATTGAGAGGTTGTGCGTTCAAAACCAACCTCGAGTATCTCATTTATGCTCCCATCAGGAGGCTCGAGTTCTGACTGTTTGGAGCCACTACTGACTGCATTAGGATTGTTCGAGATTTTCTGTTTATGACTTGGGGTTTGCAAATCAGAACTAGCACCATCTCGTTTTGGACCAGGAAATGAGCCAATACTAGCTGCGTTAGAATTGTTTGTGAATTGTTGTTTATAACTTGTGGTTGTTGGGAAATCAGAATTAGCAGCATCTCTTTTAGAACCATTTCCCAGCTTTTCATCCCTGTAAGCTTTCCGCCGAGGTGGAGACACTTTCTGAACCTTTTCTTCCGTATCAGCGGAATTCTGTGAATATAACGTCGAGTATGTCTTCTGACCAGTAGAAATCACAGAACTTCTCACATCAAACCGCTCCTTCTCCAAAGCAGCAGAAGTCGCACCACTTTCCTCATGAGCATTAAAGGCAGTGTTAGAAGAAAAGCTTGAGGGTGGTTTGCCATAATCAGTAGAAACATTATAAGTTTCCTTCCTTAGATCCCTTCTATTTGTATCCACTGCTTTAGACTCTTGACCTTTCTCATAAACATCCTCTGTATCAGCATCAACAGATGGAGATGGTGCTGATGAAGATTCCTTGATAATAGGCATTAATGAACTAGCTTGATCTTTCTTTGGGTTTCCACTTTTGGAAAGACTTTTAACCCTACCAACTCAAAGCAATTTAAGAGCTTAAGCGACATGATTAAGTAAAATAAGATATTAACTCACATAGAAACAAACTACCTATCCGCATATCTCAATGTATTGAGGGTATGCTCGCAGGAACCAGCGTTAGGAGAAATGCAAGAGATCATAACAGTCCTTGAGTTGCCAACAAAGGAGTCACGAAGCACCTCAGTGAGTTTGCTCCCGCGGAATGGAATGTGGATCTGATCATTGTCAAGAGCACGAATACACTCCTTCAAAGCCAAAAGGCTCTTGTTGATTTCTGCTCCTTCAATCCTACGAAACAACAAAATACATCACCAGGAGTTCCAAGACTGGCCCTTGAGAAAAAGTTGCTAAAAGAATTTTCAAATGACTGGATAAGATACAAATATCATGCATTCATGTAAGAAAGGGTGCCAAGACCAAAAATAATCATTGTGCGAATTATAGCACAGATATTGTCAAGCCACAGTGAGAGGATGGAAGTTGAGAATGAGGAGGTAAATTTAGAGCGTAACATACAACTGATCAGTAAGTGCACATTCCAGCTAAAAGCATCGAAAACCATCGTGAATAAAGATCTGTTACCGAAAAAGTAATATTTATTGTTTAATGTTAATATCAAATACCAATCCATTAATTTTTTCCAAATATTATCAAGCAGCCATAGCACTGAAATCCCTCAAAGCTGGTAAAAATGAATACATTTGCAGTGATGTAATCTTTCATTTTTTAATCTTACGCCTCACTGAAACATATAAGAAGTAGAGTTATCAATTATTATTTAAACAAGAATTTTAGTGACCTGTGATCACAACCTCCAAAGTGAAACGACAGATGGTTCCTTTAAGTCTTCTATTGAACAGAATTCAGTCATCAAAAGGACCTCTTTAACAAAGAGCAACAAGATATTAGAAGAATATGGCTTTTGAAACATGGCAAGATGCAAATGAAAATGTTGCTTGTGATATGAAAATCAAAAGGAAAATGCAAAGACACAAGCCATTGGCCACGTGTCTACCAGAATTAGTACCGTGTTTGTCGGTCATTATCAGTTGTATCAGCACCTCTCTCACTACCAGCAAGATCAATGAAGGAGATCTTCCCAACAACCTTCCCACCCTTGGACTCATTTCCATCATTGTTCCGCCTAGAGTCTTTCACCTCATTATGCTTCTTCACAACCAGTTGCAATATTGCATGTGACCTCGATGACTCCTCATTAGCACCAGTCGAACCTGTACTTCTAGAGGCATTTCCCCTCTCAATATAATCCTTCACGAGCTGCACATCTGACACTTCAAATTCTTGTAGTCCAACAATGCAAACTTGTTGCCGCCCATCTTCTCTCATACAAAGTTTCCTATAAAAAGAATTGGAAACATCATTGCACATTAAAATAATATCAAGGAACAGAATTGTGAACACCATATAACCATTGCATTTATTTGAAGTTTGTGTCATATCAAAGATGCATGATGTTCCTGGATACAAATTATGAGACAAGGAGGCAAACATCATCAAAAGCCATTTCAAACACTAAAATTCAAGATGATTTCACAAATTCATTTTCCAGGTAATGTAAATTCAAACAAGAGCGTAGGCCATGGCACAAATAATCAATACTTGAGGAAAGAAAATCAAATTACAAAGTAATAGAATACTAACTTTCTATCACTTAGAAGATCAAAGAGCTTTCCACCATATATTTCAAAAAAACTAAGCCATAGCTTGAATCTTTGATCACGATAAACTGGCTGGTGCAACAATCTAACAAGGTCTTCAGCAGCTCTAATAGGTAGTGGCTTCATAGTGTAAGTCTTACCGCTCCCTGGAAAGTAAATTAAAATAGAAAAGAAAAGAGAAATAGGTCAGTCATCCAAATAAAACTTTAGAATATGTACAACTATTCGTGTACAAAAACCAAGAGCTTAGTTCCATGTAATACTTAGCCAAGCTACATCAAACCATTTGATCTTGGCTCCAATTAACCTCGAAAGAACTCAGAAATTTAATCAAATAAGGTAGTACATCAAACCATTTGATCTTGGCTCCAATTAACCTCGAAAGAACTCAAAAATTTAATCATGGAAGGTAGTCGAATTCAAAACGAAGATGCATGAGCAATAACGGGGTGCTTACATGTAAAGGCCTTGACAACTAAAATCCAATTAATATAAATCCAGTGATATCATTCCCTTACCCACCCCAATACTTTCCAGTGTCCCTGTAAGTCAAGGGGAGACAAACAGAAACGATGGCGGTCGACAGACATGAACAGAAACTTAAATCCTGAATGAATCTAAATGTGTATAGTGATCTACATGTTTAAGATGCGCCCTCACTCCTAGTACTAGCAACCATAATCTGTGCAACACTATATAGAGATGCAATCTAATGCATTATGAAAAAAGAGGCTCCACATACCTGTCTGGCCATATGCAAAACATGTTGCTTTTGTACGCTGAAATATGGTAGGGATAATTGGCTCCACCGTAACGCGGTATACCTGATAAAGCAAAATGTAGCAATCAAGCCTTACAGAAAACAAATTAACAAAAGTAATCATTGCATTATGTCAACCAATCGCTCACAATTCCAAACCACCAAGTCCAGCACCTCACCCACTAAATAAATAAAATAATGGAGGAAAAAAGAAAAAGGAAATTTAAAAATGTAAAAAAAGAATGCAAAGCAAGCATATCTATGACTGTAGAACACCAAAAAAAAAAAAAAAAAAAAAAAACGCTAATGTTGAAGGAGTATTACCTCATCATTTGCTACATTCTCATCTAGAACGGCATCAAAGCAGAACTCATGTTTCTCTACATAGGCAGTCAGATCCACCTTCAATACGATAGTCCAACAAGAATTCCACAAATCAGACAGAGAAGAAAAATAATCCAACACTTAGCTCTAATCTGCCTTCATATCATAATTATTAAAAATTCAAAATAAGAACGATGCTCTAATGCTTCCAAACCTTTAACTTGGGTTCATGCACAGTTAAAGAAGAATCATCACATACGGTGACAATATCGTCCTCCTTGCGGGCAATTTCCTTTTTATTAAGAGGTCTTTTGCGCACCTGAGAAAAAAAAGTACACATTTATTCTTTTATTCCCTCAGACATCCATCATACAACATTGGCAAGATAGACCACACGGGAGAGGGGAAGGGAAGGTTCAAAAAATGTTGCTCGAGGAACATACCACAACTTTAATCTTAGCCACATTGTTTTCCCTTGTACCGCTTTCTTTTTCATTTTGCATAAAATACAACAGGAGCATCCGTATCTGTCTGCCCTTTCTGGAGCCTGTTGGCCATCACATCAAAGTTACTCTCAATTGCATTGGATGCAGCAAGCATAAAAGGAGATGTCTCAAATGGCTCTGACATAACATGCTGAAATAAAAATCAGGAAAATTGTGCATTATCAGTTAAGATCACTTGCTAGTTTTGTTAAGTAAATTTAAATTTTTTCCAAGTCAAATATTTATATGTACGCCAGATAAAAGCTCAGTATCATCCATAGAATGTAGATCGAGAAGCCCAGCCCCAAAATCCCCTCTAAACTCGGTAGAATAAATGTCATCTGATGCAGCAAATGCACCCGAATTTTGGGCAGTTGGAGTGTAAGGCTCAGAACCAGATTCCCCGCTGAAATTAAGATTCCTCATTAGTTTGAAAAGCCTCTGTTTCTCTTCTGCAGATTGTGCTCCATAACCCTTCAAGCATCATCATAAACTCCTGTTAGTTGCAAACTCAAAGGAGATATATATGGGAAGAAACAAGTAAAAAAATATTTCAGTCATACAGTGATATGAAATTAAATATAAGTTACCTAATACTCACGAGATACCAAAAATACAGATTTAAGGAAGATCCAGTAATCATCTTTTTAAGCTAAAGTGCAAAATACTAAATACTATGATTGATCAGAGCACTTGACACTGACAATAAATCCTACTCAAAATTTCAACAAAAAAAATAATACTGCTATAAGTTCTGAGTATGATTTATCAGAGCACTCGACACTGACAATAAATCCTACACAAAATTGCAGCAAAAAAAAATATACTGCGTGAAAAAGAATCATACTCAGAACTTATAGCAGTATAAATCAGTCCAGCTTCCTCAAAAAATGGCCGACATTACATCTCTCCCCCTCACACGCCTAGGGAATGAAAATAGTAGACAATAAACAACACAACACATTCTAAAGAACATTGCAAATTTAAGTTTTCTAACTTCCACATTCCCAATGGATAAACCAGTACTTTTTCAACAAAATTCTAGTCACCATATATGGAGAAAAACAAAAACAAATAATTTCAAGATAAAACAGAATTGCAGAGAGATCAAACATGTATATGCACCTGCATGGGGAGGTTAGGTAGTAGGCGATGATCAACAGTGTTGGATGCCATTGGAGAGGCCAGATGCTGCAACCCTGCAGACTGGAGCCACCGCGCCATCACGGCGTCCCCAGCATCTCCACTAGATACCGTGGGTCCCGGGTTCTCGTACAGAGCAGTGGCAGCCGCCGCATTGCTCTGCTGCATCTGGCCACCCATGTGGCGCATAGATCGCTTTTGAGGAGCCAATTTCAAGATCTAATTCTTCCACACTTCAAACAACAAAATACAATAAAAGATTAACCAAAAATTCAAAGCCCATAACTCCACTAATAACAATTACAAATTCATTGGAAAATGTTGTGAAACGAGACTTACAATACAAGAAGGGGAGAAATCGAAATCAAATCAACACATCAAATTGAAGACACAGGCCGACCCCAATTCAATTTGATCGTAACAATCAATTCCAACAACTTTCAATCACCGATTGCTTAAATGTAAATGTAGCCCTAAAAATTAAAACAAGAAACCAATCTTAACAAAATCCGCAATAAAAAATAATAATAATAATACTCATAACCAGACCGGTAAAATCATCCATATTATAAATAAATATATACCTTGTGACTGAAAAATGGGAAAATGCGGACAGATCTGAGATGAAAAAAAACCCTAATTTCTTAATTTTAGGAGATTGCTTGAGGGACTGAAATTGAGGGTTTGATGATGACGATAATGATTATACTCATGTGTATCTATATGTGTGTACATTCATGTGTATCTATATGTGTATGTATAGGTTTCTTTTGCTCTGTGACAGGGGAAATCTGCATTTATATATGTAAAAGTATTTTGCAATTTATATGATTTGTTGACAGGTAGTAATTTTTTGAAAAAAAATGATTAAACGGCTAATTTGAATTATGTTTGGACCAATTTGCCCTTTTCCGAAATTTCACTCAAACTTGTTTCGTTTCATGTCGATCACGGGACTTCGAGCTTACTTTTTGTTTTTATGTCAACAAAATGACGAGTTTATAATATGTTTGGACCGATTTGCCATAAACTATAAAAGAGTAACAACTATTAATTTCGATTTGCATGTTAAAAAATTCGATTTATAGTTAAATATTAGTTTTTTGTTAGTTAATGCTTAGTCGGCAGTACTTAAATGGAAATATTAGAAAATTTGTACCCAAAATAGGAATTAAAAAGAAAATTTTAGGGGAAAATTTAGTGTTAGCCGACCAAAGTTGAATAGGGCACAAGCTTATGTCTTCTTGCTCTGTAGACAAATATCAGCAGGTTGAAGTTACTATTTTTACCCTCGATGAGCATCCTCATTCCTGAATTCATGTACAAGCCGTCCGCGTGCTTCGCGGGTGGGTCGAGTCGTTTTCCCGAACATACTAGAATCAGATCCAATTTGTCAATTTAGTTGTAGTCAAATTCAAATTTAACTGTTTCTTGTTATTAGAATCGAAAATCGGACGTGAGCAACGTCTCTTTAATTATTTATTATATTGTTACTTAAATTGATAATGGACAAATAGCATTATTCTTAATTCTCTATATTCAATCAGGCATTACACTTTTAACTAGAAATGATAAGGATATTAAATATTGATGCTACCAAAAATGGTACATGTAGACTTCTGAGTTTGAAGACTGATGAGAAGCACGAACGAGATCTTCCAGTACCTGAAACAAAGACGTCGAGGTGTGTCCCATCGCCCATCCGATGCTTAAGTTAGAGAGTGAATTTGTGTGTGAGGTTATAAACTGAAAGATAATGAAAGAACGTAACTGAATTATGAATCGAACATTCGTATTTATAAAGGTAGAAAGTACAATTTGAGTAGGACTAAACTATGTGAGTATCATTATCTGTAAGAGTCCTAATTGATACAGTCGTAGGACTCCCAATAGTGATAGAGTACTCCTAGATGTAGGAGTCTCGAGTTGGATATGATTAGGAATCCTATGAGGTAGAAGTCATTTTAGGTTAGGTTACATTGCTTTGGTTAATCCCGAGGAAACGTCTCGAGGACACCACGCCTTGGATAAGCACTCTAACCTGAGGACAACCAACTCAAAAGTCACAAGCACGAAGTACCCATGATTCATCTGTGAATATCCTGAGAACACACACATAACTAGAGCTTTGTGGGATGGAAATCCTTCCAGGAGTTTTCTAAATGTCCTCGAGCTCACGGGAGCCCGGGATATCCGAAAATGGACCATATCACTAGCCCTTGTGCATCCGTGCTCGAGGTTTGAACTAGAGATGCAATTCATCTTGATAGTCCTCGACATGAGATGCATTATCGTCGAGACAGATCTCGGTATGAGTGGCATAATCGTCATAGCAGTCCTCGGTATGATAGATCGAGGAATATACTTTTTATGAACAATCTCAATGGATAAGGTGGTAATGACATCAGCCCTAGGTGAGAATGGCGGGTTATCAGGTGGTGCCACACATGACCTGATTCGACGGCCCAGGGAACGATGACCCTTCGCCTCCCACAGTGAGGACGTGACAACTTGTTAAGGTTGGTAAAAGAAATGTGGTTACATTGTAGATGTTCAATAGGACGTCCAAATGGAAGTAAAAAACCAAGCAAAAAAAGTATCTAACACTACAAAATTCTTAAATGGAGGCCAAAAGAAGTAAAAATTGTAATTCTTACTTTGGTTGGCCAATTAATAATGTATAATTTGCTGCCCCTTTAAAGAAATAAATGAATCTTTGGATCAAGGTTGGGACCAAAGTTTTGAGAAATAAATCTCCTCCTTTTTTTTTCATTAAAAATCTACTCATCAAAAATAGAGAAGTTGTTATATGTGTGTTTTATGGTACATCCTAAAAATTTATTAATAATTTCAATGAGTGGAGATCATATGTGACTTTTATATTCCTTTTCAAAAATATAAAAAATAGGGTGTGTGGTTTAGATCATTGTGGGACACACACACACAGTGATGTTTGTGATGAAGGCCTAACCTATCATGCCTTTCGTTACACTTCTTTTTGTAAAAAAAAAATTGCTTTACCTTAAAGCATGTGAGAAAAAGGATCTAAAAATTTAAATGCATAAAATTTGAATTAAAGTTCATCAATACTTTAATGACATTGATTTTTTAATGATTGTGACTCACTAACTCAATCTAATCACATGCTCCTCGAATATGATACTAACGTCCCTGTTTGATTCTCATTTTGAAGGAAAAAATGTATTTTAAATAGTTGAGTGACGAATAATGTATGGTTAAAAATTATAAGAAAGAGTTTTGGGTTTGTGTATAATATTATTTTATTGAAAAATATGCGATTAAAAAGAAAAGAGAGAGAAATGAATATTGGAAAAAATAGGAATCAAACGTGGTTTATACTACATTTTGATATGTTATATAGGTAGTAGAATATACAAAGTTTTAATTTTTGTTTTCTTTATTGACTTCGTTATTAACTAACCAATATCATTAAATTGCTCTCAAACTTAACAGATGTCGTTCCAGTTCTTAATGCTCGACCTCCTTCATTCAAACCGTGGACAAATAGTCAGCAAACACAAGGGTGTTGTCGCCATGCATGCCCTCTCCCCTACAAAACTAAAATGTAGAATAACTCGTGATTTTCTTGTCGAAAACACGTGCAAACATGATTATGGTAAATTAAAATACTGGAGCGTATGACTTTATAAGTTAGTCTTACAATAAATAACTTTTTTAATCAACTTTTTTTTGTCAAAAAAAAACCCATATACTTGAAAACGAGAATTAACAAACTGTTTGGTAAAAATTCTTTACGGCTAATTTTTTTTTCGAAAACACATTACCAACCTCATATTCTCTCAATAAAATAATTTTACACGAATGCATAATTTTTTTCTACTTTTTAACAACATATTCTCCAAAATAATTACTTTTCACAAAATCTATTCTAAAAGGTTTACATCAAACGGACTCTAAGTTTACTTTATGTGAGCTTATTAGCCAAAGATTTATAGTATGTCTACTTATAGATGGAAATCGCCAACTTTGAGTGCAATAAGTTGGTTGTTGTTCGTTTGAAATCAGCAAGTGAGTGATATAGCTACAAACCAACTTAATTAGCTAAAAACCATGTTGAAGACTTTTTGAGAAGTTTCGAATGAGGAAAAGGCACTAGGATACACTTATCTATTTTAATTCAAACAACCACGAAATTAACGGTTGACAATCTCTCTCAAATAGGGTCGAACATATTTCTATCTATAAACTTCTTATATTTATATGAAAGTTATGAATAAGTAAAATACATTTTGAACAATAAAATATCACACAACTAATACATAGACCATAACAATGTATCTACGTCAACTATCGGACTTTACATGTTATTTGATGTAACCATGCATATTACCTCTCTATGTCAACATGGTTCATTAGATGATTGAAAGTTATGAATAGGTAAAAATGCATTTAGAATAATGAAATATCACACAGCTCATGCATAGATTATGTCACCACAACCGTTTGACGTAAAAAAATATTGAGTACGGTTTTTTAGCTAATTTTAAGAAAAATGGCACTTTCTATCCATAATCAAGGTTACAAGCGTAATTGTTGTTTTTTGTGGGGGCTCCATTGCGTAGATCCCTCCTTTCTATTTAAAGGGAGAATTAAGCTTTTTTTTTTTGGAATTATGTCTTTGTCAATCTAATCAGCTACGGTGTTAAGCTTGGGTAGGGTACCATTGATCTTTTTTGTGATTGGCTAATGAGTTCGGTTCACATCATGTCATAATAACACCCCCCCTTTTATCAGAAATTCATGACTCCTTTCAGGATAAGTGGTGGTTGTAGTTAATTGGTGGATGTGAGCGGTGCTGACGTCATTTCCTACAAGTGTAACTGATCGACAACATGATTTGACAAGGTGTAAGGAATATGTAATCAATATGTATTTGAGAATTACGGCAGTCATAAATCCGAGCTGATCTTGCAGATCCGATATGAGTTTTATAAGAGCAGCATACTCACAAGACTTTATTAATTTGCGTGAGATCGGAAATCAGTGATCAACAGATACCCCATAAGTCAGTGCTTCCTCAAGGGATGCACTAACCTTTAAACTCAGTTAGCCCATTTCTCCAAGGTGTGTATGCATCGTTTTAAGGGGCTATCACGTGTCGCTGTTTTACCTTGATGAGCTGTCCCACACTTTCAATCGCTTCTTTTGGAAGTTTTCTCAAAACTACGTAGTTTTGATTTGGTGAATTTGAGCCTTCCATTTTCCCTCCATTTCTTTATCTAACGGTCCAAACGGAGTCCTTGGTTTCCCATTGTTTTAAATTCCTTTTTCCTTTTCATTTTACCACTTTTGCTTTTGCGCATATTCTCTCACAAGGAAACAATAAATTTTATGTGTGTCCTTCCATTTTCAAGAAAGGTCATCCGTTCTCGACTCCCAAGTATTCTTCTTACCAGAAATTGCCCCTTCTACTTTTTCTTGTTCTGAAACTTCGACTATTACATGAGTTCTAACGAGTCTAGAGTGCACTCATGGGGCAACCAATAGGAAGAATCAATTCCTTCTTCTAGTTCTTCTTCGGATTGTCAAGAAATCTTGACCCCTACCCCTATCTCTGTAGTTAAGCTGATAGATTTAGGCCTACAAACATGAAGTTAGATCTGGAGGGTTCTGGTGAAGAGGAGGTCAAGGTCGCGTGGAGAAGGTGAAGGGAATAGTTCAAAGGAGTGGAGGGCGAACTCCTATAGGTCGGTGGTGACGGGCGATATGTTGGCAAGCTAGAGGGAAAAATATAGTATCCCTAATTCGGTAGAAATGGTAATTCCCAAACCAAATGATCGAGCTAACACTCCCAGAGTAGGGCGTGTAGCTTTAAATCCAGTCATCCTGAATGCCAGGCTTAGATTTTCCTTTCCTAGGGTTATTCGGAAATTCCTATCCTTCTGGGGTATAGCTCCCACTTAACTATGTCCTAACGGGTGGCGAACATTAATAGTCACCCTAATCTTATGGAACCAATTAGGGAACCCTGAGCTCACCGTTGACACCGTTTAACTCACTCTTCACTTTTAAAGAGGATGGGAAGAACTCCGGCTGATGGTATACTAGCGTTAGGCCTAGGATCGAGGGCTCATTCGTGTTATATACCCTTTCCTCAATCAAGAAGTGGAATGAAGAGTTCTTCTACGTGTTGGGAGATTGGCAGTTCCATCCTGTCGAGGTGAATAGAGAGGATGTTGTTCCCACCCTCTATCACTCATTATGTAAGTAAGGCTGCACAAAAAAAATCGTGAAACCACAAATTGAATCGAAACTGTTGGTTCAGGTCCAATGGACTCGCGATTTTTCCTCAAATTAAACCAAACCGTTCAAAAATATTTTGGTTTAGATTTCAATTTTCAAAAATCGCACAAACTTGAACCGAACTGTTTTTAAATTTCTTAATTAAAAAAATAATTTTATTAACTCATAAATTTTACAGTTTTCACTTTTTAGAAAAAAATACCAATTTAGCAATACAAATTACAACCAGCCCATTGAAATAATCATATAAAGTAAATTAGACTCATCATTATTGACCCATGATTTTACAAGTGCACAAAGCACATCCTTACCCGATATCTAAACTAAACTAAAATTATTCACAAATCATATGAAATGAAAATAAAATTATATATATATATATATATATATATATATATATATATATATATATTCGACAATCTAAATCATAATTCAAAAAAACTACAACAGCATATCAAACCCAAAGCTTCAGAAGCCCTATCCTAAACTCTCATTTCTCAAACATTTGACACTTGACTACCACTGTTAAAGGAAATGCGATTCCCAATCATAAATCGCTAGTCGCCTTTTACCTGTTAGTCTTCTAATTTCTAATTGAATTGCCTATTCTTCTCTTCTCTCTCGATAAGTCTCATATTCTAATTCAAACCATTTTTTCATTGTTATTTTTTTTATTTGCTGTTTTGAACTTATTATATACTTGTGAGTTGAGGTTTGGATGGAAAAATAATTGTGCGTGTCTAGGTGATTAATGAACTTGTTTGTGGTTTGGAATGAACAGAGGACAGAGCGTACTAATCGTGTAAAAATGTTAAAGCTCGTTAACTAGTACTACTACATTCTACTTTCTTAAAATAATTAAAGAATGAAATTCGTCAATTTTCATTAAGCCTGAACTCTATCAATTTTTGTACATTCAAACATATCATGTTAAGTACTTATTTTTCATTTCACTAGCAAGACAAATGGAGTTTTAACCAAGCTATAAGTGTAGAATGCGACTCTACATTTACCAATCGTTATGTGACAATATGAAAGGCAAACAAGAAAATGTAAATAAAAAGAAAAAAAGATGTATTCGTTCTATTAACATATTTTGGCAACCAACTTTGAAAATAACTTATTCACGGATTACGTGGAAAATACGAATGTAATTTAACATTTAACATTATTAGTTCTCTTTAAAACTTATATGTTAATTTTTATTAAATATACTATTATAATATTGATAGGTAAACAACGAATTAATATCGAACCAAACAGCAAATTATGATTTGGTTTGGTTTGAAAAAAAAAATGTTTTGATTTGGAAAAATTTCAAATCGTATGAAATTTTTTGAGTTGAAAATATGGCACAAATCGAACCGCGTTCACCCCTACTTTAATATATTTCAATCAGGTGACTATATTTTTTATTTGTTTTAAATGTAGGTTACTACAATTTAATTTAATTTCAATTAAGACAACTTTGTTCAATTTCATTAACAGAAGTGGATGATGTGATAATCGATAAATAATGATCATCACACGTAATCATTAGTGACTTACATCAAATATGTAAAACTTTATTGGAATAAATGACGAGATTTATTATTGATTACTAGTTCATCGACTTTTGTATCTAGGGGACGAAATTATTCGATTTAAGCCCCTGTTTGAGCCCCATTCTTCTCATGAGAATGTATTTTTAAATAGTGTATTGATGAGAAATGTGTGGTTAAAAAATAAGAATTTTTTTTAGATTTACATGTAATATTATTTTATCGAAGAATGTGTAGTTGAAATGATGTCAAATCACTGTTTAAGAATGTATTTTTTGCAAAAAATTGGAAATCAAACATGAGCTAAATCAAATTGAAGTATAATAACTTGATTAAATAAATTTAAAGTATAATTATCTGATTAAATAAAATAAGTATCATTACTCGAGTGACAATATATAAATAGTGGACCACGAATGCAATCTACCGAAGTTGATACATTTGTCTTTTCATATCATCCCCCGTCTCTTGGAGCGGGAAACCACCAAATTCAAAGCCCATCTTCTCCGTCTCCCCAATCTCACCCACGGAGTCTACCATGGATGAAACCATAGCCCGAATAGTGACAGACCTGGAATCTCAAGCACCAATTTCACTTTCTTTCCTCAAAGATCTCCAAGTACTGCTAGACTACACTCGCAATACAAACGATTCAATCGATTTTGAAAATCTCTGCACTGAAATTTCTTCAAGAAATCTGTCACTTTCTTCACTAACAAATGCTATTTCCTCAGCGATGGATTCCGGGCCCACTAATCTATCCCTTTTTGGTTCGAAAGTTTACTTATCTCTACTTATATCCCCAAATTCTCCTGTTTTTACTCTGTTCACTCCCATGGCTTTTCTGTCTCTGCTACGTGTTGTTCGTCGAGCGTTCAAGAAACTGTCTGGGGTTTCGAGTGAAGGGTCTGGGTCGAGGAGCCAGGGTGCGAAGAAGAAAGGGAGGAAAAATGTTGGACAGAGGAAGAACAGCGGGGAAACTAGGGTTTTTTTGGAAAATGAGGTGGGGGAAGGCGGCTTTGAGGTCAAAGATTTGTTGTGTGTGCTTGAGAGGTTGGAAATGGTATTGGGTTTGGTTCATTTAGGCCGGTTTCCAGATTGTTTGAAGGGTTTGATTCAGACTGTGTGTGAGATTCCAGTAATGGCGGTTGACTTTTCACAGAATCTCGGGAGTTTTGGGAGGTTATGCGAGCTCTGTTCACGGGTTTTGAGTGCAGTGTTGAAAGCTGAGCATGGAAATCAGGGGGATTCTGCAGCTGAGGTTTTGAAGGCTTTGACACCATTGATTTTTTTAACTAAGTCACAGGCTAGGAGTTTTGGTCTGGGCTTTGTGGTGAATAGGATGGTGGGAATGGGGAGAAATTCGGGTGAAATAAAAAACGCAATTTTGAATTTTCCTAAGCATATGGTGAGAAAGGCGCCTGAAAAAGCTGAACCTAGGGGATTGGCAGTGGAGTCAATTATGGAGGTCTTTAAGGTTTTGGACTTTGAGGATCAAGTTGAGTTTGCTGATTATGTGGTCAAGATGAGCCAAGGCAACGCTCAGTTTAGACTTTTGGCTGTTGATTTAATTCCAGTTTTAATGATGTCAATAAGAGATCCGTTGGGATTGGATTCTGATGATGGGTTCAAGCGTTCATCAGGGCTGAGGTGTTTAGAGGCGTTGATTCAGCGTTGCTCGGATATAACTGCTGGGGTTAGAGCTAAAGCTTTGACAAATTTAGCTCAATTAGTAGGTTCCTTATCAGGGATCGAGAAGAGTAGGGCAGTGTTGAAAGAAGTGATGGGATTTGGAAATGATAGGAATATGAGTTTTGAAGGTGGGTTAAATTATCTCTTGCGAAGACGCTGTATGGATGAGAAGGCTGCAGTGAGAAAGGCAGCTCTTGTTCTGGTATCCAAGTTGACAGCTCTTTTGTGCGGTGAACTTGACGAAGAACTACTGAAAACAGTTGGCATGGACTGTTCCGATCCACTTGTTAGCATTAGGAAAGTGGCAATCACTGCTCTATCTGAGGTAAAGTAACCTACTATCTATCATATCTATTGTTCCCTTTTTAGGCTGGATTTCGGAGTTAAACTACTTGTAATTAATTTATGATAAATGAAATATGTGTGTAGAGTAGAATTTCAATGCAGTGATCTTATCTCAATTGTATTCAGTTTATGACGGCATGTTTGAGGTCTGCCAACAGCAAGAATGGCCTTGGCGTGCATGAGTGAGTGAGCATGTTTGTTGAAGAACATTATGTCAATCCGCAGAACATATTTTTCTCTCTTTTGTCATTTACTTGCTTTTAAAGTTTGAGAACATTTCATGATATCTGCAGCTAAATTGCCACCATTCTCCTTTTATACTGGTGTGCTAAACTGCTAATTCCTTAGCGGTTTTCCTTTTGTTTATTCTACGTGGAAAAGATAATTGCCACGCTTCCATAGATCTTTCTTGAGTATTTTTTGAACTTGTAGGTGTTCAGGATACACTTGACTCATACCGTGACCAAGGAGTGGCTACATTCTGTTCTGCGTTTGATAACTGATAATGAAACTAGCATCCAAGAAGAATGTGAGAACCTATTTTTAGAACTTGTTCTTGATCGGGTGTCAAATGCTGGATCAACAAGTTCATCATGTAATGAATCCCTTCTTCATGAATTAAATGACACGAAAAATAGCTTGGATATGAAAATTGAGCTGTTATATCCCGAGGGAGTTCTAGGACTATTGAAAGAGATTTGTGACGGAGAGGTGGCACCTTGGGTGAAGAAAATTTGCACAAGCCTGGGCAAAAAGAAAAGACTCAGGCCAAATGTTGCTATTTCTCTTCAAAATATCATAAGGACATCAGAATCCCTTTGGTTGAACCACTCCAAGCAGATACAGAAGTGGACGGCACCTCCTGGTGCCTGGTTTTTATTATCGGAAGTGTCAGCATTTCTTCCAAAAGCGGTGGACTGGGAGTTCCTCCATCATCATTGGCAGCTCCTTGACAAGTATAAACCAGTTCATGAACTCAAAAGCCCACTTGAGCGAGATGTGAATGAAGTAATGGTGGACATAGAATCTAATTCTCTTGCTTGGGCAGGAGATCGTGTCTTTCTCTTGCAAACAATCTCTAACGTCTCTGTAGAATTACCTCCTGAACCTGCAGCAGACCTAGCACATAACTTTCTCAAACGACTTCAGGAGTTCAACATGCACTCAACCGAGGTATATATCTGCCGAGTTTGTTGTTGCTGTTACTAATCTTTTGTTGTGCCTCACTCTTGCAACTGATGTGGCTTCATTAAGGTGAATTGCATGTGAAAATAATTTGCAGAATGCTTTGATCAAGTGTTCAAATTTTGAGACAACCTCGGTACTAGAGAAAATGATCATCTGCTGTAAGAAGATATTTTTTATATATTTCCTGAGTAAATTTCTATATACACATTAAAAAAAAATGTAGCCAATGCTTCTGTTCAATTTCCTCGGGTTTCTTTGCTATGTACACTGGGAAACTACTTTGTACAGCAGTATTATTTATAGCTATATCATTCTTGATCACTTTTTTCTGTAATTATTAAACAGTTATATTATTGACGTCCTGAATTTCGCTCTTTGTGATGTCTGATATTACAATTACTGCAATTGTTATGAGAAGAAGCCCAATGATCCATCTTTCCGCTACTAGTTATAAACAATTGCACAAAAGGTTTACTCCTTTATTAAGGTGATGCATGTCAGTGATGTCACTAGTGATGGGTTGTATTGCAGATTTAACTCAACTTCGATTTTAGCATGTGATTATCCATTACTTTGGGTGTCCAGGACTGAATTGTTAAATAGCTTTATGTAATGCATGGGCACTAAAGGTCTGCGTCTGAGGTGTCTGTTGTATTGTAGAAAACACTAATTGAAAGTTGCAATTACTATAACTTCGTGAATGAGAATAAGATGGTGATTGTGGCAGGTTAATGCACATGTAAAGGCACTCAAAACACTGTGCAAACGGAAGGCTTTGCATTCTGGGGAAGCTGATTCTCTTGTTATAAAATGGGTTCACCAGCTTCTTTCTAAAGCTTCCCAAGTTTTGGATATGTACCTGTCAAAAATCGCTGATGCTAATAAAGACAGTGCTTTCCTTACTCCACAGACTCTTGCAAGTGAGAAAGAAGCTGCAACTTCATCCACATTAGAATCACGGTCCATTACTGCTGTATATACCATTGGCTCATTAATTGTTATCTGTCCTTCTGCTGATTTAAAAGCTATTATTCCAGTATTATACACCATCATCACTTCTGAGAGTTCTGACCGAAAATCTAATAGATTACATGGGGCTGCACTTCCTTTAAAGCAGACTGCCGCTTCCTTGTACATTCAAGCCTGGCTAACCATGGGCAAGATCTGCCTTGCTGATGGGAAACTTGCAAAGCGATATCTTCCCCTATTTGTGCAGGTAAGGTTTCAACTCAGACTTTCTTGTTTTTATATCATAACAACTTTCTGCAACCCAAAATCTGCCAAGTAGATGCAAATAAATATCAGTTTATGAAGGTAATGTATTGTGATCACTCCATTGAGGTTTTCCAAAAACCAAATATGTGCAGAATCTTCTTTTCTTATATGTTTTAATTTTCAAGTTTCTGTTATAACTTAAGTTTTGCAGCATTTCCAACAAACTTTTCTTTTCAGTCCGCTTTATTCCATAAAGCCGTGTTAATATCAGTGTAAAAGTTCTCTTTTCTCCCTCAAGACACATTAGCATTTGCAACCGATTATTGTAGTTGATTCTTATAATCTAAATTAGGTGGATAATGCTTTCCCAGGAACTTGAAAAAAGTGATTGTGCTGCACTTCGCAACAATATAGTTGTAATAATGGCAGATTTCTGTGTGCGTTATACTGCTCTGGTTGACTGGTGAGTCCCTCGTACATGAGTACTATTTGTATTTATAGAACTTGAGAAAATTCTTCAATATTCTTAGTATTTAACTTTTAAGCCAACAGTTATATGTTGAAGATCACCAAGTGTCTGCGTGATACATGTGAACTAGTGCGAAGGCAGACATTTATACTACTGTCCAGACTATTACAGGTGAATTTTTGTCATATTACAGTTCTCTTCATTTTCCATTACTGAAGATCTGTTACAAGGCAATTGTCTTATTAAACTTCAATTCTTTTATTCAGAGGGACTATGTGAAGTGGAGGGGAGTACTTTTCCTTCGATTTCTGTTGTGTCTTGTTGATGATTCGGAGAAAATTAGACAACTAGCTGATTTCCTCTTTGGGAATATCTTAAAAGGTTACGACTTCATTTAGAACTTTTGGATTTGTACTGTAAACATACTATTGAGATTTGACATTTGTTCAATATTTTTGCAGCCAAGGCACCACTTTTAGCTTACAATAGCTTTGTGGAAGCCATATTCGTTTTAAATGACTGTAATGCCCATACTGGACGTAGTAACGCTCAAAGTTTGCGAAATGAAACCCATCTTTTTTCTATTCGGTATGCATGTTTTAGTCATGTAGCTGCTTATACATGGGATTGGACATATAATGAGCAAATCATAGTTCTTTTTCCCAGAGGTAATGACGAGAATTCAAGGTCTAAAAGGATGCACATCTACACCACTTTGCTGAAACAAATGGCTTCAGAGCACCTTCTGGCTACCTTTGCAAAAGTATGTGCTGAGATTCTTGCAGCCGCATCTGACGGTATGCTCTGTCTAGAGGATGTTACTGGGCAGTCGGTCCTACAGGTAATAAGTCCCTTTTACCCATTTATATCTCTCTCATTCTTTTGGAGAAGTGACATTTTCACCTTGGTCTTGCATTTTCATTCTAGAATTTCAGTTTATTGTTCAACATGTTTTTGTTACAAAATCTCTGAGGCAGAGTTGCAAGCACCATTTTGCAGGGCGTTCTATTATTATTATTATTTATTTATTTATTTTTCCGTAGTAGTAAATGGCTAGTGGTTGCTTATATGGTGTATTTCCAATTGTAGTTAAGCTTCTTTACTCAATTCCCTTTTTCTTTGTTTTGGCCCGTTGGGGGGTGTCTGTCTTTTTATAGCAATCCTTTTTTTCGACCAAGGTCATGATTTTTGTACCTAGTGGCCTCTAAGAACTATGATTATCCACTTGCTCCCCAATGGTCATCAGTTCGAGTCCCCTCAGGGCCACTGAGGTGAGTATTCGGCTGTAAACTTCAGGGTTCCGTGGGATTAGTCGAGGTGCGCGTAAACTGGCCCGGACATTCACGGTCATAAAAAAAAAAAAAGAACTATGATTATCCACCGTGGTGTATAATGCAGATTGCCTTAGATTACTCAAGCATGTATGGATAAGCCTAAAAAAAGTGAAGTTGCTTTTAAATAATTTTTTTCCTACGATAACTCCCTAATTTTTTAAAGTAATTCTTGCGTTACTTCAAAAGAATTAGATTTTTTATTTTATTTTTTTCAACTTTCATTGATAAAAAAAATAGTTTATTATAAAACAGACCTATTTACTTGGGATTTTGAAACTAAGCCAAACATGCTTTAATTGCCCGCCGTTACTTAAATTTTTTTCCTAAGATCTTAAGCATTAATCATCTTTGTAAACTTGCACTAATATGCTGAGAAACCAGGATGCTTTCGTCATTCTTTCCAGCAAAGAGATCAAAATTCAATCCAACCGAGGATCTTCATTTGAGGCAGCAGATGTAGAAGAAGATTGTGGAGACAGTGGAGGAGCACTAGCTAAAGGAAGAGCCATAACTCAAGCTGTGAGAGAAAAAGCCTTATCCAAAATACCATCCCCATCTTCATCGAGTTGAAACGGCTACTGGAGAGCAAAAATAGCCCTCTTATTGGTTGCCTCATGGAATGCCTGAGGATTCTTCTCAAGGACTACAAGAATGAGATTGACGATCTGCTAGTTGCTGATCGGCAGCTTCAGAAAGAACTCGTATATGACATGCAAAAATACGAATCAACGAAGGCGAGGTCAACTGCAGCTGATGCTGTTGCTACATTGCAAAGATCAGAGGCATATTATTCTCCAGCTGATCCTAAGATGCGAAATTCAAGTGCCCTCAAAAGTAAATTGCCCGAAAAGCTTAAAAGCGACACAAAAGTGGCATCAGCGGTGGCGGATGCACTGGCAGCAGCCACTGCACGGTCTGTGCTAAGGGAAGTAAGTAACGGCGTATCAACGCCTACTCTCAGTGCAATGGGTGTGCCGAAACTCAAATCTTGCACAAGGGAAACAGGTAGTCGAGGAGGAGACCGGCCTGCCAATGTGATAGAATCTCTGCGGAGGAGACAATCTTTTGACTCTGACGACGAAAACTGATACCTTTTCTCAATGCAGTTTCCAGATGAAGATGCAGGTAGGAGAAGCTTTCATGCTTGTACATATACTCTGTTTTGTGTGAAGTTTATTCTGTCATAAAATGTTGTAAACTTTATGTTTTCAATGAGGAAACATTGTTGTACACTAATAATGGCATTGGACAAAATTTTATCCTTTTTTTTTTTTTTATCAAAATATAAGTAGATTATGAAAGCCCCCTTTCGTAAAATTCGAGCAGCATCTACTCGATTCCCAACCTTTTAAGGATGTTCACTACTTTTCACGAAATCATTTTTCTAATTTAGATCGTGATGTCTATTGATCATGCGTCCTTTAACTCAAACTCATGTTTGACAAATCTTATTATTGCTTATAAGTTTGTCAAATGTTAATTTTGATAATTTTAGTATCCTAGAAAATTAGAAATTGAGAATGACTTTCACCTCTAATTGGCGCACAACGTTGTGTTGCTTTGTGGGTTCGTATTCTTTGATTTTAGGGAAAATTGCAGCAGCGATTTCAATTTTTTCAATTTTTTGCAAAATTTACCATAACTTTTACTTTGTACCATCTACAGTCTTAAATTTTTCAAAAATATGCACATGAAGTCCAAATGGATGGAAATCATCCCTTTGACCGTTAGTTGAGCAGAAAAGTCAAAATTTGATTAATTTTGACCAAATTAAAAATGGCAAAATTGTAAATTTATAATTATCACATTAAATAAGGATTAATTTCATAAATGGTCACTGAATTTATCCAAAAATAACAAAACGGTCACTGAATTCTGAAACTTGCACAAACGGTCACTGAATTATCACGCGCTTTCACAAACGGTCACTGAAGGACCGTGATGATTTAAATTCAAACTTAAAGGACAGAAACACGTGAACATAGAACCGTGAGGACCTCAAGTGCAAATTTCATATAAAACCCAAAACCATTCACTTGTCAACCCGCTACCTTTGGACCACCATAGATTCTTTAGAACTTATTTTTCTTTAAACTCATTTTCAATCACATTTTCTCAATAAATAATTTTGTATGTGGACTCGTAATTTCTCCATATTTTTGAACCATACAAAAAAAAAAAAAAAAAAACTTTTCACAAAATCTATTATCAATAAATCTACACCAAATATAGATTCTTTAGAACTTATTTTTCTTAAACTCATTTTCAATCACATTCTCCCAATAAAATAATTTTGTGTGTGGACTCGTAACTTTTTCAGACTCTTTAACCACACCTTTTAACCACACATTCTAAAAATAAAATCCCTTTCACAAAATTTATTATCAAAAAATCTACACCAAACTTGCCATTATTATATAATAGGACACACTAGTAAATTATCAGAAATTCAGTAATTACTCAAATTGTTCTAGACTTCTTAGACTCCTAATATAACTAAATAAGACCAGTGGATGAGATTTTTATGATTTCTAGCAATCGGTGAAAGACCAAAATACTGTTGGCTCCTAAAAATAAAACTTTAATGCTAAACTTACTACTGTTACATAGTACAAAAGATCCATATTTATTCTAGAAAACTAAAATGTCCAACTCTTTTCTATCTGTTAAATAAGAATTAAGCTATTTGTACCTTTAGATTACATGTTGGTTTATCCCGCCCCGTCCCATCCGACCCGACCCGACCCGACCTGCTCTCTCACATGGGAATCGGATCCCACATCCATTAAATGCCTGGGCCTCAATCTACTCATTGGTGCTCCCATATTGTCAAATAGTTTATTGAACCTATATTATTTATGATACCCGTAATATTTCTACAGTTTCCGATACTATGTGGGAGGTTCCATTAGATTATGCGGCATGGTAAAAAGAATTGAGCAATTTTGTGAGCAAATTTGTTTCAAATTTCTTGTTATTCATTGAACTTATCTTTACGAACTTATCAAAAATTATTTTTTTTGGCGTTCAAATAATTCGAGTAAGATTCTTGAATTTTGTGATCACGGGGTCTACATATTATCAGCAATTGTGTTGGTATTTGGTTCGATATTTTTGGGTCAAACTCTAAACATTGATTTCTTGACTTTCTTGAGTTCGAATCAATCTCTTGTGAGTTTCATAGTCTTTTTATTATGATTACTGATGATACCAAAAGTCGTACCTGGGAAATTCCCGAGCTCGAAGAAAGATGATGAACACGAACAAGGTCTTCGGATACCTGAAACAAAGGCAATGAGGGTTTTCCTCGTTGCCCCTGAATTCTGAATTTGTGATTGTATTTATAGGGTGTAGGTAGTACAGTCCCTGTAGGATTAGGAAGTCTCTACCCACCAGAATTCTATTTGAACGAAGTGTTTAGCTCGTACTACAATTCTAGTAAATGTCGGTAACATGTTCGCGATAGAACTTCACTAGGCGAAGGAATCTTACTGAAGACGGAGGGTCTGATCTCGAGGAGGGTATGATCTCGAGGACAGTGACGACCTACGAAGATGCGATATGGTCCTCGATCAACACATATCCTCGAGTAAGTGCATGTCCTCGAGGACATATATAATGGGTGGTGAAATTGAGTCCTCGAGGTGTCTGCGAGAGCGTCCTCGAGAAGATGGAGTGAGGGAGACTCCTCGAGAGTGGTGAGAGACTCCTCGAGAGTGGTGAGGGAGAGTCCTCGAGACGTAATACAGGGTTTGACCACATCACTGGCCCCCGTGCACCTATGCTTGAAGCTCGAGCTCAAGGAGTAGGTGCACCTCGAGTGATATTCACAAGCAATGAGGTCATGGTCGAGTGTAATGTGACCGTTGGAGGAGTGGGCTTGGATGATTGACACGTGTCTGACGTGGACGGTGGAAGATCGCGATCCTTGGCGTTCCGAATTCACCCGCTATAAATATCCTATTTTACTCCTCATTTTTCACTTTTCACTGCTGTAAAATCGCTCTGGAAGGTCGTGCTCGGTAAACCACTTAAGGTAAGTAGCTCGAGACTTTAAGTTTTCTCTTTAGTTTAAAGGTCGGTTAGATAATGTCTAGTGGTGGTAGCTCTAGCTCGAGTAGTAGCGAGGACATAGGAACCATAATCCCCATGGCCGTGCCCATTGATGCTAGACCCCGATCTCAAGCTCAAGACTTTATATATCCCGACGAGCAGTGTAGGTTGAAAGAGCATTTAGCCATTAGTGCTGCTCGAGAACACGGGCTAATGCCTAGGTGCGATATTAGGTCCCCAGACTTCGAGGAAAGGGTGATCAGGGCGAGGAGAGGGGAGTTTGTGATTTTTAGGGAGACCTTAAAGGCCGGGTTCAGGTGGCCCCTTCACCCCTTCTTCACCGCCATGCTTCTCGAGCATTCTATGTGCCCGGGGCAGTTGGTCCCAAATGCCTGGCGAATGCTCGTCTATTTCTTTATCGCCTGTAGGTATTTAGGTATCGAGCCTACCGTGAGCCTCTGTAGGGTAGTCTTCGAGCTTAAGAAGCATCCTCGATTCACGTGCTTTGGATACCTTTCGACCGTAGGGGGGTTTAAGGTACCGAGGATGGCCTCGTCCCTAAAGGGTTGGAGGGAGGGTTGGTTCTACGTTTTAGCCCCCGACCCCGACCTACCTTTTTGGCCAGAATGGGGAGTACCCGACGCCGAGAAGTTTTGTGAGGACCAGGAATATTCTGAGGAATTGGATCGAGGTAGAAGGATGCTGGTGGAGCTTGAACCCCTGTTCTCGAGCATGAAGGAGATCGGGGCAGAGGTTATAGATCTGGCAGATGTTAGAGGTGCCCAGGGTAGGGATCTTTCTTGCGTATATTATCCCTCGAGGTTATGCTCGAACTAATCTGTTGAATTTTATTTTCAGGAATGTCGTTCAATCCTCGTGCTCTGAGGAATTTCGTGAACTCGAGGCCAGAAGCCTCCCAACAGCAACAGCCTCGTTCTTCGGCAAAGAAGAAAAGCAAGAAGAGGCCTCGTTCTCAGGAGGAGAACGTAGTTGGTCCCGGGGAATCATCGCAAACTCGACCACCAGTTCCAAGTCCTCGAACTCAGAGGTCTGCCACACTACCCGTGCCCAAACCTCGAGCTCCTCCTGAAACCATCGACCTGGATGACGATGAGGCAGTCCCCGAGGGTATGTCCGTGTTCGGGGATCCTGAGAAGAGCCATTTACTCCCCGGCCTCGTGGCAAAGTACAGTGGGGACGTAAAACTTGGCGAGGGCGTTAAAGTCCTCGAGCTATTGACACGGAAGGTACGCCCTATGACCTATGTCCTGACTTTAGCATTATTTCGATGATATGCTCGTTCTTTTAACTTGAAGTTTTGTTCTTTTCAGGCATTGAGTGTGGCTCGAGGTCTGGCTATCCAAGGCCTCGAGGAAACACAGAGGATTTCAGACATGGAGGACTCCTCGGCCCTCAAGGATCGGAGGATTGCAGACCTCGAGGCCGAACGTGAGGCCTTAAAGAAGGCACTCGTCGAGGCCAAGCGCGAGGCCAAGAATGCCCAGGAAGAGGTCGGGGCCGCCAAGGATGCTGCCGAGGACCTTAAGCTCGAGCTCTTACACAAAGATAAAGAGTTCGAGGATAGACTCGGGGTGAGCAAGAGGGAGGCTCGAGAAGAGTTCAAGATTTCTGAAGAGTGTGATCGTCTCAAGGCAGAGTACGCCTCAGGTGCCTACTACCATGCCTTCAAAGAGGCTCGAGCCTATCTTCGATCCAAGCACCCCGAAGTCGATGCCGGGTCCTTGAAGACGATACCCTCGATCGCAGAGACCCTCGAGCTCTCAGAATCTGACGATGGGGGAGCTGGCGAGGATGAGGACGAAGGCCCAGAGGATGGGGATGACGTCGAGATAGATATTACGAACCTCGACCCTCCTCTGGGTCATATAGAATAGGGCCCCCTTCCCCGATCTCATGTAATTACTACTTTTGTCCAAGTGTTTTGCTCGAGGATATTAGTTCTTTTTGAATGAACGAGCAAATGCTCAATATTTTGTGCCTTTTTGCATTCTCTCGAGGATATAACAAGAAATTTTTGCTCAAGGTCAGTGAACTAAAAACTTTCGAAGATTGAAACATCCCTCGAGGACAAATAATTTTGAAATGGCATGTTTCATACTCGAGGACAACAGTTCTTATAAAACATACCTCGAGGATACTAATTAAAAAATACAAGTCCTAACAATTCTCGACGACTAAGTGCATGACTTATTCTCGAGGACCAGTAACTCCCAAACCATGCATGATCAATACTCGACGTCAACACCCAACATCTCGAGCATAATGAATTCGAAAGTTGCGTAAGCTATACTCGAGGAATAAGACGATTTTGAAAATAATTAAGTCTCGAGGACATATATAATGCTCGAGGAATAAGATGATTCTGAAAAATACAATTATGTCTCGAGGATATGATAATGCTCGAGGAATAAATTGAATTTCCAAAAAGGCATGATTAATTCTCGAGGACAAAATAATACTCGAGGAATAAGATGATTTTGGAAAATACAATTAAGTCTCGAGGACATGATAATGTCCGAGGAATAAGATGATTTTGAAAAATACAATTATGTCTCGAGGATATGATAATGCTCGAGGAATAAATTGGATTTCCAAAAAGGCATGATTAATTCCTCGAGGACAAAATAATACTCGAGGAATAAAGATGAGCCTAAGGTACTTGCATGGGGCGAAGTTTGAAGCGCTCGCTTAAGACAAGGCTTAGAGTGCTTGCGTAAGGCAAGGTTTAGGGTGCTCGCTCGGGGCAAGGCTTGGAGTGCTTGCGTAAGGCAAGGCTTAAGGTGCTTGCGCGGGGCAAGGCTTCGATTGCTTGCGTATGGCAAGGCTTACAGTGCTTGCGTAAGGCAAGGCTCAAGGTGCTTGCGCGGGGCAAGACTTCGAGTGCTTGCGTATGGCAAGGCTTACAGTGCTTGCGTAAGGCAAGGCTTAAGGTGTTTGCACAGGGCAAGGCTTAAAGATTGTTGACTGAAAGTAATGCGTTTGTAGGGCTGTTAGACCCGAGCATTAAATTTATTAATCTTTCGGACTGGACTTGGATTTATACCTCATCCAAGCTGCCTACGTACACAAACGGGATCAAGCCGAACGTAGTTCATTACAAAAAGAAACGATGTAAAGATAAAGGGCACGGGCACGCAGGCCCAAAACAAAAATAAAAATAAAAAGTGCAGGACCAAAAACCTACAATTTAGGCGTAGGGAACATTACTTGTAATATACCTTCAGGTTATCGGCATTCCAGGGCCTCGGGAGTGGTCTTCCTGAGGAATCTCTAAGGCTGTATGCTCCTCCATGAACTTTTCGTATAACTTCAAAAGGACCTTCCCAGGTGGGTCCAAGTTTTCCCGGAGCATGACCTGCGGCTTCGGCTTTTCTCAACACAAGATCCCCCGACCTGAATGTACGGGGTCTTACTTTGCTATTGAAATATTTTGCTGTTCTGTTTTGGTAGGAGGCTACCTTCAAGGCTGCTTGCTCCCTTACTTCTTCCAGGAGGTCGAGATGTTCGGTGGTGTGTTCCGAGTTCCTGGGATCAATCCTCCTGAGATTGGGCACACTGATTTCGACCGGGATCGTGGCTTCAATACCGAAGGCTAACATGAAGGGAGTTTCTCCTGTCGTCGTCCTGTGCGACGTTCTATATGTCCAAAGTATCGAGGGTAACTCGTCGGACCAATGACCCTGAGCATTCCCAATCCTGGTCTTGAGGTCTTGAAGTATGATTCTGTTCGTAACTTCTGCTAGGCCATTGCTCTGGGGGTGTGCGACTGACGTCAAGCGGTGGTTGATCCGGAAGTTGGTGCAAAAGTTTCTGAATTGAAGATTGTCAAACTGTCTGCCGTTATCTGTTATGAGGACCTTAGGTATCCCGAACCTGCAAATGATGGATTTCCAAACGAAGGCCCTGAGCTTGGGCTCCGAGATTATTGCCAGTGCCTCGGCCTCAGCCCATTTAGTAAAATATTCTACGGCAACTGCTACGAACTTTACCTGACCCCGGGCAACTGGAAAGGGGCCGAGGATATCAACTCCCCATTGTTCGAATGGAGCCGGAATACTGATGTTGGTGAGGTCTTCGGCGGGTGAATGGATGATGTTGCCAAACCTTTGACATTTATCACATCTTCTGACGTACTCCAGGGCGTCTTTCTTCATGGTGGGCCAATAATATCCGTACCTTATGAGTTTAAAAGCAAGAGCCCGAGCTCCCTGGTGATTTCCACATATACCCTCGTGCACTTCGGCCAATGCCTGGGCTGATTCTGTTGGTCTCAGGCACCTGAGGTATGGCAGGGTGAAACTCCTACGGAACAGCGCTCCTTGAATCATGCAGTATTTCGATGCTCTTGACCGGACACTCCTCGCCCCCCGTGGATCCTCGGGAAGCTTTCCGTTTGCCAAAAAGTCAATTATGGGGTCGACCCATGAGGGCTCATGATCAATGTCCATGACGGTGCATGAGGAATTTATGCTGGGCTCTGTTACAATTTTAACGTGCACTGTTCTGTCCAGTCCGTCAACACCCATAAACACGAGCTTCGATAATGCATCTGCTTGGCAGTTTTCAACCCGGGCAATTTTTATGATCTCGCACATCTTGAATCGCCGCTTGAGGTCATGAACTTTCAAACAATACAAACTCATCTTCTCCTCTTTCCTTTCGAATGTTCCATCTATCTGGCCGACTATAAGCTGGGAGTCACTGTAAACCTTGATGTGCTCAAGCTCAAGATTCTGAGCGAGTTCTAGGCCAATGATGACTGCCTCGTATTCTGCCTCGTTGTTTGTAGCTTCGAATTCGAACCTGAATGCACACCTAATTTCAGTGGTCTTACCGGGCTGCGTGATAATGACCCCTGCGCCCGAGCCCGATGAGTTAGAAGCTCCATCGACAAAAATTTCTCACACTTCTGGAGTGCTCATGCTCGAGCTCCCTTCTGTCCCCCGAGCCTTAGGAGTGAGTTCCGCAATGAAGTCTGCTAGCGCTTGGGCCTTTATGGAGGGCCTGGGCTTGAATTCAATGTCAAATTCTCCAAGTTCAATCGCCCATTTTAGTAGTCTACCTGAAACGTCTGGTTTCTGTAGGATGTGCTTGAGTGGTTGATTCGTGAGCACGACGATAGGGTGAGACTGGAAGTACTGTCGAAGTTTTCGGGCTGCCGTGACCAAAGCGAGAGCGAGCTGTTCCGCCAGTGTATACCTTGTTTCGGCGTCAAGTAACACTTTGCTCACGTAGTAGATTGGTTGCTGGGACTTGTCGGCCTCTTTCACTAGTACCCCGCTTACTGCATTCTGAGACACTGCCAAGTATAGAAGTAGAGTATCACCGAATTCGGGCTTTGTGAGAATCGGTGGAGAGGCTAACGCTTGTTTGAGCTCTTGGAAAGCCTTCTCACATTCTTCATTCCAATCAAAACTTCGGTTACCCCTTAGTACTTTGAAGAAAGGGAAGCATCTGTCAGCTGCCCGAGACATGAACCTGTTCAAGGCTGCCACGCGACCTGTCAGTTTCTGGACCTCTTTCCTAGTCTTGGGCGATTCCATTGATGTCAATGCTCGTATCTTATCGGGGTTGGCCTCTATTCCCCGGTGGGTGATCATGAATCCCAAAAACTTTCCCGAGGCCACCCCCGAAAGCACATTTAGTGGGGTTCAATTTCATCCGGTATTTTCGTAAAGTGTTGAAGACATCCTCGAGATCAGATATGTGCTCATTCACTTTTTTGCTCTTGACAACCATGTCGTCGACATATGCCTCAACGTTCTTACCAATCAGATTAGCAAATACTTTGTTGATAAGCCTTTGATATGTTGCCCCTGCATTCTTCAGACCAAACGGCATGACCTTATAACAGTATATGGCTGAATCTGCCATGAAAGATGTCTTCTCCTGATCGTCCTCGGCCATGAGGATTTGATGATACCCGGAGAACGCATCTAGAAAGCTGTATAGCTTATGCCCCGACGTGCTGTCCACCAGGTTGTCGATTCTAGGTAGGGGATAGCTGTCCTTTGGACACGCTTTGTTCAGATCCGTGAAGTCGATGCACATCCTCCACTTCCCATTTGCCTTTTTTACCAACACCACATTGGCCAGCCACTCGGGGTATTGGACCTCCCGAATGAACCCCGCGTTTAGAAGTTTATTAATTTCTTCGCGAATGACCTCTCGCCTTTCTGGCGCAAATTGTCTCTTTCGCTGTTTGATGGGTTTCGAATCCGGGGTTACACTAAGTTTATGTATCGCAACCTCGGGGTCTATGCCTGGCATGTCCTCGACCTTCCATGCGAAGACATCAATATTTCTTGATAAGCAATGAATGAGCTCGGCCACGAGGGTTTCATCAAGACCCTTACCAATGGAAACTTTCTTCCCATGCCCGAGATCGACCTCTATCACCTCCTCAACAGGAGCCAAGCGGGCTCTGTCCTCGAGCTCAGTATCCACAAGTTGCATGACGTCAGTGCCAATCGCCTTGAGGCATGTCACATAACACTGCCTCGCTATTCCCTGATCTCCATGAACGACCCCAACGCCGTTGCAAGTGGGAAACTTCATGGCGAGGTGGAAGGTGGATACCACTGCCCTGATCTTATTGAGGAGTGGTCTTCCCACAATAGCATTATAGGCCATGGAGGTACGAACAATTTGGAAAGCTGTAATTTCTGTTACCTGCCTGTTACCCGAGCCCAAGGTTAGGGGGAGATCGACGATGCCCTCTGGAAGGACGACGCTACCGCCGAATCCCTGGAGGGGAGTTTTGATCGGTTTCAGTTGTTGGGTCGAGATTCCCATTTTGATGAATGCCTCATGAGATAGCACGTTGGCCGCACTTCCACTGTCAATCAGGATCCTTTTAACTTCAAAGTTGGCCACAATTGCTGAAATGACTAAGGCATCGTCATGAGGATAAGATACTCCCTCTGAGTCCTTTGCCCCAAATGTGATGTCTTCGGACTTATCGTGGGCTGCTCCCGGGGCCGAGGGATATTGACGAGCATACTGTTTTCGAGCAGCACTTGAATCTCCCCCCGACGCAATGCCCCCTATGATGACGTTAATAGTTCCTGCTGTTGGCTGACCCTGACCTCTTTCATCTGTGGTCCTTTCGGTATCCCTGTCATTCCTCGGGCGCTTGTTGTGACTAACATAAGAGCCAAGAAATCCTCTTTTGATAAGGGCTTCGATCTCCCGTTGCAATGCTTTGCAACTGTCTGTGGTGTGCCCATGATCACGATGAAAATCACAATATTTGCTTCGATCGCGCGTGTCCGGAGGTGACTTCAGTCTGGGAGGCCACTGAAGCTCTTTCATGTCCTTTATCTCCATCAAGATATTGGCCTTAGAGTTATTCAACCGGGTGAATGACGCCGATGGATTGTCCTGTCTTTGTTTATTCCTAGGAGCTTCATGTCGAGGATTCGTATCATGAGGCCTTTTTTGTTCTGGCTTATCCTGGGCTGGGCTGACCCTCCTCGGGTTCAAAGTTTCCTCCATATTTATGTACTTCTCCCCCCTTGTCAAGAGCTCGGTTACTGATTTTGGGGGAGTCTTTGACAAGGACATTTTGAATGCTTCACACCTTATCGCATATGTTAGAGCAGATACCGACGCTGTGATGTGGAGGTCGGGGATCATGAGCCTCTCTTTATTGAACCTCTTCATAAAATCTCGCAGGCTCTCGTTTGGGCCCTGGCGGAGTTGCATCAGGGATGCTGCCGTTTTTCTGATGCGCTTACTGCTCGCAAAGAAGGCGGAAAATTTATCGGCTAGGTCTGAGAATGAGGCTATGGAATTGGGCTCAAGAGTGGAGAACCAATCTCTGGCAGCATTTGTCAACGTTTGAGGGAAGGCCTTGCACATTACCTGATCCGGGGCAACTTGTAGGTTCATGACGTCGGTATAGATATTCAAGTGGTTGGTAGGATCTGTAGACCCGTCATACTCTTTTATTCGAGGATACTTGAATCTATCAGGCAAGGGGAATGACAAGACTTCTGGGGTGAACGGAGTGTTGGGAGCAAAACCTGTTGGCCCTTTGTCTTTCTGTCTTAGACCTGCTGTAATTCCATCCTGGATGATCCTGGCCAAGTCCGCGGACTCCATTGTTACTGGTCCTGAGGCCGAGGCCACATTGGGTAGGCCCGAAGTCCCGGCTCCATGATTATCATGTATTTGAGGTTGAGCCCGACGACGAGCGTCTGCCATGAACCCCCCTTCGGGTGTCGGCGTACGAGGCGGATGTGAATATCTCTGGGTGAGCAACTGAGTTAATGTAGCAACTTGTTGACGGAGCTCCTCGAATGCTCCTGCGCTGACGACAGCGGGTTGTGGTTGTTGCATGCCTGACGATTCCTCTTGTGGGATTGGAGGATCGGCGGGAGGTGGTGGATGTTCCGGAGCGGATGAGCTCGCCGGAGGGAGACCTGATCGTGTGTTAACCATGGCTTTTGGTAAAGATTCCCACAGACGGCGCCAATGATGATACCAAAAGTCGTACCTGGGAAATTCCCGAGCTCGAAGAAAGATGATGAACACGAACAAGGTCTTCGGATACCTGAAACAAAGGCAATGAGGGTTTTCCTCGTTGCCCCTGAATTCTGAATTTGTGATTGTATTTATAGGGTGTAGGTAGTACAGTCCCTGTAGGATTAGGAAGTCTCTACCCACCAGAATTCTATTTGAACGAAGTGTTTAGCTCGTACTACAATTCTAGTAAATGTCGGTAACATGTTCGCGATAGAACTTCACTAGGCGAAGGAATCTTACTGAAGACGGAGGGTCTGATCTCGAGGAGGGTATGATCTCGAGGACAGTGACGACCTACGAAGATGCGATATGGTCCTCGATCAACACATATCCTCGAGTAAGTGCATGTCCTCGAGGACATATATAATGGGTGGTGAAATTGAGTCCTCGAGGTGTCTGCGAGAGCGTCCTCGAGAAGATGGAGTGAGGGAGACTCCTCGAGAGTGGTGAGAGACTCCTCGAGAGTGGTGAGGGAGAGTCCTCGAGACGTAATACAGGGTTTGACCACATCAATTACTATTTAGGACATCTAAATTATTCAGTTGTTTTTCATTAGTCTAATAATTCCAATATATAGTTCGATAACTTAATAAAACAGAAATTAAAACTAGAGGTAGAAGTTGAACCAATATACTTTAATATATATTTCATGAACATTATTAATATTATTTATTTATTTCAGCGATAACACAGTCAAATTGTCAGGCCTCCAACATTATTATCCTCTATACCCGACATAATATTTGTATCCCCTAAAAATGCTTTCTAACTCTAATTAATTCTCTCTCATTAACTTCCCCCTTTGGATGGTTCGGGCCATAGTTTTGACACAAAGCCTAATTAGTGGGTGACTTAAATGAAGCTCAACATTCGGAATCCAACTCCTTTGGGCGGTCCTATGGAGTCCGTCTGCCGGGATTATTTTGGACAAGGGCAATAAAAATGAGAAGAACCTGCAAAATTGTTTTAAAACTTTAGGACCTCTTGCAAATTGAGATATGGACCAAGTGAAGCAAGGACCATCGAATAATTTTGAGAGCCATGGGAACAAGCTTAGCTTGCAACTTCGACATGCCATATGGAACTTAGGTAATTAAAGAGTTATTGATGGATCAACTGAAAAGTTAGAGGATCAACAAGAGATAATAAGAGGCTATTACGAATTACCAAACAATGAAAATGTTTGTGCATTTGAGCGGCACGTGAAAGTGGCTATGTGGCAGCATTGATAGCACACATTGATCCTGGACTTGGTCTTAGAGATACAATGCAATAAATTTTAGTCCAACGATTGATTTAACAGGATTTGAACAACATGGGGTAGGATAATGCTTACGTTATATATATATACACACCGGGGTGCTTTTTGATGTATTAAAGAAGAATGTGGTGAAGCTAGGAGTTTTTTCAACTTATGGTACAATTAAATTTTTACGATCCCTTCGAATAACGAGTCGGAAAGTATACATGAGCCAAATACCCACTTCATTAGACGTATGTTCATGATAAGCATGACAAGGGTGCACATAGTGTAGTTTTTAGTTTTTATATTGTACTTCGGTCTCTGGACGTGGATATACATATATATCTTTTTTTTTCCTCTTCCAACTTTAGCTAGAGGTTAGGCTATGCCTCCATCCAAAATCCCTTTTTTTTTTTTTTTTTTTTTTTTTTTTTTTTCCTTTTGTTATTAATAAAATAGACCACTTATAGTGGTTTTTCTTTAATGTTTTGAAATTGATTCAAATAAATTTTGTGGCAGCCTGTTATTCGATGCATTAACTCGTTATTTGAGACAACACAACTACAAAAAATTAATTCTTCAAATAACAAGCTTCCACATAGAGCGATTACTTGCGGTCGTTGACTATAGATAACATTCATCTTTTGGTTTACTATAATTTTTTGTCAACTTTAGTTGCATTTATGATATCAATTAAGGTAATAAAGATGGTAATGGTTGATCCATCTGCAGTGCAAGTTGGCCTAAGGGGAATTTTATGGATTGATAAGGTTCCATATCTTAAATTTAAATAGCAGTGGAAGTATTCTATCAAGTTTGTGGAAAGGAAGTAGTTTTTCCATCTCTTATGCTTTCAAAATTTCTTTCCTCCCTCTTCATGTATTTTATAAAATGGGGTCGGGAAATCCACAGCCCCATGAAATCTAGGTGGAGACTTAATATCCCACCTAATCTTTGGTGGTCCTTCGCCTAAAAAAAATCAATTGGGGCTAGACTTAGTGCTCATTAAAGCTGTCGCCCGCCAATTTTGCCTAAAAGACTTAATATCTAGGAATCCAAAAATGTGTATCATTTAATTCATTGACATGATGCTAAGGATTGTCCTATCGACCAATAATTATTTTTTTATTTGTGGTTTTTTTTCGACACAAGTATTGCGAAGTATGATCCATTTAATAGGGTGCTTGATAACTTTCTTACAAATGAGTTGAACAGAGGTATTTATTTTTGTATCATATTTTGGTTTTGAATGCATATGCAATGTCATTAGGTATTTTAGGGACCTTAGGCTTGGTTCTCATTGAAGTTGTAATTTGCAAATAATTTTTGAACAATTTTAATTGTCTGGGAAAGAAAAGTGTATCCTATAAGAGATCACCTACATCAACTCTCATATCAGCGAACAACTTGTCTCAATTGAATTTAGTGCTTAAATGCATTAAAGATACTTCAATATTTTTCCTATATATGAGTGCACTCAGAGAACTTAATTTGCAAATCAATATTAGCAAAACTCCAATTTCCAAATGGCCACCAAAACTCATCTCTTGATTTTTCTCTCCATTGCTATAATGGCTACCTCAATTGCAAATGCCCAAAATCTCAATGTCAGACTAAATATCTCTGGGATTGTAAATTGTACTCTCAATAGCACTGTTGGTGGTGCAGCACCACCTTTCCCTAGTAAGTTTCTATTTTACAGTGAGCTCGAAAATATTTAGTACGTGCACGTCTCTTTAATTTGTTGAAGTTCTCAAGTCGCCTGATAAAAAAAAAAAAAAAAAGAAGAAGCAACAAAGAGACCTTTGTCTCCCAATCAAAATATTACATTGAACTTTTTAATCCTTCGACATTTTTCCTTCACGTTTTTACGCATGCACTTATACTGCAACATCATTTTCTACAGATGCTACGGTGCAGTTGCAATGCCCTCCTGGGAATAACTTTACCAATGAAACTACTAATTCAAATGGTCAACTTCGTATCAGCGTGAATGTTCCTCACACTAGCTTACGGACTTGCCGCATAGTTGTTTTAACACCTCTTGCAAACTGCAATGCTTCCCTGCCACTAGTGGGACGTCTAGCGTCTGTCATCTTAAATTTTGTTGGATTTTCCACTTCCGGGACTAACATTACCTTACTTTTGTTTGTTCCTAGTTTTAACTTCAACGCTGGGATCATTACTAGTTAGTACATCAGATGGTTAACTGAACAACAGCCTGCCTTGAAATAAATTGTAAATGTTCTTATTCAGATATGGACTGTATGTGGTAGAAACCATGATTTCCTACAGAGAAAACGGTTTCCGTATATCCACTTAAAAATCTGAAAGTTTCTTGTACAATATTTTGGCAATAAATTTCAAACAGCTGTTGTACTATTCAGTTCAATGAAACATATATATTTAAGTATGATCAAGTCTTCCTTCTTTTTTACACTATTTATTGACTTGTTATTTTCTAATTTTTACTTGCATTGTAGTAGATGGATGTCGTCGCCAAAGTAATACGGAGCTGAGAATATTATAAGCACTTGCATCCTATACAATTGAAGCAAGCAATATTAGGCAATAGAAAGATGAATAAGCACCGTTTGTAGTTGATGCAATTTTGTGGAACAGCTTCGGATTTATTTAATAATTTTAATTTTTTTATTCATTTGCATGCTAATTAATAGTCGTTGTAAAATCAAACTCTATAGTTAAATTATTTTCATTAACACATCCCACCTTCCGTGGTTGGAATTGCTAATACATTCCTTCAATTCCACATGTACAAAATATAAAATGGAAAAGGAAGAATGAAAAACGCAAGATTCGACCCAACTACACCTAGAGAGGGGGGGGGGGGAGGTGATTAGGTGTAAATACGGAATTAAAACTAATTAACAAGCAACAAGTCACTAGTTAATTATGTCTAGGTGATTAGTCAAACAATTTAATTAATCCTATGTTTGAATACCGCAATTATATAAAAATTGTAAAGAAAGCAGTAAATAACACCGTTATTGTTCACGAAAAAATCTAAAGTGGGAAAAACTCCGGGCGCTTTGTCAGTAAAAAATCCATTATAAACTGTATTATAAACTTACAAACCACCAGTAAAGTTAATGACACAAGCTTTCTGATCTCATGTCTGAAACTTGAAGCAGCTCTCCTGGACTGTGCACACGAATACCAATCCTAATTCTTCACGCAGTTTATCTCCTGTGGATCCATCAAGAACTTCTCGTTCTTAAGTTTCTTCCTTGATCTTCGTAGTCAGCCAAGTTGACGACACAATCTTCCTGACAGATCCAAGTAAAGAATAATACCAGTGTATTTGATTGAAGGTTTCGATGTTTTCAATCCGAATGACGCATATAGATGAAGTGATTGAACTGTTGAATGTTTGACTCTTGAGAGAGTAATTGTTTCTTTTTGAATGTATAATATTCAATCTATCTTTCCTGAGTGCGCAATGCCCCCTTTTATATATTGGACGAATATGAAAATTTTGGCCAATAAAAATGTCCAGCTCTTTTGTATCTGTTAGATAATCCCTCTGCAGCATGTTTATTGTTTCTGGAAGTTATTCTACATTTTGGTAGCAAAAGATTATTCTGCTCGTCTCTCGTATTCTTCTTCGCCATCTAAATGCTCCCAACTCTGTTCACCTTAGCTGCCGAATTTCCTTATATTAGTAGTCCCTGTTATCTCCAAGGCCTTAAAGATTAATTTATACCTTCTTCTCCACCATACTTGCAGCTTCAACTTAAATCTGGTATATTTGCATAAGGATCTGAAAAGGAAAGTTATGATTGGCTTGAGCGAGGAGTGAAGTAGCGTGGTTGGCGTTGGTGGTGCGGTCGAGGAAGATGACATTTTTATATTATTAATCTAGGGTGAAGCCTTAACCTTGGTAAATAATACTCGGTTGTTAAATCGTCCATGTATACTTAGGCAATCCAACCTATTTTTTCTTGATATTTTAGTTGTCAACTTTGTGTCTCAATCTAGATTTCTATTTCCTTATTTTTCATCATATTTTATTTTATGGTTATATTATTCTTTTATTATTATAATTATTTTTCCGTGGTTGTAATGCTAACATAAATTAATTAAAACCTCAACATTAGTGGGTGATTTAAATGAAGCTCAACATTCAGAATCCAACTCCTTTGGGCGGTCCTATGGAGTCCGTCTGCCGGGATTATTTTGGACAAGCGCAAAAATGAGAAGAACCTGCAAAATTGTTTTAAAACTTTAGGACCTCTTGCAAATTGAGATATGGACCAAGTGAAGCAAGGACCATCGAATAATTTTGAGAGCCATGGGAACAAGCTTAGCTTGCAACTTCGACATGCCATATGGAACTTAGGTAATTAAAGAGTTATTGGTGGATCAACTGAAAAGTTAGAGGATCAACAAGAGATAATAAGAGGCTATTACGAATTACCAAGCAATGAAAATGTTTGTGCATTTGAGCGGGCACGTGAAAGTGGCCATGTGGCAGCATTGATAGCACACATTGATCCTGGACTTGGTCTTAGAGATACAATGCAATAAATTTTAGTCCAACGATTGATTTAACAGGATTTGAACAACTTATGGTACAATTAAATTTTCACGATCTCTTCAAATAACTAGTCCGAAAGTATACAAGAGCCAAATACCCACTTCACTAGACAAATGTTCATGATAAGCGTGACTAGGGTGCACACACTGTATTGTACTTTGGTCTCCGGACATGAATATATATATATATATATATATATATATATATTTTTAGCTAGAGGTTAGACCAGCCTCCATCCAAAGTCATTTTCTTCTTCTGTTATTAATAAAATAGATCACTTAGTGGTTTTTCTGAAAGAAATTTTTTTTTCACATAATATTTTAATTTTTTGAAATTGATTCAAATAAAATTTGTAGAAGTCTGTTATTTGATGCATTAATTTGTTATTTGAGATAACAGAATTATAAAATTAATTAATCAAATAACAAGCTTTCACATAGAGTGACTACTTGCAGTCAGGACGGATCTGGCCAGGCCTAGAACGGCCTACAGTCCGTGCCAGTCCCAACCCAGATTCAAGTTCAGCCCATTTCTTTTAGAGGAAATTATATGGGGCCAGATATTTCAAGAACCCAGTGCAAAAGTCAGACCCAAAAGTTTTTTTATGCAAACATCGGTAATATATATTAAAACCTAAGTAATAACCCAAATTTTAACACACACTACTCCCTCCCCTCCGTCTCTCGCCTCCCGTCTTCCTCCCCTCCCTCTGTGAATGTCTGATTTTAATTTGGTTCCCCATGATGGGGGGGGGGGGGGGTATGTGCACCCGTGGATTGAGGCCATGGCGAAAGGCTGCACAAATCTAGAGGAGCTTCGGTTGAAGGGGATGTTGGTGTCTGATGAGAGCCTCGAGCTGATTGCCAAGTCTTTTCCCAATTTTAAGTCTTTGGTATTGGTCAGTTGTGAAGGGTTCACCAGGGATGGACTTGCTGCTATTGCTTCCAATTGCAGGTTGCTTAGCTAATTGCTTCCAATTGCAGGTATGGTGGGATACGGCTGTGATGGTGGTGTGGCGACGGGTGGTGGATCTGACGGTGGTGGTTTTTGCTTGTGGTGGTGGATGCGACAGGTGTCTGTAACCAACTATTTAGGTATTTGTGACCAACCATTTGGCCGCTTTGTGATTAAATATTAGGTGTCCGTAACTAAAAAATAATTTGTGACCAATAAATTGTGACTTACGTGATCAATAGATAAAATGTGACATGTAATTTGAATGATATTTGACCTCAAAATAATATGTGACCTACAAAATTTTTGATTCGTGACCAAGAAATAATCCATGATCAATTAATTTGAGGATATGTGATCAGTGAATAAATCTGTGACCTATAATTATAAATTTGTGATCATTAATAACATAATCGTGATTTTATTACTTTTATTTAATAAATATTTTTAATTAATTAAATATATACCTGATTTTTGAATTTTTAAACTATTTGTCTGATTTTTGAATTGGGGTAAAGATAACACCTGAAATATGATTTTTTTTTCCCTTTCTTTTAATTTTTTATAATATTAGCCCATGAGAAAATTAATTTAGCCTGTGTTCCCATGACACAATCCCAACCAAAAACTTTAAAACCCAAGTAGAATCTTAACCCTAAACCCAAATACCCATTATCCATTTAATCCAAAGTCCAAACATCCCACCTCGTTTAGTCATTCAACATCAAACCTACTGTGTTACTATCCGTCTCTCTACAAATTTCAGGTAAGGCCTCCTCCAATCGCTCGTGTTCTTATAAAAAAATTAGGGTTCTTCTTCTTTAATCTTATTTTGTATGTCCATCGCATTAATTTATTTGCTCATTGTTTTAATGACCCTTTCTATAAGTTAGAAAAGATGTTTGTAACTTTGGAATGCTTGTTCGTGTTTTATGCTCTTGATAGTATAGATATATTCTTAAAGGGTTGAACTCCAACATTGAGGGTCCCCCAACGTTTCGCCCCTAAAGCATTGTGGATGAGATAAATCGCGGGATGTGACTCAGCAGGTCAGGGTACAAGAATTGTCATACTAATGCCCACAAAGAGTTCAATTCCATACCTTGTAAGAGGCAGTAATCGAACCCTCACCTGCGACTGCCAGCTCAGTTGAGACTACCTCACTCCTGTCATTTGCACCACTGAGGATCCCCCATCGTCCCGCCCCTAGAACATTGTTGATGAGGTAGATCGCGAGATGTGCTTCAGCAGACCAGGATACAAGAGTTGTCATACTAGCGCCCACAAAGAGTCCAATTTCATACCTTGTAAGAGGCATGAATTGAACTTTCACACTGCGGCTGCCAGCTTAGTTGAGACTACCTCACTCTTGTCATTTGGATTACGCGTCATTACTCGTGCCCACATCTACCCGCCCCTAGACCTTGGTGTGAGGGTAAATCGAGGGATATGCCCAAGTTGGTCAGGGTCTGAGTGCGTTTTCACTGAACTATCCTAAATTCTCCTCCTTAAGATTCGAACCCGGGACGTGCCAACTGCGTAGTTTTTTCTCCCTCATCCTTTATCAACTTGGATGTGCCTCTGGGGGCTAGTATAGATATATTCTTGATTCAATGGCAAGTGGTGTGGGAAAGAAATAATTTGTTAGTGGAAATGTAAAAGAAATTTATGGGTTATAATGTTTTGGACATAATATTTGTTTAAATAAAATTGTTGAATTATTGTTGCCTTATTATTAATTGTTTGTTGCATTTTCGACTTACTATTGGATAAATTAAATGTGATCGTTGAGTGAGCATTTTCACCAATGAAACAAGTGAAGATGGAAGATGATTTTTTGTTGATAAAATATGTCATTCTTCATCGAACAACACTTTGTAGAAAAAGCAAATGTATATTCTACTATAAACGAATTTTATGTTTTAAAACATCGCCAGAAACAAATTTATCGAATAATATCGTGTAATGACTTTTTTATTATATTTAAATTTTATTACTGATTTTCTTAAATTTCAGCCCTACCAATTTTTTTTTTTTTTTTTTTTTTTTCCTGAATATGCCCCTACTTATAATCGTTGACTATGAATAACATTCATCTTTTGATTTACTATAACTCCTTGTCAACTTTAGTTGCATTTATGATATCAAGTAGGGTAATATAGATGGTGCTTGTAGACAGGCCCGGGGTAGAGGGGGTTTGCAGATGTGCTTGTAAAGAGGAATTCAGAGCATCTGGATTGAAATCGAATCTACTTATAAATCTGGTCCCGTCAAATTATACGGTTCTATGGTCCGTGCAATTAGAGACGAATACAAACATTTTGAGTTAGGGACACAATCAAATTTAAAAAAAAAAAAATTGTGAGGAATTTTTCATTCAAAAATTTACATCCAAAAAAAAAAAAAAAAAAAAAAATACCTCATGCAATTTTACATATAACAATTTACATGAGTATGACTTTTTCGGATTTAAAATTTCAAAATTTTTTAATGTCATATCTCATATAAAATTTTCTAATAAAATGATGTAAATTATATTGATAAATTGTATCGCAACAATAATAATAATTGAAATTTTTTTAAAGAAAATACTAGTTATATGCATCTTTTTAAGACGCATGTTTGATGCATTTTTAACTATTTTCGATATCTGTTTGGACAATTCAATATATCTATGATATAGTTCTCGAAATGAGCGTCAAAATGACATTGGTGATTTGTAGATTCGACTAGCGTACGATCTTCAAAGAATTTTTAAAGTTAGCATGTTATCAAAATTTTCAAAAATAGTAGTTTGGAATAGCTTATTTTGACAAGTCGTAACATTTACTACGGTTGGATGTGTCCTGCTTCATTAACAACGTAGAAAATTAAGCCGTGAGCTCTTTGAAATGATATTAAGAATACAATACTTCGATTTCGTTTGACATCTCATAATGACTTCAAAAAATTGAGACAAAAACATAGGAAAAAAATTTGGCCCCAAAGTTGGGGGATCACGGTGACCCATGCCCACCCCTGTGTCTGCCCAGGAATATCATAATAATAAAAAGAAAGGATGTGCTACATATACATAAAGTTTTGTACATAGGGATGTCTACACCCTCACATGAGTGTGGACACATTTATGTACAAATTATTATGTACAACAAGAATAATCCTAAAAAGAATCTACACACGTATACTCTCAGTGAATTTATTTAGCATGCTGATTATATATTTCAGATTTTACTCATCGCTGTATTTGTAAGCACTTTGATACAGAGACGGATGAAGGGGGGCTGGGCTGGGCAGGGCTGTAGCCCACTCCCTCCCCAACCCATTAATGTGTGTAATTTATTTATTTATTTATTTATTTTTTTCCTATTAGTCCGGTCAAAAAATTTGTAGTTCGATCTCGAATTCAATCCTGGATCCGTCCCTACTCTAATATGTAAACTTTCATAATTTATTGAAGACCAAAAATCATTGGCTTTGCTTCTGTTTTTCTTAGAATAATGCAGCCGTTTTCCCTTTTTTGACGAATCAGTGAAATTAAACGCCGCGGACCATGGTCCTATAGGGTCAATTAATCGCCTAATTTTTGAGGAAAATAAATAAATAAATAAATAAAATTTGTTCAATGTTTTTAGAAGGTCAAAGTTTAAAACCTACACTATAAAATATATAAGAGTTTTGCTATGTGTACATAACATTTTATAGAGGGGTTGATATAATGTGAGTGAAGTAGGGTCCATGCTACAGTATCGCGGGTCTCACCCCACTCACATTATGTCACCCCTATGTAAAATGCTATGTACACATAGCATTTTCCAATATTTAATGCAACCGACAACTTCAAACTCAACTTTGTGCCTTTGTCTCTCTCCCAATCTGTCGACTGCGGATTGTCATTACCATTTACGATTTACCCACCATTTAAAAGTTTGATTGTGACCCGTAACACAAAATGTCTGGATCTATTTAATCTCTGTTCTGTTTGGTTTAATTTAATTTTTTGTAAGTTTCGATAAAAAAAAAAACGATGAAATAAATGATCAAAAAGATGGTAAAAACTGTAGGTAAGGTGATCAATGAATTTAAGAAAAAATGAGTTTTAAAAATTTGAAGCCAAACAAGGGCTTGAATTGTCCGACTGAGTAAAGTGTTGGATAGCCCTTTAGGTTTGAGTCCAATTTTTTGAGAGAATTTATTTTGTAGTAGCGATTTTTTTTTAAAAATATATTGCTAAAAAATATGATTTTACGTGTAAAATTATTTTATTAAAAAACGTATAATTAAAAATGAATTTTTAAATAATGGATCTCGAGCAAGGGTTTAACATTATCTTAGACATATGTGATTTTACAAGTTTTTCTCAAAGTCGAAGTTACAAAGCTATGGCATTTAAAGATCTTATACTTCTGGAATTGAACATTGACAAAGTTAATAATGTCTCCATATTTTGCTAGAAAACATTATTCTATACATTTTGAACCTCCTTGACTTAGTGAGTCAGGGTACCTTGTATCTAGCAATAACAACTTTAGACATTTAAATCGAAAAGTACATTCACGATCAAGTAGAATTTAAGAAGTGTGAGATACCTCAAATGTCAAAACTCCATGGACCATTTTGGACTCGACGTCAAATTCAACCTGACTTGCCAATTCACTACGAATTATCAATTATTTACCTGGGTGAAGGCTTGTTTTGTTTTTTTGTTTTTTTTCCTGGCTTCATGATTGAAGTAGACCTATAAGATGATTAACTTTTCATATAATTTTATTAAGCTACTGTTTGACAATCATTAAATAAAATTCTTTTTTTCTTAAACACATTTTTAACTATACATTCTGACGATAAAATATTCTGCACATAAACTCAAAATTTTTCCTACTTTTTAACCACATATTCTTAAAAAAATCACTATTTCAAAACTAATTTTTCCAAAAAAAAAAAAAAAAATTAAAAAAAAAAATCATTTTAATGGTTGCCAGATAGGGGCTAAAAAAGAAAGCGGCTTCTAAACCCCTCGTTACCAGCATTAGATCCTTATGTTCATTCACTTGTGATCTTCACGATTTTCATAGGTATATCTCATAGTGTACTTGATAGCAGTGACGGATTCAGATAGTGGCGAGCTAGAGCGGTCGCTCTAGTTGGATCCGCCAAGATGTTCAGTTGCTGCGAGCGTGGTGTTGTCAGGGGAGAAGAACTGAAAGAGTTGCAGAGGGAACTCAGGGAAGGAGACGACCAAATTTTGGGGAAGATTGTGTTGGGCCCCTTTTTTTTAGATAGCAAGCCTTTGGGCCTTTTTATTTTATAGGAACAAAAAAAAAAAAGTGGCCCAAAGGCCTTTTGTCTGTATCCGTATGTATGATATATAATAGGCTTGCATAAATATTGCCCTAATTGCATTCTAAAATCCGTTCTCTCCCTCCCCGAGCTCCCTCTTTTGACGTTTTAATTGGTACAGTTGCTGATGTGAGTGGTGGAGGCTGATTGGGGAGGGATTCTGTATGAAAAGCTAATTGTTGAAATTTACAACTGTAGCGGTGCTATTGCTGTCAGGTAAGGTTTTTCAAACAAATTAGTTCTTCCAGTTGATTCTTGATGCATTTGGGTAAAAAAATTCCATCCTCTTCATCGATTCTTTTTTTTCTTGTTAAAATGTATTTTTCCTTTAGAGTTTAACCAAACAAACCTTTGGAATAAGACTCCAAGAGGTGGAGAGATTTAGCCGAGTTGGAGTGGCGTCTATTGGAGTGTTCTTACCGTTTAAGGCTTCTTTCTCTTGAGGTCAGCTCCTCACTTGCTCCCTGTTTCTTTATATCTGTGATTTCATTAGTTTACCACATAATGTTTTAGTGAAGTAATACTATGTTCATGCATGTTCAACTGTTGTGCTCGATTATGGATTTTTCTGTACTTTTATCATTCTGGGGTTAATGTAGTTTAGTGGTTTAATTGTTTAGTTTCTTGAATGGATATGGTTTGATTTAGATTACACTTTACTGGGAATGATTCAATTGGATTTTATGGAAGCTTGATTTGGTTTTCTGTCGCACTAACAAACACCAGTATTTTATGATCGGTCGGTCGGTTGGACCGGGCTATTATGATCATTGATTATTGATAGTCAACGATCAAAGTCAATCCCGCCCTAGCTGACCCATCATCTTGGATTCGCTGCTGCTTGATAGACGTGTTTGTTGCAAGTCCATGTATTCTTAATTTTAGTACTTTTTGCCCTTGATTTGCCTTATATGTATATTGATAAGTGCAATTTGTGCACTTATGTAAACCACATTATTAAACTTTTATGTTATCAACTTATTAATTTCTACTTAACTTTGATTAATTTTCTTTTGTTTTTAGTGATTAACTCGTTTGAAGAAATCGGAAAGGAAAGCATGATAAATTAGCTATTGGATGGACAGTTTGGAGATCAAATTCTACACCTTGAAAACTAAAGGACTTGAATTAAATTAATGAAGACATGGGCAGCACAGATAAATTTGTATCAAGGATTGACTTGCATTATTTGGAAGAAGTGAGGACTTGAAGGGAAAGTGACACTTAGTTGGGCTTTGAAATTGGACTTCTTTTCTAATTGGACTAATAATTGGCGATTGATGGAAGTATAATGTGGAAGTTACATCCATCCGTGTTTTAAAATGCAACTTCAAAAATCAAATCCAAAGTTTGTGTATTCAAAAATCAGATTATAAATAAATTTTTTAATATTACTAATAATATTATAAAATTAATTTAATTTACATACCTAGCCTACCTCCATCTACCAAACCCTAATTCTTTTCCTCCCTTTCTCTTCTCTCTGCATTTCTCTCCCTTCTCTTCTTTTTCTTTCACCGTGCATGTCATCATCGGTGTGACCGCAACAAGACACCATCGACACGACACGGTGCGAACAGGATGCAGTCTATTTTTTGAACTCTTACCCCGTTTGCTGCTGCTTCAAAACACAAACACAAAACATAGAAGTGAGCGGCAACGTCATCCCGTGTTCGAGGATCTGAGAGCGGTGGCATCAACTCCGACATCATGACACATCAACTTGGGGTGGTTTTCATGTTGCCGTGGTTTGCTGCAGTGGCGATGTCATCTTCGGCCTAATTAGATCTGTTTTGTGGCAATTTTCATGTTGCCTCGTAGTGGTGATGAAGTGTGGCAGTGGTGATGAATCTGCTTGGGGTGTGGTGGTGGTGCTGCTGCTGATTGCAATCGCGATAGTTGTGGTGGCAGGGTGGTGGTAATTTTGGATATGAATTTTGGGAATTGATTTTTGGTTGTGTTTGGGTGGTGGTGGTGGTGGTTGCGATTTTGGCTGCGGTGGTGAGGTTGTGGTGATGTTATCAATGCTGGTGAGATGGTGGTTGTGATGGTCGTGCGGTGGTTGTGGGTGAGATGGAGTGGGTGAGGTATTGTGGCCAATTATTTGGTAGACTGTGACCAATAATTATTACTGGCGCGACGATCTGGTGGTGTTTTTATGCGATGTGTTGACTTGTTTGAGGTGGCGGTGGTTTTGGCAGTGACGGTAGTGGTGGTGTTGATGTTGCTGCTGGAGGAAGTTGTGGGGTGGTGGTTGCAAGTGTTGATGGTTGTCACAGTTTATTTGGTTAATTGTGGTCATTAAATTGGTTAATTCGTGCCCAATAAATATTACGTTACCAATGAAAAAGATAAATTGTAAAAAAAAAATGTGATCTAAAAAAATTTTAATTTGTGAATGATAATTTGATAATTTGTGACTTATAATATTTGTGATTTGTGACCGATGGAAAAATTGTGACCGTAAAATAATTTGTGACGTAAAAATTTTCGATTTGTGAACGAAAAATAATATGTGACTAACTAAATCGTTAATTTATGATCAAATTGTATAGATATGTGACCTTAATATATTTAATTAATTAATTAAATTATAAATAACTTTCTAATTTTTGAAATTTGAAAATATTTGTTTTTAATTTTGAAATAAGTGATACTTAATGTCTTAATTTTGAATTTTTTCCAAGTATAATTGAACCAAAACTGGGCTGAAATTTAAATATACATATACACGGCAGGGAAGAAATCGGTGCTGCAAGTTTGAAATAAAAAAACGGCAAAAGACAAAACAAAAGGGAAGCCCTTTCTTTGGAATCAAACATTGTGGGTAATATAATTTATATATATACAGCATACGCACGTGCTGGAAGAAAAACAAGAAGGGAATTACAGCTGTGAGGATTATATATATTTTACACACAGAAAACAAAAAGTGGGGAGAAAGGGAAAAATTATAGATACCTACCTATACACAATTCGGCGGCTGCATGGAGGAAGATAATTGATTATATTTTAAAAAATTGATGCCAAACAAGGGCTTGAACTGTCCTACTGAATATAGTGTTGGATAGCACTTTAGGGTTTGTTTGAATTCTATTTTTAAAGGTTGAACCCTAATCTTGAGAGTCCTTTATCGTTCCACTTCTAGAACATTGTGAATGAGATAAATTGGAGGATGTGCTTCAGCAGGTCAGGGTACAAGAGTTGTCATACTGGTGCCTATAAAGAGTTCAATTTCATACAAGAAGCAGAAATCGAACCCTCATACTGTGACTGTCAATTCAGCTGAGACTACTTCACTCCTATCTTTTGCATCACTGAGCTATGTCCTGGGGGGCAAAAAATGGAGAAAATATATTTTATATTAGTGATTTTTTGAAGAATGTATAGTTAAAAAGTATGAATTTTTTTGAATTTACGTGTAAAATTAATTTATTGAAAAATATAGGATTAAAAATGAGTTTTTTAAAGAATGGATCTCAAACAAGGCTTAAATTATCTTAGATTTATGTGACTTCACAAGTTTTTCTCAAAGTTGAAGTTACAAAGCTATAGCATCTAGAGATCTTGTATTTCTGGAATTGAACGTTGTTAGAGTTAATAATATCTCCCATATTTTGCTAGACAAAATTATTCGATACATTTTGAACATTTTTTACAAAGTGCCTAAGTGTACTTTGTATCTAGCAATAACTCCTTTAGACATTTAAATCGAGAAGTACATTCACGGTCAAGTAGAATTTAAGAGGTGTGAGATGGTATCAAATGTCAAAATCCCATGGACCATTTTCCATTCGACATCAAATTCAAACCGACTTGCCAATTCACTACGAATTATCAATTATTTCCCTGGGTGAAAGTTTTTTTTTCCTGGCTTTAATTATTTGCCTTATATGTATATTAGATTTTTTTAAGTCTGCTGCCATCGAATGGACAATGGAGTAGCCTCGTTCACACCACACTTCTCCAAATACTCCCAAAATGAGTAAAATTATTCTTAGCATACATGTCCTTAACATATTCAAATCTAAGTAATTTAGCACTTAAGGAAGTTAAAAACACATACCTTCGCGATAATGCATCCGCTACCATATTTTCTTTACATTGTTTATACCGGATGACATATGAAAATGTCTCAACGAACTACATCCATCTTATATGTCTCTTGTTTAGCTTTTCTTAACCTCTCAAATGTTTTAAGGACTCATGGTCGGTGTGGATCACGAATTTCCTTGACCATAAGTAGTATTGTCATGTCTCTAAAACTCTAACTAGTGCATACAACTCTTTGTCATATGTTGGATATTTGAGAGCTGCCCCACTTAGATTTTCACTAAAGTAAGCTATCAGTTTTCTATCATGTGTTAAAACGGCTCCAATACCTATCCCTGAGGCATCACATTCAATCAAAAAAGCCTTATCAAAGTTAGGAAGTAATAAAATTGGTGCCTTACACAACCTATCTTTAATAGTATTAAATGCATGTTCTTGCTCAATGCCCCATTTAAATCCTACACTTTTCTTCACAACTTCCGTGGTGTGACAATTGTGCTAAATTTTTTAACAAAATGTCTATAGAAAGTAGCCAAACCATGAAAGCTTCTTACCTCAATTATGCTTTTAGGTGTTGGTCATTTCTTAATAACCTTGCTTTTTTTCCTCATCTACATCTATCCCCATTGCACTAACCACATACCCAAAAAAGACAATTTTTCCATGCAAAATGTACACTTTTTAAAGTTGGCGTAAAGTTGTTATTGTCTTAAAATCACAAGCAAAAGCAAATTTTCATTTATCTCATTCCCGCATTCTAGTTTGATGATAACCACTTTTGAGGTTAATTTTACTAAATATGCATGATCTATGTAATTCACCCAACATATTATTTAATATAGGAATAGGTTGACGATGCTTGTTAATGGCCATGTAGTCCACACACATTCTCATGGTTCCATCTTTCTTTGGCACAAGTAGCACTGGCACGACACATGGACTCATACTTTCCCTTACATACCCATTGCTTATAAATTCCCCCACTTGCCTTTGAAGCTCATTTGTCTCCTCGGAGTTAATTCGTTAAGCTGGTTGGTTTGGAATGACTGCCCCAGGTACGAAGTCAATTTGATGTTCAATGCCTTGAATGTGTGGTAACCCAATAAGCATGTCCTCCGGGAAACACGTCTTCAAATTCCTGCAATAAAGAAGTAGTCAAACTAGGGAAGGATGTGTTAGATTTCTCAAGATTGATGAGTGACTCTTTATAGATCAACAAGATCATTGGCTACTGCCCTTTTCAATTCACTCGCTTTCGCAAAGAAATTTACTTTCGATTTTTCTCTCCTCTCGGAAGACTCTTTTTCTTTTCGCTCTTGTGGCTCTACTCTTTTTTTCTTACTATTAGCCACCTCACTATTTTCTCTCTTGCTCTCCATTTCTCTCAAATCATTTTCTTCCTCATTTTTCAATTTAATTTTATCTTCATACACTTGTGCCGGTATTAATGGCGCAAGGGCAATAGACTTTCCATCCTTGGTAAAACTATACTTATTTTTATACTCATCATGTACCACTTTCCTATCATATTGTCATGGCCTTCCCAACAAAATGTGCCCAGCATGCATAGAAACTATATCGTACATCATCTCATCATGATAGCTACCAATCGAAAAACTCAACAACACTCTCTTATTCACCTTAACTTCCGCACATTCATTCAACCACTGAAACCTATAAGGTTTATGATGTTTTAACATTGTTAACCCTAATTTTTCAACGAGTGTAGTTCTAGCCACATTAGTACAACTATCCACGTCAATAATCATGCTACATACCTTGCTATTGATGTGGTACCGTGTATGGAATATGTTCTCCCTTTGTTGCTCTAAGTCATCCGTCTTGATTTGAGTACTAAGAGCTCGACTCATGACCAATAGCTCGCCCACTGCATATTCCATATTCTCACCATCACTAGCATCTTCCAATTTCGACATGTCACCATAATCCTCCTCACTATCACTCACCATCTTTTCATTGTCTCGCAAAATTATTACCTTTTTGTTGGGACATTGAGAAGCAATGTGTCCTACCCCCAAACACCTAAAGTATTTGATGTCTCAACTCCTAGATGGCTAGGATTCCACTTTGGATGTGGCTTTGTTAGCATTTTCATCTTTTCCCTTTGGTACCTCCATTTTGCCCCTTGAAATAGGCTCATCTCCCTTGTTGTTATCCCACTTCAGTTTCCAAGTTGGGTTAGAACCCAATGGATACCTAGCTGTCCCTTTTTTTCTTCAATTGTCTCTCTACCTTCATAGCCACATGTAGTATGTCTTCCAATTTCACATAATGCTGTAATTCTACTACATTAGCTATTTCTCTATTCAATCCATTCAAGAACTGGGCCATAGTGGCCTCCGTATCATCCTCTACATTTGTTTTAATCATCAACAACTCCATCTCCTTATAATAGTCCTCCACACTCCTAGACCCTTGGTAAATGCTTTTTAATTTTTTGATGAAGATCCCTATAATAATGACTAGACACAAACCTCTTCCTCATGATAGCTTTCAAATATTCTCAAGTACTAATAGGTCTCTCATGATTCCTCCTCCTAGATGTCCCTACTTGATCCCACCAAATAATAGCATAATTGGTGAACTCAAGTACTTCAATCTTTGCATTCTTTTCCTCCAAGTAGTTGTGACAATCAAAGATCAATTCTATCTTCTTTTACAACTCCAAGTATGCTTTCGAATCACTCATTCTCTTGAATGAATGAATGTCACTTTGATATTGCCCATGCTACTATCAACTTCATCTTCCACAAGATCTCTACCCCTCATTTCATGCCTAACTCATTTATCCTTCATTCTTCCTAACTCTGCATCCACTAATGTCCCCTCATCAATGTCAATACCTGCTCCATATTCATCGTGATTCTCTGCCCTAGGCTCCCGCCTACCTTACCTCCTTGCATTGGGAATCCCTCTTCGCAAATTGGCAAGTATTGTGTCTTGCCTATCCATCCAAGCATCCTGTCGATCCATCCTATCTCTCATGTTCCCAAACAACCTTTCAAACTGCCGTATCACCTCTTTCGACATGTTGATGTGATTGTTGCTCATATTTGAAGTTGAATCCTCCTTGTCAGTAGGTGTGGGCGTGGGTTGGATTGTGTCGATTTTTTTCCAATCCAAACCCAACCCAACATGGTCGATTTGCTCAAAAATCAACACAACACAACCCAACCCAAATCGAACTTGATCGGTTTGGGTTGGGTTGAGTTGAGTTGGGTTGAGTTGGTCGGTTTGGGTTTCGACCCAATTAAAGTTGAATCCGATTTATTTGTTAAATTTGGATAATTTTTTAGGGTTTGAAATTACTTGAAAACCCTCGCTTTTTAAATACACATATAATGAATTCTTTCTAAAAATAATGTATAAATAAGTTTAAAATTTATGAATCATTTTTTTTTTACAATTTTTTGGAATTCATTCATTTGATCATCTTGTCTTTAATTTTTATTTTATTATCAAATAATATTGTATTTATAAATAGTGTTCATGTGAATCGGTCTATGTGAAGAAAATTGACGTTTATATATTATAAGTTATTCTCTTATCTTTACTATTATATCTATTTAAATTTTTTTTTCATCTTAGATATTAATTTTTTAATTTATCGGGTTGGGTTGAGTTTTAATTCATAATCCACGACCCAACCCAACCTCAAATTCAATTTTTCAACTCAACCCAACCCAATAGAACGTAAAAACTCAACCCAAATCGATCTGTTTGGTTTGGGTTAGTTGGGTTGAGCGGGTTGGGTTGGATTTTGCCCAGCTCTACCTGTCAGACATCCTAAGTCTAGAGTAATTTATGTTTCGCATGTTTACGCTCGTGTATCACTCAAATTTGGTTTTTATCCTCTATTAGTCTCATCACTCTGCATTTTTACACTCAATGCTTTCATCCAAGTGCTTCGAAGAGAAAATTCGAACATAACCAGGAATTATTCTTGCAGAATTCAAATTGAAGTGTGAGTAAGAATTGTAACTTTAGAAGACTCACTTTAGAAGACTCAAGACAGAAATGAAAAAATTGAACAATTTTGAATGAGACTATTTTAATTCAAAAAAGTGGTTCTTGAATTTTTTTTTTTTTTATTGAAAGAATTGAAAACTATTTACTATTGGTACTTTTTGGAATAAATTTTTTTTTTTAAAAAATTCGAACTTTTCTTTTGCTCGAAAATTAAACTATAAAACCAGCAAAAAAGAAAGAAACTAATTTTGGTGCTAAATTAGCCCAAAAATTACTTCTTTTTTTTTTTTTGGAAATTTTTACGGAGCAAGACCCAAAAGATGAATAACACGAAGAACTTGACAGAAATAAAACAAAATACTCAAAAACGAAAATGATATAGCCTTGATTTTGGAGCCTAAACTCCGATACCAATTGATACTAACCCACGTAGCAACGGTGGCTACGAAACTCACAGTTAGATTGAATCAAACCCAAGAAAGCTAAGAAACCAAAAATTTTGGATTTGACCCAAAAATAATGAACCACGCAACCAACAATCGCTGACAATGTGTTGATATCTTGATCATATAATTGAAAAATCTTACCCGATCGTTTGAATGCCACAAGAAATTGATTCTTGATAAGTTCGAAATTGCTCAATGAAGAACAAATAGTTTGAAAGCAAAATTGCCTCTCGGTTAATTTCTCAAATATCAAAGTAGTTTTACAGTGAAAAGAATGTTTCCTATTTATAGGAATCCCAAAAAAATAAAAATCGAGTCTAAACAGAATTAATGACTAAAGAATACAAGAGTTACCATAAATTAGAGTTTTAACATAAATAGGAAATTTCGCGAAATTGAAAAAATCATGTCTCAAAAACTACTATCCGACCACATGGTGTTATTACATGCGGTCTCATAGACCAAAAAAATTGCCTCCATGATTTTCTATAGATGGCTATGCAGTCACATAGCATTTATAACTATGCGATCGCATAGTTATCTTGTTTGACTCCTTCGCCCATTGCTTGAATCAAGTTGTTTCAAATTGTTTCTTGACTTGATTCCAACATGATACTTGCTCCTTTGCTCACCAAGATTGTTGTTTCATCCATTGTAGCTTGCACAAGTAGATTTATCGCTTCTTTGACCCTCTTTGCTCGAGATCGAGTTATTGGGCCTTTACCACGATGAAAGGATCTTTGCTATTCATTGTCTGGATCGCATCACCTTGTGGGAATGATATCTGGACTCATTAGTCCACTTTATTAATTGTTACGATCCGTACACTTGCGGAATATATAATCTACAACAAATGTATATAAGATGATCGACGTGGTAGATGAGGCAGTAAAGGGATGACATTGAGCAATGGAGCCAACTATAACTTGAAAAAGAGTTGACTGTATCACATTAGGCATCTAATAATGTTTTGCACTATAAATTTTACTTCGTATTTTTTTCTACCTTGTAATGTAATATTACATAATTGATCATACAAATGGAAGTGTATAAGACAATTTTTTTCTTAAAAAAAAAAAAATGTCTCCTCTTTACCGGTATAACATTTTAGATGTGATTTGAGATGGTATTAGATTAGTAGATATTGTAGAATTAAATCTCGCTGTTAATCATTTATTAAGCCTTCGTTTGGAAAATTTATAAATGGTATATAAAAGAATAATAGTTGGTCTTACAAAATGAGTGTATAATAACGAGTTGTAATTATGAACGTAGGATTGAAATTAATATTCAACATTGACTAAATTTATAAAAATTAACTTAAAATTTTCGAACGTGATGATTCATCATTATTCACATATATAAAATTTGTTGAAATTACATTGTATTACTTCTAAACTTGATTGTTGCAGTCAACTTCTTGTTCTGAAGGTGGAATATGTGGTTCATGTTGCCCTTTCTCCTCCAATGCACTCACTTTATTTTTTGATGGATACATAAAATAGAGGACTAATTGTGCTGCTCCCAGTACAAAACCTGACCCATTTGATACCTGTAAACATTAACAAAAACAATATATCATTAAAAAAAAAAAGAATCATACCAAGAATATACTATAAAGTTGGAAACTTTTGTTAAGGAAAATTCGACAGTTTTTATTTACAAGTTTTTAATAGACTCGGTATGTTATTTTAAACCATCATTCTGTATGACATTTACGAACTTTATTGACTATTTAATTGCGACTAGATACACGCATTAAAATTATAAATAATGAATAAGTCTAAACTACTTACTCCGATGAAATAATCGCGCACTAATACTGCATAAATCGTCCAAATGGCTCCATTTATGCAAATGGAAAATGAGAGGGAAAGGGGGAAGTACTCCGCACTTTTCGTCGTCACCACTCTACCCTGAAAATATCAAAAACTAACAATGAATTAGTAAATTTTCATACTAAACATATAAATGAATAAATATGCGTGCAGTTAAACCACTTAAGATATCATATGATGTGGTTCAACGTATATTATTAAAAATAATAAAGCTAGATAGAGAAAACTGCACTTTCACTATAGCAAACTGCACTTTCACTACTTGCATTATCTTCATTATTGAGAACGTATTTTCTTACCATTGCGGCTAAAGGAGAGCCGTATGTAATGATATTCATGCCAGCACACAAAAATCCTAGAGTATTAATCTGTGCTTTCTCTTTCAGAGTTAATCTAGTGATTAAAATAGCTGCAACCAGAAAACCGACGTCCAAACTCGCTGCCATAGCCACGGTTTTAACCTTGAATATCATGAAAAAGAAAAATTAGTGGAGAAGTTTATATTAATTTCCATGATCTAAACTAGATTTGATAAAGTATGAATGACTCTTGATTGGGTAAGAAGTCAGAAGTCAAAAAAATAGTTACATTATAACGTAATCAAACTTTCATCGACAAGAAACTAATGTAAATTTTGCTGAATCAAGAATCAAGTTTGTATCTCGAAAATCCCAGCTGAAAAAGTTTAAAATCTTGTAGTTCTTATTCAAAGAAAAAAATAAAAAATCAAGAAACTTAGCCCATGTTTGGTCTCCTTTAAAATTTTAAATTATTTGTTACAGATCATTATCCACCACATTCACACAATAAAATATTCTACACACAAACCAATAAAATTTCTTTACTTTTCAACCATACATTCTCCAAAGAATACTATTCAAAATTCTTTATTTTTCAAATAATGTGTATCAAACAAAGGCTTATTTTCTTTCAAGAAGTAGATTCAGAATCAAAATAGGAAAATTCTTTAAGTACAAAATTTATTCACAGATTTTGTACAGGAAGTCAACTGTTTTCCTGTGATTTGCTATGCGCCAAAAACTATTTTTGGCAACAGCCACCCAATTACAGAAGACAAAATGAGGGCTTACCTTCATTTTTCTAGGAGCAAAAAGGAGAAACAAAGCAACATATACAGTTTCAATAAGAATGCCAAATCCATTGACTGTGGCAACAAGTAATCCATCTGGTTTTTTGATGCCATAGTAAGTCCAAAGGCATGAACTCAGTAATGCACAAACATATGGAAGGCTGTCATATTTTTCGGTGGACTTGTTCTTCACCACCTTCAAGAATGTACCTCTGCATGAATGGACAAAATATCAGATGATAAAGATGGACTATAGTCCAGTTAATCCGTTATAGCGTCTATATAGAGAGAGAGATGATCTAATGAGCACCAGTACTTATCTTATCCTAAGCACCGGTGATGTGTCATATTAATTTATTGAAGGATTAAATATTTGTGAGTTCGAACATTTGAATTAAATTTACTATACACCAATGAATTAATACGATACATCACCGGTGCTTAGTATAAAATGAGCATTGGTGCTCATTAGATCATTACTATATATATATTCCATCGTATGTAAGGTAATTAAGGTAACAAGAACTCACATTGGGGAGAGAAATATCATCAATGAGGTGATATTGCCTGAAAACGAACGTACCAAGAAGAGAAGAATTATCATAAGTTCGGGCAAATTACGTTTGCATAATGAACAAGAATGAAGTTTCTGATTACCTAAAACTCCAAAGAAGAAACTGATCAACTCCATGATTGGCTTAAGGGAAGATAATGAACTACAAAGAGGAGATTGAGATATATATATATATATTTTGGTAGGGAGGGGCGGGGGGGGGGGGGGGGTGTTGAGTCCAAATTTGCCATCGTTAATGGAGTTTTAATTAGGCCTAACGGATTGGACATAAAGCAAACCGCGAGTCTTTCAGATTTGGGCCAACTGGTTATAATTTTAATTGTCGCCCATAGGATCATGGTCTTGTTGGTGAAGTGCACTCTGAGGGAGTTAATGTTTGCCCCCTTTTTTGTCCTTTGGGCTTTTCGTTAGTGGGAGCAGATTCTTGCAGATTTGGGCCAACTGGTTATTATTTTAATTGTCGCCCATAGGATCATGGTCTTGTTGGTGAAGTGCACTTTGAGGGAGTTAATTTAAGGGAAAATTTGTTTAGTTAGTGGGAGCACCACTAGTGCTATGGCGGTTCTTCCTTCTAATGATCGGCATATCTATGATTCTTTTCTCCCAAATGAAGCAGCAGGCATCGGGTAAATTGGAAACTACAATAATTTAAGAATAAAATTTTGAAATTAACTTGTAATTTTTTTTGAAAAATTAGGTAGTATGCAACTTTGACTGGGTGGTGTGTGACATGTTCTGATAAATTATTATGACCTATAAATTGTGGGTTTGTTGTGACATAATCTAGATTTTTTAAGTTAGTTAAATTCATGTGATCATCTAATTTTTTATTTTTAAATGTCAAAGCTTGATTAATAAAATTAAACTTTAAAAAATGGTTTCAGGTAATTTTCTCCTAACTTAATAATAATCACGGCATATTTTTCCAGCAGAGTTTGATTTGGAAGCATGTAAGAAGTACGGGAACTAATCACAACATACAGAATCTTCAGGGCCAAGATACATAATTTTAAATTCCAGGATCTAATTGAACATCATCCAAACTTATCATCGAGCAATGAAGCTCCTAACTAGCAAGGAAGTGGATTTCATAAGGGGTGACTAGCTTTCTTCGAGAAAGTGCTACGTAGACAGCATACAAATGAAAATTGTTGTAATGGCACTTGATTTGAAACAACAATATAGGCAAGCCTGAGCATCGGGGCAAAGTCCAATAGGGCAATAAATAGTTTTACCTAGTTTTTGGTTTTTTCTGACATTAAAATATATGCATTTCATAGTTCTTTTGATTAATTATAGTCTAATTTATTGTATATTTCATTTATTAGGTAAAAATTGATAATTGGAAGTGAAATTGAACTAAAGAAGCGAAAAAAAGGACAAAAAATTATTAAATTAAAAGTTCGAGGACCTAATTACAAATATTTATTAGTTGATTTGGACCACAAAATATTATTTGAGGATCATAAGGGATCAATTGGATGTAATTAAAAAAAAAAAAAAAGTGAAGCATTGAAATATAATCAACATGTTTTCACCAATCATATTCTCAATCAGTTATTGAGACCTATTTTTGGCAAGTAAACGTACAAATCAGTGAGTTATCTTGTCATCATATTTTGAATCGTCTTAATCGGATATCAAAAAAGAAAATTGTGATAAAAACACTGACAATTGTGTCGAGACATAATCGTGAGCGATGCGGAAGCGACTTTTTTTATTTGATTCAAACTCCTTTGTAACCCAATTTGAATGTGATTCTTGACCTAATTTCACCCTCTATATATGCAAAACATGGATAGTCAGTGAAGACACCTCTCATACACCATTATTCATCAATTATCATTATGTGAGAACTAGGGATGTAAGCGGTTCGATTTTTGACAGATTTTTAAACCAAACTGTTTACACCGATTTGAGAGAAATTCAAACCTAAATCAAATCATTTTGAACGATTTGAAAAAAATTCAAACCTAAACCTAACGGTTTGGTCTGGTTTTAAACCGCCAGTTTCGCGGTATATTTTTTTGCCTATCGTCCGATTTTAAACCGCTGATTTCGCCGTATTTTTTTTTTTTTTGTCTGTCTACTTTTATGCCATTAATTTAGGAGTGGACATTTTTTTCCTGAACCAGTGGAACGGGACCAGAACCATTTAGAACCGATCGATTCTGTTTCGGATCTTCTAAAAAATAATTTGATTTTGGGACAAATTATTAAAAATCAACCGATTCCGATCCAATTCCCGATTCTAGTATGGAAATCGGACGGTTCTCATAGGATTTTTATTTTTATTTTTTTAGGAAAATATATGATTCAATTTTCAATTACTTTTATAAAAAAATAATATGGTTCTTTCTTCATTTTAGATCCCAGCACTTTCCTTTTTTCTCTTTTATTCTTTTATTATCTCTTCTTATAATTTTTTTATTAACTGATTCTCAAACCAAATTAGAATATTAGGTAAATTTATACCTAAATAAATTTATTTACAATATATAATTTCATTTCTAAGATCTGAAATTTTTATTTTGTTTTCACTTTGATTACATAGTTGTTGATCTGATCAAAACTTTTCATCTAAATTTCTACAAATTATAATCGATAGAACTAGAAATTGCAACAATTTTTTAAAGGATGTTAAATTCAATGTAGAATTTTGATTTTGATTGAAGTTTGTTTAATCATTGGAGTGCTATGCAGATTATATAAGTTGGTGATTGTTTGATGATAGTAATTTATATGGAATACAACGTGGATTGTTTGATGAATCGTTTTAGACTTTCAGTTTAAAAACTTATGGAATATATGAGTCTCATTTAAAAATAAATAAAAAAACTCAACACAAAAGTCTTACAAGTTACAATTTAAAAAATTTTATTTTTTAAAAAAAAATTTAATTTTTTTTTGCCGGTCCAATTTAGTTTTAAATTGCAATAAAATTTCTCAAATACAAACCAAACCGTTTTTTACTGGTTTGGTTTGATTCAAAACCATTTCGTTGACGGGTCCATGTGGTACCAAACCAACGATTTCCAAAATATGATTTCCGTTTGATTTTTCGATTTGACGATTTTTGCTTAAAGCCCTATTGAGAACTAAAGGGCAATTACAAGATTTTCATAAATCGAAGTTTCAACCTTGATTCTTGGACAAAGAATAGAAGAAACAAATGAAAATTCATCAAGAAATTATTGAAGGGATTCAGTATTTTAATATTCATCTTCTTCCTTTCAATTTATCCAAAATGGAGACTTTGTTTCTCCAGTTAAATATGATTTATTGTAATGCTATGCTTGGGTTTCAATTACTAGGACATCGATAAACTCTTATTATGATTTAATATAAATTCGATAAATTGACGTCCAATATATGTTTATTCTTGGATGTTTGTTATTGTTTTTAATACTTGTCAATTACTTGATTACTAATTGGATTAATTTATGAATTTTATTGTTCTTGAGAGAGACAACTAGATAAATAGCATGTTATAACAATCATTGTAAAGTCTGATATGGTATAAAGATATACCACTATGCTTTGCATTATTTCTATAAATGTTCTAACTTTTTTAATGCACTAGTATAGCACGTGTGTTGCATATCTTATATATTTGATGAATGATATGCATAATATTTTTTAAATTCTAATAATATTTTTGAAAGTAGTTAATGTAATTGATTTTGCTAAAGAAAAAAAATAAAATTGTTAAAAAAGAATATATATGAATAACATTTTTATGAAATTATGTATATAATGTGAAATGTTGAATAAATTGGTATGTAATATTTTCATTAGAATAACATTTCTTCGTATAGAATTTTTTTGTCAATGTTCTACAATTTTTCTTCTTTTTATTTTCCTTTTTTAGCTTTTTATCAAGACTTTTATTGTTTTTATTGAAACTCCACAAAAAGTGCAAGGTATAATTGCTAATGAGATAATATATGCTCAGAAAATGTATAGCTCAATAGGAAGTATTATTTGTCATCGAGCCTTGTTAATAGTAATTGCAAGCATAGATGTATTGAAAATTGTTTTCTTTTGAATTTGAATAGATATGATTCATCATTTGCTAGAGTTCATAGAATGCGCGAAAGGAAAACTTATTTTCCAACTTGTTGCCCAACAATTATTTCTAAATGAATAATATTTTTTGAAATTACGACAATCATTCTTTTCAATTTGGTAAAGATCATTGGATGGGTCTAAATTATTTAAGAGCATTGCTGGACAATTTCTTTTCAATGTTAACTTATGTGGTAGGGCACCATTTGACAATAATATATTTAGGAACTCCTCTTAGTAAAATTAATTTGTATTTAGATTCTAAACAAAAGATAGAGATGTTAACTTATGTGGTAGGGCGCCATTTGACAATAATATATTTAGGAACTCCTCTTAGTAAAATTAATTTTTATTTAGATTCTAAACAAAAGAGAGAGAGAGAGAGAGAGAGAGAGAGAGAGAGAGAGAGAGAGAGAGAGAGAGAATCAAATATGAAATGAAATTACAAAAAAGAACATACATTGAGGATGAAAAACCAAAATATCAAATTATTAAATATTAAATTGAATTGACAATAAGCAAGCATGTCAAAAAATTACTAAATTCTCCTACTTCTACAAACAATTGGCATACTTAAATCTATAAAAATGAATATTTATCATTTGTGCTTTATTTTGAACGATAACTTCCAATACATTATAAAAATCTTACTTAAACATAATAAAGTTTTTATTTGATTTGTTTGAATATAAATATATCAAATTAAATTTTAAAAATAAAGTATGTATACATGTGAATATTAAAACGCAAAAATTGATGCATAATTTATATTTATTACATATATCCAATAGCATAATCATAAAATATAAAAAGTTATACCTCATTTAATTAGTTGAAAGTAGTGACAAATTTAGTCTATTAATTTGGTTTGCCTAAATCAAGTAAACATATTTAACTCTTTTCAATTCGATTCGATCTTATTAGATTCTGTATCATTGGAGACATGCACGTCTTTTTTCTATTAATCACGTGAAAGTCGAAAGAAGATGATAATAAAAAACTATAAAAATAATTAGTAAGAACCTAAAATCAAAAGTTAGTTTTCTAAACATGCTTTACACATACTAAAAAACTATTAAATATTCTATGAAAATGTGTATTGAATATAATTTTGATGATGATTTTTTTCTCTTATTCAATGTTTAAGTGAAGAAAAATGCAAATTTCAATAAGCACCAAACATGTTTCCGAACTTACAACTCGTACATAAATTCCTTGTAAGTCAAAATGTGGCATTAGAATTACGACTTCCTCAAAACTAACATTCGCACATTGTACAATCGTAACTAATGCGAAAAATATGTTCATTAGTCAATGAATATCATAAAGAAAAAATATACAAAATTCAAGTTGAGCAAATAAAGAAAAAATTTGTACTAAATTGGATAATCGGGAGCAAGTAAATTTCGGTTAACAATAACTATCCAATATAAAAAACCTTCACATTCTACTGAAAAATTCATCATAAACAAATATATATATATATATATATATATATATATATATATATGATTGGTTGTTGCACCCTATAAAAAGATTGGCCATCATTCCAATCAAAGAGACTACATTTGGATTTCCTATCACCATAAAAATAATATAATTTTGATTAATAAATTGATAATTAGTTACTAATAAATGACACATCAACAATTATTTAGAGAAAGTAAAATAGGAAAGAGAACAATTTATAAACACACGTTCAATATGTGATCTGTGAGTCATCGATTACAGATGACAGATTCATAATTAAAACTTGAAGAGTAAAGGAGTTCTTATATTTATTTTCTCATATGTTTCCTTCATTTGGTGTAAACCTCTTATCGAAATATATTAATTCAAAGCAAAATATTTATATTATGGACAATGAAATGTTCTAAAATTATGTAAGTAATTTTTTATAAATTTTATATATTAATATTAATTGACATATAAAACATGTCATTTCAAGTTAATTATATATATAAATAGTATATTGTAATTTCTTTTAATTGTATGTAATAATGTTTTCATTAATGGTGTACTAATAATTAGTAATAATAGTCTGTTGTGGAAAATAATTGACTTAATTTGTGAGAGCAACAATAATTATTAATTATCTTATTTATAAGAAATAAATTGAATATTAAGTGTATTGTTCCCATAACTATAAAAATGTAAAAGTAAAATGCGAAATTGAATATTTATCATCTATTCACACTTAGGTTATTGAAAAATGACTTTTTGTCTCATAGTTTATAAATTAATGTAAATTAACGGTGATTAAAGAGTTGATGGGTTATTAGAAAATGACTTTTCATCTAATACTTCAAGTTAACATGATTTTTTTAACTGTTATGTTTTATTTTCAATGAAATCTTTTAGGAATGCAATATTCTTTTATTATGTAATATTAGGTTTTAAAAAATTAATTGTATATATAATTTTATAATTTTTATAAATTTTATATTAATATTAATTGACTTAATTGTCTAGTATTGTTATAAATTATATATTTTTTATTAATCATATACTGATAATTAGTAATAATAGTATTTAGTGAAAATTAATTGACTTAATTTTAAAAAATAAATAATTTTAATTTTAATAGTAATTGAATTTAGTTGAAATATATTTAACTTTAAAGGTATTATTGACTATAAACATAAAAATAAGGGTAAAATGAAAAAATAATGATATAAGAATAAATGAGGGTATATTGGACCTATAGATAAATATGTAAGGAAAAAATTGGTAATCAAACAACCATTGTAAAGTTCGACAAGGGATAAAGATATACATACCACTATGCTTTGCATAATTTTTATAAATGTTCTAACTTTTTTAATGCATGCTGTCATGTTCGCATCTTTCATAGATATATAGGAAGATTGTTGAAATGGTAGATTTAATTGATATCGAAAGATACAATTAATTAACTTAGGAACATTGATCAACAAGAAAGTGTGGATATTGTCATGTTATTGAATGCACTGAAACAGATTCATAAAGGGGATTCGAGATCTTAGTAACCATTCAATCTAAATATACAAAAACTTCATAATTTGCTCACTAAAATAATTAGTTTAATTAATTAATTAATATAAATCATTCAAACGCACTTGGCTAGTTGATTGGAGTTGTAATTGATTGAGTATATAATCCTCGTGGAAACGATCTCTTATTCATCATTTTATTACTTATTTGCAACATCGTACACTTTCGAGAAATCAAACGATCATTTTTCCTTTATGAAATGTCAACTTGGTACCCCGATGAAAGGTCTTAACAATTGTATTCGTAAATAGTACCTGAGTTGAAGTCATGATGATTGATAAATTGTCTGAAGAGCAAATGAAGAGGGTGCTGAGAACGGGCTGAACAGCCGCAACATCTTGGACATATAGGTGCAGCTGCTAAGTTTGTCTACAATGGACTTTTAGTTTCAAGGCAGGGGTCGTTACTTCTTACTGTTAATTTGATTCAAAGCTAAATAATAAAATGGAAGGTGACAAGGAAAAAAAAAAAAAATGTGAGGTGATGAATTGAAGGAAAACTGAAAGTGATGATCGTCAACAAAGATGCAAGATGACGAGCCTTAGCAAAAAAATAAAAATGAAAAAGAGGATAATAGATTGGTTTCGCATTGTTGATCGATTTTGAAAATTAATGGACACTTGTATAATGGCAACATTCGCTTTAGTTATTTATATTAGGAGCTACTATTTATATCAACGATTGTTATAAATTCATCTCACTTTATATCTATTCCTATTAAATTTTTTTTTAAAAATTACTATTTTCATCTACGCCATATTTCAATATTGTCTTTATTAAATTCATTTATTTAAACACTATAGATCCATACAAAATTTATATATTCATCCCATCTGAATACATACAATTTTAAAGTTTTAAAAAAATCACTATATTTATCCACATTACATGTAACATAAACCTTCTCATAATTTAATAATTAATTCTATAGACCAAAGATTATAAGATGATATTTCACGAGCCACAAACTCCTATAACCGCCGCCACCCTCAATGTAAAGTGGACTCTATTATTTTATTGAAATTGAACATAATAATTTTCTGACAGGATAATGAACAATATAACTGTTACATAAATGATTTTGTTACATCAGTAATTATTAACTCTCACATAATTGTTTCTTTTCTACATACTAAGATTAGTATGACGTGCCCTGTTTCCTTGATTGTTCTGTCCTTTATCTCATTGATTTAAGATTTATAGAGACATAATTATCATGAGTGTTATGTAAGTTGATTTAAATAATTAAAAGTCCAAACAGTATGTTGATCCACAGACTACATTGAAGGTTAATTATAAACAGTTGAATTAATGTGCTTTCTTCAATTGATTGTTACCTGTGTGTAGCCATATTCACACCTTGCATTTTCTCTTTGGGCTAGATTTTCTTATTGGGAAGAAACTTCAGTAGCCGAATTTTCGTGACTCCTTAAAAGAACGTGGAATAGTACAAATGTTAACCTTGGGTTGGGAGGCTCCTTTCATTGCACAAATCATCATTTTCATTCAATTTCTCATGTAAAATGACAAATATACCATCTTATTTAAATAAAACAAAAAAGAAAAGAAAAGAAAAATTAAATAACAAATTGTAATCTTACTTCCAAACTTTTTTAAAAAGTACGAATGAATCCAAATAAATTATTAAATGGGTAATTAGCATAAAACATTCATACCTTTTAATATTATTGTGAAAAACGTCCATACCTTTAATTTTTTGATATTTTCATCCTTATTTTCACATTTCGTTGCAAAAATCATTATTTTCATCAATTTTCTCAACTAAAAGTTGTAAAATGATAAATATATCATCTTCTTTAAATAAATAAATAAAAAAAGAAATGAAAAATAAAGAACAAATTGCAACTAAACTCTCAAATTTTTCAAAAAATTATAAATAAATTTCAAATAAATAATTAAAAAAGAAAGTGAATTTTTTAAATATAGTTATTTATTTGAAATTTATTTGTATTTTTTTTTTAAATTTTGGAAGTATATTTGCAATTTGTTCGTTATATATATATTTTTAAAATTAAAGAGGATGCTATATTTGTTATTTAACAACTTTTAATTGAGAAATGAATGAAAATGATTAATTTTGCAGTAAAATGTGAAAATAAGGATGAAAATGTCAAATGAAAGGTAGAAACGTTTTGTGCTAATTACCTTTTAAATAATTTATTTAGACTCATTTACACTTTTTTAAAAGTTTGAGAGTATAATGGCAAATTGTTCTTTAATTATTATTTTTTGTGTTTTATTTAAATATGAGGGCATATTTGTCATTTTACATAAGAAAATTAATGAAAATGATAATTTTCACAATGAAATGTGAATGTATGAGTGAAAATGTTAAAAAATAAAAGATTGAAAGTTTTACAAAATAACATTGAAAGGAAATGATAATTTGTGCTAATTACCCATTTTCTTTCGTCCACAACGGGAAAATGGCATTTGCTTGCTTTTATTTCCATTGTTGTTTTTATTTCAATTGATGATGATATTTTATGATTATTAAGATTTTAGTTTAACACAAATTATAAAATAATATAAAAAGTTTCAAAAGAGTTTAATGAAAATAAATATTAGTAGATTAATTTAGAACGATATATTAATTTATAGCAGCTCCCTTCGTATTTTCTCTTGTTTTAACTGTTTTTAGAAAAATAAAATTTAACCTATGTATACGTAAACTATTTAAATAAAAAGATAAAAATAAATTATAATAAAACCAATAAACCTTTTTTTAATTTTTTATTGAGGTAATTTACGTTTTTATCGTTTCTTAAACAACTTGAAAAAAAAATATATATATATATATATATATATATATTGTGGAAAAAGTAAATCCAAATTTCTTTTAAAACGAGATTAGTCTCACTCATTGCCTCACACGATAGGGATTTGACAAATATTTTATACATAAAATATATTTAAACAATAATACGTCGTGAATCTTGGCAATATTTAATTCGATTTTTTTGTCTTATTTAATTAGCACTAACTTGTGATTCTTTCACACTTCTTCAAAGTACACGTCTGCATGAATCGGATTCATGCATGGATCCTATTCACGCAGCCGGGTACTCTAAAAACCAACGTCGCTGATTCTGTCCAAAAACAGCTGCGTTCTTCTAAGAAAAACAGAAAAACAGCTGCATTCTTCTAAGAAAAACAGAAGCAAAGCCAATGAATTTTTTATCTTCAGTGAATTATGAGAGTTTACAGATCAGACTTCAGAGTGCTTCCAAATCCAGCGGTGAGAAAAATATAATTATATAATCGACATGCTTAATAAATTCACGTAGAGTAGACGCGTCGCGTGTAGATGCTTTTTATATTATTTTTATTTTTATTTTTTTGTAAATTTTGATAAAAAAAAAAAAAAATGTTGAAATGTGTGGTTGAAAAAATGATAAAAGTTGTAGTTAGGGTGGAAAATGAATTTAAAGAAAAATGAAGCCAAACACAAGTGTTGGATAGCCCCCATCGAGCGACTTTAGGGTTTGTTTGAGTCCAATTTTTTTGGAGAATATATTTTATAATAGTGATTTTTTGAATTACATGTAATTAAAAAGTATGAAAATAAAAATTGAAATTTAAGTGAAAAATTATTGTATTGAAAGAAAGTACACTTAAAAATGAGTTGGGGGTATGAATTTTTAAATAATGGAATGCAAACCGAATCAAAACCGTTGATTCAAGTTCACGTGGACTCGCGATTTTTTTTTTCCCTCAAACCGTTTTAAAATGGTTTGGATTAGGTTTCGATTTTCAAAAATTGCACAAAATCGAACTGAACATTTTTAAATTTTTTAGAGTTTTTACTTTTCAAAAAAAATACGAATTTGACAATATAAATTACAACCAGTCCATTGAAATAATCATAGAAAGTACATTATGTTCATCATTGTTGGCCCGTAATTTAACAAATTTACAATACATGTTCTCACTCGATATCTAAACTAAACTAAAATTATTCCCAAGTCATACGAAATGAAAAAAAAAAAAAAAAAAAAAAAAAACATGTATTTTCAACAATCCAAATTATAATTCAACAAAATTACGGCAGCAAATTACGTCCAAAGCTTTAGAAGCCTTAACAAATACTCTCATTTCCCAAACATTTGACGTTTCTCTGCCACTGATGAATGCTTGAACGAATCGTTAGTCGCATTTTTCATGTCTGTTAATTTCTACCTAAATCGTCTATTTTTCTTCTCTATTAGTAAGTTTCAAATTCTCATTTAAACCATTTTTCATTGTTCCTTCTTTTATTTTATTTTTTTGAACTTATTATATATTTGTGAGTTGTGGTTTGGATAGAAAATTAATTATTTGTGTATCTAAATGATTAATGAACTTTTTTGTGGTTTGAAAAGAACGAAAGACAGAGCATATTAATTGTACAAAAAATGTTAAAGTTTTTTAGCTAGTACTACTACCTTCTACCTTCATAAAGTAATCAGAAAATGAAATTCGACAATTCCTAACAAGCTTGAACTCTATCAATTTTTGTACTTCTAACACATATTCTATTCAATCCTTATTTAATATCCCACTAGCAAGATGAAATGAGTTTTAACCAAGCTATAATAACATAATGTAATTCTACATTTACCAACCGCTACGTGACAATATGAAAGACAAACAAAAAAATGTAAATAAAAAATGAAGAAATATGTATTTGTTCTATACATCTTGTAGCAACTAACTTTGAAAATAATTAATTCATGATTTTCATGGTAAATATGAATGTAATTTAACATTTAACATTACTAACTCTCGTTTAAACTTATACGTTAACTTGTTTTAAATATATTACTGTAATGTCGATAGATAAATCACAAATTAAAACTGAATCAAATCGTAAATTAATGGTTTGGTTTGGTTCGATTCGAAAAATAAAATGGTTTAATTTAATTTGAAAAAAATTTCAAACCGCATGAAATAATTTGAATTGAAAATATAGTACAGATCGTTCAAAACAAATCGTGTTTACCCCTACCACATGACATTCATATGCATCCGACATGTTTCTTGCCTTGACTCCCACCGCTCATCAGCTTGGTTGATTGAACCAGACTTTGAATTTCGTAAAAAAATTAGTTGATCCATTAATAGAGATGACAAAATACTCCTCATATCCAATACTCACGTGGCAAGAATTACCCGCTTAATCGAGTAATCAAGTTGGGGACGAGACGGGTACAGCCGTACAGGTAACAGGGGCTTCTCCCGCCCCGTTTAATTTTTTCTTTTCTTTTTAAATAATTCAATATTTTAAATAAAAAATTTCACGAAATTCCATTAGTTTTAATAGAAAATGACAACTCAAATTATATAAGGAATATAATAAACAATAAAGACTTTAGTTTACCAAATATATTCGAATAACTCAACTTTTAAAAATAAATTAATTAATTAAAAAATTCAATTTAATGAGTGGAGGCGATAAAATGAATTATAAAAACAATTAAACGGGTATGTAAACGGGGCAAACAATCCGCCCCGCCTTAAATGGGCAACATGGCAGGAGCCCTCCATGTTGCCATCCCAGTCCACCAATAATAGTTGGTCTTACGAAATGTGTGGAAAATAATGAATTGTGGTTATGAATGTGAGATTGAAATTAATGTTTAACAATGGCTAAATTTAGAAATCAATTATAAATTTGTACCAAAACAGGGGGCTATATTTATTTGTATGTGTAATCTGAGATGTGTTGAAGACTAAAAATGCGTCGTTGTCAATCAACTTAAAATTTTCAAACGAGATGATTCATCATTATTCACAAATAATATAAAATATATTCAAATTACATTCTATTACTTCTAAACTTGATTGAAGCTGTCAACTTCTTCTTCTGAAGGTGGAATAAGAGGTTCATGTTGCCCTTTCTCCTCCAATGCACCCACTTTATGTTTTGATGGATACATAAAATAGAGGACTAATTGTGCTGCTCCCAGTACAAAACCTGACCCATTTGATACCTGTAAACATTAACAAAAACAATATATCATTAAAAAATTATTGAAACACAACAGAATCATACCAAGAATATGTATTAATCTATAAATACAGGGGGGGGGGGGGGGTTATAGGGGTGCTACAGGTTACTCACTGTAGTGCCCCCCCCCCCCCCCCCCCCCCCCCCCCCCCCCCCCCCCCCTTGAATAAAAAAAAAAAAAAAAAATTGTGGCAGCCCCATAATGTGAGAGCCCTGGTCCCATACGTGAAGCACGCTCCCCAAGAATATACTATAATTATTCATAAATTTGGAAACTTGGAAACTTTTATCAAGGAAAATTCGACAATTCTTCGGTACATTATTTTAGACAATCTTTCTGTATGACATTTATGAACTTTATTGACTATTTTGATTACGATTAGATACGTGCATTAAAATTATGAATGATGAATAAGTGTAAATTACTTACTCCAATGAAATAATCGCGCACTAATACTGCATAAATCGTCCAAGTGGCTCCATTTATGCAAATGGAAAATGAGAGGGAAAAGGGGAAGTACTCTGCACTTTTCGTCGTCACCACTCTACCCTGAAAATATCAAAAACTAACAATGAATTAGTAAATTTTCATACCAAACTCATTGAGGATATACATATAAATGAATAAATTTATGTGCAGTTAAACCACTTAAGAAATCATATGATGTGATTCAACATATATTATTAAAAATGACAAAGATATCATTATGAAGATTTCACTCATCTAAGTCTGATGAAAAATGAAATTAATTCACACATAAAGGACATGTTGAACAATTTTAAAACACAATAAATTAATTCGCATGATACTAAATTATAATGTTCGCCACTTAGGATATATAGTGTACAAGAGGGTGGAAAATTAGGTAAAGAAGAGAACCTGGCAAATGAATTATTGTTAATCAATTATATGTCCTTTCGAATCATGAAAACAAAAAATCAGAAACCAAGTTGCTAAAAAAAACACGCAAGCTGCAGTTCTTGATAATGAATTACTTATCAACCATCGCTTTTAATTAATATGATATGAAGGGATGATGACAATGAAAAAGAATTAGACATTTTAATGCAATTTGTCCCTCGGGCCTTCTAAGTCGTTTTGCCTGTTAGTCTATCAGATTACAATAATAGCAAGTTGCGCTTACGCTAATTGCATTATTGAGAACGTATTTTCTTACCATTGCAGCTAAAGGAGAGCCGTATGTAATGATATTCAGGCCAGCGCACAAAAATCCTAGAGTATTAATCTGTGCTTCCTCTTGCAGAATTAATCTAGTGATTAAAATAGCTGCAACCAGAAAACCGACGTCCAAAATCGCTGCCATAGCCACGGTTTTAGCCTTGAATATCGTGAAAAAGAAATTTAGTGGAGAAGTTTATATTATCGACAAGAAATTAATGTAGATTTTGCTGAATCAAGAATCAAGGTCGTATCTCGAAAATCCCAGCTGAAAAGTTTAAAATCTGTTATTTCTTATTCAATGCAATTCCAGAAAATTTCAAGAAATTTATTTTCTTCCAGGAAGTAGTTTCAGAATCAAAATAAGAACTTTTGTTACTAATTTTTTTGAAAAACGTCGTCTATTCAGAAACCCGCTACCATAACTAATTCGATAATAAAGGGTTTACCTTCATCTTTGTAGGAGCAAAAAGGAGAAACAAAGCAACATATACAGTTTCAATAAGAATGCCAAATCCATTGACTGTGGCAACAAGTAATCCATCTGGTTTTTTGATGCCATAGTATGTCCAAAGGCATGAACTCAGTAATGCACAAACATATGGAAGGCTGTCATATTTTTCGGTGGACTTTTTCTTCACCACCTTCAAGAATGTACCTCTGCATGAATGGACAAAATATCAGATGATTAAGATGGACTATAGTCCAGTTTTAATTCCTTTTTTTTTTTTTTTTCCTTCCGTGTGTGTTTGTGTGTATATATATTCCATGATTAAGGTAATTAAGGTAACGAGAACTCACACTGGGGAGAGAAATATCATCAAAGAGGTGATATTGCCTGAAAAAACACGTAACAAGAAGAGAAGAATTATGAATTATCAACGGGTTCGGACAAATTATATTTGCATAATGAATAAGAATGAAGTTTCTGATTACCTGAAACTCCAAAGAAGAAACTGATCAAGTCCATCAATGACTGGTTTAAGGGAAAATAATTAACCACAAAGAGGAGATTGAGATATTTATATTTGGTTTTTTTTTTTTTAATTATTATTTTTTATTAATATTATTTTCTGGGGTGGGGTTGTTAAGCAAGAATCGTGAGTCTGCAGTTGTCACTGTTAATGGATTTTTAATTAGGCTTAAAGGATTGGACTTAATGCAGCAAACCTCGAGTTTTCCAGATTTGGGCCAACTGGTTTTGAATGGAGAAGATAATTTTAATGTGCGCCCATAGGATCATGGTCTTGTAACTCTTGTTGGTGAAGTGCATTTTGATGGAGTTAATTTAAGGGGAACAATAATTTAAGAATAAGATTTTAAATTGAGATCTGTCTACTGTTTGCAAATGAAGTTGGGTTGGTATGGGATTTAATGACGTGAAATGGAGTGTTCCTATGGAGTATGGACTAGGGATTGCAAAATTCCCAGTCCTCAACTCCCGACAATGGCTCGACCAGAATGAAGTTGAGATGGGTATCTTAGTCTCCGTTTCGAATTGTTTTATTTTATTTTTTTCAATTAATCATATTTAAAAAATAATATTATCAAAAATTAATTAATTAAACAGAACAGTGAATGAGAATTTTTTAATCCCACGTCCATCCCTTCCCCAGGAGAGAGATATTTGGAAGATGGCAAGATGGTGACATCTTATCGAGCCATATGTGGACAAATGCTCGGGGTTGATTTGGTTAGTATCTCAAGTTTGGGTTTTAATATGGGCAATGTGAGGAGTCGAGGCCTGTGAATGTGTTATTGGAGGCAGTATCTCCTATCCAATTTGAACAACACCACCGTGGGGTTGATGTCGATGCCACTGGGGCTCATTGAGTGACAGCACTGTAGATAGATCAACTTAAACTAAATAGATATACTTCAATTGGTCTGGGTTTGTGAGTCATTATTATCATGGGAAGGGTGTGGCTGCTCGAACAAAGCATATTATTGACCATCTCTCATTGGAAAATGTTGAAGTTGTTGCATTGGAGGGGTTCACATTAACTAATGAGTTGGTTTTATTTATAATTGAAGTCGAGTGTCATTCAAATTTGTTCTACATGCTTTTGTTTTGTATGATATTGTGCCTCTTGTCGCTTTGTTCTTAGATATAGAATTGAATGATTCACAAAATTGCTTCTGATTCTACTATTATCTAATTGAGCGTAACTAGAGACGCTATGACTTGAATTTATATATTCTTTAGCTCACAAATAGGAATAGCAGTGGGTTCCAGAAAATGTGGATAATATTGAGCAGTAATTTTGAATGTATGATTGAAATTAATATTTGATTGATAGAATTGATAAATTAAAAAATTAATTTTTATACAAACGGAAGCTCTAATTTAAGCTTAGCGAAACACAACGCTATATACGTGTATAGCAAATTGACAGCCTAACAACAGTCTTCAGACAACTTTCAAAACCGTCCAAGGTAATTCAGACAGTAATTCCAAATCAGTCCACACAGAAAAAAAGAATAGAATAGACTCTCATCAGAATTTCAACTAAAATTACAAAAACCTTTACAAATTCGGAAAACCACATATACACTCATCGCTGTCTCTTCAACAGAAGTTCCAAATAAACCCAAAAATAAATTTTTGAACCAGAAATCAAGAAAATTAAAGCAAATGAGCGAAGAGTCGAAGAGAAGCGGTGGCGGAGCACTGTTGGCTCCGTCGCCGGCGTCCTCCGATGATCGAAAGCCCTCAACTGGGTCTACTGCCGCAGGCAAGAAAGTCATCATAAAGAGCGCCGACATGAAAGAAGACATTAAGAAAGAAGCTGTCGAAATTGCCATAGCTGTAAAATTGTTTTCATTTCACCCAGAATATGAAAAAATAAGCAAAACCCACTAATTCTTTTTCATTATTTTTGGGATTTTTTTAACAGATATCCATTTCTTGAATAGCATAGTTTTTACACAGAATCGCATATAATTATGTGTTTGTGTATGTAGGCATTTGAGAGGCATAATGTTGAGAAGGATGTAGCAGAGCACATAAAGAAGATGTTTGACAAGAAGTATGGGCCTACCTGGCATTGTATTGTGGGCAAGAACTTTGGTAAATCTCCCTTTATCACTGAGTTTTCATTGTTATTTTCCTATTTGGAATTCTTATTATGTTTAGAGTTAATAGTAATTGATTCTTGAAAAGGAAGTATATTGACTAAAGGAGTGATCTTTGTATTGTATCTTAATATATATTCAGGTATATGATATTTTTTTTTTCTACCACTGATCTATTGATTGTTGTGCAATTACTTGTTGGTTATAGCATGAGTCTTACAAATACCAAGTTCGAAGGTTGAAACGGTTAATTTTCTTGCGCTTCTGGTGTATTTGTATCTCGATAGATCTGAACTTGTATAGAATGTTGCTTGGTAATATGGAATTCTAGCCTCCGTATTAGAATTAGAAATGATTTTGCCGAGGATCCAATTACATGCAATTAGACATAGCATAACTTTTTAGTGGATTTACAGAAACTGGTTGCGTTCTCTATGTTTCAGATCAGTGAGAAACGAGGAGTTTACTTGACCTGACTCTCTAATGACTGATAATTTAGAGCACAATATAGAAAAGGAAGCACGGGACGAAATAATGTGTGTATAAGGTGTTAGTTTTCTATGTTTGTCTTTATATATATATATATATATATTTTATGTACATATGCGTATTCGTCTCAAGATTTCGAGATATGTTATGTGTTTGCATAGTCTGTTGAATGGCCTATCTGAATTGGGAAGGAAAGAGAAATAGGATCGGTTGCCTTTACATCTTTAGGTCACCATCCCTAATTTACCAAACGGTAATCCAAAACACACTGGTCAGGCTGAGTACATAGACAGTAAAGTTACTCTTGTAACAATCTCTGTGAGAGAAGCAAGTCGTCGTCACATTGTTCCCTATAAAATTCTTATGATCTAACATGAAAGACAACAAAAGGTTAAGCGGTGCCTTTCCAAAGTAAAAAAAAGGTTGAATGAGTGAGACAGAAGTTTTTCCACTATCAACAAGAGCAATCGTGGGGTCTAAGTTACCATTACCGAGAAAAGCAAGTACTGGGTTATGTTAGTTCATGAAGTTGATTTGACAAAGTCAGCAATCAATCTATCCCTGCTTTTATTTTTTTTGTCAGATCGACAAACCTAATTCATACACATCAACAAAGACATGCCTCTGAACTGTGAAATATTATGGGGCAAAAGTGAAATATGGCTTACACGTGGCGGCTGGCAATTGGGACACATTAGAAGGCTCCAGTAGAAGATTCGAGAACAGATCAAAAGAGGCTAGCAATTTGCACCATCATTTAGTTAGGTTTCCAGATTCAAACTGGTAGATCTTGTACATCATATATGTCAAAAGAGTGATGCAATTTCAGTAGAGCAAGTTACAAGTGGGAGGGATAGACCAAAATGAATATGGCACGTTATACTTGTTAGGGAGCTAGTGGCTTTAGATCTCCCAATACATCTAGCAATGAACAGAGCTGAATGGCGTAGAAGGATTGATGAGCTGACCCGACATTTACTGAGAATGAGGCATGGCAGCGTAGTTTGTTGTTGTCTTAAAAATCCCAGGGTATGAGTACTTGTTTATGGGCTCCTGATGTAAATGCTAATATGTTTTCTTGAGCATTGAAATTGTGTCACTATTATTAAATGTTGTTAGCCTTAATTTAATATACTCGAGCAGAGTTTTGTTTCATTTATTCTAGAGACTTAGCAAGGAACATATACATAAGCTGCTTAAATAACTGTGCTGTAGATGTCTCTTATGAGTATATGAAGTTCGGAGACTCTGAATTTGGTGGATTTCATTGGCAAATTGTACATATTAAACTACAACCATAAAATATAAACAAGGAATATTAACTATCGAGCATGGTTTAAAAAGGCGAAGGTGAGGCGTATGCTCCATGCCTCGAGGCGGATGAATTCGAAGGGCCCTTCATTAAAAAGAGATGGGCCGATTTAAAAAGTCATTTTCAGCCCAAATAAAACTATATAACACCTACAGAACTACACGGCAACTAGAAAATATGGACCAACAACCGGAAGTTCAAAAGACAACATAGTATTGTGACTATCTTCTTCTTCTATGTTCTTTCCTCTTTTTCTTTTTCTTCTTCTTCTTCTTCTTAGCATACTTTTTCCTCTTTTTCTTCTTCTATTCAAGCATACAGTTTGAACTATATCCACATGGCAGCAAAATATTAGCAGAAAGCCAGAAATTGATGGACTTAACATGGACAAAAACAGATAATAATATAATAAAAAGATTGAATGTATGATGTATCGGAATCTATAGTTAGTTGGCACTTAAAGAACTAAAAATAATACGTTTTGTAGAATGGAAAAAATTCCAGTTGTTGAATATTTGATGAGGGAATTGGATGTAGCAGATTCTAGTTTGGTTTTTTGTATTTTTTTTATAATTATTTTACTTAAATTTATTTTTTTGTGAGGCTTACGCCTCGCCTCATAAAGAAAAAACGTCTTTTTAAACCTTGTTATCGAGTGCTGGCCAGGGTAAGTGCTTCTGGAAAAGAGCTTATTTGGGTATTGAAGGACTTTGGAGAAGAGCGGGAAAGGTTTCAGGTCCAATTTCAGAGATAATATTTGACTGAAAATGAAGTATGGGAGGAGAAATCACTAGTCTCAAACTGAAATATAACACATCAGTACTATACCTTTGCTTTGGAACAAAAAGTCTTCTTACCTGATAATCAACTTATAGTTTAACTCGTGATGTTTTCTCAGACAGTGTAGTTGCTGCATCTGATCCAAGTTTAATCAGATAGTTGCTTATTTTATTTTATTTTATTTTATCTATTTTTTTATTTTATTTATCTTTGGTCTCTTTAACTCCGGGGATGAATAAAGAAGATTAATGTTTTTGGCAATATTTATTTTGCCAAGTAGTACCAGACTACCAGTAACAGCTTTATCAGGTTCTATATGCTTTAAAATTGGAAAAATGGTATTATTCTTTTTTAAAACAAATGTCAATTTTTTTACATTGAAGAAGAATTTTTGATTCCTCAGTCACTTCACATAGGTTCCATCCTTCCTGAGCAAATGACTTAAGAATTTCATTCTATTCTCATGAAAAAATGAAAATGGCATTCCATCTCTACCTCAATACTATGTGCACCCTTATTCCCATTGTATTGATTATTTTTTAATATGCCTTGCTTGCACATAGAACATTATACTCCTAATGGTGGGGGGACAATATCCCTCTTGTCTTCTTTCGCATATTATTTTCGATTCTTTCTGTTTGCAGATCTTCGTAATTTCTATCGTTATTATTGTGTGGAGCCTTAGAAAAAACTGTGTTGTCTATTGTAGTGAAAACTGCAGTGACAGCTATAAGTACAAGTTTGTTTGTTTTCTAACTTTTATTTTTAATTTTAATTATAATTATTACTTCTCTCTAAAGTATGGTTTAGGGCTTAATCCATAACATCTATTTCTTCATCATTTTCCTCTTAAAATAATTTGTAGCATGAATATTGTATGTGTTGTAACATGATCTGTGCATTGTTTATTTCCTGGTTTTTTTTTTTTTTTTTTACGGGAAATACCCTTCGGGTGCGTACTGAGTAAACCCTCGAACTGATGCAATAGCCTACAAATCACGCCAGTCAGATTAACTACACTAGACAATCTTGGTACAATAGGCTCGATCGAGAAAGTGTTCATAGGGGGAATCGAATTTGTGATCAAAGGTCTCCGCGCTCACCAACTCGGTCACCCCATGAGGAGCCTTGTTTATTTCCTAGTTATTTTGTTTGAAGATGGGTGAGGCATGGGAATAAAATTTCCTAGAATTATTATTATTATTATTTTCTTTCTATTTCTATATTTTCACTAGGTTGCTTGGTCGTATTGATTACCTTAAACAACTTTGTTCTTGATAATCTATCTTGGAAAATGCGTTGAGCTCGACTGAGTCTCTTGTTTTTTGTTGTTGCTTAGGTTCTTATGTGACTCATGAGACGAACCATTTTGTTTACTTCTACTTGGATTCAAAGGCTGTTCTTCTATTCAAATCTGGATGAGTTGTACGGTTATGACGACCGATGATGATGATAGCATAGCAGTAATATGGCTCCACTCCATGTATTATTTGAGAACCTTATGATACATTTGGTTTTGGGAATTGGTTCGTATATTTCTGTTGTTTCAGTCGCGTGCTTATTACACTCAAGTGGAAGAGAAGTGTGTGACAAAAGTATTTATTTATGCAGATCGAACATGTTCTTGAATCATATGAGCCCCAAAGAAAGAATATCATAAAGAAAATCAAATACCATAACAGTAGCAATGAAACAAGATTAGCATACTAACCGCCATCAACCTGTCATTGTTTCAAAAGTTCAAACTCATTTAGGACTTAATCAAAAAGTAACTACTACATTACAGATTACCCAAAAAAACCCTTGATAAAATCTTAGATTCTCCATTTGGTCCACCTGTATTTTATTTTAGGGTCCCAAAAACAGTGGATTCTTGATGCTGGGAAACCAAATCCCATGGGCTCTGAATAGACTACAAAACCTCTTTGGCTTCATTATAGGTAGCAAAAGAACAAAACCCAAAAAGGATGATATCATAGTCATAATCAAAATGTATGAAGGGCAAAAGTGGATAAATAACTTCAGTGTGCAAAGGCATTTGCTCCATTTCTAGGCCCTTTGCCACTTCGATTCTTAGTCGAAGATGATGACGACGATGACGATGAAGATACTCGAGGTTTTATAGCAGCCATTGAACAGTTGTCTCTTCTACTCTTCTTTACAGTTTCTTCTTCATCCATGAATATTTGCCTGCATCTGCACTCCACACTACAAAAAGCTCTGTCCCCTCTGCATCAAACAGTGTTTTTCATAATATTTAATATTTCTTGAGATCTCACACACATGATATGTATATTTGGTACGTTAAATTAGACACGTTGATGAAGAAGACAATAACTTCAAATCTCATCCATTATATTATATACTAGATGATTGAAAAAAAAAGGTTCAAATCTTGTTATTATATTATGAAGTATTCTAAATATGATTTTTTTTTTTTTTTTTTTTTTTTTTTTTTTTTTTGTATGGCTAATGCATATATGAAAACTTATTGCTGTGTCTGTGTGATGAATACCGGATAGGTTAAAGCCTGGCTCTTAATTATAAGTAGATTTTTCGAGATTATTAACTTCACTTACTTGTACATGTAAATGTCTTTGCCAGGCAAGAGTTTCTGTTTGCAGAGAAAACAATGGTCAAGAAATCCAGAATTTGGAAGAGTGTTTCTTCTTGAAAACCCACAAGGAGATGAAGGAGTAATTGGAGAAGAATTAAGTGGTTTAATCATTTTTCCTTTGCTAATAACTTGAGAAGCTTTATTAGAAGTATTCTCTTGGGTTTCTAGTAATACACTCAGTCCCACCATCTCATTGGCGGTGGCGGTGGCGGTGGCGGTACGGCAGTGGAGGGCGGAGGAAGGTGGCAGAAGGAGGAGGAGATTTTTGACGGATGAAAAGAGGAGAACGATAAATATAGAAGAAGGGATAGCTGTGTACGTGGGGTTTGTTAAGTAAGGTAGCGTGGGAAATTTTTGCTAGAGATCATCCAACTTAAAATGTTTTTTTCAAATTAGCCATCAAACTTTAATTTATTTCAATTTGATCATCTAACTTATATTTTTTTTTTTCAATTTCTATTGAATCAGTAACTGTTATTAAAACTAAAAAAAAAAAAATTCACAAATAACATATTTGTTCATTATTTATATGCACGTCGTCATATGCCACTTTAATAGGAATATCCCTTTCAATAAAATAAAATAAAGAGAGAGAGAGAGATATTTATACTTTTAATATATCTTTGCAGGAAAAAGCATGAGTCAATACACGAACTCTATTGGTCACGTTATTAATCATTTTAGCTTTTCTAAATTGTTTTATTATAAATAGTTAAATTGAAACAAAACATAAATTCGATTGGTCAATTACGAAATTCCACATTTTTTTTAAAATAATAGTTATGATGAAATTGTCAGATTGAAAATAAATTATCTAAACAAAATAAAGTTGAGTGACCAATATAAAACAAATAAATAAACTGAATGACCTCTAATGAAATTTTCCCTCGTGGGACCCACCAACAGACGAAAGATACGGGGTGTGGGAGCCACCTATATAACTCGTAGTGCTTGTTAAAAGCCACGTACCCTTTGTATAGCTATCCAATTTTTTTTACAATATTTAATTAATTTATTTTTTGCACTTTGATTTGTCGTTTAGTGCAGTTTTCAGTTTTTACTCGGGTATTTTTACAGTCCTTAATGGCACTTTATTGCAATCGATTTGATGTATTTACTTTTGCCATAGATAGTGGGGTTGATAGTGAAATTGAACCTAAATGACAGCGGTTGAAATTGGAGTGGCATGCCTTGTATCCTACGGACAACATCCATTAGTACTTTGTGCACTGTTTTTTTGGGGCTTGGTGGAGAGGGTGGACTATTTTGCTAGGGTTACTTATCGATACCCAAAAAGTTGGTTTACTGTTTAAATTTTTAGATCAGTCGGTTTGACGTGATACTAGAACAAACAAAAGTTCCCGAGCTTAAATTTTACACTCACAAATTTATGACGTTTGTGCACGTGTTGAATCTTTGATTGAAAATCATAAATTTGATATGTAGGTTTATTAAGATAAAATTTGACACATTTAAAATTTTTAAACTTAGGACGATATTGTTAGACGTAGAATAAACCACTCTACTTGCTACTAGTACTTGAAGAAGATGAGTTAAAGGTATTCATTTCAATTTTTAAGTTGATTTTGAATGAGTTTGAAAAGAGTCGAACTCGGGTTCATCTGATATTTCCCGCAAAAAAAATATAACCCCGATTTCTTTTGCAAAATTTATTATATTTGGTTTTTTGTCAAACGCATATTCAAATTGAAACGCCCATTTAGCAAGGTTTATGTCAACTTACTCTAAAATTCTTCTAATTAAATAAAACAGTTTCAGAAAATTATTCAAGCATATAATAAAATGATTTCTTAGTTTCAGAAACAATTTCAACTTTTCAAAAATTCTATCAAATGGAACAAAATGTCCTAAAAACTGAGGGCTGAGTTCACAACAGCAGCAACATAAGCCATGGTTTTTGTATCAAATAAGGTTGCCCAGATAATCTTCTGTCTGTTTCTGGTATTGTTTGCTTTCGTAAGGTAAATTTGACCGTAGAGAGATTGTTCAATATGACGAAAACTTAAATTGACAGTTCAACCAAAAATTTGGATAAACGTTGATTGAATTCAGCCAATTACAAAGATAAACTATCAAAGTTAACAGGACATTAAGCAATCAAAACGTCCGATTATGACTAGAAGTATGATAGTTAATATCTTGTCTACGTCTTCTATTTTTTCTATGTTGAAAGTCGAGTTTTCAATCTCTTTGACTTTAAGTATTTTTACGATTCTGTAGATAAACTGGTAGAAGTGTATGCATAACAACTTACAAGTAGATGTTATTGAGAATGATTTCGATCAAACTATTAAACATCACAAAACGTTATTTGTTTGGTTTCTACTTTCGAGCACGACATCGTATGTGTGTGAAAATTTGAAATTCTAAATCTATATCGCTGAGAGCAATAAAATCGCAAAAAAAAGAAGAAGAAGCAATAATTCACAAAATTTATAGAGGTTCACCTCAATGCAAGATTACATCATCTTCCCCCGTTGCAGTAATTCACTATGAAAATAAATTTACAAGAGAAAAATTGTACATCCAATTTTCTCTAAATCCTAATGAAGGCTCCCTATTTATAAGAAAATCATGACAAAATCGAAATTACAAGTCTAAAATTCTGAAACCTCGATCTGTGTATTGACAATTACTAGGCTGCACAACTTAACAATATGTAAAATTTAGTCAAAGAAAAAGATAATTAAATATTAATATTGTTTGGCCTTAGGTACCCGAAAATCAAATAAGAGATGATAAGATATCACAGTTTGATAGTCAAGTGAAAATTACATATTCAGACACATTCGTGAATTTAGGTAAATCATTTGAATTTAGTAGAGAATAAGGATTTGAAGTAAACTTTATGGGTGTTTGAGAAATATTCTTTAGCAAAGCCTATAAAGAAACACTTACTTATATATTAAACTTTACTAAATCAATTTTAAATATCCTAATTGTCGCGGTCAAAAATTATATCTAATAATGCAGAACGTGAACTGTAAAGAAAATGAGCAAGATCTCGAATAAAGTTTTTAATACTCGAAACAAAGGTGACAAGATGCCGCATTATCTTCTCTCCAACAGTAGGTGTCGCGTCTAAAATGTGTTAGACCTCGACACATATCACTAATAAATATTAATTAAAATCCATTGATGTATACGTGTCCCATTTTCGTTGGATGGGCCTTTTAAGGACCATGTGTATCTATAGTGTCTCTAATGGTTTTAATTATGTGATTAAGTTGTTAATAAATGACCTTTAACAAAAGCATTGTTTTTATATGCATTATAATTGTACTGGTAATGCTTCTTTAGACTTCATTTCTTAGGTAAAAATAAAAAATAAAAAAAATCAATTCTAAAGGATAAAGGGACAAGGGACAAAGTTTCTTTATTAGGTAGTCCTAAATAATATTTATTAGAATTATATGAATTATTAATTGCTTTAGGTTTGGTGTATTATGGACTTAGGTAATCTAGGTGGTGTTTACTTATTTAATAAGATTGTTAAGACTAATTGTATAATGAAAACATAATTATACAATGTATAGGAAAATATGTGAATGTGCATAGTAATTACAAGAAAAGGCATTGGCAACAATCTAAATTTTATTCTCAATAAACTTAAATCATCTATACGATTCATTGGTAGCATTTGCGATCATCTAATTTTTATTCAGCATAATATAACTTCGTATCCATTTTAACATCGTCTTAGCCCTTCCTAATTTGAAAAGATCTACATGTAAAAATTCAATCGAATCTTGATCAAGAACTATAACACACACACACACACACACACACACACACATATATATATATATATATATATATATATATATATATAACACCACTAAAAATGATAAAAAAAAGTCAATAAATACTATTATTACGCGTCTATGATTAAGTTACATGGTACAATACTTGTAACCCACTTAATAAGATTATCTAACAAAAGATAACATCTAAATTATAGTGAAAATGATATAAATGACAGTTATACATTTTTCTTTCATTTTCATGGATAGAATTTATTTATTTATTAGTATTTTGGCATATTTTTCATCGATCAATCGCATGCCTTTTCATATCAGTGTATCTCTTAGAACGCGAGAATAATAGATAAAAGAAACAAAAGACAAAAAAGTTTTAAAAATAATAATAATAAATATCTTGGTCATATTTTTCTAATAGAGATCGAGGAAATTACATTCTATTTTATTTGGTGAGCTGAAATGAACGTATTGATCTAGTGTGTGTGTGTGTGACGGAGGAACCCGCAGTCGCTACATTTCGAGTGCGCACTAGGTAAACCTTCGGGGCCGACGTAATAGCCTGCAAATCACGCTAATCAGGTTAATCACACTAGGCAAGCTCACGTGCGATAGACTCAATCGAAAAAGTGTTGGTATGGAGAATCGAATTCGTGACCAACATACATACACGTACCCGAAGTTACAAAGACAACACTAATTTTTCACTAATCGTACAAAGTTATACTCCATCTCTACATTGTAATTACTCGTAGAAGGGAGATTGACAGGTGATCATATGCATCAATTGTGATTTACTCACACTATAAATAATGTCAAACAAAAATTTCAATAAATTTTATAATCAAAATATATTTTTTCTATGCAATCTGAAATTTGACCCACTAAATAATCTAAGAATTTGTCGATTCAGCTTCAAACCCGGCAAGTTTGCAATTAAAATCGATCAATTCGCCTTAAGATTTTATTTTTATTGTTTCAATTTAACTTCGATCAAATCATTTTCTCCTTTATCTTTCTATTTATTTATTTATTTATTTTTTTTCGATTCAAGTTCCAAAATACCAATGATCCCAATGGACACCAGGGCAGAAGTTAATGCAATTTTTATTATAATCAAGTAAGTGTCAGAAGATAGGGATCTCAAGTCCCTACATTTAAATCAACGTTGGATCGTACAATTATAAAAGATTCTTCATTTATCATTATTATTAATTTCATTCCTTTTTTTTTTTTTTTTTTTCATTATTGTTATTTTTTTATGAATAATAAATAATAAAGCCAGTGGGAATGAGTTGGCCATCACTGCCACCTGTCCTCTATGGATTTATAATGATAAGTAATACTATTTAATGCTTTTAATTAAATAAGTAATTATCTTTTCAACTAACATGAAACAACTTTAATTCTTTTCCAAGAATGCCTTAGTTTTTTAGTTTTTATGGTACTACGAGCCTATAAAGGCTAATGCACAAAACTATGAATAATAATATTGATTAATGTAAGCAAGTAATTAATGTACATTAAAGATTAACTTGCCTTTGGATTTGAATTTAGTGATAATTGAACATTACAAGGTTTATTAGCTTTAAATAATTGTTGAAAAGGTCCAAGAAAGAGCATTATTTTACTTAGGTGTTGAATTTAACAATTAAAAAGGTTTTCGAAATGAGAAAGTAGTTAATGCATAATTTTGATTCAATCAAGTTTGGTCTTAATGTATCTGTTACACCTAGTCTCCTACCTAACAGGCGGGTCTTGGCCCGCACTCCACATTACTCTACCCAAGAGGTGGTTTGGTCGAACCTCCTGTGAAGAGGCTAAACCTATATGGGATGTCGAACTTGTTTGATTGGGTCGACCTCATATGAAGAATCGAACTCTCGTGCGAAAAAGACTGCAATGGGGCTAGCAGGAGATTTTCTATGCAATCTTTGGTACGTGATTGATCCAACAATTCATTGATACTGCTATCTTATTCAGTCAATTAGGTCAAGTCTAAGCCATGTGTCAGATTTATGGGCTAAAAAAGGGTATTAATATTCAAAGCTAATTATTATTGATACCTTTGATAAGAGGTCCCCGCCTTGCGGATGAGGCCATATACACTTTCATCCTACAGTCAATATTCATTATATTCTACTATAAAAACTCACACAATGTATCATTTCAAAGCTAGCAAGTTAAGATTCTCAAACTACAACTTTGCTATCCTTACTGTTATTATCACGAATTTCCCAAAGTCGACCCCTTTTTATACTGGAGGCTTGCGTCTAAAACACCTTCCACATCCATATATATTACTATAACTGACTTAATCGTTGAAGTGCGATACTGGAGGCTTGTGTCTAAAACACCTCCCACATCCATATATATTACTATAACTGACTTAATCATCGAAGTACGAGCGACCAACTCTATCCCAATCGGAGGATGCTACGTGTGGTTAACGATTTGTCTAAGTGTATAAGAATCAGATTTGTATAGATGCGGGAGCCTTGGAACATGTTGACCATGTTGGAGATACAAAATTTGAGATCAATAGTATCTATTAGTAAAATTCATTCTGTAGTTGTTTATCGTCATAATCTCACCCAATTTATGGTAAGAGATCAATAATCTTGATTAAATTCCCTCTTGATTAAATTCCAAACCAGGGGGATCCTCCTTTTCACTATTATTAGTAAGCGGAAAAAGTAAGAAAATTGATGAAGTTTTACTCTTTCCTTTGTTGGCGTAATATGGTGTTATTCATTCTCATTCCAAATTGAACCAGCAATCTACGATTCCAATTCATGCTAGAAAACGAGAAAGGAACCGTGAAATTCTAATAAAACAGTGAAATACACAGATCATGAAAAGAATACCAACAATAAAAGCACTACATTGGTTACAACGTTCATCTCTTCAACTTGATTTGGATTACGATTTTGCACGTAAGACATGTTAAACACACAAGATTAGATGAAACTTCAACATTTGTCAATTCTACATTAGTTCGTGCTCCGCTGAGTACTTCCGATTTCTCTTCTCTAATTAAACGATATTTAAACATCTGTCGAGTCTATTTTTAAAAAGTAAATACTTTTGTATCCACATTGAACTAATGTAGAATCAATCACGATTAAAGATTTCGAATTCCACTTCTAATTATTATGAGAATATCATGATTTGAAAGAATATATGCAATCAAATAATAGCTAGAATTGAACTCAAGAACTGTACATTTTCTATCTTGTTCTTAAAGTGGCTGACATGAGAATGTGCGTTGGGACTTTTCATTTTCATGGGATACCTTGATGTTAATAATATTTATTATTTAGTGGAGTATATCTATATAAAAAGAATTAATATTAAAACTATTAAAAAAAAAAATTATGGCTCGTCTGATAGAACTTTTGAACAGTCAAAAATTTCTTTTGAATACATCTTAATAAATTAGGATGCTGCTTTCGAGTTGTTCGCCAATTTCAGCCCTAGTACATCGACCAATTGGGCTGTTTTGTTACAATCGTGAAGTTTTTCAATCTCTATTTAACTTTGTCACAAACAAATAAAGAAAAATTTCATCATCACCTATGGCGCCGATGGACACGACCAAATAAGACATCCAATCTCTAAATTGCAATGATCAAATGTAAGGAAATATCACTATTTTTAATTTTGGATCTTCTAAATCGTTCATGAATGAGATGAAAACCTTTTCCCTGATTTTGTCAGAGAACTATTGGTTTTCTTCATAAAAATGACTTTTAAGTTTTAACCACTATCAAACATAACATGTGTATGTGTGTGCGCACAAGCGCGTGCATAAATAAAAAAATATTTGAAATTCGGGGTGGCAAATTCCTTTGGATTTACAAGTCGAATCTATGCCTTTTAGAATTCCTTTTCTTAATAAAATTTTAAAATAGCATCGGACGAAATGTGATATTCTTAAGTTAGGATAAGAATCATACGACCTGTCTCAAATATCGTTGTACAAGTTAGAAAGCAGGTAAAATACTCGATCGTTATTCTTGATTCTATACTTTGTCCATGATATTATAGATTATGAGTCAAATTACAAAGAATTAGATTGAACTTGCAAAGATTTTAGTCTCGAAAATGTCAATTTGTATCAAACTAGAGATTTTAATAAATAAAAAATGAGATGTCGATACTTTTCTACCATAATCCTTTCGAAGCTTCAATCAGCATATCACTACAAATTGAATTGATAATCCAAATTGGACGGATAGAGTTTGTTTATTTTATTTATATAATTGTTAAGATGGTCTACTTTATCCCCAACTTCTCAAAATTATATAATTGAGTTATTCATTTTGTTGGTTTAGTTCTCGTTTGGTCGGGATTAAAATTAAATTTTTAGTAAATTTTAATAAAAAAATGATGAAATACATGGTCGAAAAGTTGTAAATTCCATGAAATATATGGTTAAAATTAATTGATAGGTTTTGATTTCTATCAAACAGAGGCTTAATATGCTATCAACTTTTTAAATTGGAATTTCTCTTTTGAATTTCATGAAAAAAAAATTCTCAGTATTATTTTTCTAATTTTTGAAATAAATTTAATAAATCAATTACTGGTTTTCTTCTATTAACTTCCTTCTGATATTTCAGGTCTAGATTGGGCCCAAAAGGCCCATTACAGAGTCAAAATAGGTTCTAATTCTTGACTATCTCTCTCTTTTTTTTTTCTTTTTTTTTTTTGGATTAAAAAAAAAATTCTACTGTTTGCAAGCCATTTTTTCTCTATTTCTTTTGTCAATTAGTAATCCTTTTAAATCTTAACTAATAATATTAATTGATTTTAAAATGCAACAAAGAAAATTTAGTCTCAGTTTGATTTTGTTAATATATATATTGTATATTTTGATCAAATTTGTAAAAATATGTGACTGAAAGGTTGATAAAAATTACGGATTCCATAAAATATGATTGAAATTAATTGTTGAGTTTAACTATATTTGTATCTGTTGAAGTTATGGTGACATTTTGTTGTCAATCAAACAAATATATTTTGGTTTGTATTTAGTTGTAGATTTTGGTTATTGTCCAACTATGTAATGATGTAAAAGTTTAAACTATTTTATAATTAGTACAAGTTAGTAAGATCTACTACAAGTAAAACATTGTCAAATGTGTAAGAGTAGTAGAATAGTTGGTAATATATCTTTTCTAACGTGTTGTAGATTGATCTATATATATGGCCTTTGTATAACCTGAAAATTAAGAAGAAAATGATACAAAAATGTTGAGCTAAAACCTTCTCTTCTCTTCTGATTTTCTGGTCCGGTTTCTCCTCCTCATTGACATCAATATTCCAACTTTGTTTAGAGCTTTAATCCTAAAACTTTTGACCCAATAATTTTCAACAATTATTTATTTATTATTTTTTATGGGCCCTTCTAAGAACATGTAAGTTTTGAAGGATCTTTGTTTTCCATTTGATCCAAGCTCTCATGGTTGCAACTCTCTTTCATAGTTGATCAACTTTTTTTAGCCTTGAATCAACCACATATAAAGAGACAAATAAGAAGAAAATGAATGAGTGAATCCGGTATGAGATAAAAAGGGTGAATCCGATTAGCGAAATAGGAGTGAATTCGGTTAAGCAAGGTGCGAAATCCGGTACGCTCAAAACCTGGTAAGCTCTTTTTCTTTTTTCTTTTTGAAAATCCGGTAAGATGAAAAATCCAACATGGTATCAAAGTTTCAATGATCTTAAGGGCCAGAAAAAGAAAAAAAAATGATGAATGAAATTGTTTGTTGAAAATCTATTTTCTTCTCCTCTGCCTTGTTCTCAAACAGCCGAGTTTTTGCGTAGAAATCGGTTAGTTCATATACGGTTTCTTCCTCCTCCTTGATATGAATATCACAAATGTTTTAGAGCTTTCTTTATAAAGCTTTCGATCTATAATTCTAACAGTGGTATCAGAACTTCATTGATTTTAAGGGTCCAGAAAAAAGAAGAAAATGATGAACGAAATTGTTTGTTGAAAATCTATTTTCTTCTCCTCTGCCTTGTTCTCAAACAGCAGAGTTTTTGCATAGAAATCGGTTAGTTAAAATACGGTTTCTTCCTCCTTGATATGAATATCACAAATGTTTTAGAGCTTTCTTTATAAAGTTTTCGATCCATAATTCCAACAGTAGTATCAGAGTTTCAATGATTTTAAGGGGCCAGAAAAAAGAAGAAAATGATGAATGAAATTCTTTGTTGAAAATCTCTTTTCTTCTCCTCTGCCTTGTTCTCGAACGGCAGAGTTTTTGCATAGAAATCGGTTAGTTCATCTACAGTTTCTTCCTCCTCCTTGATATGAATATCACAAATATTTTATAGCTTTCTTTGTAAAGCTTTCGATCCATAATTCTATCAGTATCAAATTTTTAGCTGAATCAAATAGAGCCTGAAAGTAACTTTCTTAAATAAGCAAAGAAAAAAGAAGAATAATAAAAATCTCACTTTAAATTTTGTGAGGCCCTTGCTATGCTCACTGTCATCGAGTGTGAAGTAAAATTATGATCACTTTCAAAGTCACTCTCCACGCTAAAATATGCTAACGCCAATGTACGTATCCTTCCTAAACTCTTCTTCACGCACGGACGTATCAAAGGTCTCTTATCGTAAAATCATAAGCACCTTTAAAAGCGTGTCTCTCAGTGTTGGATTGAAGAAGGGAGGACACATTCAAGAATTATTGCACAATTTCATTTCTCATATTGCTCACACTTACACATCGTTCTTTACTTCTTTAGTTTTGCTAATCGAGCTAACTTCTTTACATCATGATACTTTCGAAACATGAACATGTTGAGTTATCGAAACCATGATAACTGCTCCATGTCACTTCTTGCCTACTATTTTGGGCTGATGGTTTTAAAACATTCGGGCGTAGATTCATGGCCACAACTGCCTTTCTTCCTAGAGCAGTTACCGTATTCAAACTTCTCCCGCTTCAAATTTGCCCACTTCAGTTTCATAATCCACCAAGAAAATTCTTAACTTCCCTTTACTGAATTCACAATCTTCAAAGAATGGCAATCCAAATCCTGTTCCACAATTCATTACTTGTGATTTTCTTCACCATTTCTCTCACTCTTCAACTTACAAAATCAGGTACACAATTTCAACTGCCCATTCATATCCCAAACTGTTTTACATATTTGTATTAAAAAATTGAGTTTATCAGGACGAAGGTTCATTTAAACTTTTTTTTTTTTTTGGCAGATAGTGTACAAACGCCTAAATTTGCATTTGGTTGGTTGAATAATAACGATACATTTGTGGCTGGTGAAATTGCAACAATTAAAGTAATTGTTCTTGGGAATTATGATAGTGGAAAATACAAACATCCATTTAATCCAAATATTACAGTGAATGATAAGATGGGCAACAGTTCTTTGATTTCTGGGGTGTCTTCAAGTTTTGATTTTGCAGATACTGGAAACTGGAGGATTTTATTTACTCCTATTATGGTTGGCTTGTTCAATGTGCTTATCATTGATGAACATTTTCGTGTTTTGGATTCTTCGATGCATTTTCGAGTTACTCCAGGTTCGAATTTAGTTTTATCATAATTATTTGCCTTTTTCTTTTTTTTTTTAAATTCTTGTTTATCTTCCCGTGAATTTAGCAAAGAACTGAATACATTTGGTGAAAAAGGATTTATGTAGGTGATCCCTAATTTACCACAGTTATTGTATTTTTTTCCTATTTGAATGAAAAATCCTTAATGTGTTCTTGGAAGATGAATTGGTCACTTATGCCTTAAACATATTAGACTGTGTTTCTAAAACTGTTAATTGCAATTTGTCATTTCACAGTGATGCTGTTTTCCTATTTTGGGATTGGTACCGTGCCATTAATTGGATTTATGCCGAACAAGGTTAAGATAAACAATGGAAATGACCTTCTAGAGTGTATTTTGTGGTTTACTATTGGATAAAAGAGATGAATATATCGGGTTTTAGCAATGTAGGTTAGTACATATAGTTTAATGAGATGAACCTTCACCACGAGAATATAGAAATAGCATTTCTAAGCCAGTTAGAGTTGCTAAGAAATACTCTCGTAGTTATAAAGAAGTATATTTTTCTTCAATCTTGTCGTGTATTTCATCAGTAATGTCTATGCTGTCATTGTGAAGGTCAAATGTATCCAGCAGCCGGAATTGTGTCGTGGAAGGATGGAGAGGACGAATTCATAGCCGGAACAAAAGCTGAAGTTTTGATACTTCCTAAAGATGCCTTTGGGAACAATGTCACTTCAGCAAGTGAGGGACTACGTTTTTATGACTTCACGTTATCTGCATTTAGCTCGAATGGTTCCAATGCAAGTGTTCTAAACGTGACCAATAGAGGTTGGAATCAGTATGGCTACCTTAGCATTGAGTTTATTGCAGCCACTGCCGGAAGCCTCTTACTTCATATAAAAGTCGACGACCAAACATTTCAGCAGTCTCCATTACCATTCAAGGTTTATCCAGGTGATTCATGTGAGCACAAAACCAAATTCGGAATTTTTGTTCGCGATTCCATTCTATTGAGCTTATTTCTGTTTTGCGGGGGGTTTTTGTTTGATTTTGTTAATATTTATTCTGTGCAAAGAATTAATATGATAAGCCTTTTTTTAGTTTTCTTAGTGAATCAATTCCATAATCTTCCTTTACAGGAGAACTAGATGTCTCCGCTTGTATTGCTCAATGGGATGTTGAAACAAAGTCCTTCCAATTATTTTCTATGATGGAAGCTTTCATACACCAGCACGATCAATATGGAAATCTGGTTTCGGGTTTTTATCCATTCGATATTGAAGTTATTGAGAAAGGAACGAACTTGTCCATGCCAGTGGCGGATCTGCGCTTCCAAGATGTTGGGCAGGGAATACAATCCTTTTGTTTCAGCCTAGAGGAACCAGGAAACTTTATGCTCGTGATATCCAATAAGGAGCAGAATACTTTAATCTCCAATATGCCATATGACTATACTGTTTATATAGGTGCTCTTGTCTACTCCTCAATTTTCCATTTTCTGTCACTTGTGGAGGATACATGTTAAAATAATCAAAATAAAATGCATTCAAACCAGCTTAAATGCTAAAAGTCATCTATCTTAAGGCAGAGTCAGAATTATTAGCAAAGAATCAAAGGCAACTTTTAGTCTTATTTATATTTCACATGTGATATGTTTAAAATCTTTTATCTTTTGCATTATTTTAAATAGGTTATTGTGATGGAATGAACAGCATTGTCAATGGATCTGGTCTAAATAGTTCTGTTGTTGGCCGTGCTGCAAAGTTTTCTGTGTTTCTTAAAGATGCCTATCTATATCCTGCTCCTGTTGAGTTAGAAAGGCTTCAAGTACAAATTTTCCATGAATTTGATTCCCAAATTATACAGCCAAGTATACGTATAAGGGAGACTGTCAACGGTAAAAAGAGTGATTATGCATTCTTGGTTATAAATAATTATCATCAGTTATTTATAAGTGGGAGGGTGCATCTGTCCTACAGGTAGTTTGTCTACTGATAGACTGAATGATATCAATCATATACAAATTGATTCTGCTCCAATATTCAGCACAAAGAACGACGTAAGAAAGTATACTCTTGCATTCCTTAGTCATTACATACACTATGTGCTACAGGATACAGTACTACAGATAATATTGGGTTTTGGATGCAGTCTACTGGAAACTGGAATCAGAAAGCTAGTGCCTTTGATGTTATTTATGTACCCGAGAAGAGTGGTCTATATGAAATTCGTGTATTTTGTGGAAACATTCCATTGAATGGTGGACATACATTTAGAAAGGAAGTAAGTCCAGGTAAAAGTTCTTGGCATGTGAATAATATGTTTTACACTTCTATTGTCTTGTTTGGTAGGGTGGACTATGGGGTATTGGTTTGTTGTCTTGATCCTGAAGATTCTTGATAGGTTCATTGATCGACTGCAGGCAAGGTTAATTTATCGCTCTCTGGGGTTGTGAAATTTGCACCAAAAGTGTCAAAGCTGATTAAAAATGAAATAGTTGTACAACTCATGGATTCATATCATAATCCTGTCCTTTTACAACAATCAAAGTTGAAATTAGAGATTGCTTCAATTAACAGATCTGCTTCTTCCACATGGACGTTTTCTGATAATAATGATGGATCTTATACTGGTAGCTACCTGGCAAATGATGTTGGCATGTATGAGTTATGCGCTTCATACGATGGTAACCGTTTCATCCCATGTCCCTTTGGGGTGAATGTGTACAGTGGTAAGTTCTTAGCTTTGAATGCACGTGCATGTGTAATAATTGATTCGTGTCTGTACTATCAAAATCTGGACTCAGTTTCCTTACTCAGCACCACATTTATATTGCTAATACTAAATGAAATTCCATCTGTTTCAGGTGAATATTTTCCTAAACTGTACAATGATACAGTTTCTGTATGGGAGGATGAGTCACTTGCTTTTAACGTTCTAGAAAATGATTACTTTGCCGGGGGCAATGCAAGTATCGTGGAATATTCAAAGGTAAATTGAGCCAGTGTTGAAGAAAATATAAGGGGATTTCCTTTAACTTATACCTTCAAGTTCCTCTTTCGTAATCAGAATAAATCCTTGTTTCCTATAACTATCCTTGATGTTGAGATTTTGCCTTAGATATATACAGATGGAATAAATAGAATGCCATTTCTTTGAAACTAGTTATGCGCTAATTTATTAAAAATCATAGTTTAGTACTATCACACGAGCATGTAGGATTTCAGATTTCAGTTAAAAGTGCTGCTCGCAAAATTCGAGTGAAGAGTTTTCTTCGGGAACCTTACATGATATACCACATCTTGGCAGCCGACTCATGGTTCACTTTTACAATATGGACATCTCTTTAGATATACGCCATGTAAAGGATTTTACGGAAATGATTATTTCTTGTATACAATCGCTGATCTAAATGGGAATGTTGCTTCGGGTTCTGTAAATTTATTTGTCCTCTGCATGCCACCTCGGTTTGTTTCCTTTCCAAGTCAATTGCAAGCTACAGAAGATGTAGTCAGTCCCAAGTTCGGGTAAGATGCTATTTGTACTCTTATGTTACTCTACGAAACTAAAAAATATACAAGTGGGAATATATCCAAATGCTATTGGTTTTTTGGTCTCTATGCAGTGGTTTCTTGGGATTCGAAATTATTTACTCAGATTTGGAAGAAAATATCACTGTTACTTTCAGTTCACTGTCTGGAGAACTTTTGCTTTCTCCTATGCCGATGCAATTTTGGCATCCAAGATGGAATGAATTTTCTATCAGCAAAGACATTGGAATGGATAAAGAAATAACTTTAGTAGGCTGTGTTGAAGTGATCAACTTTGCTCTTCAGTCAATCCAATACTTCGGGTACAACTAACTGAACTCGTTGTTTTCCAATTCGAATGGCATGGTATCATGTTTCTAACATATTATATTTGCTTGTCTTTGGATTAGAAAGGAGAACTTCTATGGTGCTGATACACTCCGAATTTCTACAATCAACAAAAATGGAAAGAATGATTTAAATGTTCCGGTTTATGTTCAACCAATCAACGATCCACCTTTTATTAATGTTCCCTCATTCGTTATCCTGGATGAAAAGAATGATGAGGCACCTATCTTTGGTAGACAAAGAGCCAAATTTGACTTCATCGGAGATCCTGATCTTCTGAATTTTCCTGGTATGTTTAAGAATAGACAGAGTAGAAGGATTCGAAAATAATATATGAAGGCCACATGAATTTATGTATTGAATTTGATGTAATATACATGCGTAAATGCTTGTTGAACTTTGAGTATGCATATAGTACCTGATACTCAAGAAATCTTTAGGCAACTGGTCTCGCTTTTTGGTCGTTTTCTCCTTGGAAGTGAGCTCTGGACTTCTGTCAACGAACCTTCCGGCAGATCTCATTAGTTCAACCGAATTAAAGTTAAACACGAGTTATCAATGGCAACCTATTCAAACATTTGTTACCATCTCGAAGCATTTTGTGGTTAAAGCAAAAGGTATCCGAATCCGAGGTACAATTAATGACTGCAACAGTATTATGGAACAACTGCTATACCTTGTGAGTGTACTAGCACTCTTCATTGTCTTCCATAAAGCAATTGGATGTTTAATAATATAATTTACTTTTGAACCATAACATGGCTTCTTCTAGTGAAGCAACTCCCTCATACATGTTACAGTGGTATATGATAGAATTAACCTTTTTCCTCGACAGAATGGTGAACATAATGCTGTCTTAACAGTCACAGTAAACGATGTGGGAAACTACGGGTGCTACCCTAACTGTACAGAGATGATGTCAATGCCTCTTCTTGCCGAGTCTACAATAAGTCTCATAAGACGAAGACCAATTAGTCCATTGGCAGCTCATTGTAAGTTACAATGATCACGACTCTTTTGATTTCAAAAGTGTTTGTGGAACTTTCTCAAAATTTACATGTTATCGGTTTTGATACATATACTTTTGCAATTTTGTTTGCTAAATTGTCTAATTCACATCGAAGGTTGTTTCATAGCCAACAAAAAAAGGAATAATACAAGAACTAATGTTAGCCTTGTTTTGTGGTACAGTTTTAGGATCAGCAATTGTCGTTGAATCGATTGTGGTATTTTCTCTTGGTGTGCTACTTCTGTACTTCATGTGCAAATGTGCACTTGTTCTCATTCACGAAAAGCGAAGGCAGAAGGCCCTGGATATTGAGCTCTCCAAGGTCCAAAGTTCGTCTAAACAAACTGTAAGTTGGCTTAGATATTTCCTTATACGGGCATTTTTAGTCATTAAATTGTTCCTACACAGGTAAAAATATTATATGATATGGTTCTTATTTAGATAATACTTGCAAAATTTTCCATTGAAACTGAAAGTTATTCCTGTAATCACTGTCTTGTAAAAAATTTTGCTGATAGTAATTGCATAAGATCTTGAGGTTCTACGTCGTTTTTATGAGTTTCAGCCATATGTCGACTTGCCTGAGAATGTGAAATGGATCACAGATGGTTGTTCGATATCCCTCTTTTTTTAGCAGCCGGATATCAAACTTCCACGTGAAGTACTTATCTCGATAACTTGGAGTACTAATCCATGCAATTAATCGTGCGGTTGAAGAATTACCCTATATTGAGAGATGGATAATAGAAATTTTAGTTCTTCAACTGTTCCTAGAAGTTTTATACATGTAGAAGTAGTACACTAAAACAAAAAAAGGGGAAATTAAACTGAGTACTGGCAAAACATTAATGGCATGGCTACTGACATCGTGAGTATTAGCATGTAAAGTTGGATGGTTTGCAGGCAGTAACGCTCTACCATATTTAACTACCTCATCTAAAAACCTAAATTGTATGAGACACGATCTTTTTCATTTATAGCTACATCAAGACTAAGCTTATAGCTTTTGAGTAACTCTACTTCACTTATGCTAACTAAATTTCAGGTCACTCCAAAGGTCTCAAGGTCAAGAACCTGACTATATCGTTTAGAGTTCCTCTCAATCTTCCATTGATCAGCATCAAGAATTTCCTTCAGCTGAAGATTTTGAGCCTTTCAAAAATAATGCTAAAATTTTTCAGCTGATTAAAGTGTACTTCAGCTGATGCTTCCAAGTTTTATACTTTTTTTTTTCTTGTGTCATTTTCTAAAGATTATACAAAAAATTTGTCCGGCTTCTCGCAAAACGAGGTTATTATGGCATAACGATGCTTTTGTGTAGTGCTTTCTGGTGTTGGCCGACTCGGCCTTCTGAACCAACCATTGAGATTACTATGCTTTCAGCAATCAACGAAAGCACAAAACTATGAAACATCACGCTAAAGACTTGTAGATATTATAAATATCTGAGAATTCAGTAATCAAAAGTTCGTTGATTCCAGCGGAATAATGAAGATATGACCAAGTTTGAGAATCAAATAGTCTTATCACATTAGGTTACAAAATATATGGGCATGGCAGTGGTTGAGACTTCATTCTGTTGATCCATGTTAAGCTCCCTGAGTCTAATGTAGGGGATCCCCACCTCATCCCTAGTTGAAGTTCCGGCAAGTGGTCCAAATGACGGCAGGCTGGTGGTTCGATAACGTGTAACGGATCCAGTGAGGTGGTGCCCATGATGGACTTGCCGATCAAAATCATTGCAACTGTTACACTCCGGGGTGGTCGACTTGTACTTGTTGGCTGGTGGGAACCAGTTGAAAATGACCAATGCATTCTTCCACCACCGTTTGATCTTCTTCTTGATCTTTGAATTCTCCCTTTTCTGCTTTTTATCTTCTTCCAGTACCTTTGTTTCAAAAATATACACAAGTGAACACGTCATTTATACAAAGTAAAAGCTTGAATGAGAAGTCGGTATTCCAAGATTAAAGTTTTAAACAAGTCACTATCTCGTGGGCTGCTTAAATATGATCAAGAACGGATAACGTTGGATAACCTTATCTCACATTTAGATGGTTATTTTGTATGTCTTCTCATATGTCGATAATCTTGATAGTAGATATTTTTTGTAACTACCACTTATCTTATAGAATTCAGGTTCAAATAGGTCACTTGTACAACCTTATAAATAGTCATGTAATTCAATAAAATATATGAGAGACGAGTTCATAAAATGTTTTACTATTCTCCACACAAAATTAATGAAGGTAACATTTTAAGATAGAATCCTAAAACTTAGTAATTTTATAGTTTGTATCAATATCATCGAGTTTATATAATTGAATGTCTTATTCTTGAACCAACTCCTAGGATTCGTTTTAACTTTCATGCTAGACCGCACTAAATGGAACCATGCATGAAAGAGAAGTACTAAATTTCGTTGTTTTATTCTGAAATGTTAAATATTGTATATCAAATATGTTAATTTGTTGAATTTGTGCATTTGTATACTTGTTGAACGGAAGCTAAGTGCACCTGAAAATGATTCCAGGATCAAAGCCCACGAGGTTCTGGTATAGGGAAAATGGGGTACTTGATAGTCATTATTTTGTTTCTTGAGGGAGAAAAATGCTAAGAGAAGTATTTGGAATGGGAATTGGGGTTGGGGGGTTTATAAATGGAGCTCTAAAGGGGCTCATGAGGGGATGGGAATGGGCGTTGGCATTTGTTAAACCTAGTAAATGCAATCACATTTTTTTGTTGGATTCTTGATTCCACACGTTTGTTTTCATGCACTAATAAATGTTCAAATGATATTAAGATTAAATTTATATTTTTTTAATAATAGATAAAATAAGAAATAATTATGTACGTTAATAATTATGTTGTAGTTGTTAATTATGTAGTTCAAGTAGATATTATCATGAACCAGATGGAACGGAAATATATATATATATATATATATATATATATATATATATATATTTATTTATTTATTAATAAACAATGCTTAGTTGTTGTTTTGTTTTTCATTAAATTACGATGAATTATGCGAGAAGAGGTAGGGATTGACTAAGATTAACATATCATGTAATATAGTTCAAGCAAATATTGTCATAAACTCAAGGAATAAGAGAAAAAAATGATATTTATTAGTAACAGCTATAAGAGATTTTTTATTTATTATTTTTTTTTTTTTTGGGGGGGTATTATATAGTGATGAATTTTATAATTTTCAACCAATTGGGACTTCTGATCATTGCAACTTGTCACATATTAGTTCCTCTATCTCATAAGGATAAATGTTTGTCTTTTTCGCCTGTTTCAAATTAGCTATCACTTGTTGTGTATATAGTTGATTTCTTTATTTTCTAATATGTTCTTATTTAATATGTCTTATTATCAATAAATATGAATTACTCATATTTAAATCATTATATTAGAAAAAATTATATTTTCAACTATATTAATTACATTTTCTTAATATGTGTAAAATTGAATTAAGATATTTGGATAATGTATCTACGAGTGAAGATCTCAACTACAATCGTTACATGTATGATTGCTTATTTTTTGGGGACGGAAGGAATATTACTTAATTCTATCTGTTGATAGTGTCTCGCAACTTGTCACATATTGTCATTTAATGTTATCGGCTGGTAATATGATGCAGGTATACAATGAGAGACCGATGGAAGCATTTCATTACTGTTAAATCACTTACAATAGTAACCAGCAATCACCCATTCAATGTAGTACATGTTAATAAATCATAAACGTGTGGATAAAAATTATTTGACCATTTTTTTTTAACTATTTATAAATCAATAAGTCTACTTGTACATAATGGAGTGTATCGAATGATGTACATCTCTCTCACATGGATAGAAGACCCACTCGAATTAATTGTATTTTATTCATGTGGGTCTCCACCCATGTGAGGGAATGTACATCATTCGGTACACCTCAATGTACCGCTAGCAAGGTTGATTTATAAATACTCGTCAAACTTCAATTGGGGCACTCAGATACCCTAACTTCGATTGGGCCAACTCACAAATCCAGAACTTGATTGGGCCAGTCCATAAACCACGGACTTCTAACTTTTAAGCCCTTTTTAACACAATTCTATCCCATTTTGGTCAAAGTCAACGTCACCATTTGGCATCACTTTCTCCAAATCCAAATGAAACTTGACCACTTTTTACAAGCACACACGTAGTAGCACACGGACAAAGACCCGACTCAAAAATATCATATCATAAACTTCTAAGTCTGACCAGTAAATACTGTATTGACCATTATTATTTCATTTCATACTTAATATCCCCAACGGCCCCACCTAGTCCATTCAACTTATCACCTAAAACACCCACTTTCTCAGCCCCATTTTGGTCATTTCAATAACCCCGCGTCAAATATGAATTCTTTTATTTCATCATCACTCACCAGAAACGAAACCATCAAGAAACTTCCCTAGTTCCACTATTCTTCACATATATATTCTCCAACTTTATCCATTTTCTTGCTCATTCTTGAAAACCCTTTTCACATTGTTGAAAATCTTGTAATTCTGTATTCTGGGTTTGGTGAGTTTTGGGTTGAAATGAGTAATAATATTGATCCTCGTATGCAGACTGAAGCTTCGCCGGAAAAAGGCTATGCTTTGAGTGGCAAAATCATGCTGACTGCGATAGTTATACTGTTTGCGGTGGTAATTTTCATGGCTTTTCTTCATCTTTATGCCAGATGGTACTTGCTTCTCTTGCGTCGCCGTCAACACCAGCGCGGCCAGAGCCAACGCCGCCGCACTCATATTGTTTTCTATGTTGACAACCACCAACCCAACTCCGATGCCGATAGTGGGCTGGAGGCGGAGGTGTTGAATTTGTTACCGTTGTTTGCTTACTCCTCCAAGACTCACCCGGAGGTGCTAGAATGTGCCGTGTGCTTATCGGAGTTTGAAGAGAACGAGACCGGTCGCTTTTTACCCAAATGTAAACATTCTTTTCATACAGAGTGCATTGATATGTGGTTCCGTTCACATTCTACGTGCCCACTCTGCCGGTCAACGGTGGAACCGGTCTCCGAACCGGAAAAAGACCGGGGCGAAATTGCCATAAACTTGGATGAACCGGGTTCGAGCTCCGGTAACAATACGATGACGTTGGGGGATCGGAGGAAGGGGTTGGACCTGGTAAGAATAGAGGTACCAAGAAGAACCGAGTTCGATGACGAGTTACCACTCAGTTCACCCGGATTCAGGTCGCCAGGAACTCGGTTGTTGTCCATTAAAAGATTCCTCAGCATGAACAGAAAATCTCCCATTGGGACGCCGTGTCGGGCAGGGACGAGCTCTGGGCCGCTGGGAGCCACCGAGTTGGACTTGGAAAGTGGGAGGGATGAGTTGACGACTCAGGAGTCAACACGAGCAGATACTCCAAGGTAGTTAGCGAGTTGGCGCATACAAGAAAAAGAGTGACGTGTCATGGGAATGAAAGGACGTTAAATTTCGAGAATCACGACATTTGGCGACTGTCAGATTTTCGTGGTTCTAGGGTGGTGTGGAACGCCGTCGTTTTGTCAACGCGGCTAGCTGAAATTAATTTCTCAATTTGATAACTATTAACAATATACAGGCGAAACGTCGTGCAATGGGCATTGCAAATTATTCCCACCTCAACGCTGTCGTTTGTTGACTTGAAATTTGTATTGATTTTATTTTATTCTTTTATTAAAACTTCTCCCCACAATTTTGTTCTCTCTCAATTTATATATTGATTTAATGATAAATAAAACATCCATCAACCACAAAGTTTTATTCTAAATAAATTTAGGATCGATTATATGATTGAAGGTGTCGAAGCATAAAGCTCGAAAACAACTATGAATAACAAATTTAGTTTTGAGAATCATCTTTGATTGTGCTTAAAAGTAAAGAAATATACAGCATTCTATATATTTCTTTAAAAAAAAAAAAAAGGTAAATTTTTAACAATTTTAAGTAAAAATTGTTATGTCTTATTTTCGTAGTCAATTATACTATTAATAGGAATCGAGATGTGAAGTTTGCTTCCAACGTGCAGCACAATGAAAGGGATTGATGACCAACTCTCTATTAGTAGTCAAGTTGATTCAATTATGCATTCTTTAGTTGCACATAATTCCAATTTTTTTATAGCAATAATCTCTCGTATCTTGACTTTTAATGTATATACCCAAGAAAAGTTGTCTCGTTAACATATCTATCAACAAAGAAAAAAGAACATCAACTTAAACTACAATCCGAGTAGCATGGAGCAAGTGAATAGAAATTGTTCATCTATAACAATGAAAGTAGTACCACCAGTAATGGTGAAAAAAGCATTCACCAAAAAGTTAGTTAAACATGAAACCGCAAGTTTCTAAGTAGAAAATTGGAGAATTTTCGATACTATCTTCTATATATTTAAATTTATTTCTCCTTATTTCAAGAACTCAATGAAAATGCAACAATCTACTAAAAACAATGTTACAATCCCCGTGTAAGGTACTCTAAATCCAACTAAAAAGTTTAGGACAAACAAATGTTACAGACATCAATGGCCATTTGGTTACTAGTATCTTAAAAGTTAGAATTACAATGGTTGAGTAAGACATTAAACAGAAGATAGACGCTAACTGCTTTTGGTCCCAAATTTTTGGGGTTGAGCCATTAGACACTACCTTAGTGATACAAGGGCATCATGGTGTGCACCTCGCCAATCAGGCAGGGTTACCCTGCTGCATGTAAGTCTAAATGGGCTACCAATCGTGATTTCCGTCTCTTCTTGCCTTCAGGAGTACCCCGGGCGTTGCTTGCCTTTCGTGGACTTGGAAAGAATCACCGAGGTAGAACGTGAAGGTGAAGGCGATGAATTATTAACAACTGGGCGATTCTCCTTCCCGGGCTTGTTTCTTTTACAACTGGCAAATACTTTCGTTAAAGGAGACTTAGCTCTCTTTTTAGCTGACCGAAGCTGCACTCCTTTCCTTCTCTCGTGCCTCAGAAGTCGAACATAGAAAGGGTTAGCAGCCGTGTGGCAAGTGAAATTGTCATTCTTGTCGCCTCGATGCAGATCCACATCTCCATTATTCACCTGCATTAGCACATGAAAAGTATATATACTCTCTCTTTTTATATTTAAAAAATAAATCTAAAACTACTCATAGTAATCATAGAGGACGTCAAGTCCAGCTCAAGCAGTAATAGGGAAGCCTTACCAGGTCATTCGCCTGGATTCGAGCCTCATTTGCGGGAGGGGGGAGGGTTTACAGTGAAATTTTTATAAAATAGTCATATAGAGTTTTACAAAGTTCGGAAAACTAATAATAGAGTTATAACTAGGAACCATTTTTCCAAAACATGCCTCAATCCACAAGAAGAGTTTGCTACTGCACACATTTGGAAATTGTTGCTTCTTCTCTTTCTACAAAAATGTATACAAGGCTAAAATGACGAATAATTTTCAATGCGGGATTACCAATTGAAGAAGAGCAGAAAATGTCCGAGCAACCTCATGCTTCTCTTGTCCCCTGACAACATCTCCGAAAGACATGGCCTTTCCCTCATCTCCTTCCATAGATAGCTTATCCAGAACTCTGTCACCATATTCATAAATATCAAATGGTGGCCGAGAGTCCTGCCAGGAAACATTATCATTATCTAAGTGAAATTCTAAGTGAAAAGAAAGTTTAATCAATGAAAGGAAATAGTGAATATACAGACTTGTTCTTCCAAGTTCTGCTCTATTCTTTGTTTCCAAGTTGAAACCCGAGTAGCCAATTCATTCTGCTTCTCACTCTCGGCTAGACTAGCAAGAAGAGAATCCTACAACATAAAATAGGTTATGCATTGAGCCAATTCAATATTATTGTTATTGTAGTAGCTCTTATTATTGTTATTTTAATGTTGTTCTTGTTATCCTTTACAACAATTAACTAGACAATGTCACATTTCATCATTGAAAGTTATCTTCATCAACAATATCCATTAGGATATGTCTATGAAGGTAAGCTAAAATATCTATTCTTACCAAGTGAGACCGGCAAAGATCTTCAAGGCTTGCATTAGCACCGGGATCATCATAAGCTTCATTGAAGTCAAAGTGATCGCCAGCACCATCATGCTGCATATAGTCAAAATATTAGTAGCTGGACAAAGTATCGTGCTGATTCATTTCTATGTACGTGCATAATTCACCAGCCTCACATTTTCCTGGTGAGAAGGTACATCGTCTTGACTGTATTTGTTCTCTGGAAAGTCAAAATCAGATGGGCAGCTATCTGGATCCCCGCTATCATATCCATGATCTTCAATGTTATCCTCAGGTTCATAAAAGGCATCGTTCATTTTACTCCCTCCAAGAACGAGTGATTCCCGAAGCTGCAATTACCAGCTACAATTATGTATGAGACAAAATTATGCAGCTAAAGAACCAACAAAAGACCAACCTTTTCGTAAAGTGGAGGAGATTGGGATTTGCCTTGATCTGAGTTACCACGTTTTGCTTCCCATAATTCAGTGAGTTCTGAACTAATGGGACCATTTAATTTTGCAAGAGGAAATTCTTCGGTTATGGAAACATGTTTCCTGGAACCAACCCCTTGCCTTTTGTTAGCTTTTACTGCTTGTGAGCAAGGACAAGATCAGAAAGCGTTAGATGGTAAATAAATGATACTCCTCATAAACAAAAATGAAAAGGAAAATATACATTAGAACAACCTTTCTTATAAGGTTTAACTTTCAAATTCCCTGGTTCGTGAGGATTCATAGGTTTCCATGGATCTTCATCATCAGATTCATCCAAGTCCCCTTGTTCTGGATACCCATCTCCGATTCCAGATTCATCATTGTTATCGTCAGGAATATCATGGCCGGGAGGGGAAGATCCCACATTGTAGTTATTAGACTCAATGACAGGATTAATAAAAGGTGACTGAGTAAAATTATTATCCAGATTCTTTCCAACTGCCAACTTATTGCCATTTCCCCCAGATTGTCTTATTGGTGACTGAAAGCTCTTACGGTTTTTAGAGGTCAGTGAGCTGCCTCTACAAAAATTAGTTTTCCCTTTGCCAGCTTTACAATCACCATTTAGAAAATCATTAACTGCAACGGCATCACAAGCGTCTAGCAAAATGAAATCCCGGTAGAGATCGTTGTTGGCTAACTGCAAGCATAACAAATATAACAATTTAAGATAAAAATATTCATACCATTGTCAAAATTTCTCAATAGTCATATTTTTATACCAGATAGGACTCTAGTTCCCCATCATCACAACCAGCATTAAAGCAATCCCCTTCAAGGACAACTAGATTTGCAGGGGCCCTCACAAAGTGAGTCAGAGGAGAAACTCTACAGGTTGTACTATCCAAAGAAATCTTTGCTTCCACTGCAATATAGAATAATCTAAACCATGAAAACTCTTGCTGATGGTACCATAATCTCAAACACAGAAGCAACCTACCTGGGATGTCATCTGAAACCCAAAATGAATCATCCTCTTCATCCTTTGCAGTATGTGTACTAGTTTCTTCAGGTCGGGCAGCAGTGCTATCTGCTTGATCTTGCTGACTGGTCAAATAACAAAACATTGACAAAATAATCATAAAGCATCGAATGCAATTCATTTTTCTTTTTAATAATTGACCTGGAAACCAAATGTTGATTTAGCTATATATGTATGCTTTGATCAATGTCAACAATGACTCCACTGCAAAAGTAATTATGAGTCATATTTTTCCAGTGTACAATAATACTCTGAACACTCATTATGTTGCTGCACTAACTGAAAAATGATTAAAATCCTAGCTGATTATCTATGGATTGTATTTGAAAGATCCATCTCATATCCACTCACTTTTGTTCTGAAAATATGCCTTGAGGTTATACTAGTATTTAAGTTGAGGAAAGGAAAAGAAGCTGAACACTTTAGAAGGAGCTAACAAGCTGCACGGTTAACCAAACTAGAAATATAACAGAAGTGCATAAAAACAATTAAGTTGATGGGAAAATGACTCCAAATGCTTAATGTTCATCGAGTTAGCACAAAATTAAGACAACTATTACAAAAGTTCACATATGTCTGCTAACCTCCACAAATAAACTTCAGCATTTTCAAGTATATCAGGCCCAAGAACAAAGGCAGATTTTAGGGATAACAAAGAGTGAGATCTATGTACTAAGGCCTGTTGATAGAAATTATATCCTTCATTATAGGGATATGTTTCTTTCCATTACAACATTAACATCTAAGGAGTTTTAGTTGTGATAGTTTCCCTAAATTACACAGGAAATTATTAAAAATACAAGTAAAACACAATTCTAAATATGTATTAGCTAAACCAAGTTTTTTTTTTATAACCGTGGATGTCCGGGCCAGTTTACGTGCACCTCGACTAATCTCAAGGGCCTGAAGTTTATAGCCGGATACTCACCTTAGTGATCTCGAGGGGACTTAAACAAATGATCATTGTGGAGCAAACTCAAGGTCTGACCAACTGAGCTACCCTCAGGGTTTAAACCAAGTTTATTTATAAACCGAGAACATCCTTTGTCAAATGACATTAATTTCTGGTAACAGTCAATCAAATTATTGATAACAAAGGAAATGGAATGTTAATAATTTTTTCTGGAATGTTATGTGTTATACCTTTCCATTTTCATATTCTCGGTGGAAGTATCAAAGTTAGGCAGGGGTATCAAGAAAATACTTCATATCGCATCCATTTTATGTACTTTTCTTTTTCATAGTCTTTATATATTTAACTCTCCAAGTCAAAATTACAAAGGACATGGGAAAACCAACAGGCTGGTCCTTTTACCTTTACTCCGTTTATTCCCCAAGGATCAAAATTCTGGAAACTATAACATAAATAAAAGGCTCAGTTGACAAAGCAAGTTTTCCAAATAGCCTTTTGGATCAACTTCAAAATTTGCAGCGCGGGCAATTCATTTTTTCTGCAGTTGTCTTGATTCCAATTCCACCAAAAGCTTCAATCAATCTCTCTAATTCAATGATATAATTTGAATATTTTTTTTTTAATAATTACAATCTTCATGAACAACAAATAAGCTTGTTCGCTGCTTAAGTTTTGATTATAGATATACTTAACTTCAGTTTTCATAGACAGTAACAACGTCCAAAGATATAACTATTTGGTACTGAAGCCTTTAGGAATTCTTGTAATAAGAATTGAAATTCAGAACTAGATTGAAATAATCTTGCTTGTATTGATTTATGATTGATTGTGTCGAAAAAGTGTACAAAGTCTCTATATTTATAAGCAATATTATTCCATACTTCTACTAGTACTAGGAATTTAAAACTATAGTCCTAATCAAATAAAAGATCAAACCTATTACACATAGAAAAGGAAAATAGAAAAGATAAACATGATTGAAAAGATGAATACAAATATAAGGTAAATCACAATTGTAGTAGGAAACCATTAGTTGTAGTTGTGATGTACTACATCACTATTAGTTATCACTTATCATAGCATGAAACGAAGAGAAGTTCAAATGTCTGTCGCCGTATTCAGTTTATAAGGATTGGACAAAAAAGTACAATTCTACGAAGTAAGTCCAGGAGGAGAACGAGATATCTGTGAATATTATAGAATGAGAAAAATAGGTGGTTTCTCACTAAAATAAAAACTTAATAAAAGGGGACCTGCTGCACTACTGCTGAAACAAGTTAATAATAGAATCAAATACAAGTTTTCCCTGCTTAACCACTAGAATTTGAACTTCAGTAAATATACTCTGCAATTGAATTCAGAATGTGATTTGCACCAAATGAATGTCTGGTGTAACTGAGAGCTCCTATTATCATATTGAATGTGGGCACCAGTCTCCAGATCAACCACCACCACTTTAGGAATCAAATATATCTCAAAAGTCAGTCACTAAAATAAAAACTTAAGTCATAAAAGTCTACGAGAATCAATATTGAGCTATTGACAGAATTTTAACTGGAGATCACTGTTTACACTAACACAAATATCAGCCCTTGGATCATAAGGTTTTCAACTTTGCTATGTAACTCAAGTCTTATGCTCCACCCACCAACCCTTTAATAGGAGATGGATGAAACAAACATGTTCTTGAGAAAAATTGTTCCACTAACCTTGCTTCCGAAGATTTCCTATATCTGCAATATGTGAATTTCATCAGAAAAATTCTATACCTTAAAGTGCTAGCCAGTAACTTTTTCTATTTAACCACAAAGTATGAGCATCATCTTATAGATATCTAATATACAAACTTTTATACCAGGCCCAATCATATCAGCTAACAAGCTCACTTCCACTTGTTCAGATTCTACCCAAAACACATTCCTCTATTACCTCAAACCCCATTATGAGGTAAGTCTTGCTTCTTTTTGTCCGACTTCCCACCCCTGCTTTGTTTTTTTTTTTCTGTCTAAGCAAGCGTTGATAATTCAAACTTGCTTGTTCCTACAGAATTGAATAACCTGCATTGAGTTTCTTGATAATAATTCACATTAACCTTCAAGTATCATCCACTTATATAACCCAGCAAAAAATAAAGGTAAGTTCAATATCCTGTAGAAGGATTAAGTATCATATTAACTGCAAATTGATATCCAATTGCTTTGAATTCAGAACCTGAGAATGAAACTTAATCAAATAGAATAAACTAAGGAAAAAACATAACCTTTTCCGGGAAATGAACTCCAACGCATGCAAAACCAAAGAATACAAATATTCCACCTTCCTACTGTACACTTGTATGGATCCCTGAAGAAGCAATGCAGCTACATATTGCCCCAAAACCAGAAACAACAATAAATAGATAAACAAAATTAAACCCACGTAAAATTCAGAATAAAGCTTGAATATTAAATAATTTACCTTCAGCAAAATTTACCGACAGGTGGGAATCGTCGTGGCCAGTGATTTCACCGGAACAAATCTTTATCAAGTATTCCTCTAAATTATTGGCTAAATCGACGGCCCAATTCGATTCGAGGTCCCGCAGAGGTTGTACTGTGTGGATGAATTTACCGGAGGAGGATTCCGGTTGTTCAAAATCGTTACTCATTTTTAAAAAAACCGATTTTTACCGTCCATTACTAGTAATATTTCGCTGGGTGCTATAAAATTGGGTAGCGAGAAGGAAAACAAAATTAACAAGGGTTTTTTAATTTAAAGAAATTGGATTTGATTTATGAAACTAGTGCGGGAATAGAGATGAATGTCTGTATCGATAGACGGTTCATACCGAGTGTGTGTGTGTGTGAGAGAGAGAGAGAGAGAGAGAGAGAGAGAGAGGGACAACTAGAGTGAGAGATTTGAAAGTTTTGGCGACCGTTTTTCCCTCTGCAACGAAATAGTTATGGGCCTTTTAAAATAGTAGACCAAGGTAACTGGAATGGGTTGAAAGTCCAACTTTTTATGGGCCGATGAGTCCAACAAGAGATGTATAAACAGATTCGACACGACCCGATTTTGAGGCGACTTGGCCAGTCGACTTGGTCCTTCATCTAGGCCTCGCCCAGTGAGCTGGCAGATGAGCGATTTTACTATTTTGATTAAGTTTTCCTTTTATTATTTTTCTCTAGATAGATTTTCAATTGAGCGTAAATGTTTACCTCGTCTCTAAGAATATGTCTGCCGTTCACAGGCCATGTAACGAAAAATGTTGGACTTTTTGTCTTGTATATTGTCCACACCTAGACGCCTCAAACACATTTTAGCTCTACCCTCTTCTTGTTTCTCTGTAATGAAAAACAAGTTCTTAGGATTTTTATTTTTTATTTTTTATTCCCCTGGCTTTCGAACAAAAACTTAGGGTGCGTTTGACACTCCATATTAAATTAGAAGATAGGATTATGAGGGATAAAAGGATTGGAGTATAATGTTTCTAAATTCTATTGTTACCACAAATAATTAACAAAACGTATAAATATTGGTAAATAATAAATTTACAAGAAGATTTTTTTCTAAGATTAAAAGAGTAACTCTGTCGTTACATATATATCACATAACATTTTCCAAAAAGAGAAATTTACTTTTAGCAAGGTCTCACATTTGTGTCAAAATAGGTAACTCTTCAATTATTTATACTCGTATGATTTAAACTAGAGAGAAAGGATTTGCATTTTGTCATTCTGCAAAAATGACAAATGGATTTACTCCAATAAATCATACTTTCCACCTTTATACATCCAACGCTCCCTCGTATGTTTGATAAGGAAAAATTGTACAGTATTGAACAATATTAATTATAAAGAATTAAGTTAAAATTTTATTTTATAATATTGTTTAGTACTTTGTACCAAACGCGTCCTCAAAATTTAGCTGTCCGTAGTTCTAATTTTGCAATTGTCCCCAAGTGGACTTCGTCAGGACCATTTGCAATCCTCAATGTTCTAGCTGTAGCCCAAAGATGAGCAAGAACAGTGTCTCCCGATAAGCCAGCTGCACCGTGCACTTGCAGTGCCATGTCGAGCACCTTCAATGCCATATTTGGAGCTGCAACCTGCCCACGGCACCACAACAAACGGGAGAAAGAATTAAAGAAAAAACTAAGAAGTATCAATCTCAAAACACATTAAATCATCCCATACAAAAGCTCAAGCTGTAATCTATTTAAATTTAGTCTTCAACATACTCCTTATATGCAGCCCGGATTCATTTTTTCTCAAAGGTGGACACATGCAAAAAAAAAAAAAGAATTAACCTTGTTGTACATCAATGGTTTACCGCAAGTTTTACCGCACCCTCACATGGGTGCGGTGGACCCCACCTGTTTAAAAAATATTTTCCCCCCCAATGTGAGTGTGTGGTAATCCTTGCGGTAACCCGTGCGGTACGTGTAGCCTAACTCAAAAAAAAATTGTGAACAAGCGGAGCCGACACTTGAACATAGGCCTTTTGCTTGCACGTCCACAATTTTTTTTTTTTAAACGGCTAATGGCAAGATTTGAATCCATGTCATTTGCCTACCATGGTACCATATTTATTAATATAAATTTAGTCTTAGATGAAAATCAAATGCAAAAAAAAAAAACCTTGGCCATTGCAATCTTCCTACTGGCCTTCTTGTTTCCTAGTTGATTGAGCTGTTCTGCAGCTTCCAGAACTAATAATCGAGTTTTCTCCAGTTTTATCCGACACTGCAGCGAGGAAAACCCAATAAAATTCGAGCCAACTACATCGCATGTGCGGCAAGTACTTAAGCAAAGGGCATAAATTTCAACAAGAAAGTGTATCAAACCAACCTTAGCAGCATCTGAAAGGAATGACCCATGCTCGGCAATAAACTTTTCAAAAGCTTTTCTGCACCTATCAGTCTCATGCAATGGTGCAACCTTCCAGGGCCCAACCTACCCTGCAAAAGAGTAGAAAAAATGAATCACGGCATTTGAGGAAAACAATCACTAACAACTAAGGCCGACCCCATATTTATTGGGATTAGGGCTTGCTATAGTTGTAGTTTGTATCAAATACACCCGAGATCTTCAGCAGAGAACACCAAAAAAATTCTAGTGTTCTTTATAACTTTTGTAGTGTGTGTAGCAGCGCTCTCTCCTGACTAATGACACCAAGGAGAGGGGATGAAGATAGTAAACATGAAAACCCATACCCACGCTGAGAGTGTCCAACATGAGAAAAATTAAATAGGACTCGTCAAGTTTTAATCAGAAAGAAAAGATTTACATTTACGTGTGAGCATCCAAAGCCATTCAAACTATAGTACAATTAGGATTAGCACGTCTTTTAGATGGAAGTGACTTGAAAGATTCTTTTACAATGGTAGTTGAAATTCAAGAGATAGTATTAAATAAGAAAAAAAAAGGCTATAAATCTTGTTCATAGTAGCACTGTCTAGTGCATTCTTGTACTGTTACCAAGCAAGGAAGAGCTTCAAATAATATTTTACCTGTGCAATCTCGAATCCACGCCCCTCTCCGAGCAGAATATTCTTGGCAGGAACATGTACATTCTCAAATGATATTTCAGCATGTCAATGAGGTGCATCATCAAACCCAAACACCATCAGAGATCGCTTTATATTCACACCAGGAGTATTAATATCTACCAAGATCATGGATTGCTGCTCGTGTTTGGGGGGCATTGAAGTCTGTTTTTCCCCTGAATATTTTTTTCAAATTAATTGCTTTCAATTCATAAACTCAGGGACGAAACTCTTTCTGATGCGGCAAACAGTAACTAACCATGACAATGAGGATCTTGCACGGAGCCAGCTTCTAGGAGTTGGGGGGTCTTGGAATTGGAGATTTAGAGGTGAAAGGGGGAGTGGGGCGATGGGCTGCCCCCGAAATTTATTTTTTTCGTATAAGAGAACTAATAATTTTTATTTTTTGGGTTTCTTGAACTAAGAGTCTATGATACTATTATTAGAGATTTCATTTTTAAAAGGTTAACATTGTTAAAAAAAATAACTTGAAATTCTATGTAATTTATTATTTTCTACTTTAAATTATATGATATTTTACCTTAACATCATGAACTAAACAATTATACATTTTATATTAAAAATATATTGTTATATCATTTTTGTTTATCATACGTTCAAATCCTGTTTTTAAACTTTAAAACAATGTTGGAACTAATTATTTTATCAGCGTAACGACGTTTTATTCTCTTAGAAGTGCAGAAATACCAAATCAAATCTAAAACTTAATATAAAAAAATTTTATCAAACAACCCCTTAGTTAGAATCTTTGTTTTAGATTAAAAAAAAAACGTTGAAGTGAAATTTCAAATCAGATTGATTCAAATGAGTATCTGAATTTTGAATGAAATACACAAACATTCTTTAAAAAAAAAAAAAAGTCATAAAATTGAGGGGTCCAGGTCCCCCCCCCCCCCCGGGACCCCCTAGCTCCGCATTGGCTCCACTGGTCCACCACTTCCTTCCATTGATATATATGATTCTCCCTGCCTGTTCAAGGCATCCATGTAATAAATTATACGTTCCAGAATCTAACTAAATTTCCTCGTGGAATAACCTTTACATTATAAACATAATACCTATTTCCGATCTAAAGCTTTAATGTTTAAAGCATTTGAAAAATCATGGAGAATGAGAAATAAGTAAAAATGGCTTCGCCACTCCCAAGCAAAAAATTCTAACCTGGTAATGGAAGAATGATCGTGTTAAGATTGCAAGTAGAAATTCATATAACATAGAACTTAATAAATTATATACATAGGTGAGCAGGTTCTGAAGAGCCTAAATACTTCCCGGCTTCAAAAGAATAGGACAGAATGTTCAGTTTCAAGAAACAAATCTTTAATTACAAGTGCTTGTGTAAAGTTTAACATCCAACAAGGTGAGTCTCGTGTTTCCGCACCCATCCCTCTCCGAAGATTGCATTTTGCGTTATTTCATATAAATAAAGACACCAATACACCACCCCATAGGTGGTTTTTTATTAAAAAAAAAATTGTTACAGTAAGTTGCAACTGTTCTACCTTTTGATAGAACACTCTATATTGGTAGCATCAGAAGATGCAACTTGTGGTTCTGTCATTGCAAATCCAGAACGGACATTTCCTTCAAGCAAGGGAACTAGCCATTGATGCAGTTGTTCTTCATTTCCATAGAGAAAAGGAAGGGCATAAGAAAGATAACGAGGCTGTAATTGATAACATGAAATTATGTATGAGAGCAGAAATCAGCAGCATCTTTTGGAGCATGATAATTGTAGCGGAAAACACTCGAGAAACTTTTGATTCGGGTTCAGAAATCAACCAAACGAACACCAATCTACCGGCTCGACCCAACAATCCTCTACACCTTGGTTGCCTCCGTTTTACCCACTACGTTACCCTTCTTCTACTCCACAAAGGACACAAAGGGCGTGGTGATTTGTAGCCACAAAGACAAGGGAAAAAACTCCACAAAGAAGGCAAGGAAGAGGCAAAGAAACCACCAAGTTATCAACCGTTTTTCTCACCTAGAGCTGACCGATTTTCTCTCCTCCAAGGGCAGCCGGATTCCCACTAAGGGGGCTGCGTTTTTTTCCCTCTCTAATCCCACACAAATCACACAAATGACTAGGGTTTCTACTATATAAATAGGCTAGGTTTAGGGTTTAAATTTGGGCCAAAACTCACCTTAAATGGGCCAATAATATTACCATCCAACCCAACCAAACTTCGGCCCTTCCAAGATGTATTAATTGTTTCCGAGTCGAGCCGTAACTTTTGATGTCGATAACATATCCGACATCTATTTTTCATCATCGCCCGGATTGTTGGGGTCGTCAAAACGGTGTTTTCCGGGCTCAGTTCAACGTACCTTTCTCTACCAACAACCAATCCAATCCGGCTCCGATCCACAACCAATATATTCACCTTGGTTGCTACACAATCTCACCCACAAAGGAAGAGATAAAGGTATTGATTTGTAGCCACAAAGGCACAAGAGAAACAATGGAAGAAGATACAAAGAGTAGACCAAAATCACAAAGAAAAGTCACCGGTTTTTCTTCTCCAAAGGGGGCAGCCGAGTTTCACAAAGAGGCAGCCGATTTCTCTCAGTTTTCTCACACAAATCAATAACCTAAATGACTAGGGTTTTACCTTATAAGTAGGCTAGGTTTAGACTTTAAGTTGGGCCAATAAAGGAGGCTAAACGGGCCAAGATTCAAGCCATCCAAAGGTGATTATAATTGGGCCGGAAGAGCTCTTGGACTTGGTTGTTGGTAATATTTCATTCATCGGCCAAAGCCTATGAAATTACAATCCCACGTTTACATCATAGCCCGGGATTATTGGGTATCAAAACCCAACAATCTCCACCTTGATTCCCAATAAACCTGCAAGCAAACAAAACACACAGTTTATATTTGCACAATCAAGGTAACCAATAAAATTGGTTTCACAGACCTTACCTCGTGTTTCCGTCCTGAAACACATACCATACCTGCTCCGTATATTCACCAGGGCTAAGGTCAACAACACCCAAGTAGAAGCAGATAATTACAGTGAACTGTCAAGAGCAAATAAACATGCGATGCCGATATACTATAGGATAACACATAGATCTTTTTCACACACGTTCACACAGAACAATAGATTAACACCCAGTTAATCAACACACGGTCAACACATATGCAACAAATGCATAAATGACCCCACGAAAAAGATCTCACCACACTTATCCTATCCCATTCCGTGTTACTCCCACCTCGAGAACACATATCTCCACTCATCGCTCTACCATGCTCACTAGACTAACCACTCAACTCACGTCTAAAAGGCAAGTCACAATAGATCCTAAGTTCTTGGGATAATCCTTTATCACCTCATCACTTCTCCCAAACTACGTGGATAATGGGGCTCCACCTAACAGAAGTGATAGAAGTGTCCTCTCTCACACTCCACCTGATCAGGGTCTCTTTCTGATAAAGGATTCCAGACATTTGATCACATCTCCACTCGTGATCCAAATGTCACACTACACATCCCCCGGTACAAACCACAATGTACCCCTAGGCATCTATACTCCACCTTACCAATAGACATCCAACACACGCACACTCACTGCTAATGCATCTTAACCCTTCTATGCATGCAAACACATACACCAAGTATACGAGTCACATTGATTCATGCAATTACACACATCAAACACATTGAAAGTGTAATATACAACATGCAACAAAATCAAGTACTCACACACATGCAAAAAAGGAGAATACACACAGATGCAATGCAGTAACTAGGTTTACACTTAATAAACCTCACTAGGGTCATCACTCGACCCCACAGCCACATTCGCCTCATCTCTCATCCTACCCCTCTGCTTATCCTTTTTCTTGGGACAATCCCTAATAAAGTGTCCAGACTTACCACAACTGTAACACCGTCTAACACTAGACTTGTCCCATCCTTTGCCCTTCTTCTTACAATCCTCATCACTCGAGTCACTACTCGAATCACTATTGTTTTGAGCTCTACCCAAATTCATTTGCTTAAATTTCATTCTACTCCTCATTACATGTAACTCACAATTCCTATTCTCTTCTTTTTCAGCTTTGATCTTCATCTCCTTACTCCTAAGTGAGTCTATGACAATTTCGGGTGTTAAGGTGTCCCTACCGTACTTAATAGCATTCTTAACCTCTCTATATGATTCAGGCATAGAATTAAGTAGGATTATAGCTTTATAGGTTTCAGACACTTTTTCATCACTATTAACAATATCTTGCACAAGTTTGTTAAAGACATCCAAATTGTCATCAAGATCCTTTGAAGGATCCATTTTAAAACTGAAAAACTTTTCAAGTAAGTACAACTTATTTGGAGTAGACTTAAGCAAATATAAACTTTCCAACTTTTCCCAAAGTTCTTTTGTAGAGTCGAGTTTTCCAACTTTTCTCAAAACAGCGTCAGATAAGTGTAAAATAATTGAAGTGTAAGCAAGTTCATCGTATTCTTCTTTTTGTGCTTCTGTCAAATTTGTAGGAAATTTACCGTCTATGGCTTTTGAAACCTTTTGTTGAACTAAAATCCCCTTCATCTTTTGTTGCCAAATTGAAAAATCCTCTTTCCCATTAAAAATTCCAACTTCAAAATGTGAAGTCATTTTTAAAAAATAAAACAACCAAAGTATACAATTAGGTCACACAAAGCAATCCTAAGGTCACAGTATACACCGTTCTAAATTCTCAGGGTTTCGTAAGATTCACGATCTCAGATCAAGAGAATGTTCGAACGGGTCAAGTCCAGGTGTTCTAACAGGATAATCAACGCAACACAAATGTATGATAACACGGATTCAAATTTCCACGCAATGCAGTCTCACACAGTTATTAAATGAGAATTAGAGCACAAAATTAATAATTAACTTGCAATTAAATTCAACACTTCAAATAGAGCAAATAAGTCCTAAATTTCTAGCACAAGCAATGTTACCCCTTCACGGTAACCACAATCATATTGTCACCCCACACGATGACGCGCTAATACTGAAATTTAATGGGATAAGCCAATTTACCAGAGCGGACCTATCTGAGTCCGTAAATTACGAAAGATGCGAATTTACTGCTTTAGGGCCGCAATCTTGGCCTAAAGTAATTCAGTAAATATTCAGAAGTTCCGACCGACACCCCACCAAGGGTAAAATCGTCCAACTTTTTTTTACAGTACCTGAAACAGAAAACTAAAAACACAGAATTGTCAGAAATAACGTTAGCAACAATCTGTCTTCAGACCCCGTCGCCTGGAACCGTCGGACGCGCCCTCACGCGCCTGCCGGAATTCCCACGCGCCGCCGGTCGTCGGCGCCGGAGCTCAGATGCGCCTGACCGCCGGAATCGTCTCCACCTGCACGTCACACCAGTGGTCTCCGTTTCGCCAAACTCCTTCTAGATTGGCCAGAAAACGCAAAAACAGGGGCTGATTTTAGGCAATTTTCTGGACAGCTTTCGGATCTGTTTTCTGCCTCGTTTCTGCCGGTTTTCTGATCGGTTTTTGGTCAGTTTTTCATCCCAAATCCACCACCATGAAGCTCTGATACCAATTGTAGCGGAAGCTTGCTTCAAGGGTCGTCAAAACGGTGTTTTCCGGGCTCAGTTCAACGTACCTTTCTCTACCAACAACCAATCCAATCCGGCTCCGATCCACAACCAATATATTCACCTTGGTTGCTACACAATCTCACCCACAAAGGAAGAGATAAAGGTATTGATTTGTAGCCACAAAGGCACAAGAGAAACAATGGAAGAAGATACAAAGAGTAGACCAAAATCACAAAGAAAAGTCACCGGTTTTCTTCTCCAAAGGGGGCAGCCAAGTTTCACAAAGAGGCAGCCGATTTCTCTCAGTTTTCTCACACAAATCAATAACCTAAATGACTAGGGTTTTACCTTATAAGTAGGCTAGGTTTAGACTTTAAGTTGGGCCAATAAAGGAGGCTAAACGGGCCAAGATTCAAGCCATCCAAAGGTGATTATAATTGGGCCGGAAGAGCTCTTGGACTTGGTTGTTGGTAATATTTCATTCATCGGCCAAAGCCTATGAAATTACAATCCCACGTTTACATCATAGCCCGGGATTATTGGGTATCAAAACCCAACAATAATGTTGTCTATGATAAGTTACTAATCTTCCACACAAGTTCAATTCAAACTGTGCAATCCACTCTATTGAAAAGAATTAAAAGCCTATGTGACCCAAGGTTTATGCAAGGGCGTAACGAATTTAGGCTAAAGTTTACCTAATTAATTGCACTATTCCTGTTGGTGTTAGCTTTCAAGAGTGCTGGCTACACCAATAATTCTAATACTTCAAATGCACGCAAGAATGTAATACAAAAGTTACTTTGGTGCTGTTTTGTGGAATCTAGTGGTTTTATTATCTAAAATCTGCTGAAGTTTCCTAATTCAATGCAATTTTAGCATTTTTTTCTTCATGTCACATGAATCAAGAAAGCTTTCTATTTCGAATATAAAAGGTGCTCCGCCTTGGGAAAGCGTGCACCTCAACTTGTCCGTAAGCCTCAAAAGACCTTGAGATCTAAATGTGATTTGCACATTTTATCTCCCTTTGTCAGGATGCATATCATTGTCATGCAGTCCAATACCAGGGCCATCTAATTAAAAAGATGCGAAAGAGAAACACCAAACTAGATCATTTTCTTTCCCTTACAGATGTATTGTTCCGGGTAATCTCATTTAACTTATTCTTTTGGTGCAAGGCACGCTCTCACAGATTATGAAGCAAAAGGCAGCACTTTAGTCAGCCATATAATAGTTGCTTGCTTATAATGGATAGACTTTTTCAATACCTTCATATTTCCGGTACCTGGTGCTCCACAGTTGAACACCTGCGGGGCCCGTACAGAACGGCCATGATCTCGCAGAGGTATCCATACTCAAGGTTTGAGAGACCAGCACCCAGTAATCCGTCAAATGCCTTGTTAATGGTCCCACCAGAAATGATTTTCTTAACCCTAGCGGCACTATCAAACTGCATATAAACTTGGCGACTTCAGTCAAAAATATTTGACGTATACATAGAAAATTTGCCAAGGTACAACTGCCTCAGTACTTAGAAAGAGCGACCCAACTTTCCAAGTGAATGCAGGGGGAAAAAATGCAATTAATAAATGTCACATACAAGTATCCACACGTTCCACGGGCCTTCTCTTTTTGCTAGTTCCTTTAACTTCTCTTCTTTAGGATGAACTGCCCACCGCTCTGTAGATTGGGCAAGTTCGTAAAACTCATTTTCCACTGGATATATTTGATCCTCCATAAACTTAATCAATCTGTTTCTTAAACCTTGAACCTTCTGATTTGGAACTGATTTGCCACCACTTGAGGTTTGATCTCTTACTTCCTTTCCACTTTGTTGCACATACTCTTGAAAAATTGAGTCTGAGTAATTGGAAGCAACAACATTTCACAAAATATATTGAAGGGTGCATGAACCTTCCAACAGTTAATTGCATCTTCTCTCAAGTTAGACTACAATAGGATAAAATCAGCATAGCCCAAAAAAATTAGATAACTACTCAGTTAACATCTTAGACCACTCGTCAAGTGCCAGGATTAAGAACATACACATATATTAGATCCTTTCCAGGTAACTTAACTGTCAAACGAATATATAAGAAATTGGAGCTACCTGATGGTGGATGCTAAATGTCCATGCAGTTTCTATCATAGCATCAGCCTTCTGTCCTACATGGCGGGCACGGTGTCCTCCTGAAGCTAATCCCTGCGAAGAGATGGTGAAAATTTTATACCTCGTTATTGGGCTCCATTAACAATTTGAATTAAATTTTAAAAAAATTCATATACTCTATTAACAAATTTGACAGCTGTGATACCATGATCCATCTACAATGTACTCCAGTATGAATCGATGCCCCACGAAACAGAGAAAAGGCAACATAAAACTTCCACTGAGCGACAGGCCATGGCTTGCCCTACATCTCAATATTCAAGCAAAAGTAAGATCTCTGAGATCTTAGAGATAATGGTAACAGAAGACGTCTAATATTAGAAAATAATAATGCCTATGTGGAATACACAAGTGTACAATCAAGGTGAGTACATGGCGACATTCAGGAAGATGTAACACATTTAGTCACTGGACTTGCCCCCACCAAGGCACCAACCCTCATGTAGTAAACCGCAATTGCTATTCTCTAAATGCATTCTTCGCTAATCACTAAGATGGGAAATGTCTGGGCAAAAATTATGTAAGTTATGTACTTACCAGAAAAAGATATTTTAAAAAATGTTTGAGTCAGAAATTTAAAATAGACATCCAGATAATGGTAAAATTAGGTCTCACAGCTGCAGAACAGTAATATGCCAGATACTCGGCTAGTGAAGGAACTCCAACGGGAATTCCAGTCAATTCAAGACCTCCATTCTCTTGTACTTCGTCCAAAGCAATATCGACAATGTAATGCTGTCATGAAACCAAAACTGATAAGAAATTTCAGAATCCCAGTCTCTATCATTGATATAGATTAAATATATAAAAAAAAAATGTAACATCTTTATAGAATGTAAACTGGAAGAATATGTTTATGTCAACAGAGAAAGAGAATCGTGATCATAAAATGTCAGATAATTCATCAGTCAGCAAGTGCAAATCAAGTAAAGAACAGTTGAGAGTCCAAATAGACATAAGTACCAGGCAGCTATACGCAACATCACACATCTGATTTCCTAGAGTTGATAATTCCCAATCAAGAATGCCAATTACTCTATCCTGCAGCATCAAAATAAGAAATCAGTTGTATGTTAGGTAAGATGGACTAATTTTAAAACAGCTCTCTCTCTCTCTCTCTCTCTCATGGAAACATAAGGAGCAATAGTTGTTATAGAGCTTGTCTGGCTAAGCTTAAAAATTACGTTTCTTGAAAGTAAAATGAGACTTACTTTGTGGGAAAGCAAGTTCTTTAATAATTAAAAATACTAACTTATAAAATTATGTTCGGCTAAAAAAATGCTTAGAAGTCCCTTTTACTTCCTTTTAAGCTTAACCAAACATGTTGACAGAGACCCCTGATCCTACAAGTACTCCACATAAAACAAACAATGTAGCTAAAACATGTGGTACAGCTCTTAAGCAATAGGAAGCAGTGCCTAATCGCCACGATGAAACACAGTGTGGCGTCTAGACGCTGTTCATGAAGCGCCTAAGCGCTAGGGGCTGCACTTGGACGCTTGGTTTGAGGCACCTGGGCGCTGACTTGTTGTTCCAAAACTCCTTTTTGTCTTGTTTGTTCACTTAAGCACCATTTTACATCACATCTTCTAACCTTTAAAATAACACTAGCAAACACATAAAAAAACGTTCTATAGTTATAAGATCTAGCAAATAATCAAATTAAAATTGTGTATGACTCGTGAGTAAAAAACACACTTGTCAGTAACAGTACACAAAACTGTACTTAAGCTTTGCGACTTACATCCAACTTTGATGTTTCTAATGAGCTTCTATATAACTTGATTATCTCAGCTAGAGATGTACAATTTCTATAAGAAGGATAAGAGTAAACATAAGTCTAAATCTAAATCTAAATCCAAAGCTAAAGGAAAATAAAGTTCTTCAAGTCGGATATCTTTGAAATGTAGGCGTGTTTTAAATTTCACATTGATGCACCTTATATATTTTATTATTCTTAACTGGAAAGCTCACTTTTGAAAAGTGTTAAAAATGAAATTTGTAGATCTGCAGGTGAATACAAGAGTTGAACAGATGCGTTGTTCGAACTTGTTACCAAAAATCAATTTCTAAATTTCATATGTTTATCTTATTATAATTAAATGTGTATTATTGATATTTTGAAAAATTAAAAGATTTTGCAGATATGTAGATTGCATCGGAAGAGATTCTCAAATTGATGGAACCATATTATTGTCCAAGAGTGGCATAAATAAATTGTAGTCCGGATGAACAAACATAAACATCGAGGGGGATGGGCTTAAGCTTATAAGGGAGTTACCTTCGGGAGTAATCGAACATTTGTGATTGGAGATCCAACAAAGAAAGTTCAATGTGGTAGAAACAACTTGTACTGCGTGACCTGTAATAGCACCATTTTATTTGTGCTCATGATAATGCTAATAATAAAATGGAAGGGTTTAACCTTGAACGAGTACCAATGTGAAAATTCTCGCGAGGTGTGGGTCACACGCTCCCTTGGAAGACTCATTTATGTAAGAGCTGTCATGAGATCATGAGATTGGACTATTCTCTAGAGATTCTTACTAGAATCAAAATTAGAGTGCATGGCCATTAAAAGCTATGAACTAGAGCCTAAAACGATACTGTACGTGTGACAATTGAAGTTTGGCCAAAGGGACTAAAATCAAGGCTTAGTCCATTATGGCTCCCTCAAATGGAAATTGTTATCACTAAGTAAGGTTCAAGTCCAAAAAACACCTACACTTATTACACAGTATTAGGGCTGGACATGGTCCGATTTGGTTTGGTTTTGAAAAAAATCGAACCAAACCAAAAATTTTCAGGTATTTAGTAAATGGAACCGTCGGATTCAAATATAATTATGAACCCGTTCGGATTCAGTCCGGCTCTGTTTTGTTCGGTTACATACCATAATTAAATTTTTTAACATACATAAATAAAAATAACTAATGACACGTTCAATCTTAATTTTACAAATTAACGTAGTTCAATTTAATAACATATAAATAACAAGTTGTACAATAAAATTAATTTACAAATGTATACAAGTATCAAAAAGTATATACTAATACTAAAACATTGGTGATCCATATCAATAATTCATTTGTTTCAAACATTCAAATCTTATTCAATAAGAGGCTTGGACTTTGGGCTATAAAATGGGCCAAAAAATTAAAACAAAAAAACTGAAAAAAAAAATAAAAATTTGTTAATTTATTTAGAAAAAGTTAAATAATTTGATTTATATAATATAAAAAAATTTAAAAATTTAAAAAGATTCGGTTCTTCTTCAATTTTTGGTTTAGAACCGAGAACTGAACCGAACCCGTAGGTTCTAGATTCGGATACCCGTTCGGGTATTTAATTTTAGAAGAACCGCTTGGTTCGTTCTGGTTCGATTCGGTTCGAAACTTTTGTCCAACCCTACACAGTATAACATTGTCACTAGGGGTGTAAGCGGTCCGATTTTATCGATTTTTGACAGATTTTCAAACCAAACCGTTTACACCGGTTTGAGAAAAACTCAAACCTAAACCAAACCATTTTGAACGGTTTGAAAAAAACTCAAACCTAAACCTAGCGGTTTGGTCCGGTTTTAAACCGCCGATTTCGCCGTATATTTTTTTTTGCCCGTCGTCCGATTTTAACCACCAATTTTGTCGTATATTTTTTTTTCTGTCTACTTTTATGCCATTAATTTAGGAGTGGACAATTTTTCAAGAACCGGTGGAATCGGACCGGAACCATTTAGAAAAATAATTTAATTTTGGGACAAATTATTAAGAATCAACCAGTTTCGGTCCAATTCTAGGTTCTAGTATGGGAACTGCTGGGAACCGGATGATTCTCATAGGTTTTTTTTTTTTTTTTTTTTTTTTTTTTTTTTTTTGTAAAATATATGATTCAATCTCTAATCACTTTTATAAAAAAATAATAAGATTCTTTCTTCATTTTAGACATCAACACTTTCCTTCTTCTCTTTGATTCTTTTCTTCTCCCTTCTTATAATTATTTGATTAATTGATTCTCAAACCAAATTAGAATATTGGGTAAATCTATACTTAAATAAATTTATTTACAATATATAATTTCATTTCTAAGATCCGAAATTTTTATTTTGTTTTCACTTTGATTACATAGTTGTTGATCCGATCAAAACTTTTCATTTAGATTTCTACAAATTATAATCGATAGAACCAGAAGTTGCAATAATTTTTAAAAGGATATCCAATTCAATGTAGGATTTTGATTTTGATTGAAGTTTATTTAATCATTGGAGTACTATGCAGTTTATATAAGTTGATAATTGTTTATGATAGTAATTTATATGGAATATAACGTGGGATTGCTTGATGAATCGTTTCAGACTTTTAGTTTAAAAGCTTATGGAATATATGAACCTCATTTAAAAATAACTAAAAAGTCCAACACAAAAGTCTTACAAGTTACAATTTAGAAAATTTCATTTTTTCATTTTTTTAATTTTTTAATTATTATATATTTTTTCACCGGTCCGGTTTGGTTTTAAACCGCAATAAAATTTCTCAAACCTAAACCAAACCGTTTTTGACCGGTTTGGTTTGGTTCAAAACCATTTCGTTGACGGGTCCACGTGGCACCAAACCGACGGTTTCCAAAATGCGGTTTCGGTTTGATTTTCCGGTTTGACGATTTTTGCTTACAGCCCTAGTTGTCACTATTATATATATTTATCTATTTTGAAAGTTTAAAACTTACGGGAGACTATTGTAACATAAAATAAGTTTCAACTTTCAAAATTAAAACATATTAATTTTTAATTTTTATTTTTAATTTTCGGGTTTAATTACAAAATTTAAAACTCATAATATTAAATTAATTGTGGGGGTTGAAATTTGTCCCTATAAAAGGGAGTTCTTTTCATTGTGTTAAACACAACTTGAAATATAAACGTTCTATACAATTCATACTATATTCTTATACTTTTGGCAACTTGATAAAGGTCTATTTACTTATCTCCCTATGGTCATGCCCATAGAAGCAGAATTGTCTGTGAGCCACAAGAGTTTTATCTTGAACTCGTGCAGTGTTGAAAATATTCGCATAAAGGGGAAGCAATACGACTTTAGGATAGCGTTTTCGAGTGACTCCTAAGACTTGCTTTCTAAACCTCTTCTCTATTTTATGTCATTTCAATGTTGAATTGTATTTGTTATTTTATTATGTTAATTGATCATCAATCTACACAAAAATCACCCATTTTTCCCAACACATGTCCCACTACAAGGATATAATCTCAAATGACTATTATTTGTCAAAAGTCACTTTAACTATGGGGGTTCAAGTCTTTCGACGCCCATTCATAAAAGATTGTACACGCATTTGGCCTTTGAAGGAAAAAAATGATCTAGACCTCTTTGTGAGATGGATATTGAAGAATTTTTTTAAATGGATGCATGTGACATATTTCTATCAATTTAAACTTTTGGATCAATCTGGATCGTGGAGCTCGATGTTAGTCTAAGCCATGTAACCACACCCAATCTTTTTTATATAATATAAATATCCATGTAGTCAATCTCTAGTTATATATTCTTTCAAAGGAAAAGATGCAAAATGGTAGTGGTTTAAGAATATAAATGTTGACAGCATTTCTCCAGTCTCTGAGATAAGAAGAGTATTCTTCAACTAAGGAATATATATCATTTGATGAGATCATAAAAGACACAAAAAAGACACATTGCAGTTTGGAATCTCAGTTATTCGAAAGAAGATATACAAGGGAGATATATCCATGGAGTTTTGAGGTAGGATGCTTGTTAGAAAAGACAACACATGAACGAAAACCCACAACCTTTTAATTTTAGCCCATGTTTGAGCCAAAATGCATTTTGAAATAGTATTTTGTTGAAAAATATGTGGTTAAAAATGAATAAATAGTTCTAGATTTATGTGTGATATTATTTTCTTATTGAATGTGTAATTGAAAAGAACAAATAGCCCCCGTTTGATTCCCATTTTCCCCAAAGTTCATTTTTCTCTTTCTTCTTTTTAACCACACATTCTTTAATAAAATAATATTACACGCAAATTCAAAACTTTTTCTTAATTTTTAACCACACATTATCCATCAAGTAACTATTTAAATTGCATTTTTTCCTCCAAAATGGAATCAAACAAGCCCATAGTGTATTTTAGAATTAATGGAGCACAAATAGAAGTTTGACTTGACTTAATTTAGAGTATAAGAATATTGGCTAAATTCCTATCATGGAAAAGTTGGTTGGCTTTTTTGATCCACTTATAAGTTAGATATGGCTTATTTTATTCTTGATATGAATAAAAGTCCATTCCTTTTATGTCTACTAGCTTCAGCCAAGTATCAAATTTGAAAGCTCTGACGTTACCACAGTGGATACCGATGTTCATATGATTTCCTAACCTTAGAACAACTTCAAGGAGTTTTAAGGTTTTCTACCCAATATGTATCCTCCCCAAAACACCTTTATATAAATATGAGGGTGGCCTAATAAATGTGTGTAATACTCTTGAATAATTTTTATTTATTTATTTTTAAATAATGGAGTACATTACGATTAGACTCCACACAGTCCAACAAAACTTCATCATCCGTCCAAGCATGATTCGATTGACTTACCTTCGTAATCATAAACCTTTTACAAACTGTAAGATGTAACATTGATATTTTTATGCTACAATGCCTTTTCTTCTTAGATAAGTAAGGCCCGGGAACATATCTGAAAAGAATCCTATACTTTGGGAATCTAGAAAATCAGATTTTTTTTCTTATCCCTTCTACTTTAATCCTCCACTTGCCATTATGATATTTATATCAAAGGAATGGCCTTACATTTTCTTGTAACTTCAACAGCTTTAACTTGCAGACAAAAATGGAATCCAATAAAGAAAGTCTTGTGAAGATTAGCGGCGAAGAATTTGCATTTTTGGACGAGTGCTTTGGAAAAAAGAAGAGATCACCTCGCACATCACCAAAACCTTATGTTCTTGAAAGACCATCATCATATGGACATGCACAGAAAAATGTAGATTGTGTTTACCAGTATCAACCACAGCAAGCTTCTGTTTATCAGTCAATACCACCTTCTGAAAGTGCTATAGTGATCAAAAGTGCTACTCTTAAGGCCCCCACAGTTTCATCATGATGGAATGTTGATTGATTGTGTATGGATCAATATTCTTACTAGTTTGCTAAACTCTCTTTGCGAAGTATGTATAAGTAGTAGAGTTATATATTAGTTGAGCATGCTCCTCTTTTATTTGTGTGCGTGTTATAGATGATCGTTGTCTTCGGAGTCACTTGTACATTTGAAGAGTCATAGTTCTCGGGTCAGTCAAGAGGTGAGAGCTTCATGTCCGATGTTTGGTAGCACATCCCCTTCATGTACGGATCAAAAGCCCGCCTATGACTTTTCAATGGGTACCTCGTGTTGTGAAACTTCACTAGAAGGAGGAGAGAAAACAATCTTGGAATAGCAACAAAACAAGAAAACAAACTTAGAATAAGGCCCAAACACGTGATCGTTGTCCTCAAACGATATTTGCCCCTTCTCCGGTAAATCGAGATGTTAAAAGGTCTTCCGGCAAATGGTTTGAAGGATTAATCAAGCCTTGTTGTAGAAATACCAAAGCACCAGAATTTCTACCCAAAACTCAAGAACACAATAAGAAGATTATGAATGTGACTAGAAAATTGAATATGAATTTGATTGAAGAGAGTATAAGCATAAACAATGTTTTTCAATTGTCTCCAATAAGAACATGGCTCCTCTATTTATAGACCTCACTTTAGTGCACGAATTGGTGCCAAAAATAGGTTGAAAGGGCACCAAATTCAAGTGACAAACGGTAGGAAAAACCGTCCTCCAACGGTCACTAGTTTTGTACTATGCGACCGCATAGTACAAAACTATGCGGTCGCATAGTTATACCCGTTGGAGAGAAGGAGGCTTCTGTCCATTTCTATGCGGCCGCATAGGATTTGTTCTATGCGGCCGCATAGAACAAAATCCGGCCTATTTTGTTTGTTTTGAACAACATTTTCTCAACAATCCCCCACTTGTTCAAAATGAACAAGTCTCACATTCAATCGTAAACGATACTTATGCCTAAGGATTAGATATCTTTCGATTTGAATCTAACCATAGTGTAATTCTAACAAGGTAAAGTCGGAATCAAAGGTAGCGTGAAGCTTTGAACCAGTTATTCCATGTGACAAAATCGGTAAGAACACACACACAAGTACCACGTGTTCTCAAGTTTTTCAAACTCGCTTAGCGCTTTTATGGCCTTGCGCTCATCCTCTTTAACAAACTTTTAAGAGAGTAACTCTAGCTCTCTATTGAGGCGGCACCACCTCGAAGTTTATCTAGGTGAAATTCTTCCAGCATCTTTGTTACTTTTAGAGATGCTTGTGCTCTTAGCACTGAACTTCATTAAGAGCTTGAAGCTCAACCCTCACTTCAGTAACAACCAGCATTATTTAACTAGGATAGGGTTATCGCGGATTTGAGTAATGCTGAAACTATCCACATATCAAATGACTTGTTGTTACCCTTTGAACCCGTGAATTACCTTTTGAGTAATGACAGGTAGGGTTGCTATCATTGGTGAATCTTTTATTTTGAGAGTTTCAACCCCATCCTACTCGATGTAGATGTTACTAAATCTCTATTTAGAGGTTTAGTTAGAGGATCCGCTAGATTCTCGATAGACTTAACATAATTTAGGGAAATTATTCCATCTTTGATTAATTTCCTTATGTAGTCATGTCTAAGACTCATATGTCTAGACTTTCCATTGTATACCTCGTTGTATGCTTTTGCTAATGTAGCTTGACTATCACACATGATAGATATTGAAGATGTATTCTTCGGTCCCAATGGTATCTCATAAAAGAGATCCTTAAGCCACTCAACTTCTTTCCCGGTATCCGATAATGCTACGAATTCGGATTCCATGGTCGAGTGTGTTATACAAGTTTGTTTCTTTGATTTCCAAGAAACAGCTCCTCCTCCAAGAGTGAACACCCAACCGGAAGTGGATTTATTCTCACCCGTGCTAGATATCCAACTAGCATCGGTAAATCCTTCCAAGACAGCCGGGAATTTAGTATATTGTAGGCTTAAGTCCTTGGTTTTCTTTAAATACCCAAGAATTCTTCCAATGGCCTTCCAATGATCATTGCTTGGATTACTAGTAAACCTACTTAGTTTACTAATTGCGAATGCTACGTCTGATCTTGTGCATTGAACTGCATACATAAGACTTCCAATGACACTTGCGTATTCCAATTGAGCAATTGCCCTTCCATCATTCTTTACAAGTTTTAAACTTGGATCAATTGGGGTACTAGCTTCCTTTATGTTCAAATGTTTGAACTTGTTTATCACATTCTCAATATAATGTGATTGACTTAAATGGTAACCCCCACTAGTCTTTGTGACTTTGATACCCAAAATGGTATCCACTTGTCCAAGATCCTTCATCTTGAATGTGGAAGATAGAAACCTCTTTGTTTCTTTTATTCTATCCATGTGATTACTCATAATCAACATGTCATCAACATATAGGCATATAAATATCACATAATCATCACATACTTTTGAATATAAACATTTATCTACACTATTATGTTTAAAACCAAACGAAATTATAGCTAAGTCAAATTTCTCATGCCACTTTTTAGGTGCCTGTTTTAAACCGTATAACGATTTTACTAACTTGCACACTTTATGTTCATTTCCGGGTAGAGCAAAACCTTCAGGTTGCTCCATATAGACCTCCTCATCGAGATCCCCGTTCAAGAATGCCGTCTTAACATCCATTTGGTGAACATGCAAGTCATATATTGAAGCTAATGCAAATAATATCCTTATCGATGTTATTCTAGCTACCGGTGCATATGTATCAAAATAATCTATTCCTTCTCTTTGTTGATATCCTTTAACTACTAATCTAGCTTTAAAGGTATTTAGAGAACCATCAACATTGTATTTTCTCCTGAATACCCATTTACATCCAATAGGTTTGGATCCGGGTGGTAAATCGACAAGTTCCCAAGTATTATTTGACATTATTGAATCCATTTCATCTTTGATTGCATCTTTCCAAAACATGCTATCTCGAGAAGTCATAGCTTCTCTATAATTTTTGGGATCGGTTTCAACATGTAGAACAAAAGGAGTTGTTCTTACTACATTCAACTCATTTCCTTCTACTAAGTAAAAAGAAATGCGTTGAGAATCAATTTCATCCGGTCCTAAAGACTTCTCAATTCGAGTTCTTTTGCTTCTTCGTGGCTCACTTGACTCATCAACACCTTTAGAAGATGTTTCATCTTGTGTTCCACTTGAGCTAGGGATATCTAAGAGATTTTTTCTCAATTCATTATCAGAAGATAACGAATCCTCAAAGAACTCTACATCACTAGATTCAATAATCACATTGGTCTCCAAGTTCAACAATCTATATGATTTGCTATTGCTAGCATATCCAACAAAAGCACATTTAATGCCTCTTGGACCCAACTTGGACCTATTAGGGTTTGTGTTCTTACAATAAGCAAGACACCCCCACACTTTGAAGTATCCAATGTTAGGTTTTCTTCCTTTCCAAGATTCATAAGGAGAAACCTTAGTTTGTTTAGAAGGAATTCTATTTAATATTCTACATGCACTTAACAAGGCCTCACCCCACAAATTAAATGGCAACTTAGCATAGGTTAGCATGGCATTTATCATTTCAACTAAAGTTCTATTTTTTCTTTCAGCTAAACCATTTTGTTCCGGTGTTCTAGGTGCCGAACATTGGTGAATTATGCCATGTTGTTCACAAAATATGTTGAAATCACTAGAAAAATATTCTCCACCTCTATCACTTCTTAAGGTTTTTATTTTCTTACTTAAGTGATTTTCAACCTCATTTTTATATACTTTAAATATGTCAAAAGCTTCACTTTTATGTTTCATTAGATAAACATATGTATATCTAGTGCAATCATCAATAAAAGTAATAAAATACCTATTTCCACCTCTAGTTAGCATGTCATTTAATTCACAAATATCCGTATGAATTAGTTCTAATATACTAGATGTCCTTTTTACACTTTGATAAGGCTTTTTAACCATTTTTGCTTCCACACAAGTTTTGCATTTAAAGACATCATTTTCATCATATAAAATTAAATCACATTTCATCATACGTTTCATAGTACTTTTTCCAATATGTCCTAATCTAGCATGCCATAATGAAAATAAATCAACAACATAAGCAAAGTTATTTTTTTTTTATCATTCAAATTGTCAACGGTACATAATTTGACCATTCCTTCACTAGAATAGCCTTTTCCAACAAATTTTCCATTTAGGGATAATACAAGTTTTTCGGATTCAAATACACTTTTGATACCCGGTTTTTCTAAGAGATTTCCACTAACCAAGTTTCTAGTCATGTCGGGAACATGTAGTACATTGGTCAAGGTAATGGTTTTGCCGGAAGTAAAGATGATATCCACACTTCCTTTTCCTATCACTTTAGATCGAACCTCATTACCCATTTGAATCTCTTGGTCTCCATCAACTTCATGATAAGTCTTGAAAGAAGATTTATCATATGATACATGTATTGTAGCACAAGTATCATACCACCATCCGGGAACTTTTCCCTTGATTGCATTGATTTCACAAATGGTGGCCACAATTCTATCTTCTTTGATGGAGTTCACTTTGCCCTCGAAGTTGTTTTGTTTTCGGTGTCTACAATCCTTGGCATAGTGACCAGATTTGCCACATACAAAACAACCTCCTTTTGTTTTCTTCTTGAACTTGTTGAAGTTCGTTGAAGGCTTTCTCTTGTTGGATTTTGTTGGCGGTTCCGTTTTCTCAATTGCATTTGCTTTAGAAGTGCTTTCAAAAGAGTTTTCACTCTTATCACGCATTCTTGACTCTTCTTCAATTCGCAAATATTTTTTGCAATTGTTCCAAGGAGTGATCCTCGGAACTATGCATAATTTTCTTCCGGTATCCTTTCCAAGTACCTAGGAGTTTAGCAATAATTGCCCCCACTTGAAAGGTCTCCGGGATTTCAATCTTCACCGCCTTTAACTTGTTGACAAGTACTTGCAATTCATGAATTTGGGGAAGCAAGGGAATGTTTTCAAGAAACTTAAAATCAAAGTACTTAGAAATTAAAAATTTCTTGGTACCTTCTTCCTCCGCTTTATACTTACTTTCCAATGCATCCCATATTTCTTTTGGCGAAGTTGTGTTGGTGTAAAGATCATACAATCGATCCGACAAAGAGTTGAGAATATGGCCGCGGCATATTAATTCATCCTCTTCACGCTTCTTTCTATTCACCCTTGATTCATCGGTGTCTTTGTCGGATGGTTCGGGTAGATCTTCCAAGTTTGGATCAAGCACATAGAAGATCTTCAATGCCGTAAGGAGAAATTTCAGTTTGTCTTGCCACCTTGTGAAGTTCGTGCCATCAAAACGATCCAACCGTACCAAGTCTTGATTCATCAACTTTATTGTAGCCATAGTTGTTTCACTCTCCATTTGAATATCGTTTGAGATTGTTGTGAAACTTCACTAGAAGGAGGAGAGAAAACAATCTTGGAATAGCAACAAAACAAGAAAACAAACTTAGAATAAGGCCCAAACACGTGATCGTTGTCCTCAAACGATATTTGCCCCTTCTCCGGTAAATCGAGATGCTAAAAGGTCTTCCGGCAAATGGTTTGAAAGGATTAATCAAGCCTTGTTGTAGAAATACCAAAGCACCAGAATTTCTACCCAAAACTCAAGAACACAATAAGAAGATTATGAATGTGACTAGAAAATTGAATATGAATTTGATTGAAGAGAGTATAAGCATAAACAATGTTTTTCAATTGTCTCCAATAAGAACATGGCTCCTCTATTTATAGACCTCACTTTAGTGCACGAATTGGTGCCAAAAATAGGTTGAAAGGGCACCAAATTCAAGTGACAAACGGTAGGAAACCGTCCTCCAACGGTCACTAGTTTTGTACTATGCGACCGCATAGTACAAAACTATGCGGTCGCATAGTTATACCCGTTGGAGAGAAGGAGGCTTCTGTCCATTTCTATGCGGCCGCATAGGATTTGTTCTATGCGGCCGCATAGAACAAAATCCGGCATATTTTGTTTGTTTTGAACAACATTTTCTCAACACCTCGTCTTGTTATTTTTCGGTTGCTTTGATTCTGTTTGGCATACAGTTACCATTTTTGTCGTCTACACAATAAATTCTTGATACCTCATTATAATTTGAATTATACTATGTGTACATAATTTTTTACACAATACATTACACTCCCCTTACATGGAGGAGGGCCCACACACAATAAAATATTCGTGGATCCCCCTCCATGTGAGGGGGTGTAATGCATTGTGTACACCATGAGGTGTACACAGCATAATCCTTATAATTTTGAGGACTAAAATTTAGGAAATGTCAAATCCCCTACTAAACAATTTTTGAAATATTACTTCTTAAAATTTTGACACCTCAAAATCAATATTTTGTTGGGAAATATTATATATATGACAAGAGATTTGGCCTCCAAGTAACATTGGTCAACCTAAGATCGTCAAATGGATGAAAACAATCTACCCAATTTGATTAATATTGTAAAAAGTTAGAGATTTAACTTCACAGTTTTAATTGGAGTTGTTTGTCATTTTCTTGTAAATTTTCTAAATTAATTCAGATAAATAATATGTACGTGAGAGAAGGAGCAAACTAGATACTATGAAGCATCACTCTACGAGTAATATACCTTTAAACTTTAGGTTCCGTTTGATACACATTTTTTGTAAAATGAGAATGAAAAATATAACCGTTATGGGCCCCACACAAAAGATATAAAGTCAAATATGGTGGTTGAATGTGATGGATAACGGTCATATTTTTCATTTTAATGGTGAAAAAATAGGAACCAAACGGGGGCTTAATTTATTAAAAGCAAGAGTGGATCCAGGAAAATTTTTTGGAGAGGCTAATACGCCCAAAATATATATATATTGCACCTATAAAAAAAAAATTAATTATTTATAAATGAAAATTTGGGCTGGAGAACAGGCCCGTGAGTAAAAGTCCAATGAGAATAGATGATTTTAATCAAGTTATATTTAGATCATGTTAATGAACTCTTCAACTCCATAGACAAATTCAACAGTTAAAGGTCAATTTCTCATTCAACATATTTATTTGTGATAATGATACATTGAACCAAGTCTTAAGACTTAAAGTTAGTTAACTCAATGAATCTTAAACATTAGGACTCCCAACGCTGGGAGACCATTTCCCCCCTACACCCCTTGATGGAACCTTGGCTATATGGAAAAGGTAGGCCCTTACTCTATTCGTTTTTTTGTTAGGAATAGTGGGTCGAGAACTCTTTCTTCCTTCAGTCTCAGTTTACCTCATAAAGCTATAAACAAAGAAGGAGTAAAGCTCTTAATAACCTTATCACTTAAACAAAATACTCATCAATTTTTTATTTTTTTTATCTTTTGCTTTTAACTCATAGTATCTAGCTACAAGGGAAAGGTCTTCAAAAGAGGTTTTTACCCATCGAATCCGCTCTATCTCCCAACTCGAGCTCAAGCTCATACATAGGACAGCTAGCCTATGGCTCAGAGTCCCTTTCTTAGATGCATACAGTTTGTTTCTTGCACACATACAATCCTTTTATTAATGTTGAAGGGTTCTTTAAGCTTACAAATATGTTCTATAACGTACAAATCTCTTTTAGACGACTTTATCAATCGGACTAATGAATAATTGGTTGAATCAATGACAAATTGACCCAATCCATGTCTTTAGTCAGATCCAATGATTGATCTAGCCTTGGTGGTGCTTTGGAACCGGTTTATGTGATGTTAAGTCTGATATAGCAAGTAGAAAAAAGGGTAAAATGTAACCATTGATCAATTTGTGCCTTAAATGATATAATTGGAACAATCATGTTTGGTGTACAATGTTGAATGATGACTTTGTTAACAACATACCACGTGACATATTGTCATTGGATGGTTAGCTATATGAAAAATATAGGCCCTTACTCTATTCCTTTTTTGTTAGGAATAGTGGTTTGAGAACTCTTTCTTCCTTTAGTCTCAGTTTTCATACATGTGAGGAATTAAGAATTATATTTCATAAAAGTTACAAAACAACGAAGGTGTAAAACTCTTAGTAGCCTTATCACTCAAACAAAATACTCATCGATTTTTTTGCTTTTAGCTCATAGTATCTGCTACAAGGGAAAGGTCTTCAAAAGAGGCCTTTCCCCATCGAATCCACTCTTGCTCCCAACTCAGGGCTCAAGCTCATAAATAGGACAGCTAGCCTATGACTCATAGTCCCTTTCTTAGATGCATACAATGTGTTCATTGCACACATACAATCCTTTTATTAACGTTGGGAGGGGGGGGGGGTGTTCCTATAAGCTTACAAATAGGTTCTATAACGTACAAATCTTCTTTAGATAACTTTATCGATCTGACTAAAAAATAATTGGTTGAATCAATGACACATCGACCAAATAATCCATGTCTTTGGTCAGATCGAATAATTGATCTAGCCTTGGTAGTGCTTTAGAACCAATTTATGTGATGTTCGGTTCGACATAGTAAATAGAGATCAAGGTAAATTGGAACAATTGACTAATCTGTGCCTTAAATGATACAATTCACATGTTCAGTGTACATGTTGAATGATAAATTTTTAACAACATACCACCTGATATGTTATCGTTAAATAGTTTAAATAATAATTTAATTTTTCAACCATCAATTTTCTTTGACTCATACATTGTCAACAATGTTGAATAAGTACAAGTAGCTTAATCCTCATTGGAATTACCAACGACCAAATAAAAATAGACTTCACAAAATTGCCATTCTAATAGATCACACCACACACACACTCCCCCTGCAAATTTTCTCGCCGCCCATGGCAGCAGCGCTCTTCACCATGCGTCGCCCGTTAGCCTCCCGCCTCCCACCTCCCACACTCCATCTGTTCCCAACGCACCCGTATCGCCCTCCCGTTCTTCAACACCGCCACTGCCGCCAACTATGCTTAATCTTTTCACAATACATAGAGCCTATGAATATGGGCCTCATTTAAAATAAATAAAAAGTCCAACATAAAAGGCTTACAAGTTACAATTTAGAAAAAGAGGAAATTACATAATAGCAGACATTTAAAGATCACTTTTTAGAAATCAGGACTGAAGTTTTATCATTCATAAATCAGGTACCAATAAATATATCAGTCATCTTCAAACCCTAATTTCAAACCCATTTGTTTTTTTCCCGTCTCTCTACTCTCTCTCTCTCTTTAAACACACAGCTCCTCTTTTCTTCTCCCTAATCTCTCCTCTCTCAACAGTAGCGCGCGCCGGCCATGGAAGAGAATCTCCGGCCCTGATATAAGCGACGCTTTCAGACCATCGCAACAATTTGAGCCTCGTAGACATGGTTTTGGGGTGTTCTTCAACTGCTTCTTGCAAAAGCCATCATAATATTTTTCCAGAAGATTCGGTGGAAGGAAAGCAGGTACACATTTATATTTTTCCAAAAGATAATTGGAAACATCATCCTCTTCCAATGGATCTACATCAACGCACAGTGACCCAACATAAAGGACCTCCATGTCTTCCGGCAAGCTATCCTTCACAAGCAAAGCATCCTCATTCCAACTAAAATTCCATCATTTATTGTCTGGCCTTCGTTTTGCTGTTAAAGGCAAATGGTTTGCTACAATAATAATTCTATCACCAGCAACTAAAGATGGGGTTTCAGACGTGCCACTATTAGCCGCATCATCATCAAGCTCCGCAATAGTACCCGGGACTGTCACTATCCTCCGAACCGCTTCCGCTCCTTCTCCCTTCCTATTACTGGGAAATTCCTAGATGCTAGATCCAAAAGGTTGGTATAAGATCTTGACATCATTCTCACAAACGTCTCCTGTCTCGCTATTATTGTGGTGTGGTGATGCTAGTGTTGTTGGTGGCGTAGGGGATGGTGGTGGATCTGGTGGCAGCTATGTGGTGAGGTGGTGGCGGGTTTGGGGGTGGTTGGTGGATGGAGATCTAAGTGGTGGTGGTTGTACAGGTGCCTGTTGTGGATTGATGTTGGTGTTGGTCGTGGTTGTGGCGGCGAGATGGTGGTCTACGGTTGTGGTGTAGGAGCAGTCGTGTAGTGGCTGTTTATTGGTGGTGGTGGTGTGGTGGCGTTGATGTAATGTTGCTGGCGGTGGTGTTGGGTGGGATGGCGTGGGGTAGGGATGTTTGCTGGCGGTTGTAGTGGTGTGGGATAGGCGGCGATTGCGGGACGATAATTTGTGACCAAGTATTGGTAATGAATCGGAATCGGGATCGAATTGTGACCATAAAGGACGATAATTTGTGACTAAAATTGATATGTGATTAAAAAATTAATCTGTGACTAAAAATAATAATATGTGACCAATAAAAAATTAATCTGTGACTAAAAATAATAATATGTGACTAATAAATGTGAAAATTGTGATCGATAAATAAAATGTAATCTATAAAAATTTTGATTTGTGACCTAGACATGATCCGTGACCTATAAAATTTTTGATTTGTGACATCGACATAATCTGTGATCTATAAAAATTATTATTTGTGATCTCGAAATAATTTGTGACTAATTAATTTGACAATATGTGACTAATAGTTAATTGTGACCTATAATTATGTATATGTGACCATTATTTGTATAATTGTGACCTTATTTTATTTAATTAATAAATATTTTTAATTAATTAGACAAAAACCTGATTTTTGAATTAATCAAACTTAAAACTTGATTTTTTAACTCTGCATACTTAATACATGGTTTGTGAATTCTTCCCTTAGAAAAAAGAATTAAAAGTTGGCCCAAGTAAAAACTCATCTTCCCGTCCCTTCCCCCCCTTTTTTTTTTATTAGAATATAATATGATTTCAATTTAATCACCAAACATACAAATGTAATAACTATCAACTTAAACATAACAATTAAGCAGAAAACAGCTTTTGATCAAGATCAATTGCATCAAAACAAAAGAAAATATTTGAATATGTAAGAAAAGCCTCCAACAATCCCATTACCAAATAGTTGTAAATTTTTATCTTCTCATCAGCATTTTCCTTTAAGTTCAGGACCGAAATCTTTATCACTTACAATCAGCACTATTTTCAGTAGACTTTGTTTCTCCCCAATCCATTGACACTGAAAGAATTCTTAGGCGCGTGCGCGCTTCAAATCTCTATCACTAGCTCAATTCAACTTCAACTTCCATTTCCTTGCTTTCTTCTATAACCTATTTTTTCGATTTTGCAATCCTCTTCCTCAAAGTCCATTCCTCAGAACAGTTGTCATCCTCCATGGCTATACTCTCTGGATATTTGGTCTTGTCCTCTTCATCTTCTACTATTGAAATCCTTTACAGTCTCCGAAACTTTTTCATTATCGGTACAACTACCCACTCAATCTTTTCCTCCGAAAGATTCAATAATTCCTCGTTGACATCCTCATATTGCACCAAATGCTTCCCCAAAATGTTATTAAATGATTTCACCCTACCCTCGCACCAAGATTTATCCAAAGGACGATAAACCTTGATACTTTTGTCAACAACCTCTCGCTCATACAATCCACCGGGAATCCCAGTGTAGGCACTGTTTCAACGGCTGTCGAAAATCTCAATGCTGGCACTGTCTTCAACTGTTGCAAGAAATCCTAGATGAACTTGCACTAGCCTCCATTTAGCTCCGCCCCTGGCTGTATTGGGCTGCGAATTTCGCATTCCTCATGTTTTCCTTCATTAGTCAACAGGATTTTCCTTTTGTTTGTGTACTTTTCCTTTATGATGACACGAAAACCCAATGTAGAGCAACTATTATATCTATTCCCTTGGCCATTTCTTGTATGGATTTCATTACTTTTGAATCTCACGTGTGGTAAGTTGCATTTATAATCACGTTGAACTTTTATCTAACAAGTCAATTTTAAGTTCGGCTCATGATGTTTATGAACACTCAAAACTTATTTTTGTTCATACATTTTGAGGGTCAACAAGTGTATTATACATTCTTTTATAAGTCGATTTTAAATGTGAATTTCACTTTAATGTGCATGTAATATTTTGTGTGGCGGCCATCACAATAACCACACCAATGGCCACAAGTCACCGCGAAACATCAAGACGATATCGGATTGAGCACTTATTAATTTGCCAAATTTGCAAGCATTATAACTTAAGCAAACTAATATACTTAATATTTGGTTAGAAAAAGCTAAAATAAAAGCAATAATTCTCCGTTCTTTAAATAAAATTATTCAGAGTGACCAACAAAATCTATTTGGCAATTAATCTAAATTGTGTTTTACGGTTAAAATAGGCTGCCATCGCACTTAATCATTGCAAATTAGGAATTAAATCTCAATTCTTTCAAACTCCAAAGAAATGAAATAAAAAGGAGGGAGGGTCCATTGTTATCCCTATTCCATCTTCTCCAGAGTTTCCAGTAACACAATCGAGACATCAACATGTTCTCTGCTTAATAAAATCATGTACTGAATTCTTGAATCCATTCATCTTTTTAAGAGGATTCACAAATTATTAAATCCTGAGTTCATCCTAACATATTCGCTTAACCTATTTTTTTCTTACTTTTACAGGAAAAAAATCCCAACTTATAATTTTTTAAACCATAGGCAAACATACTTTTTATTACTAATCCAGCTTCGATCCCAACCCGGTCTATATTAGAAGCCACACGTACAAATCAACATTTTCCCATCTCTTTTCAACGGTTCTTTAAAAAATCAAACAGGAGTTCCGTTTCTTCCCTTCTCTTTCTCTCTCTAGAAAGCAATCCCATTAGATCTCAATTCTCTCTCACACAATTCATCAATCTATGCATAAACTGATAAACAATAGATATTTGTAGTATTTATCTATTTAATGGCGTCGACGGAGCAATTGATGGGAGGCGGACCGAAGTACGTCCAAATGCAATCGGAGACGGCGGCGGCGTTTCCGTTGCAGTCGATGACTTCATCGTTTTTCTCGTTTCATCATCCAAGCACTGCTGAGCCGACTCGGATTTTTGATGAGCTGCCCAAGGCTTCTATTATTCAAGTTTCGCGACCTGACGCCGGTGATATTAGTCCTGCGCTATTGACTTACACGATTGAATTCCAATACAAACAGGTGAAGTGTATCTGTTTGAGCTTTGTGTGAGTGGTGATATGTTCGATCATCTAGAATTTTGCGAAGATTTTACTGGAATTAGTGGCAAGGTGATGTTGAACTATAGTTCTTAAAAGATCGGAATTTGGCAAAGAAAAGTAATTTTACCCTTTTAATTAGACATCACATGTGTATTGCGTGATCATTTAAATGCATAAATATACAGTTTTTGTCAAGTGAGGATACCACAAGCATAATGGAATTTGGCAAAGAAAAATAATAATAATAATAATTTTTGTTTCTGTAATTGTTTTGACTTTATATTTTCAGCCTTTGATGAGTATTGATATGGTTATATAGGAGTCATGGTGCGATTTTATTGCAATTGATGCTGATGAGAAGTTGAATTTATACCTCCATCACGCTTTACTCACTTTAAAATACTTTCGAGTAATCACGGACCATTAACACGTTTTACTCTATCAGTCACCATGTTTCATTAGTCACTGAACTTTAAAAATACTTCAAAATGGTCATTCAAATTTGATATGTTGTACTTCATCACACCATGCTTTATTAGTTATTGAACTTCTACTTTCATCACGCTTCACTCACTTAACTTTAAAAGTGATCCTGACTGGTCACTGAATCCATTTATTTAAAAATTGAAAAAGTATAAAATCATTATTTTAAAACTCATTTTCCAAAAAAAATAAAATTCTTTTTAATGGGCATCATACCTGCGCTAAATTAAGATTTATGTCAATTTGAAGCCAACATTATTTTTTCCCTTAAACATAGCTTTTGACGACTAGTATTATGTACTAATATCAATATTCTCATCTTAGATTAAGAGTCTCATTATATAGTCGATATTTATTTTATTTTATTTTCTTGATCTAGGTTGAATCTCATAGAAAATCAACTTTACTCGAAAGCATTATGAAGTTTAGTGATTACTCGAAAGCATTTTAAAGTTTAGCGAGTAAAACGTGATGGATGTATAAATTCAATGGCTAATGAAACATGATGAGTGAGAGATGAAGTGCAACTTGTTAAATTTCAGTGACCACTTTGAAGCATTTTTAAAGTTTAGCGACTAATGAAACATCGTGGGTGAGTGATGGAATGCAACGTATTAAAGTTCAGTGACCACTCAAAAGAATTTTAAAGTTTAGTGAGTAAAGCGTGACGAAGGTATAACTTCTATGACTAAAGAAACATTTAACTCAGTTCTTAAAAGATAATTGGAATTTGAAAAGAAGATTTATTTATTTTTTGTTATTTTGGCTGCATATTAAGAGAACTAAAAACAAGCATTACTTATATAGCGTTATGTCCTCAGTTTGCTTATTTTACAGAATTTGGAAATTTGGAAGTATTTGTACTTTTATACGTATAGAAGTGTGCAAGTTGATGGAATTTCCAAAGAATTTTCTGGAAATGCTGACGTTGTGTAGTTGTTGAGTTAAACTTTTAACACTTTGAGATTCATGAAAAGAAGTTTTTTTTTCCTTCTCGTATTTTCCGTTGAACTATTATATCAAATTGTAATTCATGTATCTGCAGTGGAATTTTAAATTCAAAATCAATTGAATCTAATGCCTTCCTTTTTCTTCAGTGATGAAAACAACTGTTCTTTAGACGAAGAAAAAGAGAAATTTCAAATTTGAATCAATTCATTATCCTTTGGGTTTAATGAAATTGCAACAAATTGACAAACGAACTGAGTACAAGTTATTCTGCAAATATTAACAGTATGTTATAAATAATCTGTATAAATGTGTACCTAAGGTGTTTATATTTAAATTTTATCTGTTTTGAGTTTCCTTTCCGAAGCACTAATATCATCCTATTGTTCCACAGTTTAAGTGGCAGTTAGTGAAGAAAGCTTCTCAAGTCTTTTATTTACACTTCACTCTGAAAAAACGAGCATTTTTTGAGGAGATGCACGAGAAGCAAGAACAGGTATTTAAGTTCACATCAGTTTTGTTTTTATACTATACCTTTTCAGCCATGAGATCATTACTTTGACGTCTAGTTATAACATTATGTGGTGCTATATATTCAAATTAAAGTGGATATCAGTTGAATGTCCTGATTTCTGGTCTTCTGTATTGAAAGGAGCAAGCGTTCTAGGCTTAAACTACCCCTGTTGTCAATTTATTTATTTATTTATTATTATTATTGATCTCCATCCTTCTTTGATTTAATTCTGATGGAATTTTTTTCCAAAGGTTAGAGAATGGCTTCAAAATTTAGGAATAGGAGAACATGCTACAGATATGCAAGATGAAGATGAACAAGATGATGAGGCGCTTCCTCCACGTAATGATGAGAGTGCTAGAAACAGGTGCTTTTTAGTCACACATGACTTATTTAGATGTAGAGGAAGAGTCAAATAGTTCGATTCCTGTTGTAATTGTTATTAATCTTACAGGTGGTTTTTTGTTCAGAGACGTTCCATCTAGTGCCGCTCTGCCAATTATCCGGCCAGCACTTGGAAGGCAGCATTCAATGTCAGACCGAGCAAAAGTAGCAATGCAGGGATACTTGAATCACTTTCTTGGTAATATGGATATTGTGAACTCCCGAGAGGTATTGCTTGCCTCTCTCTTGATGCTGCTATATAATTTTGTGGGTAATCTGTATTTGCCAGATCTATCGATGTAAAACAGCATTCCATTTTTTAATCAGTTTTTTCAGTTCAGTAACTCTTTAAGATGTTTTGGAGCAAGAGTTTTACTAACTACGGATGATATGCTCTTCATAGGTTCAGAACGAAAGTATCGGCGATATTAACTATAGTAGGAGGGGGGGGGGGGGGGGGTGAATATTATCATGTTTAGCATGTACCAATTTATCTTATATCAGTCTAGATTCTTTGCAACCCTCTCTTGACTCACTACTTGATTAAGGCCGATATACATTTGCTTACTGTATTTTAAGTTGAGCTAGCTACCCTTCCTTGAGGTCTAAGTAAAGTGCCTTCTTATCATAGTCTGTTTGGTGGCAGCTTAAATGCAAGCTGAGTGAGGAGAATAGGTGAGTATAATATTGAGTAGGAAGCCTCTGATAGGTGCACGATATGAAGATTTCTACACGTCTTGGTAATTATTTTAGTTCAATATTTTTCAACAGATTTTTGGATTATCTAAATATTCGTAACCATTGTCATTTTTGAAATTATATATAGAATTGGAAAAAAAAAAACTATTCCATACGGCTACAGCTGGAAAAAGAATCCAATTCAAAATAGAATCAATATGATAAGAAAGAAAATGCGTAATGAGATAACAAGATGGAACGTGTGTGTGTATATATATGTGTGTATGTGTATATGTGTATATATATATTGGTGGAAGCTGAATCTTTGTTTCTTGAGAATTACTAATGGAAAGTTTTCTTACAACAAAACCTTTGTTTCTTGAGATTTACTGCTGGAAAGTTTTCCTCCTCTGACTTTTAAGAGTGAACTACTGTAAATTGTAGGTTTGCAAGTTTTTGGAAGTTTCCAAGTTATCATTTTTGCCAGAATATGGACCTAAGCTAAAGGAAGATTATATTATGGTGAAGCATTTACCAAAAATTCTGCACGATGATGATGACAAAAAATGCTGTTCATGCCAGTGGTGCAGTTGTTGCAGAGATAACTGGCAAAAGGTAACATTGATCTTTCTTCGAAATTTTCACACATGCAGAGATGCGGTCAGCTTCATGTACATGTATCTTGTTTCATTAAGGTTGTATTTGTATTCAGATAGAACAATTGCTTTTCTGTTAACATCTGCTCGGAAGGGGCCTACCTGGATTTTAATTATCTGTGCATTTATTCTCTTTGCTCAGCAATCATTTATTTAGTGTTGATACTATGAATGTAAGATCCTTGGTTTCTTTTGTTTCTGTTTGATGTCTATCCAATGAATAAATACAAAGAAGAATGGAATGCATTTTCTTAGTCATGGATAGATATGTGAGGTGTCTATCTTGTTATCTGATTTTTTATTTAATTTAATATGAGCACTGGTTCAGACATACAATTTGGAAGAGATTATGGTCATTCACAAATAAAGCAGATTCAGTTTGTCTAGGCTACTATTGACTCTGGAGATAATATTTTCCTTCAATTTTGCATGCTTGTCAGTGAATTGGAATAGTCACATTCTTTACTGGGAGTTCAGACCAAACATTTTGTGATGAAAGCGGCGTCCTCGAGTAATTATTTGGGTATGTTGGATATCTAGTGGATCATAAGGTTCATATTTTAGATTCTGTTTACTTTTCGGCCTTTTGTAGTTGAGCATTAAACGTAAGGCTGTCAACGATTCATATTTAGATTCCCTAATTTTTTTAGCCTTTTGAGGTTGAGCCACTAATTAGGCTTTGGACCATCGGCGTGTCTGGCACCCTACTCTCCTCCGAATGGATGATGGAATTAGTCTGATTTGGCTACCCTTGAATTCTGATTTTCTTCCTTAAATGGATTGACGACATGAACGTTCATGCAGGAATATGCATAAAAAATTTACTTTCAATAGTGTAGCTTTATAATGATAAGTGCTTGACCTGGAAATCTGTATTTATACCATTGAATTATAGAAGTCATAAATTTTTATGCAAGTTACTTCCATGTCTTGCTGATATGTCCTAAATATGTCACGGCTATTGACTTGTATAAGCACTTGGTGATGCAGCTAGAAAGATGACATGCAACTCTCAACCGTTGTAAATCTTTTTGGTTCCATCAGCACAAGCTGGCCAAATATTATACTTTTCAATAAACTTAGAATGATGATGATTCTGTCTGGGATGTATTCTATATTGTCAATATGTCTAACAAAAAGCTTGAGACTAGAGGATATAGCTTTATGTACTACTCTGCCTTTGTCTTTCAGCTCGAGTGCATTGCTGTAGTCCTTTGTGCCACACTTAAACTAAGTTAAAATTTCTTCTGTGACATGCTCTTTCCCCTACCATTTTTAATGCCCCCAAGAATGGTATACGAATTGATTCTTACAAGCTTAAACATTCAAGTCTAATATAATCTTGTTATACATGAAGGTGTGGGCCGTATTAAAACCTGGATTCTTGGCCTTTCTCAAAGACCCTTTTGACACCAATCTTTTGGATATAATTGTTTTTTGATGTTCTGCCGGCCTCAGATGGTAATGGAGAGGGCAGAGTATCCTTGGCAAAAGAAGTGAAGGATCACAATCCTTTGCGCCATTATTTCAGGGTAAGTGTTCTTTTATTTTGTGAAGAGCCTATAATGCAGCTTTCTGTCCTGGTGTTTTCTTCCACTTTCAGCCAGTGTGAGGTGGTTGTGATATCATTTGTACTCTGGTAGAAACAACCTTCGGGTTCATGGCATATTGGCATGTGCTGAAGTCAAATAAGGTTGTTATTATTAATTTTAAGCCCTTGCTCTTTTCATAAATTAATAGATCTCTGTGCTAGGTGACTTGTGGCACTCGAAGCATAAAGCTAAGAACCAAAAGCAATGCAAAAGTTAAAGACTGGGTTGCTGCAATCAATGATGCTGGTCTTCGGCCACCGGAGGGTTGGTGTCACCCTCACCGTTTCGGGTCTTTTGCTCCTCCACGGGGTTTGACTGAAGACGGTAGTCAAGCTCAGTGGTTTGTTGATGGTTGTGCTGCATTTGAAGCTATAGCTTTGGCAATTGAAGCAGCAAAATCTGAGGTCTTTTCTTGAAGCTGCATATCATCAATTTTTATTTTTTTTTTAATTTGATATTTTATCAAGGACGTAGATTATGACTAGTCTCTCATGCAGATATTCATGTGTGGATGGTGGCTGTGCCCAGAACTGTATTTACGACGTCCATTTCATGCTCATGCATCATCTCGTCTTGATTCTTTACTGGAAGCTAAAGCCAAGCAAGGTGTTCAGGTATTTAATTCATGTAAATTGTCTATTAGTTCCTATTGTAGCAGGCCTTCTCTCTGTGGTTTAGGGGCACACTTGTATTAGTTTCTGCTTCAAATTGTTGATTGTCTGCAAAATTGGAATGAATTTTTAAGAGGAATGCACGTATCACCCACATTTAATACTGATTTGATTGCAGATATTTGTGTTTTTAGTAATTTCTAGACTCTAGGGATGAAGTTGAGTTGAGTCAAGCGGATACATTAAACAACTCGAATAATAGTAAAGTATCCTGAAGAAATGAAATAAGAATTTTTGTATTTCTTCATTGAATTGTACAAACCTATTACACCCTATTTATAGTACAACAATAAAAATAAAAAAGGAAAAAAATAATCTTCGAATTTAGGATAAAAGAAATTAACCTAACAATCCGCCTAAGTTATGGATGGATTTAATCAATTATATATCAATCATGATTAATCTATAGAATTCTACATATCCAATGTGCAGTTGTTTCCAAATGAATTTGCCACAATTCCTTTAGGACTGGTCATGCTCTTACTTGAAGGGACTGTCACTGCAGCATCATTCCCTCTTTAAGAACCACCTGGAAGGTGGACTTAGATTCCAATGAGCCGAAGACACTTTTGATCGCTCTCTCTCTCTAAAATACACTTATCATCATTTGTAGAAGATGAAGATGAAATAATGAACAGGGAAATCTTTATTTTCCACGTTAAGTTTGTACAGTAATTGAGGTCTATTTATAGTACAAGAGGAATACATAAAAAAGGAAAAAATAAATCTCCTACAATCTCTCCTACAATCTCTAACAATATTATATTTATGGTAACCCAAATCAATAACAATATTCTCTTAATCAATTAGGGATTTCGACACTCCCCCTCAAGTTGGATTGTAGATGTTAATCATATCCAACTTGAAAATACAGTCATCGAATTTCTGTCTGGGTAGTCCTTTGGTGAAAACATCTGCAGTTTGTGTTTGTGTAGGAACATAAGTTATGCAAATAGTTCTTTCCTCAACCTTTTCTTTAATAAAGTGTCTATCCACCTCTACATGCTTAGTTTGGTCATGTTGAACTGGATTATGGGAGATGTTGATTGCAGCTTTATTATCACAGTAAAGTTTGATCGGCAACTTTATTGTAACACGTAATTCTTCCAAAAGCTTTTTCAACCACAGTCCTTCACATATTCCTTGTGCTACAGCTCTGAATTCCGCTTCTGCACTACTTCTGGCCACTACATTTTGCTTCTTGCTTCTCCATGTTACCAAATTTCTCCATACAAAGGTGCAATAACCAGTAGTAGACCTCCTATCTTCTATCGAACCTGCCCAATCTGCATCTGTGAAAACTTCTACTTCTTTCCTTTCACCCTTTTTGAAGAGCAGCCCCTTTCCTACGGATCCCTTGAGATATCTGAGTATCTTATAGACAGCTTCTAGATCACTTTCCTTTGGAGAATACATGTGTTGACTTACTAGGCTAACTGCAAATGCGATGTCAGGTCTGGTGTGTGATAGGTAGATTAGCTTTCCAACTAGCCTTTGATATCTGTCAATTTCTACTGGATTTCCTCCATCTTCACTTTTCTTTCCCACATCCACGGGTGTGTCACTTGGTTTGCATCCAAGCATGCCTGTTTCGGTTAAAAGATCAATGACATATTTTCGTTGTGATACACTGATGCCTTCTCTAGATCTGGCCACTTCCATTCCCAGAAAGTATCGCATTGGTCCCAGATCTTTTACTTCAAATTCAGTAGCAAGGCTCCTCTTTAGTCTTTCCATCTCAATCTGATTGTCACCTGTCAAAATAATATCATCGACATATACGATGAGAATCAATTTTGTCCCATCTTCAAATGGCCGAAGGAACATAGTGTGATCTGATTGTCCTTGTCGATATCCCTGACCTTTCAGTACTTTCACAAATCTGTCAAACCATGCTCTTGGTGACTGTTTCAGTCCATATAAGGACTTTTTCACTTACATACCCGATTTTTTTCATTTTCCTTGCAAAATCCTGGTGGTAATGTCATGAATACTTCTTCTTCCAATTTCCCATTTAAGAATGCATTTTTAATATCTAGTTGCTGAAGCGGCCAATCCAGATTTGCTGCTAGTGATAGAAGGACTCGAATTGTATTCAGCTTCGCTACTGGCGCAAAGGTTTCAGTATAGTCAATGCCGTAAGTTTGTGTGTATCCTTTTGCAACCAATCGAGCTTTATACCGTTCTATCGTCCCATCAGCTTTGTATTTCAAGTTGAAGACCCATTTGCATCCAACGGGTTTCTTTCCTTTTAGTAAGTCCATCACATCCCAAGTCTCATTTTTTTCCAATGCTCGCATTTCTTCCAATACTGCTTCCTTCCATTTCGGAATTTTTAGGGCTTCCTGAATAGTGCTTGGGATCATTGTACTGTCAAGGTGAGTGGTAAAGGCACGAAATCTTGTAGATAAAGCATTATAAGACACAAATTTTGAAATAGGGTGGAGAGTACATGACCGTGTTTGCTTTCTCAGGGCAATAGGTAAGTCCATATCGGACGTCCCTGGTGCTTTTTGAGATTCTAGAGCTACCATCGGTTCTGACTCTTTTGGTGCTTCAGATGCGAGATTCTCCAGGTTCTTTGATTTTGGCTTTCTTGAATAAACCAGTATCTTTAGGTATAGAAGAATCATTTAGACTATATAGCGGTGGCTTTAGCATATGAATCTTTCTTTTCAGCATCTTGAATGAACTTATTTGTGGTGGTTATTCTGGTGAAGGCTCCATCAGCCTTCTTGAATGTATCTTTAGGTTCTTGAATGAACTTTAGGTATAGAAGAATCATTTAGACTATATAGCGGTGGCTTTAGCATAGGAATCTTTCTTTTCTCTGCTTTATGTGCTAAATATTGGCTTTAGCATAGGAAGCTTATGACTTAACTATCATCGCTATTGAACAACTCAACACCGAGGTTGTTTATTTGTTGACACTATCTTTTTCAGAGGATTGGTAGGAGACTTACCTGCACATTTCTTTTTTCCTGAAAATTCATCATTCATTGGTTAGCCATGATATCCATCTAATACATACATTTTCTTGTTTTTATTGAATAATGTTTTTCTATACCATATTGGAGTCACTTGAATATTTTATGGATTATATTTAACTTATCCTTGCAGATTTACATTCTTTTGTACAAAGAATTTGCTCTAGCTCTCAAAATTAACAGTGTCTATAGCAAGAGAAAGCTTCTAGACATTCACGAGAATGTCAGAGTACTTCGCTATCCTGATCATTTTTCTAGTGGGGTCTACTTGTGGTATGATAAGGCATTTCTTATATTTCTTCTGTTTTTCTTTTGATTATCATTTGTTAGTCAAACAAAAGTTCATCCATGATGATGTCATAACTACTCGTATACAGGTCCCACCATGAAAAGATTGTCATTGTTGATCACCAGATATGTTTCATAGGAGGACTTGATCTATGCTTTGGCCGTTATGACTCTCTAGATCATAAAGTGGGGGACTATCCTTCTGTAATATGGCCTGGCAAGGATTATTACAACCCAAGGTACGTTCTACTTGTAGTTGTTGAATATAGTGATACAAGAATTTGTCATTTTTGTGTGCTCCTAACTATTTTTATTGAGAATCAAGCTTAAGCAAAGGCTCTACTATCTGATCACTTGTCACTAATCTCGATTTTTAGTTGATAGGATCATATTTACTCTGCTCTAATTATTAGCAAAATATTTAACAAATAAACCTCTAGCTGGTTTTCTACCATTGGTAACTGACAGTAAGATGTGAGGCAATCACGATCATTTGTCGACGTGAATGTTGTCACGTGCTCTGTGAATTTGTCAGTTGTATTAGTCATATTTTTATATACTATACAGTCAATCTATATTAGGAATTTGCTTCATTGCATTTTTTAGTTCAAATTTTGAAAAAAGTTTCTTCTAAGCAATTGCAAAATGCTTCACATAATACCAAATTTCAGGGAATCAGAACCAAATGCATGGGATGACACGATGAAGGATGAACTAGATCGAAGAAAATATCCGCGGATGCCATGGCATGATGTGCACTGTGCCTTTTGGGGACCGCCTTGTCGTGATGTAGCCAGGCACTTTGTGCAGCGTTGGAACTATGCAAAGGTTGATATCTTTGTTGGAATTATGAGTTATAAACCTATGATTGTCATGTGATTTGACATTGTTAACAATTTTCCAGAGAAATAAAGCTCCCAATGAACAAGCAATTCCACTACTTATGCCTCAACACCACATGGTTATCCCCCATTATATGGGAAAAAGCAGAGCGTTAGAGGTTGGGAATAAGACTAGTGTTGGAAATCATGAAGATGTGAAAAGACACGATTCTTTTTCCTCTCCATCATCCTTTCAAGATGTACCTTTACTTATTCCTCAAGAGGCAGATGAGCAGGATATTGTAATGGGAGACACTAATCTGAATGGGTTTAATACTGAACATGATCTTCAGGTTCAGCCAAGCAGGGTCAGCAGAAGCCCTTTCTCTTTCCGCAAATCCAAAATTGAACCATTAATTTCAGATATGCCAATGAAAGGTTTCGTTGATGAATGTGACACCTTGGATTTCCATGTAACACAGCCTTGCTCAGAAATTTCAGAGAAAGAATGGTGGGAAATGCAGGAAAGAGGTGACCACGTTGTTTCTCCAAATGAAATTGGACAGGTCGGCCCTCGTGTTGCATGTCGCTGTCAGGTGAGCTTTACTTCTTGCAGTGCCTAATTGTCTTTGTTTTGACAAGGTGCTATATTATTGTCTTTAAAGTCTCTAATAAAGTGTACTATTGTAGTCACATTTACTTTATTTACAACCCCGAGAATTATGTGAGTGCTTTTAGAAGTGAGTAGTCCAGAATAGATTCGAGTCAAAACCCAATGTTTGTTTTACATATTATTATTATTATTATTTATAGTCCAAACGGGGTTTAGCAGAACTATTGGAGACCTGGGAGGGCCCTCTCTATAGATCCATTAGTGGGTCTTACGAAATGTGTGGATGATAAGTATGGTGTTATGGATGGGGTTGGTGCTCAATTGAGGGGCGTGATTCATATGGGGTAAGTTTGTGGAGATATATCAGAAAATGATGGAACGATTTTCAGAATCGATTGACTTTTGTGGTGGGGAATGGTGATAATGTAAGATTTTGGGAGGATTGTTGGTATGGAGATCAACCACTAAAGATGAGATTTCCTTCTTGCATCGCATTGCTTTGGAATCTGTTGTTATGGTGAAAGATGTATTAAGTATACATAATGGGAGTCCTAATTGGAACATTGTCTTCGAGAAGGGTTTACAGGATTGGGAATTGGATGAGTATGTGATGTTTTTTACCTTCTTGCATGAGGTACACATCCGGGTAGGAGAGGACGATTATAGCAGGTGGAGGGCGGGGCAGCAAATGGTATTTTCTCTATTCGCACATATTTTAGATCATTATTGGAACCTGTGGAGAATTCATTCTCTTGGAAGAGGGTATGACAATGTAAATTGCCTCCACGGGTAGCTTTTTTCTAGTGGACAGTTGTGAGGAGGCAGGTGTTAACGGTGGATAATCTTCGAAAAAAGGTTGTTATGTTACAAAATGGTGTTATATGTGTAAGAGAGATGGGAAAACGATTAATCACTTGTTTATTCATTGTGATGGTATGCGTTAGCTGTGGAACGATATTCTCGCTGCTCAACAGATGAATTGGGTGTTGCCAAGGCGTATAGAGGACGTGGTGGTGCAAGGATGAAGGAGAAAATTTCGAGACAAGAATAGTAAACTTGTTTGGGATCTCATTACAGGTTGCCTTGTATGCTGTGTGTGGAGAGAAAGAAACAACCGTTGTTTTGAAGATCAAGCACGGTCGACAGAGTAGTTTAGGGAATTATTTTATTTGACATTGTATAATTGGTTCAATGCAGTGGCTACTAACCCAATAGAAGGGATGCCTAATTTATTTTGTTTTTATCCTGTTTAAATTGATAATGCACACCTTGTGTATTATCCTTTGATTAATAAATGAGTTGATTACCTATAAAAAAAAAAAAAAAAAAAAAAATTTATTCTTTTGCCATATTTTATTTTCATATGTGAATATGATCTTTGACTACTTATTTGCTTACAATTGTACTGAAGAATTTGAAAAAAAAATTATGTTCACGTCTTTTATATGCGTGCATAAGAAAGAAACTTTTGGCACAAGAAATTTACAAACTATTCAGGTCTGTACATTTGCCTTGTCTGTCTAGCACTATTTTGATTTGCTGCTTGACAGCTTTTGCATGGGTGCTTCAGATAATTTATATCTGTGTTTTGTTTGCAAAGTATCTTACTCTTATGACCCATGTATGATTCTCAGGTTTTAAGGAGTGCGAGTCAGTGGTCTGCTGGAACAAGCCAAATTGAAGAAAGTATACACATTGCTTATTGTTCACTAATTGAAAAGGCTGAACATTATGTTTATATCGAGGTCTGTAATAAATATTTTTCCCAAGTTATAGTTTCAGTGATATTATTTTGTCCATAAGATTGTATGTTGGAAGCAATGTAGCAAGTTGGTCCAATATCTTATAATGTGTGCACAGAACTATATTTCACATTTTATAAAAATGCAAGTACACAATTATCAAGCACACAAACACCATGGAATTTCGGAAGATTCCTGCTGATGGATTCAAATGCATAGCATAAGAAACAGCAAAAAACCTGAAACAGTCCCATTTGTAATGAAGTGGCTGACTCATAACTAATGTGCATCCTGGCATCTTTGACAATTTATCTTATTATGTAACCACAAGTTATAAGTGCACCATGATCTTATATCTAAGCAAGGTATAAATTCTTGTCATGCATACTCTTCAACAGTTTATCAAACAGTACACCCAGTAAGTCTGGTTTTGTAGAACTAATAAACTATACTTCTACTGATTGAATTGATTATACCTGCTCACTTTCCTCTGATACCTAGAACGGAAGGTAAATATAAAAATGCTCCTTGTGGCCTGTGATCAAGGAAAAATCTTTTGTTTGAATGAATTCATAATACAGATTCCAAAGAGAATGTGATAAGATGGCTAATTCTACAAGTTCATGGCAAGTTGTCATATTGGAACTTGGAGATACAGTGAATACTATTTGGTAGAGGAAGGAAGCTTGAAATGGCAAATAAAAATGAAATTATAAATTAGACTAACGAGATAATCCTGATGGTGACAACTGAAATCTTTTAATTGAGGTTGTTCAGTATCTTCTTAAACTGATTTGCCAACATTTTGCATCATTATTGTTAAAATTTGTTTTCCTTCTTTGTTGGATTCCATTAGGCTCTAAAGCGTGAAGAATTATTTCTACTGATATGTATATAATGTTCAATTTTTTTCCAGAATCAATTCTTCATCTCAGGTCTAGAAGGTGATGAAATCATTCGTAATCGTGTTTTAGATGCATTATATAGACGTATTGTGCGAGCTCACAATGAGAAGAAGTGCTTCAGGGTTATCATTGTGATACCTCTTTTACCTGGCTTCCAGGTACCAACACTTCTTTTTGGGTAATCTTTCAGGAATTACAGATTTTTTTTTTATGTTATTGATTCTGTTATATTTAATTAGGGTGGTGTGGATGATGCTGGTGCTGCATCTGTCAGGGCTATTATGCATTGGCAATATCGAACAATATGCAGAGGACCTAATTCAATATTACATAATCTTTTTGATCTTGTTGGGCCTAGAATGCAAGATTACTTATCTTTTTATGGTTTGAGAGCATATGGCAGACTTTTTGATGACGGTCCGATGGCCTCTAGTCAGGTATACTTGCAATTTTCATATAGACCTCCAATGCATACGGCCTCTACCTTGATCATATCATGTTGAATCATAGGTATTCTTCTATAATGTGACATCAGTTGCTTAAGCCTTCAGTGTAGTCAGTCGCTTGTTTAACCTGCCAGGTGAATGTTGTGGTCAGTTCTTAACATCTGCACAGTAAGTTTGTAGTTAAGACTACCCTCAGAGCAATAAAATTTATTCTCTAGTGTCCAGAATAATGAGAGAAAATCGTTGTTTGTGTCAATAGTAATTATTGGAATAATTAGCACGTTCATAATTATTGTTGGGAAGAAAAGTTATTGACCACATGCGAAGGGAAAATGTGACCTTTTTGGTTGTTCACTTGCAAGATTGCCAGGGATGCTAAATTGTTTTTTTGAAGGATACCGATGAGAAAAGTTCATTGATGAAGATTACTATATCACTGAATATTAGATATTGGAGAGTTACCAAATATCCACTTGCTTGGTCCATTTATTGGTGAAATCTTGCACGAGTTAAAATTACTTATTTGTGATACAAATAAAAATGTTACTAAGATTGCTTTAGAGCTTCAACATTTAGAAATAATTTGATATGATTAAATAGAAACCACATTTTTGTACATGCAATCATGATAGGTTCCAGTTGTCACATGGTGCTAAAGGAATCGCCAAGGAACTCATCAAGAAAATTGGGCTGAAGTAGAAAGAAATTGCACTTCCCTGACATGTCCGTTTGATGGAAAAACTTTATAACGAGAGTAGTAGTAGTTAGTTAATTGAAATTTACGTAAAATTATGATTTTCTCCATATGCCTGCAATTTTTGCGGCAGTCTTTGCTGGATTATATTGCTGCTGGATGGTTTGAAATAATCGATGTTACCCAAAAATGCAGGACAGATTAGTTTCCTTTTCTTTTCCTTCAGATTAAAGGGAGGGGACCGACTTGTTTATTTTTATCTTTTACATCATAAAGTGATAGATACATTTTAGAGCTTGTGTAATATTCATATGCTTGGAGTATTAATATTCCTTTTGTTTCTTCAGGTGTACGTTCATAGCAAGATCTTGATAATTGATGACCATACAACTTTGATTGGCTCAGCCAATATCAATGACAGAAGTTTACTTGGATCTAGAGATTCTGAGGTATGCCCAAAATTTTAACTGAACTTCTTTAATTAATATTTCGGCAGGGATAGCTTGCAGGGACGGAGCCCGACCTTTGATGATGTGGGGTCAAAAATTGAAATACAATTTTTTTTAAAAACAACATATCATTAATAAAAAAGGTATAGAAAAAAAAAATAAAAAAATTATAATGATGGGAGATATATGGCTAAGTAATAGCCACAGAAATTAAAAGATAAATAATAGAAAAAAAGGATAGAAAAAAAAAATAAAAAAATGTGGGGTCATTTGACCCCACTTGACCCTACATAGATCCGTCCCTGATAGCTTGTATCATATGGCATTGCTACTTTCTAATTGTCACATGGATGTAATTTTTACAGATCGGCGTGCTTATTGAAGACAAAGAATTGGTTGAGTCCTGCATGGGAGGCAAGCCGTGGAAAGCTGGAAAATTTGCATGGAGTCTTCGCCTTTCATTATGGTCCGAGCACCTTGGTCTCCATGTAGGAGAGGTTGTCTAGAATACCCTGCTTTTATTACTGCAAAGACAAATTTAATGGGAATGAGATTTGTAAAATAAAGAAATTTTTCTTTATGATCTAACTAGTTAATTTTTGCCCTTTTAGGTTGATCAAATAAGAGACCCAGTAATTGATTCGACCTATAAGGATATATGGATGGCTACTGCAAAGGTGAGAATTGTACAATCCTGCGACAATATTAAGCTTTTGATTCTTTTGCTACAAATAGGTCTTAGCCAAAAGCTTCATTTGAATATTTTAGAGTGCGTTTGGTTTGTTGTTTTGAGGTCATTTTCAGTTTTCTAAAACACTCAAAACGTGTTTGGAATGTTATTTTCGGAAATGCGTTTTTGAAAACAATGGAAAATTTTACAACACAAAACTCAAAATTACTTTTTGACGTTATGAAAACACTCAAAAAACTCAAAAGAAGGAAAATAAACTTAAAAATTTCCCAAATTAAAATAAATTAATAAAATCACACAAAACTTACCCAAATACAAATACTCCTCTCTCTCTCTTCCCATGCTCCAAAATGTCATAAAACTATTTCTAAAGTTTTTAACCAAACGCATTTTCTAGTTTTTTGTTTTGAGAAATAGCTTTTCAGAATGACAAACCAAATGTTTTTTTTTTTTTGCAAGCTTAAAATAATCCCTTAAAATAGAAAACAGAAAATGAATTCAAAACTGAAAACAGAAAATAGAAATGCAAACCAAATGCACCGTTACTTTTTCTTTTTGAGATTTTAAGCATGACTAGACTTAAAAAAGTTTACTTATACGTTAATTCCACACGATTTACCGTTGCATGTGATTGAGTCTTTGCCTTTTCGAACATGTGATTGACAGACAAATACGATGATCTACCAAGACGTTTTCTCTTGTATACCAAACGATCTCATACATACAAGGTATGACACAATCCTTTAACTTTCTTTTCCGATCAACTTTCCAGTAGTTAAAACTTGCATGATTGCATCCACAGGGCTTCACTCCGACAATGTATGGCTTTCTGGAGAGAGAAACTCGGCCTTACTACCATTGATTTAGGAATAGCCCCGAATAAGTTAGAATCATACGAAGATGGAGACGTTAAATGCACGGATCCCATGGAGAGATTAGAGTCTGTGAAAGGACATCTTGTTTCTTTCCCATTGGATTTCATGTCCAAAGAAGATTTAAGACCTGTATTTAATGAAAGTGAGTACTATGCCTCACCTCAAGTGTTTCATTAAGTATCAATTTTGGATTGAGAAAAGGGCAAAACATTCAGTATTTTTCGAGGGACGGTCCCGGTTGAAGAAAGTAGATAGATGTATGTACTCTGGTTGTTGGAGAAGGTTGTACATGTTAATTTGTGTTCATAGTCGTGAAGCCCAAACAAGAAGCAACAATAAGCATTCATTCTCAGGAGCAACATTTTTTTTGGCTCCTTATTTGAATCTATTCGAGATATTCTCTTTGCATCAAGAAGCCATTTCTTGGACAAATTTATTCGATGCGTCTCTCTTCTTTAATTTTGTGCAATGTGTCCAGTCTCTCTTCTTTAATTTTGTACAATGTGTCTAGTCTAGTGTCCCGCGTACACATTTTCTTTTGGAGACGATCAAGTGGTGGATTTAATAAACTTCTTGTAGAGGTTAAGACCTAGCGTCAAATCCTGCAGACCTATTACTTTCTAGTTTCAAGCATGATTATCTTATTGCTTATCAGCAGCAAATTTCTTGTTTTATTTTCTATAATAACCAGTAGGGCTATTAGTCGTTTCCCCATATGATGATAAGTAAAAATTGTGATGCGACCTCGTATTAAAGTTCTTTCAGCTACTCAAGTATCTTCCCCGTCCCCCGATGGGGGCAGAAGGGAGCAACTGCCTCTGCAACATTTTCAATTTTTTATATTTTAATTTATGTAGATTTTTTGACTTTTTTTTTTTTATATTTTTTTCTATCGTTTCTCCAGTTCTCCTACATGAAATTCTTGGCTCCTTCAGTTCTAAAGTATGTCCTATATAAAAATTTTGCACACCGACTCAATTAAAACTTAACTTCATAAAATTAGAAGACGAGGATAGTAGGACTAATTAATACAAATTTGAACAGTTAATGGTAACTATAACAAAATTTTAAGGATCAACTTGCTACTTAAAGCTACAGGTTGAGGACTAGTGAAGAAATTTTCAACGATAATGAGGCGTTCTTTCAACTAGCATATATATATTCGACCGACAAACATAAGTTTTCATCTTCACCTAAAGGTACCTTTACGATATACCTATATTTTATTTTGATGCGCATTTTCCATGTCTAATTAATTTCAGATATAATTTAATTCGCTCAATTTCAAGAAAAGAAGATGTTTTTTCTTGAATTCTTTTCCTACTGTGGATTTACACTGTTCAATGCATCATCTTTTGAGACTAGTTCAGTGTCTTTTACTGTATTTTGGGTTTTAATTTCTTTTTATCTTTCAGGATAAGAAGAAAAATTTTGCACCATATTTTATATTTGTAGGGTTTCATAAAATGGCTGCATCAGCAATAAGCTCTGGTGCATTGGTAATGTTAGAAGAATTGAATCCCTCTTCACCACACTTCAAGCAAGGGACGTCGATCCGGGTAATTGGAAAGTGCGTATTTTTCTAATTTTCTCTGTAATGTGACAATTCATTGCTTTGTCTGTTTTTACCTTCATTGATAGTAAATTAGCAGTGATTCATATTTTGGAAAATGAAAGATAGGATGTCGAGATTTTGTTGTTTGTTCTGTGTTGAAACATTAAGGCTCTATTCTATTGAAGGAAAAGCAAGAGGGGTGATTCGAGCATGTTTTGCTTTTGCTAAGATAAAAAAGTTTTCTCATAAGTTATAAATTGATAAATTTTTAGAATAATTTCTTTTATTGATGATAATTGAAAATAACTTATTTTACGGAAAGTAAGCCAAAAAATAGCTTATCTAAACATATTTGAAGACCATTTATTTTTAAGCTTAGCCAAGCATATTGCTAGTTTTGTATATTGTACAAAATGGAGAGGTATCAATTATCACTATAATGCACTCCCTCCCTCTTTATCTACTTATCCAATGAATGGAGCCTAAACAACTAAATTGGCAAAAGGTTGGGGTCATAATTATTACTTAGCACCCGCGTGTCCCAGTGATCTTTTATATATTTTTCCTGCAGTAATTCTAGCTACTATTGAATGTAACATAGGCTTAGCGGTTCCAGAACCATCAATGATTGGTGAACCAACATATCCATTTGCAACCCTTCTGGAAATATTACCCGAATGGTATTTCTTTCCCATATTTCAAATACTTCGTACAGTGCCCAATAATTATTGGCCGTTCTTTGAATGGTTTCAGTACCTGCACGATTATTAAAATGTTAAAAATTTGAATGTATAAAATTTAAGTTTGTGCATTATGCGAAACTGGTTGCACAATCTACATGGAAGATGAGGAAGGGGATAAAGATAAGGTGTATAATTACATAATAAATGTGAATATATTCGTTGAGTGGCATTTTGTATGGTTGTAGAATGTAAACACACTAGAGTCAGTTGGTAGTGTTTTATCCCGAAGTGTAGTTACCTATGATCGTGTATATTAGGAGTATTTTCATTGCACGTAAAAGGAAGGAAAACTACGATTGTTTAGTTCAAATTGTAACTTTTACATGTTTCCTTTTTCCCCCCAATTTTCATGGAATTTGCCACTTGCTCAATGATAAGCATGTATAAGCTACTTGGGAATGCTTGGTTTCAATATCATACAAGTTTGGGAAGCTGATTATCCTTTTGCGCATTTTAGGCTCCAGGAGTTTAACATGGAAGAAGCAGTGGCTGTACTTGTTGATGGAAGTGCTACCTTGAGAGTCGATACGCAGCACTTGAACCTCAGTCTTCGGATGGGTTCTATCTATCAATTCATTGGAGAACTACAGATTGATGCCAGCAATGAGGTACAAGAATTGCATTATATTTGCAATAAAGTTGACCATGCACCTAGTTCGTGAATGCACTAGCCTCTAATATTAGCTGATGGCATGCCCCTCAGACTCTTTTAGATCCCCTTGTTGCAGACTGTGTAGGCAGCTTGTTTTAGGGTATGGTTCTCGTTTTTTTCTAAAAAAAATCTGTCTTAATTCTTGTTTCAGGCAATTCTGAAAGCACGAGTAGGTAGAAATGTAGATGGCATGGACCTTAATCTCTACCGTCAGTCACTGCAGCTCTTGAGGGATTTTCAAGCTGATCAAAACAATAGTCTCGCAGCTTAGAACATTATATGCTATTGGCAAGGGAACTCGGGAATTTGGATTGTTCCATTTTCTCCGAAATATGTTATTAAATTCTAGTTCAAGTGAAATGTTAATTTTTAGATCATGAGTTCGCTGCTAAGAATGTTTTTGTTGGCCTTTATGGTTTTATGATTACATTCAGACTTCTTAGCGAACAAGGATTGTAACAGTTGCAAAAATGTCATGTTGATTAAAGTTCATCGACAAAGCTTGTTTAGGCATCTTTGACATGATTTTTGAAAAGTGAAAAGTTGCTTTTGACTGATGTTTGCACAAACCACCAAATATCGAAGTGCCCATTTGTGGAATAAGAAATTAAGAACCTGTTTGTTTAAAATTAAAATCAGATTTTAATTTAAGTCAAAATCAAATAATCAATATCAACATCTTTATTGGATTCCACAATTTTTTAATCACATATTTTAAAAACTTCTATCACAATTTACTAAAAATCTGATTTTAATTTTCATCAAATACCCTCTCAATGTTAAAAGGCACATTGGTCGTTTTAATTAGAATTTTGCTACTTGTACAATAATGGTTGACAACATTGGTTGACAATCATATCACATGAAGGGGATCCACGATTTTCTTATTCATCGTGGGCTCCCTTCTCATATGAGTGATTGTCAATCATTCTTGTACAAGTAGCAAGATTCTTTTAATTAATTCAGTCAACTGTTGCGACCACCTTCACTGACAAATCACTGTATAACGGAAACAAAAGGAATTAAAATCTTTGGCCAAAATCTCGCCCAAAAAGGTGCTAAAATTAGAGATAATTGCAGTAGAGGCCTCAAAGCTTTCAAATATTTGTAGATTTTTTTTCAAATCTTTCAATCGTTGAAGTCGTTACCCTTAATTTTATGAAACACTGCAGCCTAAGCCCCAATAGACGATTTTCATCCACTTTGTTGTCAGTTGACCTAAATAATAGATTTTGACCACATTTTATTCAATTTTAAAAATGAAAAATGGAAACTCTATATTTTTTAAAAAAAAAAAAAAAAAAAATCATCTTCTTCCCCATCCCCCACCGTACCAAAATCAACCAATTCTTCTCTAGCAAAAACACAGTTCTAGCCAAAAAAATTGATTTTTAGTACCAAAATCAATGTACCCAACAACTCGTATCGTTTATCAACCAATTCTCTCAACTCGTCCATCTCAATAGGACTATAAGAATATGAAGTGTATAATTGTTGTACGACCCGACTACCCACGACCTCATGCTCGAGATCATGATAACCTCGAGTACCCTCTTCTTCTCTAGCAAAAACACAGTTTTGGCCAAAAATTTGATTTTTAGTACCAAAATCAGTATACCCAACAACTCGTATCGTTCATCAACCAATTCTCTCAACTCGTCCGTCTCAATAGTAATATAAGAATCTAATGTGTACAATTATTGTATGACCCAACCACCCACGACCTTATGCTCGAGATCATGATAACCTCGAGCACCCTCCTAAGATTAGAACATTCTTGAGTTTATGTGGTCAGGTTCGAAGTTACTCTCTCCACGAGCCAGAACATTATCGGGCTTAGGCTTGAAGCCATTGGACATCTCGTGTCTCTCACTATCATTTTTTTCCTTTCTATTAGGATACTCACAGTTTTGTTATCCCCAAGGATCAGCCCCTGACAAGTGAGCTTGAGGTGGGGACGTTTTGTGCTAATTGCCTTTTAATAATTTATATGAACTCATTTGTAGTTTTTAAAAAAGTTTGGGAGTATAATTACAATTTGTTCTTTAATTTTCCTTTTCTTTTCTTTTATTTTTAAAAATAAAGGTTATATTTGTCATTTTACATTTTTTTTTAATTGAGAAAATGATATTTTTGGCAATGAAATGTGAAAATAAGGATGAAAATGTTAAAAAAATAAAATGTGTTGGTATTTTACACGATAATTAGCCTTTCATAGTATCATGCACTTAAGATTCTTACAATAATATGAATGAAGAATTTTGTTTAGTAAATTTTAGTTGCTCAATTGTTTGGTTCTGATCAAAATCTGATTTTAATCTAAGTTAAAGTCAAACAATAAATATTAATCATATCTTTCATGGATTCCCCAACTTTTCAATCAAGCATTTCAAAAAATTTTATCACAATCTACTAAAAAATTTAATTTTAATTCTCACTAAACACTCTCTAAATTTTTTTTTTAGCAAAATCAAAAGAATATCCGTTAATGAAAGTGAGTGACGAAATCAAAATTACTACTTAAAAGGTAACTCCTCCACTTTTTAAGCTTGAAGAACCATACCAGAGAAAGTTATAGCCCATAAACAAAGGCCCAAGTAAAATTTGTACTAGATTTGGTGGGTGCGCCAGGCCAAGGCAGTAGTGCAAAGCCAAGGCGACGCTTGAAAGCCCCAATAGCAAGCTATTGTGATGGGCCTCCCCCTTCAAGAAATAAATTTAATATCGTGTGAGCCAATGGCTCACATATCAGATATTAAACTGATAAGAACAGATACTACACTTGATCTTAGCCAAAAGGCCGAGAAAGGTATGCTTTTAATCAAATTGGACGGTCCAATTTATACTAAGATGCTCTCTCTTGGTTTATTTGGAAAACCGATGTGGGACAAATCACAAATGTACAAACCACCTAAAGAACAATAACCCGAGATTAAGCATTTAAGCTTATCAAAGTTTCTGTAAATCCCAGCTTAATTGAGACTGTGAAATATTTCAACTCCTAATGAGTGAATGTTATTAAATCTGAAAATTATTCATTAGTTCTTGTCCCCAACGATTACGTACATATTTATGTTGAATCGACTATTCAAGAACAGTTTGAATTCCAATTCCATATAAGATTTTTTTTTTGGGTCAATATTGTTACTAGTAATCTCTTATTTCGGATCGAATCATCATTATTTAGAATCGTGTGTCTTATGTTTTCTCGACCTTCCTGACCGAGGAATGGCAACACTGGTCAATGCCATGCAAAGTGCGCGAAGTAGTACTCAAGATTAGTGTGACTATCTCGTCTTACTAGTAAATAAGTTACTTAATTATTTTCAACTTTCACTAATAAAAAAGTATTTCAAAGTTCAAAAAATAAATGAATATTCCAAAATGATTTTTGCTATACATATAATTATAGCTTATTTTCTCTTGTACAATCTGAAGTAATTATTAAATCCAAGGTAGGAAGAGAAAAACGCCCAAAGCTCCATCCCCACACACACACACACACACACACACACACACAATGATAGAGAACGCACATTGATCAGACTTCATATATTTGGATACGCAGTATTAGAAAGTAGTTGTTAGTTCTCAATACTATTTCAGTACTATCTAGTCAAGCATACCAAATTGTACTGCAAAACGACTCAGCTGTAAGCATGGGGATTTGCATGGACGTAACCCTCAAATCTCAATAGCCTTGAACATGGCATGTGCCTTTTCTTTTCCTTCCTTGATCTTCTCTTCTGTAATTTCCTTAAGTCCTTTGGTATGGTACGTGCTTTTGGTTTTGCATAGAGACCCTCCATTGGCCGCAAGTTCGATTTTGACATCGTAAGAGATTTTCTCAAGGTCACCAGCTTCAAGAATATCTCCTTCGATGATGCTGTAGCTGTATGTGCAGTTGGTTTTCGTCAATCCCGTCAACACGGTGCTTCACACTCTTGTATTGGCTGTCTGCATAAATAGAATGAGAAAATTACCATAATCTTATAAATAACTTATCACATATAGATTAGGTCACAATCATACAATTTACAGATCACAATCTTTTATCAAAATATGTCAAAGTAGTATACCATGCATTCACAATCACATGTGATTGTGTGAACCTGATTTTTGAATTTTTTTAAAAAAAATAAATTTGTTAATTTTGAAAATGTATTCTTAAACCATTGCAATTATGAAATTTTCCCCATAAGAATTTGCGATTATAATCAATTACAGAATTTTTCTTCGTGTGTGATGTTTCTCAAAAATAGAATATATATATATATATATATAAAAGGTCTAATTCAAACTTCGTATATCCCCTTACCTAATCAAACCATCGAAAAGAATATAAGCTATATAGGAAAAACAACCCTACCTTCACCAAAAGTGATCAATTTGACAGTTCCGACTCCACCATCACCTTCGAGGATCTCAACATTCTTAATGGCCTGTGGCAAAACCTTGGGGATGAGGTTATCAGCATCAACAATGAAGGCCTTAAACATCTTGCTTGGTGGGATTGAAGATGTGATTTCATGGTATATAAGTGATCACACCCATGATAGCTCGAATTAATTTCTTGAAAGAAAAAAAAAATTGAATAAAGAGGAAATGCTAATAGGGTTCTTGTTTAGTGAACAAGTTTTTGTGTGCAAAAATATGGTAGCAATGGCCCTATTTTATAGGTAAATTTCCAAAGGTTGTCTTTACAATATTTTGTTACTTTTCTTCTTTAGTACCAAAAAATAGACCTAGAAAATAGCCAGTCAATTAAAAAATAGTAATATTATGTGAGAAAACTTGAAATTTAGCATGCATGCCATGGGTATACCAGTTCCACTTGTCGCCCTTTTTACATTGAATCTCACCTAATATATCGTGAAAAAGACTAAGATTTTTTTTAAAAATAAATTTAAGGTTGAATTTTTTTATTTATTAAAATATGAAGTCAAGTAAACATTCTTAAGTTAGCACTTAGTTTTGTAAATATTCTTCAAGTTAACGAGTTTACTTTTAATTTACGCCGCTATCGTATAGATGTTCACTACTAAAAAACATAGCTTTAGGCACGGATTTTCCGTTCCTGAAACCACGATATCCGTTGCTATTACTCTTTATCAACGGAATATTAGCAACCACAAATCCGTTCCTATTTTGAGGGTCGCTGATAGTTACCAACGGATCGTGCCGTAGGTAAAGAGTAAACCTTTTACCAACGGATTTTTCGTTGGTAAAGTGTGAATCTTTTACCAACGAAATTTTCGTTGGTAATAATCTTAATCATTACCAACCGACTTTCCGTTGGTAAATGTCTACCTTTACAATTGGTATAAATCAGTGTTGTAAATAGTCGCATATGTGTGAGGCATTGTAAAAAAAAAAATTATTTATTTATTATTATTATTATTTATTTAATCATTATAATTTTTTAATTTTTAGCCAACTGAATTGAAAGACCCAAAAAATTGTTTAATCACTTACTGGACCACAAATTTATTGAGAATAACTCCAAAGACTTTGTTGTGAACTTCCGATGTGGGAAAAGAATTCTTTTGAAATTGATTAATATTAGCAACGAAAATTCCGTTGGTAATATGAAATAATTAAACAATAACGTTAGGCACGGAATATCCGTTGGAGAAGAGCTACCACTTTTACCAACGGAATTGCATTCGTTGGTAATTTTCGGTATGTCACCTACGGATATTCCGTTGGTAAAGAGATATCATCATTACAAACGAACATTTCATTGCTAATTATCGTAGTTGAAATGAATTACTTTTACCAACGGATAATCGGTTTCTAATTACCAACGGATTGCATCCGTTGGTAATATTTGGTACGTCACCTACGGAATATCCGTAGGTGAAAGATTCAAATGTTAAACGTTTACATGAGGCACAGAATATCCGTTGGTAAAGAAATATTATCGTTACCAACGGAAATTCGTTGCTAATTATCGTAGTTGAAAGTGAATTACTTGTACCAACGGATAATCCGTTTCTAATTACCAACGGATGCAATCCGTTGGTAATTTTCCGTAGTTGAAAAGCTGTTTTTTAGTAGTGGTTGTAGTAATTTCTTCCAACACTTATTTTTGTGGATTCGTATTTAATTGACAACATTGTTCTATATTTTCAGGGGTGTCTGATTAATTTAACGGTTTTGCTAGTGATACATCGTCATTCGATACACCCCATTATGTACCATTAGACTTATTCTTAATTTAATATCACTTAAGAGCATATTTTCTCGTACTTAAAAGTTATTTTTTATTTTAGAAAGTAAGGAAAAGTAACTTTAAAATTTTAGTAACTTAAAGTTGAACAAGTTTCATTATTTATTCCATCTTCAGTTTTTTTTTTTTTTACTATTATCATAATAAAATGAAAATCTTGAAAGATTAGAAAATCTTCAACTTTATAGACGGCTTTATCTACAAAATATAGAAAAATATCAACATGCATGAGCTGCCTTTTTGTCACAAATTAAATTGACAATGAACATTTGATTATATTAATAAGATCATGGTTGTAATAATTTGTTAATCTGATTAACTTTAATTTGTTAATGGATTGCACGACGTCAGGTTGACGATGTTTTGATATTATGTGTATATCCGGTGATTAACAATGGATATACATTATAAATCGATTGTATGAATTATATAAATATATCGTGGTCAATATCCTTTTTCGATCGGGTATGGGTTTGACTATTTTCGCAGCCCACTAATTAGTAAAATTTAACCGAATGATCTAATGAAAATGAAATGACGAAAACTATTCATATAATCGATTTGAAATGAGACTTCATTTGTAGTTATAGACGCTACAAATAACAAAATAGATTCTTACAGGAAAATATTTTTTGTATTAGATGAATTTATATATACAATAATTTATTAATCTCGAGAAACATGCATTATTTTGAATAGTACGGGTGTGTTTGAGCCCCTTTAATTTTGAAAAATGTATTATAGAATAGTATATTGATCGAGAATGTGTGATTAAAAAAGAAGGAAATGTTTTTTGTTTGTATGTAATATCATTTTAATAAAGAATGTGTGGTTGAAAATGAATACTGCATAAAATATAATGTGGTAGAATGTAAAATAATGGGTGACAAACATGAACTTATTGAGAGAATACGTAATTAAAAGTAAGAAATAATTTTAAAATTACTTTATTATCTCAAAATTGATAGAACCAAAAGTTGACAAATGAACGTTTGATTAAATTAGTCCCTGTTTGAGTCCATTTTTATGTTAAAATGAATTTTCTAATATTTATTTTTGGAAAGTGTGATTAAAAGGTAAGAAATTTTTTTTAATTTACGTGCAAATTATTTTATTTTTAAAATATAGCTGAAAATGAGTAAGAGAAAAAATGAATTATTAGATAATGAGGATAGCAGTATTTTTTTTATTTTTTATTTTTTGGTTCTAATTAACCTTGACCTGATAATCTGAATAGTGTCAATCATTTGCAAACCACTAACAACCATCATTTGCAAACTGCAAGCAACCACTGTCATCTGCAAACCACCAACAATCACCTCGAAACTCTGGCTAAGTAGGGATGCAACAACTAGGCAGATTAGATCAGAGACAGGTCGGAGGAGCAGTATGACTTTTTTTGGATTACGCCTCATTATTGACGCCCCCACCTGCCCTACCCTATCCTACCATACTCTGAACCTTGATGAAAGAGATAAATCACAAGTTATGCTTTCAAGGATACAGGGTGAAAAATTACTTGTACACTTGCACTTACCCAAGAGTCAAATCCATATTTCAGGATTCAAACTCTTGACGCAGCAGCCTCAAGTAAAGTTGAATTTCTCCACCTTCCCCTTTTTACCACTTGGAGATGTGCCCTGGGAGCCGAGGAGCAGTATGACTTTGCAATGACGATAAGTGGCGCTCATCGTTGCTGTGCACAGTGCTCCTACGCATGACGTAGTTTCTCTCTCTATCTTTCTTCCATTTCTCATTTTTCATATGGATCATCCTAATACTTCCACACCACCATCGTCGTCCTCGGCTACAGCCTCTCTGCCTCAATCCCCCAAGGGAGGAGACTCGAAGAAAGTTTTTTCTTCGGAGAGATGAACAGGATACACTAAGGAGAAGTGACTGACAATTGGAGAATGGGGAAGGTGTTGGAGAAGTTTTCTGACGTTTTGTCTGGATAGAAAATGAATTAGGGTTAAAAAGGGGCGGATAGGTATACTTGATTTTGGAAAGAATAAAGTTAAAATCCGATTTTTGAAATGATAAGTTAAAAACTAGGATTATCAGATTATGTGTATTTTTCTTAAATTTTATTGACAATATAATGAGATAATGATGTAGTGTGGGTCCAAATTAATTGAGTTGATGACTTTCATTAAGCCCGTCCAATTTTTTTGGAATAATATATTTTCGAATAGTGATATTTTGGAGAATATATGGTTAGAAAATAATAAAAATTTTAGTATCATTAATGTTATAATATCAGTCTAGCACTAAATATCATTAAATAAAAATTATAATTAAATAAATTACATATCACACAAACTTGTGCTATATAGCTTTATCCAAAACATTGGTAATATGGCACCGCCAATTATACGTGTGATTGTTGGCATGTCAAATATGAACCCCACTTTTCAATTTTAGAGATAACGTCGGAATCATCCTTTGAGCTTTATGACAATGTTGGAGTCACTCTCTCTAGTTTAAAAAAAATATCACTAACTTCTTTTATTTTTAGTTTTGGGTATTATATTCACCCCTTATCGTTAACCACTTCTTAAGCCATATCTCATCTAAAACCTCCAAAATCAAAAAAAAAAAAATTCATTCAGGTTAAAAACAAAGTGACAACACAATTAGTGCAACTGCTTTAGTGTAGAATTTAATTATATGTTTGATTTTATATATTTTTTGTGAAAAATATCATTTTCACTTAAATTCCTATTTTTGGGATGTTTGATTGATAATTTTTTTTTATGAAAAATATTTTTCAACTTTTGGTCACGTGACCATATTTTCCTCAAAAATAAGGAAAATATTTTATTTAGGGATGAGTGATTTTTATATTTCAAGTAATTCACTATATATTTTTTTCTCATCTATCTCCTCTCTCTCATTTATCCACTAATAAAAATGGACGAGTATAATATTTTCTAGGTTGAAAACTAAATCAATCAAGCGCATTTATTTAATAGTTTACATACAAATAAGTTCTACAATTTATTTTATTTTCATACAAATTACATGCTCGCAATCAAACGCATCCTTAGTTTCTTAATGTTTTTTACTAAGTGAATATTAATATAACTATTAGAAACTTGAGTGACAATTATCGTAAGAAAATAATTTCAATGACTATTTTGCTAACTTGACATACTAAATAATATTGTTGGTAACATGTTGACACTTAACGACATTACATATAATATTTTTTACCAATTGATCATTAATGCAACTGTAGTTCCAATTATCATTAGGGCTGGACAAAAGTCTCGAATCAAGCATTTATTTTTAAATTAAACACCTGAACGAGTATCTGAATAGAGAACCGACATGTTCGGTTCGGTTTGGTCTCGATTCTCGATTTTAGACTAAAAATCGAAAAATCGAATAAGAACCAAATATCCCTAAATTTTTTTTATTTATCTTAAATAATCGAAATTATTTTATTTTTTAAAAATAAATTTGCTAACTAATTAATTTAGCTCAAACTCAAAATATGATTTCTCTATATCTAATTTTCAATCTAAGCCCAACTTAATCAATTGACCTAAGTTTTATCCTAATCTATTATTCTTTCATAGTGTCGTTTCTATTATTATGGAGAAATTGAATTGGAAGTTCGGTTGTATCTCTCTTCATTATTGTGAGCTCCCTCTCTTCCTTTTTCAATGATTTTAATAGCGAAATCTATGAAGAACTTAATAAAGAGGGGCACAAAAGATATCACGGAATTTGAGTACGTTATTATGTAAGAGTTAAAATTGAACGTATCATTGGGGAAAGAGAAAGCTTGGATTTTTGGATATTTTGGGGAATTAAATTTGTGGGGTAGATTAAGATGAAAATAGATTGAAATGAAGATAAGCATATGACAAGCGTAGCATTCGAAGTCCAATCAGGAATTGACAATTGAAAGAATTCTACATTTTTTGATGTTCGAGTTTTCAACAAATTGAATTGGAGGCTTTCTTCTAAGGGAAATGATGGGAGCACAACACCCTCATAATAGGGGGGGGGGGGGGTGCTATGCACCGTGAAGTACAACCTGCATTTCCCTTCTTCTAAACACCTAATGATTTTTTTTAAAAGTTCATAAAATATGTTATTGAAAATAAATTAGCAGAAAAATGAATTCAACAAGTAATTTTATGTGCTTGAAGAGGAGTAATCGAACTGAAAATTTTGGGTGATACGAAGGAATTGTGGAGAAAATACTTTTAAAACTTTTTTCATTTTAGTTTTCAAATATTATCTTAGTGCAAAATATAAAAGAGGGTTTGTTTTATATAATGATAGGGTTGGAACCAGGAGAAAACTTAACATGAATCACTGTACACATTCAAGAGTGTGACATATATTTGGGCTGAGCATAGAAAGGTATTAGTATCTATGAAAGTGAAATTGCTAGCTTTTCAAGATCAACGTCGAATCGGATGAGTTGAGAAATAGCTATCGAAATTACTTTTGTGCACTAGCAGTCTAGCACATAGATACATATCCAACTTAGGTAAATATACGAGCAATCAATCCATTTACAAGCATGCTAGAATAACCTTCCATCGATTTGCTTAATTAAGCAAGATAATATTTTTGCTTTTTTTTTTTTTTTTTTTTTTTTTTTTTTTTTTTTTTGTGTGTGTGTCTGCGCGCGCGCATTATATCCTCATTACTATCCAATTCACTTACCCATAGCTCATCTCGGCTCATTTTCATTGTTTCATTTCTTTCATTTTCTCTTTATACTCGTGAAAAGGGCTTAATTGATCCATTATTTAAGTGTTTATATATAGTTTCTTTTACATTTGTTTCGAGAAATAAATAGATAACAATTCTTTCATTTTCTCATGATAAAGAGAAACTTTAATCTGCAAAACATCTTGTAGACTCAATCCATTATATTTCAAAGTTTAACATAATTCAAAGTTTAACACACACATGAATATTCCAAAAAGATATTTGCTCCACATATCTTTCGCTTATTTTTTTATTTTATAATCTGAAATAATTATTCAATCCAATCCCAGAAACTCCGTAATCGATTTTACAAAATGGGAAGGGAAAAACACACAAATCAAGCCTCACAAACACTCGCGCTGAAAGGAAACACACACTTATTCATATTCGTGTATGGACAACCGCAACTCGTTTTTGTACACAATATTATTAGATAGTTTTGTGTAGTCGAGCATATCAAACATATCTCAATACTACTCAGTTGTAAGCATGGGGATTTGCGTGGAGGTAACCCTCAATAGCCTTGAACAAGGAGTGTGCCTTTTCTTTCCCTTCCTTAATCTTCTCTTCTGCAATTTGCTTAATTCCTTTGGTGTGGTACGTGCTTTTGGTTTTGCAGATGGATCCTCCATCGGCCGTAGGTTCGATTTTGACATCGTACGAGATTTTCTCAAGGTCGCCTTCTTCAAGAACATCTCCTTCAATGATGCTGTAGCTGTATGCGCAGTTGGCTTCATCGACCGCGTCCACACGGTGCTTCACACTCTTGTATTGACTACCTGCATATATAAGAATTATGAGACCAAGCCCTTTTTTGGTAGAGATTCTTTAAAATTCATTTTTTTTATTGGTATGTGATGCTTCTAAATAAGAAAGTATAAAAGGTAAAGTCAAGAAGTGATAAGCCCAGTCTTATCGATACTATTTCATTTATAACAAAAGCATCCCAGTAAGATATTTGTGATCAGCCAACAATGGACGATGTCTGTCCGGTTCAATTACTTTCCATAAAGCATTGATGGACCGTTAGACCTGATTTCTGCTTTTGCTTCTATTTCTATTTCTTGTAGAAAAGCTTTCTGATATAGTTATCTTAGGTCGACTTCCTATAAAAATTCTCTATCCAGATAAAAACATTTTCAAAAAATTATCCAAACATATTCAAAAATAACTTTTAACTTTTCAAAAGTATTACCAAACGAGCTATGAATAAGATTTACCATATCCGACCATTAAAAAGAATTTAAGCTATATACCTTCGCCAAAGGTGACCAACTTGACTGTTCCAACTCCACCATCGCCTTCAAGGATATCAACTTTCTTAATGGCCTGTGGCAAAACCTTTGGGATAAGGTTATCAGCATCAAGAACGAAGGCCTTGAACATCTTCTTTGGTGGGATTGAACAGGTGATTTCTTGGTCATATGTGATCGGTGCCATGATCAACTAGTATGAATTTCTTGAAGAAAATATTGAATAAAGAGGAAATGAAAATAAGTTCTTGTTTAGTGAACAAGTTTTTGTATGCAAAAATATGAGTAACAATAGCCTTATTTATAGGTGAATTGCCAAAGGTTGTTTGAATAATATTTTATTACTTTTATTTTTTTAATAGCAAAAAAGGACCTAGGAAATAGCTAGTCAATAAACTAATAGAAATATCACATGGGAAAGCGTGGAATTTAGCAAGCATGTCATGGGCATAACAGTTCCACTTGTCTACCCTTTCGTGGAATTTAGCAAGCATGTCGTGGAATCTAACCTAATATACCAAGAAAAAAGATAAGATTGAGTTTTAAATGAAAATTAAGCTCGAATTTTATTTATTTTTATTAGGAAAATTTTATTTGTACAAAATAATCTACAAAATCTTTGACAAATTCGACAAGTGGGGCCGCCCTATTGGAGCGGCTGCTGATTATTTTGTCAAAGATTTTGTACTTGTAGCATAATTCTTTTTATTAATAGGCTAAAGTGTGAACTATTTTCATAAATTAATGTAGGACAAAGCTACAAATACATGAATAGTGGCTACATAATCATTACAGGAAAGACACATGCATGGAGGGTGATTTTTTCTTTTCAATTTTTTATTTACATGAAGCCCAGCCCCATGTGAGATTCATGTAATTATCCTGTGAAAATTTTCCCTATACGCAGGGATTAATCAATTAATGTATTATCCCCACTCTTTCGTTTATGTTGTAATAAATTGCTTGTAACGTGTATAAACGGAGTTCAACATATGAAAAAATATATATAATATAAAGTCACATAAATTTTCTTAAGTGGATGCGCTTACTCTCAATTTATGTCGCGATTAGATAGATGTCATAGTAATTTCTTTTGAGACTTATTTTTTATACATTTATTTCCATCTTGTCCTAACTTATTTGATTTAGATCGTTTTGTATTTTCGGCGAAGTTGGATTATTTAATTATCACGTGGAATTATGTTTGCTTGTACTTAAAAGTTACTTCTTCAAAAAATAGCTACAACTTGTCTTTTCATAAATTATGTTTTAAAAAATAAGTAACTTAAAGTCGACAAGAATCACCATTTAACCATTATCATAATCAAAAGAAGATGTTGAAAGATCATAAATCCTTAACTTTACAGGCCTGCTCTTTCAACAATATATAGAAAAATGTCAACATGCTTGAGCTACCTTTTGCAAAAAGTTGACAATGAACATTTGATTAAATTAAGATTATGGTTGTAATAATTATTAATTTGATTTACTTTAACATAATGGATTACACGACATTAGTTGTAGTTTGTATGAACGACATTAATATATCGTGAGATTAACTAACGCAATTGATAGTAGTTTTAACATTTATTTGGTCGTTTTCTTAAATTTTTAGTTCATCGAATGGACGTCAAGTGATTGACGTTAACCTTTCAAGAAATGACCAAACTTTTAGTCGAGGGTGTCTTAAAGTAATAATATCTATTATCTCACTCACCATATAGATTACCATATTTCTAAGCTATGTTTGATTCATTTTATAAATACCCAAGTCATTTTTATTTAAACATTTCGAGAGTCACAAGTAAGATTCATCGCCCATTTCTATCTATTTATAATTTACACAATATATAAAACACTTTCCGAACATGCTAATTGTATGCAACTTCAGCATTGTACAATAACAATGGACAAATTTCCTTAAGAGTAAAATCTCATGTCACTTTTAAATATGAATATGATAATCTACAAGTAGGGGTACAATCCAAAATATTCAAGCCATGAATTCAATTCATCTAAAATTCAAACGAGTAATCAGATTTGAAGATTGATGTTTTTAAACGAGCTATCATCTCATCCTGTAGAAACATGATTAGTGTAAAATTCTACATTACTTAGAGGGTGTTTGATGGAATTAAAATCAAATTTTTAGTAGATTGTGCTAGAAGATTTTGAAATATGTGGTTAAAAAGTTATGGGATCCAAGAAAGATGTGATTGATATTGATTGTTTGACTTTAACTTAAATTAAAATCAGGTTTCAGATTGATTTTAATCTGAAACAAACAGACCCTTAAATTATGAAAACAATAATCAGGACTTGGGTTATATGACAAATTTGATCTTTTAATATGGAAGAATAATACCCAAAAATTTCAACATTTTTTCCTTCTTCAGCACCGCTTAACGATAATAAACACCCCATACGAGAAAATAATAGAATTAATAGAAAGTATGTGCAGTTTCAAGTTATAAACAAAGTATGTGCAGTTTCAAGTTATAAACAATCACACATTTTAACAAATAAAACAAACACATTAACTCCAATTTTGCATGCAATTTGGGTAATAATTAACACCAAGAATTTTTAATCGAATATGCTTTTGAAGGCAGCTGTTTAAGAAATAATGAAATTTATAAATGTCCCCACAACTTTGTGCATTTTGTCGATTTGCTATGATATTTTTTTAGGCTTCATCATTATTAATGGATAAAAGTTAAGTAGTCTGACAATGATGCGTACCAAATCATATTGAATTATTAAGGGATAATTGTAGTAGAGAGTCCAAATCTTTTAAATATTTGTAAGCTTTTCTTAGCATTTCAATCGTTGTAGTCGTCACTTTTAACCTTTTAAATCGTATCAACCAAAGTCCAAATGGATGGATTCTATCTATATTTCGTTAGTTGACTAAAAAATTGAGTTTGACCATTTTTTATAATTTCAAAAGGGTAAACTAGTAATCTTGTATTTATCACGTTAAACAATTAAAATCATTACATGAAAAAAAACTATGCCTGTTTGAGCTGTTGAGCCCCATTTTGATAAGAAAATGTATTTTGAAAAAGTGATTTTTTGGAAAATATGTGGTTAAAAAAAAAGAAAAAAATTCGATTTACGTGTAAAATTATTTTATGAAAGTATATATGGTTGAAAATGAGTATTGATATAAGAGTTATGCTATATGTACAAAGTTAGTTGACAAAATAACATCTACACCAATCATTTTAAAAACAGATTTATAAGTCGGGGAAATTTTATAAGTAAGAGGATAAGTATGATCCATTTCAATAATAAGAAAATAAGTTTCAAACTTCAAAAATCATATTTTTATTATTTTATCAATTATATATATTTAATTAATTAAATATATAAAGGTCACAGATATATACAATTTGATCACAAATTCATTTATTGATCACATATTGTCAAATTAATTAGTTATAAATTATTTTGAAGTCACAAATCAAATATTTTATAGGTCGCGATTTATTTTCGAAGTCACAAATTAGAATTTTAGCCCCTGTTTGGTACCCATTTTCATTTTCATTTTCATTTTCATTTTCAACCACACATTCTTCAATAAAATAATATTTTCCATCACATCAATAACTTTTCCTTCTTTTTCAACCACATATTCACCATCACATCAACCCAAAAAATGCATTTTCTCCAACAAAATGGGTATCAAACAAGCCCTTAATATCACAAATTGTTTTAAGGTCATGATGATTCACAAATTTCATAGGTCACAATTTGTTCATCGGTCACAAATCACAATTATTATAAGTCACAACTTATTACAAATTCATTTATTAGTCACATATTATCAAATTATTTAGAAATCACAAATCAAAAATTTTATAAGTCACAAATAATTTTCGAGGTCACAAATCAGAATTTTAATGTCACAAATCACTGGTCACACGGTCGGTCACATGTTAACGAAATTTGGTGGTCACAATTGACCAAATAATCTGTGACCTCCACCAACAATTGCGACAACCCATGCCTCCAATTGCATCGTCACTGCCACCATCGTCGCTAGAACTACCACTGTCACCATCGTTGCCAGAACACCAGCTGTACCTATCAGACAACACAGCAATGCAAAACACACACACATAGCAACCACTAGCCAACCATACAGCCAACCATACCGGAACCACCATCACCAACCCACACCACTACAAGTCACAGCAACCACCATACTACAAACCACGGCAACCACCACACCACACTACATCGCAACCGCAGAACCACCACCACCACCACCAACCACACCACTACAAAACACAGCAACCACCAACCAATCAACCACATAGCCAACCATACCGTACCGTAACCACCAACCACACTGCATCGCAACTTTAAAACCACCACAACACCGCACCATCTGAACCCAGCGTCATCTGAACTTGTCAAATCTAAGTAGAGCTACCGTTGTTGCATCGTGTTGCTAGAAATGACTCTATCACTCTTAGAGCTTCGAACAAGGGATTGATTCCACCGAGCTCAGATCGTGCTGTGGTTGACGCCTCTCCGATCATGCTGCGGTCGAAGCCTTCAAAGCTTCGAACAAGGGATTGGCACCTCCAAACTTAGATCGTGCTATTGTTGATGCCTCTCAAATCGTGCTGCGGTCGAAGCCTTCAGATCAACGTCTCTCTCGGATCGACAGACGACGCCTTGTGGTGGACGTGATGACGGCACAGCGGCTGTGGGCAGTAGAGTATGACAGCACAGTACCTGTGGCCTTCGGCGACGGTGACTTGCTTGTTCTGGGCGGCGATTTACTTCGACGATCGCTTCCGACAAAGAGAGAGAGGGTGAGGAAATTATGAAATGAACGAATTAGGGTTAATAATATATAATTAATTAATAGAATATCTGATTTTTGAATTATCAAACTTCCAATATGATTTTAGAATGTTGAATTTTTAAATTAGGATTTAGTGTAATTTTCACTTATAAGTCATTTGAAATCAATGGTCTGAATTTTATCAACATATTTTGTAATTCAACTTTTATAACCTAACTTTGTATCCATAGGTTTTTCCTTGAAATAATGAGTTTTTGAAAATATGAGGTGTGGGACCAAACATTGGCTAAAAAACGAAAATAAATTACCAACGGCCACTCCCAACCCCAAAGTCAATATCACAGACAACACAACCCACCGCCCCCCACAACCACCCTCAAACCGCGGCCACCGCCTCACCGAAAACCTACCCAAGTGTGTGGCGGTGGTGTGGTGCAGAAAAATGAACTTCACGAAATGAACCATGCTGATGCACGTGGGAGACGGAAATGGATGCATCAAGAATGAATTTTGTTGGGATAATGCAATATTGGAACTGATAAATTAACAATTAACTTCATGTTGTTATGTATGTCTAATTATCATACTATAAAGGAATTTGGGGTCAATGCAAAAATCGATGGTAGGAAATTACACCTCGAGCTTTAGCGATTCGGATTCTGCTTTGGCATTTTGGAGATTCACCTTAGCTTCATCTCTTTGGTACCCGAAGTTCTTAAAATTAATACTTCTTTCGCAAAAATTAACAAGAGATTGGGGGAACATAGTGATTCATTTGCCTGAGGCAGCACTTGGTCTTTTCCTCTTGCTCCCATGATCTAGACTCGGAAATACTTTTCCTGTACTCGATTTTAAAAGAATTTGAGGGTGGTGGTGGCGGTACCGGGCGGTGTGTGATGGTGTCTGCGATTTTAACTTTGACGTGGGGCGTAGGTGAAGAAGATGATGATATTGGTTAAAATCAAGGATTATTTTATGGATAGTCTACAAGTACAAAATTGCAAGTGATTGTCCATTATTGGAGGGTGGACTGGCCCCACAGTCGTCCGAGGACGGCCTCTTGACAAATTTGTAAAAAATTTTGTACAATAAAGGGGCACCAAGTGGTGAGTAAGCAATTGGGGTGGGGTGGGGTGGGGTGGGGTGGTGGAATATGGGAGGGGTGACCAACCATCCCCATCCCCTGTCGGATATATATATATATATATATATATATATATATATATATATATTTTTTTTTTTTTTAATTGCATTGTCGGCTACGGGGTTGGTGTGGGATGGGGCAGTCCCTTACCCCATTTATCAACCCTTTTATTTTTTATATATTTAGTTAATAAATATTATCATTTTTTTCTTCAATTTATTAAGAACAACTTAGAGATTGCAAAAAAATTTATTCAACTTCATACCCACGGCCCCACCTCGAATGGAGCGAAGATTACCCGCCTAATTGAGTAAACGGACGAGATGAGGGTCATTGTCCCGAAGTGAGTATGAGAAACATAGTCTCAGCTCCGCTATCCGTCCCTTTTAAAAATATCTTCAAATTTAAGTTTTTTATCAATTAAAAATAAAAGATTTATCTTCATTTTTAAATTGAACAAGAAGATAAAAAAAATAAAAAAAACTTAAATTTGAAATTAACTTAAAAAAAGACGGGTAGCGGAGAAATGAATATGTTTCCCCTACCCATCATGCATTCTATTGGGGACAATGACCCCCATCCCATTCAAGGCAAGGCCCTATGGATATTAGGTTGAAGAGATTGTTTTATCATTCAAGGCAAGGCCCTATGGATATCAGATTTTTTTTTCAACTACATATTTTTTAATAAAATTATATTTCACGTAAATCAAACTTTTTCTTTTCTTTTATTTTCAATCACACATTATTCAAAAAATTACTATTCTAAAATATATTTTTCTCCAAAATTTAAATTTAATGGAGCAAAAAACAAGAGCATTTATTTTATTTGATTTATTTATCATTTTCAAATTATAAAAAAAATGGTCAAAATCAATTTTTTTGGTCAATTAACAGAAATATGGATGAAATCCATCTATTTGATCCTCGGCTACTATGTCTTGAAAGGTTAGAGATGACAGTTGCAACGATTAAAAAGTTAGGGAGAGATCAGAGAGTCTACAAGTATTTAAAAGATTTGGGGCCTCTTTTGCAATTATCCCAATTATTAATGGTATTTTTCACACCAAAGGTTAGGGCGGAATCCATCTATTTGATCCTCGACTACTACGATTTGAAAGGTTAAGGGTGACGACTGCAACGATTAAAAGGTTAGGGGGAGACCGGAGAGTCTACAAGTATTTAAAAGATTTGGGGCCTTTTCTACAATTATCCCAATTATTAATGGTATTTTTCACGCCAAAGGATAGGACTGAATGCTAGACGATTGAAAGGTTAGGAAAAAATTTACAAGTATTTAAAAGATTTGGGACCTATGTTGTAATTATCCTAATTATTAATGGTGTTTTGCACACCAATTTTGACCAGTACCCTTAAAAGTTTCACTTGATCTATATCAAATAATTTAAAAATTAAACACACCTTTAAAACATTGAGACTTCAAAAATTGAAAGTTATTCAATTAAAATCGAATAACCTAATACAGATAAAAGGTGCTAGATTTCAAATGCCACATCAAGTTTTTTCTGCAAATTAACTTAGATTTACATCAAAAGATATATATATATATATATTTTTTTTATTTTTTTTTATTTTTTTTTCTTTTCAAGATTTTGAGTAAAATTTTTAGTTTTAAGTTTTTTTTTTCTTTTAATAATTAGTTTATAAATGTGAATACATAAAAGAAGACTCGTTAGAAGTCTTCATTCCTTGCCAACTATGTTTTCCCTTAAAATCAAAAGTCTTGTAGTCTCCACATCAACCAAATCTTTCTCGCTTCACGGTTTCATTGGATGCCTTTTGGATTGGACATGTGAAGAAGCCTGTGATATTTGACAAAAACTCAAAAGAAGATAACCTCATTTCATGATGTCAAGCACGTTTGGTACGCAATAACTTTGACAATATATAATACATAAAATCTAAGATTTTTTTTCCTCTTCACACTGAAACACCTTCCTAGTCAGGATACTTTATCAGCCCACCATGCAACTTGGGCTGCTTACTTGCAGCAATTCGCTCTCGTGTTTCTAATGGCGTTGCTGATGCTTTGAGCCGATGCCACTTGTTGGCTACCCTCCAGGTTGAGGTATCGGGCTTTGTCTCTTTCGCTTCATTATATGCGACCAGGACATCATTTTTGGTCTTATTCTTGCTGATGTGAGTACTGGGTTGTCTCTTGATTATGTATTGGAGAGGGTGAGTTTTTTGTTTTTTTGGGATGTTCTGTAAGAAAATGATTTAGCAGAATGCAAAAGAAGAAGAAGGAGCTCTGAATTACTGTCTGCTTTTCATTCAACGAAAATTGGAATGTCATTACTATGGATATCATTGTCTTTTACAGTATGATCATCAATAAGCTAGAGTCTGGAATAAGAAATAAGTCCTAAACGACATGCCAAAGATTAGCTTCATGAACATTGCCAATAATAGCAGTAGAAAGAAAAGAGTCTCTGTTTATTGCTATGCTTGAAGGAGAAACTGCACTGGTCACAAATGTTCAGCTTTTGTGAATGTCAACCATGGATTGACATCAGCATGGATTTTGTGAATGGATTGCCATTTGCAACAGACTCAACGATGCTTTGATTCTATATTTTTCGCGGGGGCTAAATTCTCCAGAATGGTGAAAGAGAACTAAAGTTCAAGTGAATTTATTGTTCTTTCGTGACACGTCACTTGCATGGCCTTCCCTCGTCTATTGTCTCGGACCGCCATACTCATTTTCTTAACCATTTTTGCACAGTTTATGGCGATTTTGTAACATGGCTTAATTCAATAGTGCTTACCATCCCTAGTGTGATGGCCAAACCGAAGTTGTTAATAAAGTTAGTAATTTTAAATTGCATCAGAAGATTTAATTATATTAAGGGTGTGTTCGGTAGAGATTAAAATCGGATTAAAATTGAAAAACTAGCCGTTATTGTTGACTTTTATTAGACGAGTGAGACTCAATAACAGCTATATTTTTAATTTTAATTGAATTTTAATCTCTACCGAACACACCCTAAGGTTTATTATGGTAAAAAAATCTTCAAAAGTAGGTCAAGTTATTATACTGGAAGTCTGGAACGTTGAAAAGGTAAAATAATTTTTTTACGGTAAGAAAATCTTACGACTCAGTTAATATGAATATTTGGCAGAGATTTTCTTAATTTAAAGTCCAAATTTATATTCATTTAATTTTGGTAAATTCAAATCAACTAAAGAAGTGGACTCCGTTGTAAACATAAACTAAAAAATTACCCTAGGTGAAATTTTCAATTTACTTCATATTTTTACATCAACAAGATAAGCTAGAATTACGTACAATTTATGTGTGTAAGTATATGCATAAGAGTTTGTTAAGTTAATGCATAGTTGGAGCTATATCCAAACTCAAACGAGTAACAACTAACATCTTAAAAAACTCCAAGAATCCTACAGAAACAAAATTCCTTAGGGGAAAAAAAAAAAAAAAAAGAAGTTTAATCAAGGCATTGGATTTTCAAAATGTATGATTCTCGATTATTTTTTCATATGGGTTTTGTTATTTGAATGAATATATACAAGTTTTTTATGTTTTAAATGAATTCTCAATCAGTGAAACCCATGTTAGTTTCACGATCAAATGCTTCTTGGAAGTCCGAAGATAGAACTTCCGGCCAGTTTCCGACGGGTCTCAGAGTACTTCTTGTGGATGATGACAACACTTGTCTCAAGATCATGAATAGCATACTTAAAAAGTGTGGCTATGAAGGTATATAAGGTTCCACAGACTTGTATGAGTTTTTGCTTATAGATAAGTAATTATTTTTGGGGTTACAGATTATTTTGTAGTTGATTTCTATACGTGGTTTTGTTGAGTTTAGGATTCATTTATGAATTTGTAAACGAACCAATTAGGGGAAAGAAATTTTATAGTGTGTGTAACATTATAAATTATGGGCTCAAGGGTTTTCAATTCTGTGATAAAATAGTACAACAAAAATTGTAGAAATCAAGAAAAAAGATGGATTTTTTTTTTATCTTATGCATAAACTCTAGTGTATCTAATACTTGTTCTAGTTATATAATCAATTGAAGATTTTGGTTCTTAGGAATCCATGCATAAACACCATAGAGGCATGTTTAGTCCGCTTCATTCGATTCTACAATGTAGGATTAATTAAGCAAAAAACAAGTTAAATTTTTTTATTATCATATTGTACAATGTTGTGAACCAAACATACCCATCTTCGTTCATCACTTAAACTGATTTAAATCTAATGGCGGATTTGCAGTAACCCAAAAATCTGATGCAGAGAGTGCATTAGATTTACTCCGAAAAACAAAAACGGGTATGATATTGTTATCAGTGATGTCCACATGCCGGACATGGATGGTTTCAAACTTCTCGAGCATATTGGCCTTGAGATGGACTTGCCCGTCATCAGTAAGCATTTTGTTTCAAATTTTTGAGGAAAATGTTCCGCCTTAAAAGGATTAATGCTGTTCGATTTTGATACATATACTTTTGTGGTCGCTTAGTGATGTCAGCGGACGATAGCAAAGATGTTGTTCTGAAGGGCATTACTCATGGTGCGTGTGATTATCTCATCAAACCTATAAGCATTGAGGCATTGAAGAACATATGGCAGCATGTGGTTCGGAGAAAGAAGCAAGAGTTGAAGGAAAAGGAGTTCGAAGGATCGGGAATTTCAGAAGATGGAGAACAGCAGCAAATATCACCCGAATTTTTTGATTATTCATCATCATTAAATGAAGTGAATTATAAAAATTTGAAAAAGAGAAAGGACGAGGAGGATGAAGAAAGGGATGATACATCTATATTGAAGAAGCCGCGTGTCGTATGGTCAAATGATCTCCATCAGCAATTTGTAAATGCTGTCCATCAACTTGGAATAGAGAGTATGGATCTGCACTTGTACTCTTTTGGATATGCTCACTTCTGTTTATTAGTTCATCTTAGAACATTTAGAAAAAAAAAAAAAGTTTCATCTTTTCTATTCTTAGGACCTGAAGGAAAAATATAGTTCATGAAGTCCTGTTGCTGTCATATTTAATAGTTTCTAGAATAATGTTGCATCATTTTCGAATTTGTGCGTTCACGAAATATTGGTTATGGTTAATTTTGCCTATTGACAACCTTCTTATATCTGATATCATATACATGTATTCCTTATGCTCTAAAATCTCGGTTAAGGAAAATGTTGTTAAGAAAATTCTGATTAAACAATTTTCTGTTTTGTGCATAATTCTGTTGTCCAATATTTCTAAATATGTACATGAATGCAGAGGCTGTTCCTAAGAAAATTCTGGAATTGATGAATGTTCCCGGGCTTACAAGAGAGAAAGTTGCAAGCCATCTTCAGGTTTGGAGCAAATTTTCTTTATCGTTCCCATTAAATACGCCGAATTTCTGCTCAATATAAAGTTTATTATGCATCTGTGTGCTTGTAACTGTTTCTTAGCATATGTTCTATTTGCTTCTCTTCAAAGATTCTAACATAAGCATATATTTGATGCAGAAGTTTCGCCTATATATTAGAAAGGCATCGCAGCACCAGAGCGGACGTAATAATGCTTTTATGGGACCCCCAGAGTCATCGTTTGGGCCAATATCTTCGACGGATGGCCTCAATCGTCAACCTCTTACTGCCACTGGTCAAATCCCCTCTCAAAGCCTCGCTACATTTCAGGCCGCAGCAGTCTGTAGGCCTACTACCACATATGTGCCCATCGTTGATCACAGAAATATTTTCAATTTTGGAACTCCAAAGTTAACGTCCGAGGACGACCAGCAACAGCCGAAAAATAACGTTATGCAAATGAACTTATTTCATAGAATTTCTAGTATGGAACCGAAGCAGTTTGCTGCTTTGCATCCTTTTGCTCAGTCCTCTGGGGACATGAATATGCAAGTCGACTACTCGGCACAGATGGTTCAACCGCAGCAGATGACTCAAATATTCAACGATATCAACGGTGGTAATATCTCGAGCCTTGAATCATCTGTAGGTCAACCTAATTTACTACAGAGGATCCCTAGTGGTGTTCATGGACCAGCATACAGTCCACTTTCCCAGCCTTCTACACCGCTGGGCAATAGTTTTCCTCTTATGAGTAATTCTGGGATGTCAACTCTCACCTCTAAAGGAATGCTGCAAGAAGAGGTTAATTCGGAAATGCAACAGTCGAGAGGTTCCATTTCTAATTATGATGTTTTTGGTGGATTTGGTAGTAGTCAAAATACCGTACAACAGGTTAACTCGTCTCTAGCTGATAATTCACTAAGGATCAAGGGAGGAAGACTACCTGATATGGGCGTCCAAAATAATCCATTTCACGGACAACTAAGCGAAGAGGATCTCTTTACTGCATTTTTCAAACAGGTTAGATTATTGCACACTAATTACCTCACTATCAAAATAAGTAACTTATGTAACTTTAGCCCACAAAAATGACTTATTTTAGAATTTGGGTAAACACAATGAACTGATACAATTCTTTCTTCAATTACTGCAGTCAGAATGCTCAGAACCAGTCGAAAATGAGTTCAACTTTGACGGGTACCAGCCGAACAATCTTCCTCTCTAATAAGGCTTATACGCTCCAGCTTTCTGCTTTTGAGAACATGTACACAGTTGCAATTACAGCGAAAATTGACCTCTCGGGGTCATAGTTGGGAGTTTCAATTTTAGGAACTGCGTCCAGATGCAGAATTTTGGTATTTCTTTTGCTGCATTATGCATTCCTCTTTTCAAATAATAACTTGAATGCATAATATGCAACAATCTTGACTTCTTTCAGGTAGGTAATGTGGTGAGAACATAATCTTAGGTTTACTTATGAAGTTGTCTTGTTATTTGTTGAAATCAAAAATTGATTAGTTTAGTCCAATTGATAATTGGCAAATAATGTCACATAAATCACCCTCCATCATATCTGTTTAGTCAGTTCAACATATCAAACATACATTTTAATGCTAACATATTTGCACACATCTCGATTAGTTTAAATCTATTGGTAGTTGTCGCTTTACTTAAAGAGTTGCATGAATTAGTTTTAGTTGAAAGTATGAGCAGAATCATAGAGTCAAGTTGACATCTTCTAAGCAACTGCTTTACCCCTCTCGAAGGTATAAAAAGTATGCCATATACTCTATTTTCCACACTGCATACATCTTTCCGGTTAAACATAATAGTGTGCGTTGTGGCTCTATCATGCTTTTAAGTTCCATGAAGAGGTTGGGACAGTCCGAGGACCAAGTATCGGTCGAGACTAACAAGATTTATTATAGCTGGCTAAGTCAAACCCGATTCTTCACTTTTATGTGAGGCCCCTCGAAGGGACGGGTAGGCTAGGTTATTTTGACACCACTAACTTTTTTCACAAGTGCTCTAGACATATTAAATGCGTAATATTATTTAATTTCACTTAGTTTATAACTTCAAGTTATGTGGTGCTAATGTGATATTAAATGATAGGTTAAATGACTTTTTATTTAACATTTCATTTAATACCACGTAAGCATCACATATATTGGAATTATAAATGACTAAATAACATTATTTCTATAAAATGCACAAGGCACAACTCTCCATATGATGTATGCATGTATGCATCGTTTCTATTAGGGATGCACAAAAAAATCGTAAAATCGTAAATCGAATCGAAATCGTTGATTTGGGTTCACGTGGACCTGTGATTTTTTTTCTCAAACCGAACTAAATCGTATTAAAATGGTTTGATTTGGTTTAGGTTTCGAACTGTTTTTATTTTTTTAATTAAAACATTAATTTTATTAACTTATAAATTTTACAATTTTTACTTTTCAGAGAAAATATCAATGTAGCAGTACAAATTACAACCAACCCATTTAAATAATCCTAAAAAATACATTAGGTTCATCATTATTGTTCCATGGTTTAACAAGTTCACAATACATATCCTTACCCGATATCTAAACTAAGCTAAACTAAAATTATTCACAAATCATATGAAATGTTATAAAAAAACATATATTTTCTAAAATCCAAATCATAATTCAACAAAACTATAACAGCAAATTACGACCAAAGCTTTAGAAGCCTTAGCATAAACTATCATTTCCCAAATATTTGACGCTTGTCTATCACTTTGAACCAATCGTCGGTCGCCTTTTGAATATTTGCTAATTTCTACCTGAATCGCTTCTTTCTCTTTTCTCTCTTAGTAAGTCTCAAATGAGAATTCGAGCCTTTTTTCATTGTTCTTTATCTTATTTGTTGTTTTTGAACTTATACCCTTGTGAGTTGTGGTTTGGATAGAAAAGGGACCGTTTGTGTGCCTAGATGATTAATGAACTTGTTTGTGGTTTGGAAAGAACCAAGGACAAAGCGAATTGATTGTGCGAAAATGTTAAAATTCCTTAACCAGTACTATTACCTTCTACTTTGATAAAGTAGTCAGAGAATGAAATTTGTCAATTCCTAACAATCTTGAACTTTATTAATCTTTGTACATCTAAACATATTCTGTTCAATCCTTATTTAGCATCTCATTAGCAAGATGAAATAAGCTTTAACAAAACTATAATAGCAGAATGTGATTATACTTTTACCCGCTATGTGACAATATGAAAGACAAACAAGAAAAGGTAAATAAAAAATGAAGAAATATGTATTTGTTCTATTAACATCTTTTAGCAACCAACTTTGAAAATAATTTTTCATGATAAATATGAATGTAATTTAACATTTAACATTACTAATTGTCGTTTAAACTTATATGTTAACTTGTTTTAAATATATTACTATATTGTCAATAGGTAAACGGCGGATTAAAACCAAACCGAACCGCAAATTATGATTTGGTTTGGTTTTGTTCGAAAAATAAAATGGTTTTGTTTAGTTTGAAATTTTTCCAAACTACATGAAATGGTTTGAGTTGAAATTAATGTAGGACAAATCACCCAAATCGAACCGCGTTCACCCCTAGTTTCTATGATATTTAGGAAAGTTAAAAAATAATTTCCACAAGTCCATGTTTTCACACCTCGAATTCGTCAAGAAATATACTATATTGTATGTTTCGATAAATTGCATTTTGGTCCTCAACTTATTACACGACGGCGAGTTAGTCATCAACCTTTACAAATTTCTTAAATTATCTCATGACCCACCGTAAACATGCTTCAATTAATATTTCAAAGTGTTTAAAAGTGAATGTTTTCGAAGTGTTTGGAGGTGATTTTAACAATTTTGTATGATCACTTTAAAGATGATCTGAAAAGTGGTAAAGAAGCCACCTTAATAGAGATGGAAGACATGCGAGTGTCCATTACCTTCCTTTCTCTCCGTGTTCACAATGGCATATATGATATATGATAAGTCTTTTGTTCAAAATCAATACGAGTAATTGCTACTTTCAAAATCAGGTCTCAGATTTTTAAGAATGGTATCATAATGTTGCTAAGACCATGCTTCCTCCATACCTTCTATTAGATGTATGAAAAGACTACTTGACCTTGAAAGGTAATTTTCAAAGGAATTGAGTCTTGTTGAATCTAGTATTATGATAACATTTGCAGATTTCTTTTAAGTATCTTGACCATGCTTCTGAAAGCCATTTCTACATATTTTCATGTTGTCCAAACTCGTGTATTGAATGTCCCTTTGAAGAGAACACTTGTTAAGGAATTATTGACCTCCTCCACAAAAATTAATCTTCAACCTCGAGGACACAATAATGATGCTTGCAGCTGTGTGAACTCGACAAACATTAAAATTACCAAGTCGATGATCCCCCACCAAGCTAATATTACTCGGCTTGCCATATTTTCTCTAATTTGAGGGTTTTGATCACGAGTTCGATTTCTCCTACCAACACTTTCGCGATCGAGCATGACTGACAAATATAGTTATTTGGTTGTGCTACTCATTGCTGCTAATTCCATCAGTTAGTTTGACAAAAAAATTCAAAATAAAATTATTTGTACTCAGCTTGTAAACATTGATTTAAAACTACAAAGATGTAATTTCTTCACAGCGAACACACATCTTGTATGTCGCTTTCCTCTTCAATTTTCCCCCTAAATTGGCAAACAAAAGGCAGACTGTAAAACTAATTTCCAGAAGGTAGGAATAAATTATTGATAGAGCAAGAATTATCCCATCAACAATATCAATTCATAGCACTTGAACATCAAATTCATTACATTAGCATCCAGTATAAAAAAATGTTCAAGAGAGCGGATATGAGGCTGATCTCTCTTCTGATTTTGTACCTTGTTTTATGTTTATTTTCTAGGATAAATGAGAGGAAGTAAACACAGATAAGGGAACCAGGGAAAATAGGGAAAAAGAGGAATGCTTTTTGACGGCGACCGGAGATTACGGATAGAAGAACAGAAAAAAACATCGGTCGACTTTTGAGCTTTCAAATGTGGGAGATATAAGAGTTCTTTTTTTTACCCATTTCTCCATGTTCTTAGACGGTGACCACCGTTATACTGGTCGACTAAAGGTGCTCCGGTCGGCGAAGGCTTGACCGCGGAAGGTTGTATTTGGAACGAAATGTTTTTTCCCTTTCATGTTCCCCGTTCTGTGGTTTTACCCAAATATTTTTGTTCCATTTGTTTAGTTTTTTTTTTTTTTTTTTTCTGCACCCAACATGCCAGCTCAACAAAATTCAAATCCCTGTTCCCAAGCCTGTTTTTAACCCTGGCTGTCTAGCAAACTAAAATGTGTCGGTAACAAAAATGCTATACTAATTTATTCTCCCTCTCTCCACTCACCTACATTCTCTATCACTTCTCTGCTACAATACTTTCTCTCTCTATCAAACACACAATTTCTCTCTCCCATTTCTTCATTCTTGAATTATTTTCTTAATTCCCACAAAAAAAAAATTCTTTCAAAATTCTGTCTCTGAATTCCTACATTTTTTGTGGGATTTAAGGAATGGAGAAAATCCAGATACTGAAATTCTCTGTTCTTTCTGTTTTTGTGATGTTATTAGCTTCCAAAAATGAGTTGTTGGTGGCTGCAAATTCTACATGGGCGGGATCCAAGTACCAAATTGAATGCACAATGTGTTCGGCCTGTGATAATCCATGTGACACTCCATCACCGCCGCCGCCGGTGCAACCATCTCCTCCACCACCCTCACCTTCACCGCCACCACCATCGCCACCACTTTCAACCACTATCAACTGCCCTCCACCACCATCTTCTCCTAGCCCAGGCAACTACTACTACCCACCACCATCTCATCCTAGCTCAGGCAACTATTACTACTCCCCACCACCACCTTCGCCTCCTGGTGGCACCACTGGATATTACTACCCTCCACCCTACAAAAGCTACCCTTCAGGTCCTACACCACCGCCTCCAAACCCAATTGTGCCTTACTTTCCTTACTACTACCATTCTCCACCGCCACCTTCATCTTCTCCGCTGCTAAAACATTCATTTTCTTTCTTAATTACTGTGTTTATCTTTTGCTCCCTTTTATAATCAAGGAAATCCTCTTAGCTTTCTTGATAGCAGGAAAAATAGAAGAAAATGAGAATAAATTATCAGATTCACAGAATCTTTCTCCACCAAAAATCAGGGGGTGAGTGAATTTTCTAATTTTCAGTTCCATCGTGTTTAAAAGTAGCTTTTTCGGCTAAAAAAGTGATTTTTAAGCACCTACAATTCACCAGAAGAAAAATTGAAGCTGATGATGCCTCAAGCAGTGGAATATTCTGTAAATTCTTGATAGTAATTTTTCCTGTCTATTATGTTATTACCAATTTAAACTAGAAAGTACTAAATTTGTCGGTTCTGGATAAGAAGTGTCAATTTCTAATTATTTAAACATCCTTCTCTTTATCTATGTTTGTTAATCAATTTATATTATGATGAATTTATTTCATAGTACTAGCATTAATTATCTTTTCAACCACCTATACTGGCTGCAATTTATTGTTAATATCGAGACGTTGAATGTGAACCTATTGCAATCCTTTTCCACTAGTCGAGCTTGGACCGACTGTTAATAATTCATAGGCATATATAGTAATATTAAATCTATGGATTTAGTTACAACTTGTTACTTTTCTAGCAACGTTGATCTTCGATGATGGATGGGTATGTGAAGCTAATAGAACAATCTAGAAAAGTACAATCTTTTAAGCGTGGACTCGCTCTATTGTCAGTTGCTTATATTCCTTCCCTTTATCTACACACTGTATAATAGTACTACAAATGTGAGGTTGGTAAGCTTTCTAAAGGAATGCATGTTCTTACGAACTTGAATAGTATTAGACAGTGTTATAAATACGACGTTTATATGTCGTGGTGTTGGATGAATAAATAGAACATCTAATTTGATTAGCACACTAGTACACACGTGTTAGTTTGTTCGATTGACATGTACATGTGCTCGTGTCTTACGATTTCTATTGACAAGATAAATTAGATGATATTATACAGTAACAAGAAAGAAAAAGACGTTAAAATCTTGATTATAATACTACATAATCGAATTCAGTCATAGTAGCATGATTGCGTAGTCTTGCATGAATAACATGGCATCTATCTGGACAGGGGAATTACTAGACACGAGCTCTACTTGTGAAAATGTTTGTGCTTAAATGTGTGTCGAACATCTATGACCAAACTCATATGGTTTGTTCATTAACATTAGACGTAGTTGTCTATTGTACTGTTCAATTTCGTCTAATATATAGTACGTAAAATCGTGCTCTTAAAGCCTGGCAGTGGCAAATGGTTGAGGACATTGAATCCATTGGCAAAGTGCGGTGTAGTTTGTTTGTCTTCATTTGCATTTACACTCTGGGGATGATAGGTAAATTATTGTGGTGTGTGAAATTATTAGAAGGGATAATGGGGTACGTGGGTGTTAGCTGGATGCCAACCTTTTTCATCTAGTGGGGGTCCTATAATTTGACAAAAGGCGTCCATGTGAAGAAAAGACACTTTTGGGTGTTTTAAATTTTGGTTGTTTTTATGATTTTTAGTGGAGAAGTTATCACGGATTGCGACCTCGAGTTGAACGTTGGAATAAAGACGTTGTAAGATCAGAGATGTCTCTTTGATCATGCCAAAATCACGGGATTAACTATTTTCTAGATTTTGTTTTTTTTCTTTTTTGGGGTAAGTTAGTCGATTCAATTCTAGTCTATGTGATATTCGAGCAGACGTACTTGTAGTCTACGGGGTACTAATATTAATGAATGGACATGATAAAATACAAAATTGATCTTCAGTGATTTCTATCTGCAATCCAATAATTCTGTCTACATTTCTTTTATCAACATTAAAATATAAATAAAATAAAGAAGAAGAGAATGTTTATTACTATAAAAACAAAAATAGAACAGTTCTTTCTAACAGAATTTTCTCTTTCTTTTAATTGCTTGAATAATTATGAGTGAACAAGTTTAATAGAACCTTCACATCTAAACAGCGGTACCACGCCCAATTTATTTATTTTTTATTAAAATTAAAAAATCGTCAACTCCCCTCATATGAAAAGGAGCTAACACCAGGTGTACAAAAAGCAAAACCCATTTTTTTAAGTAACATTGGAGATGCTCTTAAAGAGCAAGTCCCACACATCTTGCCTCTTGAACCTGACCAGTAAAATCCTTTCGATGCCTCTAGAATTCGCACGAAGCCAAATAATGGAACATTGAGAAGTCACTCAATTTGCTGCATTCATAACCCGTTATCTTGGAAAGCTCCCCAAAAGGGTCAGCAGAAATTTTTAAAATTACTAGAGTTGATAATAACCAAAATTCATAGAGTTTGAGCTCGAAATTTGGTTAGATTGACTTGTTTAATCTGTTTTCATAAATCATTTCTAACTAAAAGACTTTATCTGCATCTGTTTGGGTGCGTTTGATTGTAAGGGTGAAATTTAGGTGAAAAGAATACGAATTACAGAGAATTGAATTGTCTAAAATTTATTTTAGATGAAATTGTAATTAATGATGTTTAATTAGTATAATTTTCTACCTAATCCATTTGACTTTATTTTTCATGCAAATTGTTATTTTTTGGAATAAATTTTTTTACAATCTATATTAAAATTTATTTGAATTGTCAAAAAGAAAAAAAAAATTGATATTTTTTTTTGTCTTCGTTTGACTTCGTTTTTCATGTAAATTGTCAATTAAATAGATAATTTTTTTTTATCATTGGAAACAGAATTTATTTTCATTGCAAAAAAAAAAAAAAAAAAAAAAAAAAATCGAAAGTCTTTTCACTAAGGGTCTGTTTGATAACCAAAATTTTCCCGAGAACTAGGAATCGTTTTCCATCTTCCTGTTTTTGCGCTATTTGATAGCCTTTATTTTTCATGAAATCGGTTTCCAGCCTTTTCCAAGGTACAACCACTTGAAGCGTGATTCCGTGAAAATCAATGACTTGCTATATAGGTGGAAATTGGTTTCCAACCTTTTTTTTTTTTTTTTTTTTTTGGCAATAGAAACAAATTCTAAGATAAAGTGTAAAAAAATTTATCCATTTAATTGACAAATTCCATGCAAAACAGAACCAAATGTAATAATAAAAAATAATTTTTTATTATTTTTTATTTTTTTTGGTAATCTAAACATATTTTGTTCCTAATGGTAAAAAAATTTATCCATTTAATTGACAATTTGCATGAAAAACAAAGTCAAACGTATTATAATAGAAAGGTGAAAAATTATACCAATCAAACACCTTTAATTCAATTCCCGATAAAATAATTCCAGGTAATTTAATTCCCTAAAATCCAATTCCTTTTCCACACAGGGAATAGGTGCACGTGGAGGGGGAGAGCGGAGAGGGGAGGGGGGAATTTTTTTTCCTGGCAAAATTTTCTCAATCAAACACTGAGTTTTGCCAAAAGTTGGATTTTTTTTCTTTTCCATGCTAATTTCTAGGCAATCAAATGGTGCCTTTGTGTACTTCAAATTCAATTGCAAAAAATCCCATCACAATCTTCCTAATTACAGGAACCTGGAAATGATTTCGTAGCTATAAATTTGAGGGGGGAGTTCATCATCATCTACCAAGACAAACAAATGACAATAGAATTCAACTCTTGCTTCCATCTCCCAATTAATAGTCAGACATACGAGCTTAGCAACAGGACAACAATACCATAAGACTCGGACGATAATCAAGACAAACACAATTGAAGACACTTTGCGTTTAGCTAAAAAGAACCTTGTTCGATCCACAATAATTTCCTCATGACCTTCCCCTAACTACTCGACCATACAGGGGAATGAACTAAACAGGACCCTGACCAGCCATCTCCATCGACGATAAACCCCCACCCCACCCCACCCCACCCCACCCCACCCCACCCCTATTTATTGACCACCATAGCATAAGAGAACAACCCGACTGGGCACCTCCTCGACCACACAGAGTCTGAACTGGACTAGCAGACTCAATAAGGTGCTCTGACCTGACTTTGACCCCAACTGGACCTTCGATTGACGCCACTTAACTCGACCTGAAGAACTGCCCCCATCAACCAAACTGAATGACCTGAAAATTTATCAGGGAATTAGTCCTCATAAATCTCGCTGCAGGAAACGACATTGCCTTGGGATATCAACAGCCAATGACCTCAAAGCTGAATAAGAGTCATGGTGCAGATCAATATTTTCCACTAATCCAAATTACCCAATGAAAATGACCAAGAGCAAGTTGGCTAAAGCTTAAAGAGAGTATGGTAACTTTTTGTTTCCAAATATGTTTAAATAGGTTACCTCTCTCATTATAAGTAGAAAAGTTGCCTATTTCAAAAATAACCCTTACCTTAATTGTCAAAAAGAGCACGCTTGGGGTGGCTTATAAGCCTAAGTAATATTCTTATTTGAATAACATGCTCTAAGGAACTTGATTACTTCCAACTTTTAATATATATATATATATATACATACACGACTATGCTCTAAATAAATACGAACCTTCAGCTAAAACTGAATCCACCGGGTGGAAGTTGAACATTGTTTTCTCCAAAGTTGAATCCAGATTGGGCCCCATCAGCCGCAGGTAGTGATTCATCCTCCTCTTCCAGCCAGAATGTCTCCAGTATTTTCACCGACTTTTCATAAATTTCATTGTTGTCATGGCTCTGCAGGTTTTCGATCTTTTCTAAGCCCTCAGCATCATCTATCAACTGGGCAAAATAATTTACATCTCCAGTGTTGCTCTTTTCTGCTTCCCCAACTTTCAATATGTTTTCTAGTCCTTCTAGACAAACAGTGACAATCCTTGGATCAGGGCATACAAGAAGATCACACAAAGGCTTTATACAATTCTGAGAGACCAAGTACCTACAAACAACAGGGCAACATTTGGAGTCGAACAAACAGAGGCAAAGTTTCTGGTCAATCAATGAAAAAATACAGAAAAATAGTTACTTGATTTGCTCGTTGGTTCCACCAGAAGTGGCATTTGAAATAGCCCATGCAGCCTCTTTCTTTATCTCAAATTCAGCAGTCTGAAGCAGAGTGACTACAGGACTTATTAAGCCAGCTTCAATTACAGCCTATCATTCAAAGGAATATTTGATTATTTGCAAATATGATCAATACTTAAAAAAAAATAAAAGAAAAAGTGCCTGAGGACGCAAGGCACCAACACATGGGCTAGCAATGGATAAGAATGATTGAGTTCACAACATAAAAGATATAAGAAAAATCATGTTCTACGGTCGTTGACTCCTTTCAACATAAAGCAAAACGTGTTTTAGAATGTGCTTAGCCTGCAGTTACATGGGGGGAGGAAAATTTGTGAGATAACACAGTATAATCGTTATCATTATTATTTCATGTTAAAACAAAAGAAAGATGTTCTCAATCTATAACCAGAAGTAAATTTAATCAGACGTTCATGATTTTCTGAAATATAAATAAAGAAATAAAAATAAATTAGAAGAATCTGATAATTAAGATCAGAAACCTTGAATTGCTAAGCTTCAGATACTTGCCTGTATTTGTTCTCTATTTCCAGCAGTAATATTTGAAATTGCCCAGCAGGCTTCTTTCTTAATACTCTTTTTATGGTGGTGAGTCAACAGGCTTGACAAGCAAGGAAGTGCACCATGATCAATTATACACTGGGGCAAAACGATTGTATGAGTCAGTGAGTTTTTCTTTTTCCACCTCCTTTCTTAAAAATGAGCATAAATAATTTCTTTGCATACTGAACATGCAACATAGCAAGTAACAGTAGGCAAGTTAACAAGTACTACACAAAGCAATAACTATTTTCAACAAATTAACAGTTAAAACTCGTACCTGAGTTTGAAGATCGTCTCCAGTCACAATATTTCCTACTGTGCGAAGTGCAGGAATAAGAACAGAAGGAGATGGGTGGCTGAAACAAATAAATATTTAAGTGCTTCAAAATTCAACAAATTAGAGTAAAGATTAGTGATCAACAAGTGTGAAAAGTGAAAACGACACTCACAGGAGGAGCTCAACGAGACGTGGGCAGACACCTGCCTCAATCACCGCTTGAATTTTGTCATTTGTCCCATCAGAGAGGTATGAGAGAGCCCAGCATGCATCTGTAAGCACCTCTTCATCATTTGAGTGAACAAGCTGCTGAAGGGCTGGAAGTGCTGCTCGTACCTAACAATCCAAAAGAAGAGATTACGTATTATATAAGCAGAAGTTCCTCAAGTTAGAAACAACACAAACCCATGGCTAACCTGCTCAAATGGAGGCTGTGGCTTTCCTCTGCAGAAGTTCGACAGTGTCCATGTTGCATTTCTCAGCATTGAAAGCTTGGCATGCTCATTCAGCTGAGCTAGCAAAGGAATCAAAGCCCCATGCCCGAGGACAAGGTCACGACATCTAGGAGAGTCACCAGCAACATTACCTAATGCCCAAACGGCCTACCATTAAGAAGGAAAGAAAAAAAGACAGATATTCAGTTAGCCAACTTTATTATCCACTTTATTATCCATTATGGAAGATGGTAGCTGAAAAATATAAGACTTGGTATATTCGAAATGTGGCAAAGATCTAAACCAATTACCTGCTCACGAACATCATCACTCGGGGAACCTAGAAGCTTTACAAAAACTGGGACTGCACCATGATCAATAACCACTCTGGTGTTCTCTGAGGTTCCAGACGCAATGTTTGTAAGTGCCCAAGCAGCCTCAAACTATACAAAGAGAACAAAGATAACAAAAACACACTACAATAATAAACCAACCATGTAATGAATGAAATAAAAGCAGCTAATACAACTAAAAACCTGGAGCTGGGAGAAATCCTCCCTCGTAAGGAACTCAACAAAGCGTGGAACAACACCAGACTGTATTACTTCCTCAATGGGAGGGCTTCTTTCTGTTAATTTGATCCAGACAGACAAAATAAGTAGTGGTCATGAAATCATTGAAGGAAAAAGTACCAAGTAAAATGATACCACAAGTCACACCTATTGAAAGCAATTTACGAAACTGAGTAGTTGCTTCCAGCTGCAAATTGCTATCATTTGACCAAATCCCAGCAATCATAGAAGGAAGACTCTCCAGCTGGAAACCAATCAAACCATTAATCACCATATAGACAACAACAATATTCAACTCCTATTAATCAAAATAGAAAATCAAAAAGCAATTTCCCCGATCACTCACCAATAGTTAACATAAACCCAAACCAAGCCTCTCAAAATCCGCAAATTTCAATCCTGAATTACCCATGTAATAGTACTATTCTAACAACCTGCTCTAGCCTTCATTTTGACTGGAAAGCTAAAAAAACTTCCTCACAAATCGTAAACAGTAAAATCTATAATAAAAAACAATTCCTCATCCCCAATAGTTAACCTAAACGAGATCAAACCTTTCAAGAAACTCAATTTCCAATCCATCAAACACCAGTAGTATTCTAACAAGCATGCTCTAGCCGTCAAAACTTCACTCAGAATTTGTAAACAAACAATCTATGATCACTTATAAATTCTACTACACATATGCACATGCACATGCACATACAGATATTATACTAATATTCGCATAGAAGATATAAAAACCAAAACTGGAAAAACGAAAACCTTCTTCTCGACCGCAGACTGAAGAGAAGTGGAGAACTGCTGCTGTTGATGTAGTTGAAGTCCTTCTCGGCGCTTTTTGAGCAAGCTCTCCTCGCGCTTGTTCTTGCGGATCTCCACCATATTGTCCTCCCTCCTTCGTCGCCCTTCCTCCGCATCCACCGTCACCTTGTACCTGTTCCGCCGCACCTCCGTCCTTGCACTTGGCCTCAACGACATCGTAAGTATTTTCGCCTATTGAATCAAAATCCTAGCAAATCAAATAAATATACACCATTCAAAACTTCAATTGATCAATTATTAATCTACAAACGAATAAATAAATTCCCTGAAGGCATATACCTAAGAGAAGAAAGGACAGAAAGAAAATGAAGAAGAAAGACAGCGGAAGGGTTTTCCTCAAAGCGAAAGTTTTCAAAAAGGCCTTTCTTGAAAATGTTCAAAGACAATAATGAACAAATCTAGCCCTAAACTTAGTAACCATGGTGAGCAAAGTCTAGAGGACTAAGCATGTCTGGCTAAGGGCTAAAATAAAAGTGACTTTATTATAAGTAACTTATAATTGAGCTTTAGCCTTTGTTTGGCCCATTTTTTTCAAAAAAAATTAGCATTTATAATAGTATTTTTTTTTTTTTTAGAATATGTGGTTGAAAAAAAATGAAAAAATTTCGATTTACTTATAGTATTATCTAATGAAAAATTGTGTGATTGAAAATAAAATAGAGAAAAAAAAATGATAGAGATAGGGGGCCAAACAAAGATTTAATTTTTGGCAAATTTTGGTACTACAATTAAATAAGAAAAGCATCTTCTAAGGAAAAAAAGTCTTTTAACATATATGGGAGAACAACCATGCTACTTTACCCTCATGGTTGACCTCATGGATGACCTCGACCTCATCACTTCTCTCACATGGGGGGCAAAAATATTAAATTTAATGAGGTGGGACCTGACCTCCATGTGAGGGGAGTGATGGGATCAACGTCATCCATGAGGTCAACCATAAGGACCAAGTAGAATAATTCTATGGGAGAAAATGTAACTTATTAATGCCCCGTTTGGCCTAATTAAAATTATAATTTATTTTCTCTATTTTAATCAACCACATATTCTATAATAAAATAATATTATATATAAACCTTTTTTTTATGACTATAGATATTCAGACCAATTTACAAGCACCTCGACTAATCTCACGAGACCCTAAAATTTACAATCAGATAGTCACCTCAGTGGTTGTGGGGGGACTCGGACTGATGACCATTGGAAAGTAAATTCAAGGTATGACTAATTGAGCTACCTCTCAGGGTTATATTATATGTAAACATAAAAAAATTCTTCTTTTTTAACTACAAATTTTTCAAAAAATAATATTTTAAAAATATAATCTCGAATAATGGGGATTTATATACATTTGATTTGATCTAATAACTCAAGCCACGGTGGAATAGATATAATGGAACAAGTGAACCTTTGTGGTTTGAGGAAGAGACAGATTTATTACTTCGTTGAATAAGAAACTGTCGGGAAAGTGCGCATATAATCACTTATTGACTAGACACAAGGACAATTTTTAATGTAGAGAAATTAAATTAAAATAAAGCCTCAATTATATTTGATGGCAGCTGTAAAGCAAATGCTGACAATCACTTGTAACAATTTTAACAAAATGACAAATAATGGTACAATATAGACCACATCGGTCTCTATATAATTCAAGTTAGTTAAATATGAATTTAATTAAAAATGTTGGAAAAAGTAGAAAAATCTTTTTAGTTTATGGAGATTTGATGAGTTACATTAGTTCAATCATTCACAAATTTACTAATATTGTTGATCTCAAAAAATATCGTCAACAGAATTTCGATCTCATCCCCTTTCACGTGAACGTCATCTGCACATGAAACACCCCGTTAGGAGGCAAAGACCACCGATCGAGAAAAATGTCCAACGATCATTTGCACTTTCAGTCAACTCAACGATCGGACAAAGAAAAAGAAAGGACAAGAGAGGGTGAAGGATTTGGTTCGGATTAGAAAACATACCTTGAAATGAAATGGACTCACATATATATAGAAAACGGAAATGGGCCTCGTGAGCTAATGGGCCAGACCCAAGTTCAAAGCCTGATATGCAATTGTTCAATTAAATAAGGCTCAATCAATAAATAGTCGAAGTCACGTCGACTCATGTGAGACCTTATTCGTCATACATATGCCAGGTAATTTATGGATATAACAAATTTCATTGAAAATCTTGATTTTTCTAAATTAAAAATGCAAATAAGGATACTCGATGCAAAGATGGTTTTAACACGAACTAGCTACCAGAGAGGCAAAATCAAATTCAACTTACGAATTTTTACTTAATTAAGTTTGACAAATCTGTTGAAATTCCTAAGTAGATCCAACTTGAGATTCAAATTAGTGTTTGCTTGGAAGGGCTTAAAAAATTGTCAAAGTTGAGGTTAAAATCAAATATAATATCTGTTTGATGCACATTATTTTGGAAAGAATGCGTTTTTTTGGTTGATGTGATGATGCATACGTGATTGAAAAAGAATGAAAAGTTATTGATGTAATAAAAAATATTATTTTATTGAAAAATGTGTAGTTAAAAACGAGTAAAAAAATGAGAAATAAAATTATAATGTGTAACTACTCTCGACTAATGTCGAATTGATTTTTTTCAAAGCTTGATCTTTACATGCCGAAAGTGACCTTCATCTGGACCATCTCTTTATCTCGTGATATTTCACAATACAAATCCAAATCTCCAATCAATGCTAACCAATAGAGAATTAAGTATTATCGCAAATTATCCAAATCAGGAGGAAAATTACTCTCTTTTTACAGTGTGATGAAGCAGCGGTAAGTGCAAGCATTTCTTTTGCTTGAAATAGGCCCAAAATTCTTTACTCATTTCTTAAAAATAACCGGAAAAATATTTAGCCCACTCCAAGAGGTCTTCTATGTAGCCCAATAATAAACGTTAGCCCACTCGAAAATGCAATTTTAATTCCAAGGAAGAAGACTATTTGAACAGTTGGGGCTGGGCATTTAGACGTTAACAGACGAAAATTATCGACCCAAACTGTCAAGTCGATCTGTGTTGATTTTTGTCACCGAATCGACTATTAACGAGTTGTTTAAGATAAACTCAAAGTGTGTCACAAAATTGAAAACAAGAAGTCAAACGTCCATTTAACAATCAGAAAAATAATTATGCATCCCTCATTTCTGTCAATCCACCAATCAGTTGTCGACCGCATCCAAGGGAGAGAAGTTACAAACAATCTGTTAAAATATCATATGCATTTCTTATTAGATAATATTGCACAAAAACCTTCTCTCCTTTTATAGGGGTTTTTTTTTTTTTTTTTTCAGTTATTTACCTAATTTTTCGTTCAGATCTTTTGCTGATGGACATCTTTTAAACAAATAAATGGCTAGGATCCCAACTTCTTCAACTATTGCAATTGCTAATTTTTTTTTTGAATTAAAATCAAGTATTAGTTCATCCTGCTTGCCCATATAGAATAAAGAAATATAAAATATTATTTTTATTTTTTTTGCGATTTAAATTTTGAATTTTGCAATTAATTGAATGTTGGGGAAATTCTCGTATAGTCGTGAACTCCTCTTTCCTTCAATAAGTTAAGGAGATAAGGAGAATGTTTGATTTTTTCGGGGATATTTCGAGTATGATAGTTATTAAGGGAATCTCATAGATGGACCCATTTTTAATTTCAAGGAAAATGGGAATTCATTATTAATAAATTTGTCCGAGTAAGTTATTCCTTGCATTATGTAGATAAAAGTAGAAATTTAGAAAGTTTGAAGGACAATCCCCTCGACCCTCACAATCATGTAGGCAGATATGGAAGTTGGTTGAGGACATTCAACATACTTTCTCAATGGAAGGTATGTTTTCAATCTCCAAAGAAAGTAAACTAATCGTCTGGTTTTTTCCTTTCGCAAGTAGAATCAAACTCAATACAGATAGATGCTCCAAAAGAATTGGAGGTCATCTCAAAAGTGATCGAGAAAAATGGATGCCAGACTTTATAGGGAGAATAGGACATGCTTTGAGCCTAATAGAAAATTTTTGGATCATTTACAAGGGCCTATCACTCACTAGGGACAAAGGTTGGAAAAATGCATGCTAGAAACATATTAGACAAAAACAATTTTTTTTGTTAAAAGATGCAGATATTACATAAACAGGACGGATCCTCCCACTTATAAATTTGACACATTTATTTGAAAATAATTGCGACTTTTAATTTAAGTCAATCCAACATTTATGTGTCACTTCTTGCTTTTATTGCTAAATATTGAGATTTTACACTTTAAGAGTTAAGACAAGGAAATAGCTGCGCAAATCACCTTGCAAACATTAGAGAATTGCAGGATAAAACTTCTTGTTATTTTGGAAGATCCACCTTCTTCTGCTAGATATCTTCTTTTGCAGATTTTAGGGAGGCCGCCTGTGTTAAGACTCATAGATAGTTATTTCTCCTTTTTGTTATTTCTTCTCAACCAAAAAAAAAAATGTTTTCTTGATTAATTGGAATATGATAATTGAAATTTGGGAACAAGGAGTTTTTTGACAAAGCCTTCGATAAACACATAAGAGTAATGATATTCAATTTTACGGGTACTTAGCACGTCTATCGGTCTACGTGACAAGAGGTATCATTATTTCATTATCCAATTGATAAAAATGTATTATAATTTTATTGGACAATGTGATAATGATCACATGCCCTATTAGAAGGTTGTTAAGCACCAATAGCCTGGATAATATTATTCAACCAGAAATCATCCATTGAAGGTCCTACTTCCTACTCAAGGACTCAATTATTACAAAATGAAAATTGGTGTGACCAACACTATATATATTTCACATAAATTTAGCACCCAATTGAAAATGAAAAAAGCTCTTTGTACATCATTTGTACACAGCGTGGGACACAGCAATTCAAAAATAATTGGGTCAGCGTGAGAAAAAGAGAGGAAAAGGCGGGTGAATTAACCTAACCCGGCCCATTAACTCACTTACCCCCAATTCACATAAAATTCCCGACAGACACTCCCATTGCACGAAAATATGCGGCTGGAACTCTACATTTATCCTCATTTGACAAATTAATCCCCTGTAAGACACACGAAGCTTGAAGGTGAATAATTCCACGGTGTGAACGCGAACTTGGGAAGGTGAATCATTCCACGGTGTGAACGCGAAGTGGGGAACTTGGGGACCGATATCCACCTCTGTCGCTCATTTTTTCCGTTCCTTTCTAACGGTGACGACGAAGGAGATGACTGAGAAAGGTAGATTCGAACCTGACTTGAACATTTACTTTGAAAATGTACTATATTTCTTTGATTAGAATCACGTTTGATGTGCGGGATGATTGTGAATAAGGGAGTGCAATGGGAATGCTCAATGTCTATCATTTCAGTTTGAATGCTAAGTGCTGTATGTTTAGGAAGAAATATAAATCGAAGAAGGATTATGATAGTTTACCGAACTCATGATTTAGGTCCCGTATGTCATCTGTTATTGAAGACATTTCTGCGTTTGCTTTGCGATTTTCTAAGATGAATCAAATAAAATTATGTTGAGAATGTTTGAATATGTTCTAGTTACAATTTCAAGTTAATCGTTTTTGGTCTGTGCTGCTCAGTGAATGAATATCAGTAATGTTGAGGATGTTTGAATATGTTGTATTTACAGTTTCACAGTCAAACAGTTCATCGTTTTGGCTCTGTATTTCTCTATCAATGAATATCAGATGAACAAGTTAAATTTATAAAGAAATTAGAAGTAAACTAGATTAATTGGTAGTGAAGCCTACTGTAATTTATAATAATGGGATAATGTTCTTCATATGCGTGTGCCTACTATAATTTATAATAATTATAGTTGTGCTCAATGTCATTCAATTATTCTGTAATGCTAAGTGTTGTAGTGTGTATATATGTTGATTTTGATGTAGGAAAAGAAATAATGGACGTATTTGATGACGATCATAATGAAACGGAAAATGTAATCACATTGGAAGATGATAATTTAAGAGGGGACGTTACGATTATGCCGGAGGTGGGTATGACATTTAATGATGAAAAGGAGTTGTGGGAATTTTACAAAAATTATGCATACAAAGTCAATTTTCCGATAAGGAGACGAAATTCCAGAAAGGGTGAAAATGGTATAGTAACGTATGTTACTCTCACGTGTTGTCGTGAGAGACGATGGAGAAATTCAAGTAGCGCTCATTTGAAGCCGCAACCAACAATTCAGACAGGTTGTAAAGTGAGGATAACTGCTTCATCAGATGTTCATGGAATATGGAAAATCCGAACAGTCAACCTCGAACATAATCATAAAACCAGTCCGTCAAAATCCAGGTTATATCGATGTAACAGAGAATTGAGTGCTCAGGTGAAACGAAAGCCAGAAGTTAATGACATAGCTGGAATTTCGTTGCATAAGAGTTTCAACTCTGTAGTAGTTGAAGCCGGTAGGTATGAGAATATGACTTTCATTCAAAAGGATTGTCAAAATTATGTTGAAAAAGTTAGGCGTTTAAGACTAGGAGAAGGAGATGTCGTGGCAATACAATCCTACTTTTCGGAGGCGCAAGCCCGTTGCTCTGAGTTTCACTTTTCTATTGATTTGGACAAAGATTCACGACTTAAGAATATATTCTGGGCAGATAATAGGTTTAGACAAGCGTATAAGGAGTTCGGTGATGTTGTGACGTTTGATACCACTTACCTTACTAATAAGTACGACATGTCTTTTGCCCCATTTGTTGGAGTAAATCATCACGGACAGTCGATTTTGCTTGGATGTGGGTTGCTTTCGAATGAGGATACAAATACTTTTGTTTGGCTATTCAAAACATGGTTGTTGTGCATGCAGGGTCAAGCTCCTAAAGGAATCATTACTGATCAAGATAGGGCTATGCAATTGAGATAGTATTTCCAAATACGAGGCATAGATGGTGCTTGTGGCACATAATGAAGAAGTTGCCAAAGAAATTTGGATACCATGTGGATAAGAGCTCAATTTTTTGAAGTATACACGATTTAGTATATGACTCATAATTCATCGAAGACTTTGAGAGAGGTTGGAGAGTGATGATTGATACATATAATTTATGCGACAACGATTGGTTGTCCGGGTTATTTGACAATAGGGCTCGATGGGTTCCATGTTATTTGAAAACGACTTTCTGGGTAGGGATGTCAACAACGCAACGTAATGAAAGTATGAATGCGTTGATTTATGGATATGTACATTCTAAGACATCGTTGAAGCAGTTCGTCGAACAATACGAATGAGCATTGCGCAGTAAGGTAGAGAAGGAGTTCCAAACAGATTTCAAATCTTATTCCTAGATGATGCCTTGTGCAGCAAAGTATGACATGGAAAATCAATTTCAGACAATTTACAACATGTCTAAGTTTCGAGAATTTCAGGATGAGATTACTGGAAAGGTCTACTGTGATGTCGTATCTTCATTGGATGAATGTTCAGGGAGGACGTACGAGGTCGAGGAGGATGTCGTTTATGCAGACATGGTGAGGAAAAAAAAATTACGATTTTGTTTCAGGCATAGGAGTGCGATATTGTTTGCAGTTGTCATCTGTTTGAGTTTTGGGGAATTTTGTGCAAACATGCCATCTCAGTGTTGTAGTGTAACGACGTCACATCAATACCAGATAGGTACATATTAAGGAGATGGAGGAGAGATGTGTGTAGAGCTCACACGAGGGTTGTAGTTACTTACGACGGGTTGGTTAGCAGTCCTGGCCAGATGAGTTATGATAGCATGTGTGGGGAGTTTGCTTCATTGGCAAATATAGCCGCAGAGGATAAAGAGCGATGCCGTGAGATAGTAGATTGGATTCGGTTACAATCGAAGCAGATAATGTCTACCACGAGAATTTCCCAGAGTGCTAGTATATTTTGTTGCCGAATTTGCATTTAGGATCTCAATCTAGAGCATCACATGACACAGGCAATGGAAGTATACAAGATCCTAAGTGCTCAAAAAGGAAGGGCGCCCCAAAGAAATTGCGTAAAAAGAGCCCGTTGGAGTTACGTTCGAATGTAGTATTCTTTCCTTTAATTTATTTACGATGTCATGTAGCCGAAAGGAAATAACATGTCAAACATTATACTATTGTACAGGCAGCACGTAAATCGAGATCAGGGAAGAACAATAATCGATAGGATGCATCTAATGTCCAGATACCCCAGCAAGCAGAATATTCCATGCTCATACCCGTTTCATATTCACAGCTTCTTTTGGTAAGTTTGCCAATGTTTTTAAATGTAGTGAATAATGTTTTCTTTCGTTGAACAAATTATGAAATTCATATTAAATTATCTGTTTGGTACAGGGTGACGATGAAAGTCCCACAGTTACACAACCATTGGCACCATCAAATTGTATTGCTCCATTAACATCACATGTTCTTCTCAATTACCCAGGTAATTACATGGTTTAAATATATGGTATAGTATTTTTAATTACATGGTTTATGTTATTTTTTCATATCATCTGATTTTTCACAGTAGGTTCTGCTATGCCATTCCAACCGCTGATGCCATCCCCTCAAAGTACGGTTACCGGTTGGATGTATCACGTACCCCAGTCCACGGCGCCAACTAGTTATGTAGTGCTTCCAGATGGGTCGAACTCACAATGTTGCGCACGTACTAGTGAACATCAATAGTTCGATTTCCTCTATAATGCAAAACATTTTTTTTGTGTTTTTTTCGATTAGTTATTTGGTTGTTATGTATTTGGTCTGTTTAAGCTGTAACCATCAATCGTCAAATTGTTATGTAATGCAAAATGGAAGTTCGGTTTGTTTGGCTTTATTATGCCTTTGATATGGATTTTTTTCATCAAATGTGGTGATGTTAATATCTTGCAATTTTAACAGGATTATAAAGTTTGGCCCAACCAAGCACATTATATACCTGTGTACAACGAAAATTTGCCCAGATACTCATCTGAAAATGTAGATAGAAAACATTGAAAATAAAATACATTGCTACACCAAAACATACTACATGCAGTTTGGCATTGAAGTTAATACAAAGACAAGTTTTTTTTTCATGCTCCTAATACAACATATTTCATATAAACTATTCCGACAATTGTTTTCCTTTGCGCATGTTTATGTTTAGGGAAATATCTAAGTCTTTTTCCTCCGTCAGCGTAACAAGCGACTTCAACATGCTTGACAAACCGTCGACATTTTCAGCTTCCTTTATAATGTCACTTGATTCACTTTCATCATGCAGTGGACATTTTTCGTCGAGTTTATTTTCACACCATTTGAAGAACCTATAGTCGCGGGTACAACAATGAAACATCATCCCTTTATGATCATTGTTCTTTTCCATCTCCATCCATTTGACGAATCCCGCACCGCATTTTGAGCATCTTATCTTTTTTGGGCAATCCGGCAGCATATGTCTCGCTCTTCTACACGAATGGCAAATTCCTCTATTTTTGCCTGCCATCGAAGTAGTCACCCTAAACTTGGAGTAAAACAACGACGTTAATACTGATGAAGTCAAGGTTATGCGATTAATACATGTTCATCTTACAATCAAGCAATATAAGGCTCAGCATTGCAAGTTTTCATTCTAATATAATTGAAAGTTTTCATTAAAGCAATATAAATGATGCATTGAAAGTTTTCATTCTAATATAGTTGAAAATTTTGTTTCTCATATAACATATACTTCACTTGTAATAATACTAAACCCTTTGAACGAGTAGGAACAAGCAAATATATTTGGCCATGGATGATAAAGCAAGAGATCAAACAAAACAAACATATTTGGCTGTGGAATCAACTCTGTCCACAGTTACGACTGTCAAACATGGCTCTTCCTAAGCTACTATCTCTCCTTCATATCAATTCTTACATCACCATTATAGGAACCTTGCAGACATAGAAATATCATGGTCTCTGCTATGGTTCCTCTCCACTTGAAGTCAATTGTGGCAACGTTATTCAGAAAACATCAAAGACCATCTCCAGCAAAATGCCACAATTCACGCTATCTTTTCATAATCTGGCGAAATCACAGCTTTCTCAAAAACCATCTCCAGCAAAATGCCACAATTCACGCAGCTCACTAGAATAAACTCAATACTTTGCCTATATTCTTCCCCAATTCAAGCAGCTATGAAAATTCTTTACAATCTTTTACAATTCACGCAGGTATGAAAAACCCCGGTGAATAATAAGCTCACTACTTTTCCTATATTCTTTACCAATTCAAGCAGGTATGAAATTTCTGGGAGACAAATATTCACATTTCACGCGGGTATGCAAAAAACCCAATGAATCAAAAAATTATACAATATTCCCAATTAACCAATTTGAACAAAAAATTTCAATTAACCAATTTCAACTCAAATTTAACATCAAATTTCAACATATCGTAACATCCCAATTCATAACTCAAACCGAAATACAAAGAAAAGGGGTCGACTTACCTTGGCAGCCAGGATGGAGACAATAGCTGGGTTGTGCCTGTCGAGATCGACTAATTTGACTGTATCGTTGTAAGGTCGCGCGCCTTCTTTTCACGAACCCAGTTCAGCCATCTGTTCAAAATCGTGGGTTTTCTTCTTCACGGGAACCCAGGCACAAGACTGTTGGAATAGTGCAGACGTTTTCCGGCCGGAGTTTGGGTCGACGGTGCCTGCAAATGTCTCTGACTTATGGGAGACGACGATGGTGCAAATAGTGGGAGCTTAGGGTTAATACGGGTCGTGCAACTGAGATAGTATTGACCCGGTTTGATTATTTTTCACGTTTTTAAGTTTTTTTTGGTTTTTTTTTTTCACGTCAAACCCATGCTGTGTACAGTGCTGTACGTGGAGCCGGATTGATTGAAAATTGGAAAAAAGCTAATTTCAAATAATTTAAAAATCTGTTTTTAAAATAATTGATGTAAATGTTATTTTATCAACCAACTTTGTACATGTTGAAAAATTTCCCAACAGTTTACATTCAAAATCCAAATCCTATACAGCAAAACGGTCTACCAATTCCCAACATCCCCACGTGGGCCCATCCTACCCCACCCTATATTTGGAATTTGAATTCTCATCCTCCCCAAATAGCCGTTACTACCATTTAACCTTTTCTGTATGGACAATTATTATACGCTCTCCTCTTTATTTAATTTTTTTTTTTTTTTCAAGAAACAGCTTTCCAATTAATTTGCCCTTTCTTGAAAATTTCTAAAACCCAGTTTATTTTTCTTTGCCTACACACTTATTTCTTGAACTATGCGACCACTTAACACTCTACAAGGCAGCTTTCACCAAGAAACCTTCCATTCTCACTCTCTTCTCTCTAAATTTCAGTCATTTTTTCTCTCTATATATACATATACATATCTTGAATGTAATATCTTTTGTTACAGAGTTTTTTGAAGATCTTGATTTGAAGTGGTTCATGTAAGTTCTCTTGAAATTAAAAGAAGAGGTTTTCTTTTCTTGGGTTTTAATGATCTTTGTTAAGAAAATTTGTATCATTTTAATTGTGTTTTTCTTTCGATTTTTCAAAGGGATTTACTGTAAATCACTGACCCTTTAGGTGGTTTTATTTGGTTCTTGGAATAATGTAGAGTGTGGATTAGCTTGATTTTCATATCTAATGTGATTTTTGGTCGTTGAAAGTACTGAAATAACAGAGAGATTTGAAAAGCTTGCCTCGATATTTGTGATTTTCTTGATTTGAATGTTAATTAGTCGATTTTGAAATCCTCATTGCATGTTTGATACCAATGTTTGACACTAAAGTGGATTGAAGTGGTGCATTAGTTTAAGAGAGATGGATTTTTAAATCAATTTGATTATTAAAAAAAAAAAATCATTGATTTAAAGCTATCATTATTCTTTAAATAAAAACTCAGATGTCCTCATTGAATTTCAGATGGATATTAGGTGTAGAAGCATTGCTCGTCTTTGCAGTGACTTCTGTGGTTTGTGAAAATAGAATTGTCACGACGAAGCCTGTATCTAGATATGGGGATGGAGAAACAAGGTTCGAAAAGTGGAAGTGGCTTCTTCCAGATGTTTGATTGGAATGCAAAATCTCGAAAGAAATTATTTTCGAACAAGTCTGATTTTCCAGGTATGATTCCGAAATTAGTGATATGGATTGCTTTAAATGATAAGATTGTGTGTTTGCACATTAATATTAATAGGTTTTACGTGCTGGCTTGATAAGTTTTGTTTTCATTTGCCTTTTATAGAGCAATCGAAACAGAAAAAGATATGTGACAGAAGTTCGCCAATGACACAGCTTCATGTGGTGAGAACACACTCATTATCTATCTCATCGTTTATTGATTTAGTACGATTTGATGTAGTAATTAGCAATTTAGTCTATTTATTTCCATTGTTTTCGATATAAACTCACACACCGGTTGTATATATCCAGTTGGACGAGGATGAAATGATAGCTGGCTCAAGTGTTAGAGGTAGTAGTGATTATAGCCGTGCTTCATCCGTTACTGATGAAGATTTTTGTGGAACCAAGGCTCCTGGGGTTGTTGCAAGACTTATGGGATTGGATTCCATGCCAACATCCAATTTCTCCGAGCCCTACTCTTCTCCATTTCTCGATTCTCAATCTCTCCGTGATGCTGGTTACCATGCGAAAAATCTTGAATGTTCTCAAGCTAGTCAAATTGTGCATTTGAGCAGACACAAGGAGCTGGCTTCTGTTAGGAATTTTATGGTGCAAAACCAGAAGCCAATAAACAGACCAATGGAGAAGTTTCAAACAGAAATTTTGCCTCCTAAGTCGGCTAAATCCATCCCAATCACCCATCACAAACTTTTATCTCCAATCAAAAGTGCCAATTTTATCCCATCTAATGAAGCTGCTTACATTATGGAAGCAGCTGCAAGAATTATAGAGCCAGGACTTCAAGCTAACAGAAAATCAAAATTGCCTCGGGTGGGGTCATCATCAGTTCCCTTGCGAGTAAAGAATTTGAAAGAGAAGGTTCAATCGGCTCAGAGTTCATCAAAGTTGTCTGAGGCTTCTCGAAAGCCAGGTGAAACTAACTTTGCCAAGTATTTCAAGGCACAATCTATGGACGCAACATCGGTCAGTGTCTTTACAGATTCTGAAGAATGTTCGACTAGCATTAAAAATAAAGGAAAATCCATTTCACTTGCACTACAGGCAAAGGCCAATGTTCAGAAACGAGGAGGCTTAAACTCAGGCAGCAGCAGAAGTTTGGTCCATAAAGAACATAATATATTCAATTCAAACCCGCCATTCAAAATTCAACAAAATATGCAGAAGAATACGCATAAGAAACCATCTACACAAAGTGGTTCTAGTGTGCTCCGACAGAACAATCAGAAACAGAATTGTGTAAATGCTGACAGTGGAAAATTACATTCAAAATCCATTGCTTCCAACTTACAAGATGGGAAAGCGCTCAGTGGAGATTCTTCTTCTGTAAGACAAAGGAACTCTAGTAAAACCTCGGGAAACTCCAAGTTCGGTACCAGGAGATCCGGTTCAGATGCAAGAGATGATAAAAGGGCAGTATCGTGTTCAAGTTCAGAAAGAGTCTCTCATAAGAAAAGATCCGTAGATGGGAATTATCAATATGAGAAAAACCAGACGGCGTATAACACGCTGATGGATAAAAATCAGAAACTGATTCAGTCCAATGCTTTAATGGATCGGCAAAGTAGATGGGATCAAGATACCAAAATGAACGGAACTGATGTTGTTTCTTTTACATTCACTACTCCTATGAAAGGAGCTTGCCGTGAGAGGACCAGAGAAACTCGGGAACAAAGTGATGATGACTTTTCTGAGAGTATTCGAACTAAGCGGATGCTATTGAGCTCGGATGGTATGAATAAGTTTTCTTTCCCTAGAAATAATGTGAATGGAGGTGATACATTGAGCACTCTCTTGGAGCAAAAGTTCAAAGAATTGACTTGTGGAGCAGAGTTTTCCGAACACAAAGTAGCGACAATGGGTAGTTCTGCATCAATTTTTCAAGATCCAATTCCTGGTCTGAATACCTTAAGAACCTCAACAGTTTCAAATGACAACAGGACCAAAGACGGGACTCACACAGATAGTGTGATCGGCCTAGGTGGGCCGAGATTTTCTTTGATGAATGAACGTGGCAACGGGATTGAAACCAAAATGTTGCTGGATTGCCGGCTTCCAAGTCCTGTTTCAGTTCTTGATCATCCTTCCGTCACTCAGAGTTTCGATTCCTCAGACACTGCAGAAAGCGGTACAGGAGGTAAGAGAATAATATTTTTGAGCTGTTCGGATGTTCTTAAACTTGTTTTTCTTAATTTGCTTCTTTTGCCCAACGTGATTAACGAAACTTACTTTCTGAAAAGTAACTTTTGAGCTCAGTGAAACATAAATAACTTAAAAATTGCTTCTTATCCCCCATCTTTTTTTCCCGTTTGGATTTTTTGTGTTCCTAATGTTTGAATCTTGAAATAACTGAATGTTTATTATCAATTCCAGGTGGCAAGCAGTATTCATCTGTTCAAGATCAAGAAGTGCTTGGAATGTATTCTTTGAAGAAGTTACAATTACTTGAAGGCGATGCTGAGTTCTCAGACTCGGCTTATTCGACTTCTGCTGGAACTCGAGCAAAAAACCATGTGACGACTACATCATTTGCCATTGATTCTGGGAAGTCTAGAGGATGGGAACTAGAATATGTGAAGGAAATACTATACAACATAGAGTTGATGTTTAAGGATTACGCGTTGGGAAGGGCTCGTGAGATCATAAACCCTCATCTTTTCGATCAATTAGAGACTCGAAAATGGTGTTTCAATGGTCATGGACATGGACTTGAAGCAAAAATAAGCCGAAAGGCTTTGTTTGATTGTGTGACTGAATGTTTGGACTCGAGATGCAGACATTATGTGAGTGGGGGATGTAAAATGTGGACAAACGGTCTCTCAATCGTCAGAAGAAAGGATAGATTAGCCAAAGAAGTGTATAATGAAATTTCGAGTTGGAGTTGCATGAAAGATTCGATGGTAGACGAACTTATCGATAAGGACATGAGCAGCAAACAGGGGAGATGGCTCGACTTTGACATCGAAGCATTTGAACTTGGAAAAGTAATCGAGGATCGGATTCTTACTTCATTGTTAGATGAGGTGGTTGATGACATTTTGTTATTGTAATTGCTATCCACACAAAATTTCTTCACCATTGCATACCTCTATTTATCTTGTAAATTCTTATGTTTTGTTTGATTAGGTGGATTATATAGTAATCGACAATACGAAGGAAGAAAAAGAAGCTAAAATCTTATCTATTATGCCATTCAGTTTTGTCGACCACCAAACAAATCATTAATTATTTTGGACTAAATGGGATTCTTGAAATGGTCTTTGTAATCATAAGCAGTATATTTCAATAGTAGAGCATTCAAAGCAGTATATTTCAATAGTAGAGCATTCTGAATTTTGAAGGGTTTTTTTTTTTCTTGTCACTCTTTTGAGAATATCTTCAAGATAATTTTGCCACAATTTTTCAATGGAAAAATATGATATTATTGGCATTTTGGTCTTGGTTTTTTCAATCATGTTTAGTATTGCTTAAAAAAGATAAAGTTACTTTTAAGTGACTTTGATTAATCTACTTTTTTCAAATTTTTAAGTTAAAAAGCTATTTTGAAAGTAAATTTTATTAACTTTCAGAAGCAGAACTAACTTCCGAAAAACTAACATAATACTGGTGGAAAATCATAATGCTTGTAGCAATAAATAATGGTTGAGACAGCAAAATATTCCACAAGGACCTTGACAAATAATAGATTGGCGTACCTAAGAAAATTGATAGTCAAGTTTCAGTTTCAACTGTTTTAAGTTAATTGCAGCTTTTTTTTTTTTTTTTTTTTTTTTTTTTTTTTTTTACAAATACCATACTAGCAGAAACAGTTGAAACACAAAAAAAATAAAATGCTCAGCCCGATTTTTAACTTATCTATTAATTAGTTATAAGCAATAGCAACGTAAGTATGAAAAAGAATACATATAATAATGTGATCTCATGGACGACAACGAAAGCAACATTAAAACAATGCACCCCACGCCATAAACATCAGCAGAAGCCCGTATATGACAGGTTTAGAGGCTCTACGCGAGCTATTCTCTTCGGCCTGGAGGTGCTCAGCCACACTGAAGTCCCCTGCAAAAAAATCTTATTACACCTATCCATAATATAATGAAGAAAACAATGATCCATAGAGTAGTACCTCGTTTAGGACCATAACTACATCCTGTCTTGATGGATTCTCGTACTGCACTTGGCGTCGCCTTGTTGTAGAATGTAAAGTATTTCATGAAGCCGTCTAAACAGTCTAGCACATGGTGTGTCTCAGTTAGGCATGGTCCTTTACAGTACTGATCCATGTATTCGGGTGGAACATTGAGTTCTCCACTTTGGCTTAGTCTGTAAGCTTCATCGCAGCTACTGTAAATCTGCATATATTTAGATCAAAGAGAGAGACGATATTAAATGTCATTTCAAACTGTTTGTGTGAGGATACATGGAAGCGTATATGAAAACCAAAAATACACGGAATTCACAAACAACCTTCTAGTTTCTATAGATTCACTCATGAACACAAATAAATAGACATTACAGACCCGTCTATTAACTCAAAATACCGAGAAATTGGACATAATAAACATCCTAATGTAAAAAAGAAAATCTCAATACGGAGAAAAGAATACTCAAATCACAATGTAACTATTTTTTGTTGGTGGGCTGCACAAGTGGTCCAGTCGTAGCTGGTAAGCCGTTCGGGAGGGTGGTGAGGGTGAAGGCGACTATTACTTACATATTTATCATGGAAACATTCGAGGGCTTTGTTGACAATGTTAGCCGGATTGGTGTTTATTATCCCGGCTTGCGGGAAATACTGATCAGTTGCTCCTTCATCTTCTGCTTTAGGCAAGAATTCCTTTGCAATTACACCAGCAGCACCTAAATGAGGATGATCTTCGTATGCTTTACCTGTCAAAGGTAGTAATAGAAACATCAACGCCGATGAATAAAAAAATTTCTTCCTGAAAAAATAATTAATAATATAATTAGTAGGGATGATTGTATAGCACTTGACTGTACTCGAATCCGTACCTAATTTCAACGACAAAACAAAGATGTATACCAAAACTGTAGCAAAAAACCAAGGCTTCGAGGTTACTGAGAATGCCATTAAACTCAGATTAAACAGATAGAAGGGACAGATTTAAGCTGCATGCCTATTTACATCTATATATACAAATATCGATGTCCCTTTTAACAGATGACTAGTAATTTTCTAAAATCAGCAACATTCTCAAAAGTAGAACTAATACCAATAAATTAGAATGATAAATTGTTCAAGTAATTAACGATCTTATAGAAGAAGATGGTCTAATTAACAATAGTCTATAGGTAAATTTTGGTTAAAATTGGATAAAAATTGAGGTGACTATAAGAAAGGAGGTTGGACAAATCTTACCAACTTATGCAGACTTTTGTGCATGGAGAGCTAGAAATCAAACCTATACTCACAGACCTTCCAGAATAAGTAAATATTTTGCTAGCCTTATTTCTCATCAACCAGCAACTTCTTATAGACAACGAGTGACATGTTAATAGAAAACGAGCATTGTCAGGATTTTAGCACCTACTGCCTTGTCCAATACTGTATATTAAACATGCATTATGGTACCTTTGGTTCACACCCCGTGACACAATTCAAACACCAAATACAACTGACCTGTAATTATAAATACCATGATCTGTGCAAACACTAATATTCAAGAAAGAAACAGTAGAAAAAAGGGGCTCTTTGTGAACGAAAGCTTCTACTTTAGCACCAAATTATTTCAAATTTCTTTCCAGTCTGAGCAACAGACATCGTCAAAGACACTTCATATTCTGGAAAATTTAACCATGATTCAACATCAGGGGGTCAAAGTTCTGAAGAAAATTGAAAGAAAAATTTATTTAGGGTAGTAAGCATCTTGTCCAATCTATTCAAAAATCTTCCTGTCCAACACTAGTTTACATATCCTATGACAGGTGAATTACATCAGAAACAATTAACTTAATTTCCTCATCTAAATGTTATCAAGGTTAAAAAGAAAGTTAACTATCATTACATAAATCTTCCCCAGAATGGCATCACAGTAGGAAATCTAAACCCCAAAGATGACACACAAACTTTATACTGAATCAATTGAAAACTGAAGCCATTATCCGCATTCATCCTCCATGATTGTATTCCTTAATGCTGACTGACAGTATTGCATCTGGACGACTGTTTGCTCCACCATATGTATTAATCCTTCTAAGCTAGATTTGAATCTTGATCCCCAAGCAGAATTCCCAACTGCTCTCTTTTTCATAAGTTCAAGTTAGTCTCTGTAAGAATGACTGTCCTTATCAACCATGTACAAAGAGAGACCTTCCCTTCACAACTTCTTGTCCAATTCATTACCCACACAAGGACAGCAGCAGCTTTGGAGACATTCCTGATGCCCAGAAAGCTGTTAAATACAGCATAAATGTCAAAAAAGAACCAATTACTTTGAATTGTCTTCAACTAAATAAACTCACAAACCCAACATCTGTTAATTTCGTATATAAAGAAAACAAGCATTTTCAAGATTATATTTTTTAGATTAAACAAAAACATTTATAAATGTCTTGCTTCAAATTATTTATTGAAACACATCTGCTTCAGTCTCATCAATAAAGACAGTAGTTTTGAGATAAATATATAATTCACGATCTAATTGTAGGAAAAAACTCCATCATGATATCCCATAAATAAGAAGAAGCCTTTTAGTGATGGAAGATGGTACTACGAACATATATGAGATGAAAGATAAGCATCTGGAGAACAGCAGAACTCAAGTTCATCATTCTACAAAAGATTGTACGGCGTACTAATCATTATATGAATCAGAAAAAATTATCACAAACTTTTAATTTGATGAAGAATTCATGACAAGCCCCAAGAAATAATGCTCAAAGTTGACAATTCAGTAAGCCATTAACTTCGCGTCCACTAATATCCTTAACTAACATTTCTGTCATAACAAAAGTGGGAAAATCTGGTAATAGTTGACAAGTTTTGAGTTATAATAATTGGATACCTTGTAAAGAAACATCAAATGTTAAACTATGATATACAGACAACTAATAATGCTAGTTACAGTTAAGAGTATTGCATCAATGACTAACACACAGGTAAATGCAAGCAAGAATTAAGATGGAATACTACTTGTAAAGATGCAAAATTACGAACCTACAATTTCAACAGTAGGGGACATAAACCGCAGCCATGTAATCAGTATCCATATCTGCATTTAAAGCAAACTTGTGTGTGATTTATAATCACCCATCACAGTAGCACGCTACTAAACAGGAATGGGTTTTAACATTATTCCCTCCTCTTTGTATTTCAACCATATACTTCGGGCTTCTTTAACTCTGCCTGACTTAATCAAGGCATCAATGTATGCGTTACATAAATAAGCATCAGGGATGCACCCATTTGCTTCAATTGAGAGGAACAACTCTTTAGCTTCATGATATCTTCCGGATCCACACAATGCTTTGATAAAAGCAATGTAAGTAAAATTATCAGGATGCAAATCCAGTGTCAACATGCTTGTAAGGAGCCTTTGTGCCTTCTCAACTTTATCCATTCTACAAAAACTTTGAATCAAAGCATTAAAGGAGTAAATGTCAGGCAGAATTCCATCATCTTGCATCTTTCTCAATAGTTTCATTGCTTTAGAAACATCCCCAGCAATGCACAGTGAGCGAATAAAAATATTATATGTAATAGCATTAGGAGTTACTCCCCACTCTACCATTTCAGAGAAACAATCAAAAGCATCAATAATCTGGTTCACTTGGCAGAGGCCATAGATTATTGAATTAAAAGTGAAAATATCCGGTTTAAAGTCATGCCTTATGAGCATCACCCAGCAACTCTCGTGCCTTGACTACATTTCCAACCTTGCAATGCCCCGCAATAAGGGTATTATAAGTAACAAGATTGGGGAGAATATCTCTTTGGCACATCCTTGTGAAAGTTTCTGATGCTATGTTCATCATTTTGGCCTTGCAGAGACAATCAATCACCATGTTATATGAGAATACGTTTACAACAAGTCCATCCTGGAGAACCAGACTTAAATATTTATTTCCTGCCCCTTCTCTCCCTGATTTGTACAGAGCCTCTACAAGCGCAAGACTAGCATTGAAATCCACCGTCATACCTTGCTTAAGAAAATAATCAAATATCTGACAAGTTTCATCAAGATCCAATCCCTTAATAAAACAGGTAATTGCAATGTTAAATGTGGAACTACCAGGATTATAACCTCGTTCTGCAGCCTTTTTTAAAAATACAGCTGCATCTCTCGGCAAAGAATTATTAAAAAGGCAATAAAGTACAGTATCATAAACCACTTTAGGCAAATTAGGCTCCATATCCACCCATCTCAATAACAACTCCAGTGCTTTGGGAGCAGGCACAGAACGAAAAACCCCATTCACAAGTGATCTATATGTTGCATCATTCGGTTTGACATTCCTTTGCTTCATTCCATCAAGAAGCCCAAATGCCTCATCTACTCTTTTGGCATTGCAATAGCCATCTATTAAGATAGTATACGTGAACACATTGGCTGAGTATTTTAACCTCTCCATTTGTTTCACTAAGCGAAGAGCCTCATCTACCACACCAATCTTACAAACTCCATGGATAAGGATATTATAAGTAAACCTATCGGGAATGCAAGCATCCACCTCCATTTGTTGAAACTTAAGGTAAGCCAAGTCAAGCGAATTGGACTTCACCAAGGCATCGATCACCGCATTATACAACCTAGTACTGGGAGTAAGGCCCAGATAAGAAATCTGCTCAAAAACCTCGATACAATGCTTTGCCAAACCCAACCTCCCCCAACTACCAAGCAGAACACAGAGCAAATCCTGAGTAACTTTACACCCAGAGTTCGTAATGTCCTCAATCAATTCAGCCGACAACAAAACCGGGCCTTTCCTATAAAGGACATTGCCTAAAGCGCCATGAATCAGATGATTCTTAGCAAATTGAGGGCATATATTCGAAACCCAAATATAAAATCTCAGAAGGTGTAGTGGGTTTTCTTGATTTTGCAGAATACTAAGTATAATCCGAGTATTCAAATTGGCCCTTTTGTCCTTAAGCTCATGGTTTAGCAGCAAAAACCAATCTTTTCTTGATAGAACTTCAGCAAGGTATTGATTATCAATGGGCTTTCCATCAAATTTGTTTTTATTACTATAAATGTGAGTCCGTGAAACTGAAATTGATTTAAAGTTTGAGTCTTTGAATTGAGGCTTACCTGTAGAAGTGGCTTCAAATTTGTAGATATGACTGGGTGGTTTTTGACCAAGAATATTTGAAGAGCTGAAATTTGAGGGTTTCGAATTTTGAGGTTGTTTCTGTTTGTGAATTTGAAGGTTTGGAGTTGCAGGTGAAGCCCTAGATGCCAAAGATGAAAACTTTCTCATAGTCTCTCATGAGCCCTTTGCCAATTAAGGTTTGTAGTCTGCTATTTTATACAAAATGTTTTTCTGCCTGGGCTTGAAAAATTTACTTATAATTAAAAGAAGTGAATTTTGAAAATTGAATAACGTTTTTATTAGGTGCAAGATCATTTCCAATCCTACACTGAAAATTGAGGTAAATTTTACATTATTTTATATCAAATCTTACATCAAATTAAAAATTATCTTCAACTCAATACACTAAAAATTGTATCAAATGAACAGTGTTTCATCAAAAAAAAATCACTCTTAACAAAAAATTATTAATTTATTTATTTTATTATGACACAAATTACTAAATAAATATTTATGATTAGTTAACGAAAATATTGAATTTATTAATAAATTTTTAAAAATGTAGTATAATTAATATAATATCACGACTAAGAAAATATTAAATCATAATATTAAAAAAGAATTCAATAAATTTCGAATCTTAATATCATGATATTACAAAGTCGAATTAGTGTTGCCATTTAATTCTCGAAATTTATATATTTATCCCAAAAATGATCAATTAATGCATTTTGACGTACAATATGAGTATCTTTATCCTTAATTTGTCTATGATGAACAAGAAATTCTTCAAAGCAATGATTTTCATCATAATTTTAAATAATCGTGTTTGTTACATTTTAAAACTTTTTGAATACTTTTCTTTTAATTCATTCATTAACTATTATTGATTACATGATTAAAATTTATTACAAATGCACCTAATAAAAAATAAGAATTAAAATTTGTCATCTAAAAAAATGGACACGAATACCTTTAACAAAAATTTGGTGCAAAATAGAAAAGAATGGCAAAACTGATATTAACCATTAAAATGTTGCAAAGTATTGGGTTAGAGAGTGTTTGCACTGAATATTTTATGCAAAATGGTGAAATTTGGTGTTTTGATGTGAGGTTGGAGATGTCATAATTGTAAATGAATTTGTTAATCATTTCAAATTAAGAGCCTGTTTGAGGGGTATTTTTTAGAAAATTTGTAGAAAATTTTTGACCGTCGCTTGTTCAGTTAGGTCCCACATGTTTGTATTGAAGTCAAAAATTATGGGCTGATTTAACAAGCAACGGTTGAATAATACATTTTTTGACACAAAAAAAAATGCCGAACCATGCTAGAGTGCCCAAGTTGGTTTACAAAAGTAGAGTTGCCCAAATGATGTGGCAGCCTCCTATTGGAGAGTGCGAGTGGCCCGCAGCTGGTGGACCAGCCTCCCCCTTCAATAGGGGGCTGCCACATCATTTGGGCAACCTTCATTTTGTAACCTAACTTGGACAAAGTAGCATTATTCAAAAATGTCGCCCTAAAAATGTAACTTTTGGTACTTAAAAAGTAAAAATAATTCCTTCATTTCAACTTTAAAAATAATAAAAATTTATTTATTTACTTTTTATTTTACGTAGAAAATATTGAAATTCTAATTGCATAAATTAAGAATTTAGAGAATTTTTTTTGGGGGGGGAGGAGGGGGGGGGGGGGGATTTGTTGTATTATTTAGCTCGAAGGGTTGTGACAGATAATGTTTTTTAAAAATAAGTCTATACGAGTAACTCAACCAAGTCAAGGGTCTGACTCTCAAATCTTTTGATTAATTACAAATCATAATATTAAACAAAACACATTAATACACTCAGGAGCTGCCATAGTTGTCTGTACAAGCAGGCTTCCGAGGTGGTAGTTGCTGATGGGGCGTTTTCTGCACAATAATTATATTTCGAGTTTGTAAATTTTATCAATCGAACAAATATTTCATGTCTATATTTATAAAAAAAAGAAAAAAGAAAAAATAATATTAATACTATTAGTATATAATATTAGATATTAAATTTATTAACTTAATCAAAAAAATAAAATTATATTACCTGTAATTTTGGTTGTAATGTCTCTATAGCCACCATTGATTGTTGATCAACCCCTGCACCTTGCTGATAATTTAAACCAAGTGTTTTTTTAATAATAAAAACTTATGAAGTCCTTTATTTTTAATATTTTATTTCCATTGGGTTGGTAAAATATGTATTCACTTAGAAAATAAAAGGCCTATCTCTATTGCTTATGTATGTAGTTTTATTAATTATTTTCACAATAAAATGCTAAAATGGCATTGGATTAATACCTTGCATAAAGCCCAATCTGCCGAGTCGAAGAAGGCACGCTCATGATCCTGCATCTATGCATTAAACATTTAAAGGCACTACAATGTATAAGATTTTAATTTTGACTTTCTTTTTATGTTCAAGCATCAGTTGTTTTAAATTGAGAATAATTAATCATGAATCGAGGTGTCAAAATAGACAACCAAGCTTTATCTGCACTGGTTTGGTCAAACAAACAATCGTGTAGACCGAACCATCGATTAGGCACGAACCGGGGAAATCGAGCACCATTTTTAAATTATTTGTGTATTAAAATTATTTTTTTTAAAAAGGCGGCAGTGCCCCGCAGGGGGGGGGGGGGGGGGGGGGGGGGGGGGGGCTGGCATGAACTGTTTTAAACGAACTACGGCTAACCTGCCCGTTTCGACCCCACTAAATTATGCAATAAAATAGAAGAAAATTTTACTTGCCTTTGAGATAAGAGGTTTCTTTTTTGGCATTAGCCCTGCATATTTCTTATCAATTGAAGCAACCTGTCATAGAAAATTCAAATAAGGTATTCAAGAGATTAAATTAATCAGAAATTTTAGACAATGTGTGAAATTAAAACCTTAATTTTCTCAGAATGTAACCTAACTAATCAAGTTGTAATTGACTATTTTAATTTTAATGACTTAAATGGACTTCTTCTTCAGGCCTGACTCAGATTTACTTGCATTTTAAATAGATTTTCACAAAGATACTTCGGACCAAGAAAACTCCTAAATTTAGTTGTTTTTCAACATTTTACTTTAGTAACAAAAAGTAAGTTATGTAATTTGAAGTACAACAACCAATTTGATTCGACCACACGTTGATTGCGAACATCGTGAAAGATGGAAAGATATAAATTCAAATCGTATGAATTACAACATTTATTAAGTTATTTCTAGACGAATCTTATTAATTTTGGAGTAAAAATAAAAGTGCAAATAATTTTTAGACACGTAAGAATATCATGAGGGTCGATGCACAAACACGTATGCTCGTACGTGTACACTGTCACAGATACGTTTACGTCATTATTAACTAATATATTGATAAAATCACACATTTTATTAAAACTAAATTTAATATCTCTAAATAGTTTTGTCAGTGGATTGAAACAGAAAGACTTTGATGATGAAAACCTTGGAATTTATTCATGAATTTGTACAATTCCAATATAAGTTTGGATGGACATCAGTTATAGGATTATTTTTCTAAATTATAAGCGATATGATAAAAAAAAAAAAAAAAAATCTAAATTTTAAAAGTTGGAACGCAGCATTGAACTCGACCGGATAGCTACAGTAATTTACCGTCTATGTTATCGAAAGTCTATGTTATCGAAAGAACCATGAGTTTTTCGAAGTACCTTGTTGTCTGAGGATGAGGCACTATAACCTTCACTTCTGTTGTAATTTGCCATCTAATCACCCAATCATATTACTCACTGATCAGTAACACGCACAGAATTAGAATTTACAAAAATTATTCAAATTTTATGTGTGTGTGTGTGTGTGAGAGAGAGAGAGAGAGAGAGAGCTAACAGGAGCAAATGCAGATGCAGATGCAGATGCAGATGCAGAGTGGTTAGACGGATGGACTAAAATATATCAAGAAAGAGTTAAAATATTACTGAGTGGGAAAAAAAATGGTAAGAAATCAAATAATTGTGCAAAGAAAAAAATAAAAATTGCAGAAATGGAAGATGGAGATAGAATCTGATATTACCTTAAGTGGAGGAAAACTAAAGAAGCAAGCAAAGTAAGAGAGGAATAGGTAGAAGAGAAGAAAGTTAAAGATAGATTTATAATTGGGAAGTAGAAGTTTGGAGAGTTGAGTAAGAAGGTAACACAAGAATATATATAGCACCGACAAATTAGTGCTAACAAACTAGAAAAGATTGGTTGGATGGGTGTGCGTGGGTGGGTAGAAGTTTAAAAGGCGAGTCACCTCGAGTCATTTTAAAATGTTCAATATAGTCAGCACTTTTCTATTAGGTTCATTCAGACAAATATGTGCATAGAGCCAGGGGCGGAGGAGTGGGGTCCTGGGGGTACCTGACTCTCCAATTTTTTAACAATTTTTTTTCCTTTTTTTTTTTTTTGTATTTACGATTTTTGTCCTTCCAAATCGTTCGAATGATAAATAGTTAAATGATAGCTTGATTGTGTATATTGAAAATGATGTATTCGACAGGATTGATAATGATGTAGTTATACAATGTTATCAAAATATGAGAACTCGAAATGACGCTTGTAATAAGGTATGATTGTGCTAAATATAAGATTGATGCTCAATAATTACTTTTTTATATACGTTTATTGATTCTTTTTGTTAATAAGGTATAAAAAAAAATAAAAATTGGGGACAGCTGTGGCCACCCACCCCTTCACATCTATATCTTCAATTTCGGGACTCCCAACTTCATACAACTGGCTCCGCCACTGCATAGAGCTATTGGTCGACTTGTGTTGGGTTGGATAGACTACTAGCCTCTACAAATACTTTTGGATCGATTAACTTAAACCTTCTATTTGACTCTTTCGCTCGTCCAATAATATTACTTACACTTGACAAATAAAAAGTAAAAGGTTTTGCTTCTTTTAATAATTTCTCGGAAAAATTAGTCATGAGCTAGGCTTCCACAATCAAAGCTGGGTGTTGAACTCGTCAAGCAACTCGTTTCAAATTTACACATTTAGCCCTTATTTGGTAGAAATTAAAATTTAGATTTTAACATAAGTCAAAGTCAATAATTCATTTTCACCACACATTTTATTAAATTCACGATTTTTCAACCATACATTTTATCAACTTTTATTATAATCTACTAAAATTCAGATTTTAACATAAGTCAAAGTCAACAATTCATTTTAACCACATATTTTCTAAAACCCACAATTTTTCAACTATACATTTTATTAATTTTTTTTATCATAATTTACTAAAAATCTGATTTTAATTTATGCTTAATATTGGGTTAAGCCATAAGTTATTATTTTGATGATTATGGCTGTAAATGCATATCATGGAACCGTTGGCTTGGCTGAAGGCCTTAAACCACACACTACATTTCACTTTATCACCATCATTTTCTTCATGTATTATAAACGTGCTTCTTTTCTTAAAATTATATTGTACAAATTTAATTAAGAGTGCACTATAAACGTGTACGAATTTAGTTAAAATTCCATTTAAAATTTTATATATGTTTTTTTAGGTATATATTTATTGTTTTTTTTGTACATTGTTGAAAGATGAAATCGTGTGAGAAAAATAAAACTATATTTATTATTTTTGCATTTTTTGGTCATGTCACGTCCACAGCTGGGGGGTGTTGAAACCCCATGAAAATCTGTTTTTTTTTTTTTTTTAGAAGGATTTTTTTTTTATTTTATTTACAAATAAACTTGTTTAATCTTATTTTTTTCCACTTATTTTTAGGTTAATTCTCAACTAATAACTGATATACATGGTGCAAAAATACTCAAACTAGTAAATTTTTTTATTTTTTTAGTTTCCTTCAAAAAAAAATTTCATCGCCTAATTTGATGGTCATGTCACGTCCCAATCATATTTCTTAAAATATTGATTTGAAGGTATTATTTCATGGCATTTATAACTTGAAACAACAAGAATCATATCAACTCATTCAACATGGATATCAATCACACTTTTGTACAATTGGTAACAAATAAATTTTTGTTACGACCACAAAGTGTATATGATTTTTTTCAATCCTAAATATATTAGAAATTAAACCTTGACTTCTTCCATAGAAGCAACGAGAGAAATTGAATGTTTAATAACATCACCAATATGAAGACTATGCTCACCCAATGGAATTCTTCGAATTCCATTGTTATCTACCATGCTTAAATGCTTGCACGCATCAATATCAACCCTAACTCTCTTTTGACTTTTGGCTACTAAATGAACTTTCTCGAATGCAACCAATTGTTTCTCTGGCACATGTTTTCCGGCCGACAGAGTTGCAAAAATCATCAATGTGTGAGTTCCGTCCATGTCTCCAATATTTTCAACATCTATGTGTATACTCGAAATGAGTGAGTCACACTTAGTGTGTGTGACCCTTACACCATGGCTTAGCATGGTAGTATTTTTTAATGTTTTTAAGGTTGTAAGAGGAATCGAAATTGTGGTTGGGGCATGGGCCAGAGTGGGCCGGAAGTTAGTGTAACTCAACCCATACCCAAATGGGAATACAACCGGGCCTTTGTAAAATCTGTAGGTCCGGCCCGGATAGCCTCTTGATGGATCTGCCCTCATGTCCATTCTTGTCATTGGCACCTTAGATATGTAATGTTGTGGATACCATGTGTTAGGTAACTTTCCTCCTAAAATGTAACATATATGAAAAAGCATTAGTCATAATTCATTTTCACGAAAATAAAATTAATTTAGCGTGTAATGATGATTTTCTCGAGCATGTTATGAATATATACCTGGATTAGTTGTTCCAAATAGAACATCAGCAATGGCAGTTCCTCCGGCTTGACCAGGGTAGCCAACCCACAATATGGCTCCAATTTTTGGATCATTCTTAGCAAATGTGACATCAATTGGGCCACCAGACATTATAACTAATACAACTGGGCCTCTAGAAGCCTTGGCAACCCTAGATACAAGCTCTTGTTGATGTCCTGGCAAAAGTAGGCCTACTCGATCTCTAGCTTCGGCTTCAATTGATTGATCCAACCCCATCACCAAGATGGTTGCATCCGCCTGGCTCGCAGCTCCTTCGGCCTTCCGAAATTGTCGATTATCGTTGCAAGCTACGCCAAAGCATCCTTCCTGATGAATTGTTCTAACATATCTTGCTATACCTTGTATTGGCGTTGTGTAACCACATGCAACTCCTGAATCAATTAGAAGTAAATGTCTCATCAATAATGGGATTAAGATAAGAAAAAATAGACATAATCAAGAGAAAGAGACATTGTACCAGCATAGTTGCCTCTCATGTTGACAGTAACATCAGAATTGGGTCCGATGACCGCGACATTTTGGTGCCTTCTAGTTGATAGTGGTAGAGACCGCCCACGATTTTGAAGTAGAACTATGCCTTGTCGGGCCGCTTCAAGGGCAAGTTGTTGATGGGCTGGGGTACAAACATCCCTCGGGCCTAAATAGCCGTAAGGTTGTCTTGGGCCATCAAACATACCCAAACGCATCTGGACCATCAGCAAATTGGATAAGGCGGCATTTACATCGGCCTCGGTGAGTTTACCGGACCGTATAGCTGCGTCAGTGTAGATTGCAAGATAAGGCCCACAATCTAAATCCAATCCTGTTAATCAGTAAAGGTCCAAATTCAAGCTCATGTGGTATAGATTAATACACTTTTTATAAGAAAAATACCGTGTTAAGAAAATCGATAAAAAAATATTGATTTTTTTTATCGAATTAAATAAAATGAAATATGATAAAAATACCTGCTTTGATGGTGGCAGCAACTGCATCTTCTGGTGTGGCCGCATAACGTTGATCTTTAAACAAAACTTCCACCGAGTCACAATCAGAAACAATGTATCTATTTGAGGAACCCACAAAAAATTTAAAAAAAATTAGTAGTTATTATGATGAATTAATTATTCAAACAAAATATAAACATAATTATCCATCGTGAACTGGATATAAAACATTGACTAACCCATTGAGGTGCCATTGACCACGAATCGTGCCACGGAGTAGACTAGGGTCGGCACAAGTGGGCTTCCCATTGACTTCATTGTACGAACACATTACACTAGCTACTCTCCCTTCCTTCACACATGCCTTGAAGGGCACATTGTATGTGTCCTCTAAGTCCTGTTTGCTTACCTACAAAATAATTATAAGAAGTGAAAATTAATTTCCTTTCCATTAAGATGTAGCAAAAAGTAATAGGACCACTATGGTCAAAGCAGCAATAATTAAGAAATTAATTTGAGACCAACTTAATTAATTCCTTTAACCAACTTTTAATTTTGGCCATGATAGCTCTTCCGTGCAAGTAATTCCCACCTTTTAATTTCAAGTCTTCTACGAGCTTTTTATATCTACTTCTCAAAAAGTTAAGTAAATAAATACGTTTTGAATAAGATCATGTCTTTTATAAATCAGATTGAAAATACAGGTTATTTATTTTAATAATAATATAAAAATTATTTTCAAAGTAAGAAATTATTTTTTATTTAGAAGTAAGAAAAGTTGCTATCTTGTTGGTGACAAAAGTAACATTGTCACCTTTCTAATCTTAGCCATACACGCTCTAATTATTGATACAAAAGTTCGCTAACATATAAGTAATAATTTCATTCTAAAATAAATAATTTTTTATTCTTCAAAGTTAAAATTTGAAAAATTACTTATTTTGAATCTAACTCTTATAACTTAATTACTATAAATAACCAAAAAAGTAATTTATTCAATCATACTTGGAACAAAAACTTACTTATGTTTTAAGTAACTTTTAATCTCAAAATCTACGAAGTAATAATTAATTATAAGCGCAGATTTAAAAAAAAAAAGTTACTCATACTCTGGCATCAAAATGGAATCGATCAACACCATTCCAGATATCAAGATCATATGCAGTGTAGTGTTTACAACATGCTGCCACCTTCAGCCTATTTTCGGGGTCGGTGCTCTGAAGTCCCTTCACATAGCTGGCGGCGTACTTGGCGACTACGGCAGGGTCTTCGCCAGGCGTTTCTTGGCCCCTTCCCCACCGCGGATCTCTAAATATATTTACATTTGGACTCCAATATGTTAGACCCGCCATCCCTCCATTGTACATTGCTCTTGCTTCATCGGACACAACCTGCATTCATGATATTTAACGAAAATTATGCACTTGTAAGACTTTTGATGAAAAAAAATGAACTTAATATTGGAAGGGCAACAAAATTTAATTAAAAAAAAATTATGTACCATGTTATATCGATTGAAGTTTGAAAAATAGATTTAAGAAAAACTCTCAAATATCTCAATAAAATAATCTATTATATAGAATGTATGTTCATTATTATATGCAAGCTTTCAACATCTCATCTTGGCCTATAAATATAGAATTATATATATATTGCTACAATTTATTTCATGGTTCAAATTCATGAATGTCAATTTCACACAACTTACAAGATTGAAAAGAAGACTCTTTGACATCGAATCTCTCTCGCTCACACTCATGCACACTAAGACATATATGACTATCCAAATGCAAAAAAAAAAAAAAAAAAAAAAAATCTCAATTTTAATTTCCTTACGTGATTAGTAGCACAATTTCTTACAAGACTATCCCATTAATTTTTCTTTCACTATCCCTTAGACATTTTTATGAAAAAAAAATTGTTGCAACTTATATAAAATAAGCTGTCAAGAAGATTCCTTCACATGTGTGTCCAATTTATCTCAATCCAACTGCATGCCACAATAAAAAAACTACCCCATTTTCCTTCTTGGACTGTCTAAGTGTGGGCAAAACCACAAAAGGCACCATCAAGAACTTGTTAATGATATTATAATTGCACGCTTACCCTCGAGAATTCGATAGTATAACAAATATGCATGAAGACCACGTTTGGAAGACCGTATGCATATTTATTTACTTTTTTTCTGTCACTTAAAATTTCAAAGGCTCGTTAAAAGGTAGTTTTTACAAACACATAGTTAGTTGGAGTCTCTTTTTGGTCTGTCTTTAGATGCTGTCTAGGTGTGAGCAAAAGGTACCATCAACAAGTGGCAAATAATACTATAAAAAAATTTATAGACATCATGTGAAATCTATTGGACTGATGTTTTACTTGTATTATGATTTATTGTTTTTTGGACTTATTCTATGATCAATCGATTCAATGTTCTTGTTACATTATAATATCATTAGTCACATGCAAGCTTATTCTGTCAAAAGGTCACTATCTGCATGACAAAGAGAAAAAAGGGTTTCTTGTGAACATTTTTGCAGTGGCATCAAACAAGATTTCATAATTCCAAGAAGAAAATAAAAAGGGACAATCTTAGTGGGAAAACAAGGAAATTACGCCAAGTCGTGATAGTTTTAATATACTCTTTCTTGTCTAGCTTGTCATATTATATATTGAAAAGTAGCTGGTTTAGGAGAACTTGAAAAAAGACTTTTATAAAAATTATATTGTTTTCATTCGACAATAACATCGCATATTAGTTGACAATTCATCGATATGGGACCACCCAAAATCATATATGGTGGCCCGAAATGTTATTTTCATTCAACATCTATTATTATTTTTTTAATATTATAGAGTGGGTATATCAATCTCCTACCATTCACGCATTCTATAATTTTTTTCTACTCATATTTCTGATAATTATATATAAATAATAGCCAACCTAGAATTTATTAGAAAGATACTTATTTTTTCCCCATAAAAATGAAAAATATGACCGTTATCCATCACATTCGGCTACTATTTTTGACTTTACATCTCTTGTGTTGGGCCCATAACGATTATATTTTTCATTCTCATTTTACAAATAATGTGTATCAAACAGGGTCATAGTAAAGTTCATAAAAAAATAAAAATAAAGTAGATATAAATGCTAAAAAAATATATATCTCACCTTGCCAATTTCTTCCCACAATGAGGCATTGAATGAAGCAGCAGTAAGAATAACTTGAGGGAAGCTGGTGGCTCCGGGGAACTGGCCGCCGAATTTCACACCGGGGCCAGTGTCCGACACGCCGTGAAGAGCTTCCGACCACCATTCGTACCCTTTAATGCCCAATCTCTCCACCGGTGCAGCATAGTTAACAAGTGACCTAATTTTTTCCTGCAATGTCAACCGTCCGATCAAGTCCTTAACCCTATCTCTTATATGGAGTGACACTTGACAAAAGGGTAGGTTTTTGGTCATGCCATTTATAGGGTCACATGCAAATGGCGGCCGTGACTCGCCGGAGTAAATACATATATGAAGAAGGAAGAATATGCAAAGAAATTGGATTTTTTTCATTGACATTTTGTGGGATGTGTATACATATATTGTATGTATGTTCGTGTGTGTGTGTGTTTGTGAAGAAGTGAATGAGAGACTGAGAGTGAAGGGTTATATATAGGGAGTTTGGGCTTAAAATGGTGGCTTCACGGATTGAATCTCCACGTCGTTCTTGTCACTGTGTCTGAGTGTTTCAGTCTGTGAGATAGAGAGAGGGGGGCCGGGGGGGGGGGGGGGGTTGGTAGGGGAGATACTTTGTTGAGTGAGTAAGTCCAACACGCATTTGTTAGTTTTCTAGATTGATAGGTTTGTTGTGCAAGTTGCTACATGTTAAAGTTGTGATGTGGGTTGAATCGATGTGGTTTGATTTTGCAGTAATTTAGTAACAATTTACGATTTACGCACATTTAGCGACATGTTTAAGCTGTGAGTTGGTAGATATAGTTCGATTTTAAGTAATCTCACAAAATGTTTGGACGTTTAGCTATATGATAAAGGGATGAATTGGGTTGATAGGGTTCAATATCGAGGTTATCTAGCAATAAATTATGAACTTTTACAATTACTTTATATAAGAAATTTTTTCCTTCAAACATACGTAGCCATGTTTAGTAAGTTTATTAGGTGGTGGACGTGAAATGACACCACTGTAGATGTAGGTCAGACATCTGATATAGTCTAATTTCGACATGATCAGAATTTTTCAAATTCCTTTTATAAGGGTTGTTTTTTTTTTTTTTTTTTTTTTGTTTTTGTCATTTTAAACCACGTTGTATCATTTTTCCATTAGTCATTGTCAGGAGGGCCTATCCGAGCATTTCACATGTTTGACGATCTTCACAGTTTACCACCTCTACACGTATTTATCTTTCACTATATTTTGTTTAAACTCACATATCTAGCATATCATATTTGTATCCTAATCTATTTTTGTTGCCTTTAAATTTGTTTACGTAATTTCATTAGTTGACTCTTTCAGTATGCATCCAAAAATTTTATGGTACCTACTTTAAGAACAAATGGTAAAACTGTTTGGTAAACTTTTAGAAATAGCTTATAATCACATATGGTAAATTAAGCAAATGAAATTAGGAACAGTTAGGCAATTGGTGGCTACCATTGGCTTAATTTTGGAAGTAGGTCTTCATAGGCCTTTTGAATTCTCGTCAGTCACCGTAGTACACACGTTTTGCTGCAATCGGACAACTACTTATAAGTAATATGCCCAACAATCAAGACATATAGATATAAGTAATTAATAATTAAAGTAAATTTATTTTTTTATGTGGAAGAGGTCGAACTCATTCTTTTTCGAAAGCAACCCCATTTCTGAAAAATAAGACTTTGAAGGTTAGTTATAGTTAAACATTTCTATTAAAGTGAAAGAAAATTACGCCCTAATAAATATAGTATTTGAATTGATTAATGATTAAGATTGAGATAGACGTTGTATTTGAAATTAATGCAAATAGTAAACAAGAAATTAACAAATTTCAATCACTTACAACGATCATGTAATTTTTCCCACACGAGTCATAACACATTTTATCTCGTGTTCTCTTCTTAGTTTTGTTAAGCACATAGATAATCGAAATAGTGTAAAGAGGTGTGACAAAAAAGTTAACTCCCGTGAGTAGAATTTTCACAAGTTAAAAAGCTGGTCCAAACATGAATTTTGTCTTGTTATGACAACTATGTATATTATTGTACAAATTCATAGTATAGAATGATTTAAAACAATTTTGTCTAATAAATAATTATGTTTCACTAAATTTAAAAAATAGAAACGAGTTGAATAATTTACTTTGTTCGAAAGTAACTTTTACATTACTATTAAAATAAGTCTCTTCTTTTTAACTTCCATCAATAAAAAAATAATTATTTTACTTATAAGTAAATTTATATAAAGACAATCTTTTTTAACTTAGTTAAACGTGCACTAATTTTGTCTCGTACTCCATATTAAACACGCGCACACAAAGTGTAGCTTTATTTTTTTTTTATTTTTTTTTTCAATTTCTCAATTATGTTTTTAATTTACGAAATTGAGATTTGAAAGAGTGATTTTCTTTAATTTTTTTCTTCCAAAAAATATTCTCTTTAATAACTTAATACACAAAAATAAAAATACTCTTCTAAGAAAAAACCATCGTTTGGTTTTCAATTTTAAACATAAAATATTTGGAAATTTGTTCGTGTATGGATAAAATAAGTGCCAATACTAAAATTAATTTGGATAGGTATGTGACAAGGGTCTAAGTTCAAGATATGGCGTGCGTTGTTCAAACTTACATTAAGTGGCCGGCGTAATTGGCCTTCTAACTTTAATATTTTATTAAATTTTTGCCTAATAGATTTAAAGTTGTTTTTATCTAAAACAAACTCCGATTATCTTAAAAAGGTATTATCCATTAATAATAATTTTGGCACATAGCATAAGTTTTATAATCTATTAAATATCACATCAAGTGATAATAATTTTTTGGACAATTCTAGTCTTACTATAATTTTATTATTTCAATAATACCTTACATTTTCATTTTTTAATATGTATTTAATTTATTTAACCATTTAGTTACCATCAATATACATTTAAATTTGACAGGTTCATTTCATCTGTGTGCTTTCATTAATGTTTGAATTTTCTATTATTAATTCTCAATTATTTAACAATCACATTCATTTAATTAATATCTGTCTTTATGTATGCATTTCATTGTTATTAATTCTAATTATAAGTTAATTAAAATTTCACAATCAAGAATGCATTTCATTATTCACATTCATGTATGCTAATTAACATCCCATTTTACTTAATTGAAAATTAAATAAATGATTTAACATTCATTATCACGTATATAATCTCTGATATTAATTTTAAATTAATTAATATTCACACATATTCAAATATTGCTTTTACAGCACTAATAAACATTTCATAATGCACGTTCAACGTTGACTAGTAGAACCAAATAATGCAGTGAACAAAATTCTAACTTCTTTTTATTCTTTTATAATATTTATTCTTGTTAAATATACAAAACATTCCATCACGGAATTGTTTTGTTGCTTCTCTAAATTTGTGTTTATGTTTTACGTACACAACTTAACCATCATGGGAATACATATGAAAAATAGTTTTGAATTCTTATTTTTATACTTTGAAATTATCATACTGTTTGAAATTATTAATTCCTATGAATGTCATTGAAAATGTCTCATTCTATCGAATAATTTAAACTATTAGATCATACGATCAAACATGATACCAAACACTCAAAAGTACAAAAGAATCTTGACTTCGACTTTCATCATTCAAAATAAAAGATAACGAATTAATCAGCTAAATTTCTGAATGAATTGGGTCAACCAACATTATTGATGTATATAACGAACATTATGATACATTCTATTATTTCGTTTAGATGGGGGAAAAGGGGGCTTTTATTTGCTTGTATAAATTGGCAACCAAAATTTTCAATCAACATGACGACGTGCGATTGATAGATGAGTGCATGGAGAGGGACATTTGACGAAGAGTGAAGGTTTTAATGATGTGGAAGAAAGCAGCCCCCAAAACAGTCCTAACTAAAACATTAAGAGATGAGACCCCACTTATCCTATCTCTTTAGAGAGAGTTTTGGGGATGAGATAAAAAAATAAATAAAAAACTCCAAGATATGTGTCTAACTTGGATGCAACATCTAAATCTCGATGGTTATGTCTAATTATGTCAACTTGTTTCTACTGTTCAAGTTGCGTTAAGTTTGAAAGTATAGACTCACAACTCATACAACCTAGAGAGAGCACTATCCGAAGATATGGCTACGACAACTTCTACAATTGAGTCATGTCAAGTTAAAGTATAAAAGCTCGCAATTTTTTATGTGACAGATCAAATAAATTTGTATTCTTCAAAAATTATTTTTAAGTTCCTTCATTTTAAAAGATTACAAAAGTCTTAGGCTCGGAAACTTGGAAATTTTAGGCCAACCCGCCAAAAAGGGAATCGTGTCACATCAAGGGGTGGCCCATCATGAGGTGCTTGTCAACCCGGGACAATCCGTTTTACACATCTTAACATATATGAAATTACAATGTACTAATATGTTTCTTAGGTTAAATGCAACAAAATTATTACAATAAGACGACTTCCTTTATTAATTATATTTAATTTTATTCAATCTAAAATAGAAAGCATATTCCAAAAATTATTGTGAGTTGCAATATATTTAACAATTTTTAGATTATTGAAGCTCATTATATCCATAGACAAACATCATCAAATCAACAATTATACAAGGAAATATCCAATTGGATAGAACATTCTTATCTTTAAAAAAAATAAATAATAATAACTTATATTTTTATATTTGTATGATGATAGCATTAATGCCAACTAATGAATTTCTAGCTTCTTATCCTTTGCCATCCGGCCCCAACTACTTGGGACATTGTTATTTTATAACTCCATATTGTTCAATTATCAAATCATCCTTTTCTACACTTTATGAAATTTAAATATTTGTACTGGTCGAAGTAATGAACTAGGACATATATGTAAAAGAAATATTTTACCTAATCAAACATGTGTCGCATATGATATTGTGACCATTTGCGTCTTGAAAAGCATTTTTTTCAATTTCTTTAAGAAATTTCTTGACAATAGTTACCTTATCGGATATAGTACCCCTTGAATGTTGCTAAAACTCCATACTTCATGATTATAAGACTTATGTGGTTTGAACGATCTCACTTTATCGAAGTTCCCTTTTTATTAGCGGAACTCTTATTTGTAAGAGTAATTGATTGCTCAGTCCTTAACACAAGGTCTAAATCCATGCCATCAAGAACGATACAAACGTTCTATTTCCAGCCCTTAAACTTTGGTTTAAGCACATGAATTGAACCGATGTTGATAAATATTGCAGTAGTTAATGTATTAACATAATGGAGAACTTAAACATAAATAGCATGTTCACATGAAAATCCGTATTGGACAATCAATAATTTCTAATAATGATGCGCTTCATCACAAGAGACCCAGCATAATATTGATATTTAGTTTTTGGACAGAAATATCAACTTGTAAGTGGTACTCCTGGTGTAGTAGTCAAATATTGACAATAAATTCAGTCGCACATTAAGTGTATTTTTGGACTAACTCAATGTTCACATAATGAAAAACTTTTCAATTGTCACATTTTTATTACCACATTTGTGCAAATAATTCGGTCAACTATTGACATTTCTTTGAGGCGGTGAATATATGTATTAATTACGTACACAAAACCTTCCTAATATTCCAAATAAATTAATTTCGGCAAGAGATGTTATTTTGGTAATATGTTGCTTCAATTACACTATTTTAGAAAATTAGTATTTCGAAAGAAACTTTAAATACCAAGATTTGAAAATGATTGCCCCTTAGTCTTTTAATTTTTATTTTTTTTTCTTTTGTTTCTACAAATATATATATATATATATATGGATCGAACCCGGGCGCCGCAGCGCCTGGTAAGTTGCCTAGGCACTTTGGGCACCACCCAAACGCGGCGCTATAGCACTCCAGTTGTCCTTGTTCATTCTTTTTTTTTTTTTTTTTTTTTCAAGAATTTCCCCCAAAAATCCAAAATTTTGAATTTTAGGGTTAAATTGGAAGATCCAAATTATAACTTTTAACTTGAAAAATCTTTCTTGAAAAATTTTGAATTTCGAAATTTTAGGCTAAAATTAGTATTCCAAATTAAAAGATTCCAAATTTCAATATATGAATTTCAATCATAAAACTCCCTTAAATCTTAATGGTTTAACATGAAGTTGGGTTTTTTTATCTTCATCTTCAATATGCTTTTTTTTTTCTTTATTCTTGTGTTAACGGGATGACACAAAGAATGAGAGCTTATATATGAATTGAAGACCATAACATTCTTTATATTTTTATATGTATTTCACCTATCATGAAATACAATTCTAAATGAATCTGACCTCAACTCATATAATCAGTCTCACACTTTATTTAGATACCCTAAATCTAATTATTTAATTATTTATTAAATCACATTAATTATGGACTTAACTTTAAGATAGTTTTTATACACAATTAATTACATATATCGGCCAACATGACATTAAACAATTTCCCAACAATTATAGAATCGATAAATGAATGAGCATGCAAACACCATTTTACCGTTGAAGCAACTACAATAAGAGAGGGAAACCCCAAAACTTGTCACTTGCTCCCTAGTTTGTCGTCATTTCCATTTGAGTTTTTTTTATTTTTATTTAACGGATATTACCAATGTTTTATTATAGACTTTTTAGCATTTTGCTGATGGAGATCGCCATCAATTATTTGTAAACTTATGGTATTAATTTCATTTTTTATTTCTTTCATTACTTTAATTTTTGAGAAGGTTCTATTATTGGAGCTTGTAGAAACAACATTTTAAACTTGCATGTTCTTGAATTTCTGGAGTCCCTCTATAGTTTGTGAAAATTGAACAGGTCATTGACATTGTTGTTTCCAGTAACAATTTCTTATAATTGCTTATGATGTATCTTTCACATATTAGAGAAATAAGAATTTCAAATCCTTCACATATGGTAAAAATCAAAATTTTGAAATCTAACTTGAAAGTTCAGGTTCATACAAATAAGGTAGACTTTGAACTGCAAGTGCGAGCCATTCTGTAGTGAAAAATAAAAATTTTGAGTGCTTTCTGTCATCTAATTTTGCTAGAGTCTATGAGGAATCGGGGTGTTAATTGAGTTGCAAACAATGTGAACACACGTCATCCCAAGGTAAATAGAATCATATGTACTGAACAAACCTGTAATGAAAAAAAGAAAAATAAATAATAAATAAATAAAATAAAAATCTGGCCGATGATTAGGGATGGCAGCATTTACATTTGCATTACATCAAAATGAGTCTTTTTCATCCACCCAAAAATATGTCTCAACTCACTTCTTAACAAACTTCAACAATTAGAATAGTATTATGAAAAAAGGAATATATGTTCGAGTAATCCATAAAAACACGATAGTAATATGTCAAGTAACAAATAGAAATTAATAAAAGTTGTTTTATATCGACATACATCATCACTTCACAACCTTCATTCTTGTCGAAAGTTGTGGGAACTTTCGTAAAGAAGAATGTAAAGGAGGACATGCAGTGGCACTGGCTGGGCATCTCCTCTTCCGTCTTAGTGGCATCAACTGGTATGACCGCATCATGAGAGATCTTGAGTCTTAGATATAGAACCTCTTTGAGAAACCTAATTGGCCTTGCTCGCCCTTGGCATCTTCCTATTATTTCTGGATAAATAGCTTGGATCAATTTGATTCCCCACTCTTTACGATCAACTTTGTAATGGCTTCGTATGGTACACCATTAAGTCTATGGCTAAGCTTCATAGTGAATACAAATTAAAAGAAATATGTGGGATTAACATATAGACATAATTTAACGATTAGCACTTGTTTTGACAATTCGGAATAAAAATGACATAGTAAACACGTAAAAATATGTGAAATGTATGCACATTAATCAACTTTTAAATAGGAATTTGCGAGGTGTTGAGAAATTAAACCACACCAGAATTAGAAGACGAGATCATTGAGTAAGAAATTGATGGCGGCCCTAAAGAGCTGGATTGAATTTACCAGGCCCGAATACAACCAGGTGCAAGCTTGTGTGGAGGATCGAGGAACTAGAACATGGCAGTGCAAAATTGGAAGAAATCTAGAGTGCCGATCAAAGGCTTGCCAATCTAACTGTAGCAATCCCTCCCTCAAATCAATGTGCAGCTTTCCTAGTCGAGAAGCAAATTGTATTTGCTGACATTGAAGCGGTGATGGATGTATTAATAAAATCCCCGTCACTCACTACCATTGCAACACACATGAAAATAAAATCACAACTGAACTCTTTTTGGCTTCTTTCTTTTGTTAAATCTACCTATTGGACCAGTTCAAAAGTTCAAAGCATTCCATTCACTCCCAAATAAATGAATAATTAGCACACCAATTCTCACGAAACAAAATGAACAAGTTAGTCCAACCAAGAACAGACAAGCCAAGTTACTCACATAGCAATATGAAAATTAGTTCATGCTACAAGCAAATAAAATGTTGGAGACCAAAAGGTACAACTTCCCAGTAACAAGAGATAACTAAACAAGTAAAACAAGAACAAAAAGTTCATGTGCTAATCAGTTTCTTCTCCGCAAGTTGTAGGACTGTCTTGGCGAGCTCCAGTAGTCTAATTTTCTTTTCATTCCAGTTGATGTATAGATATCATTTTCCTCATAATAATAGCCTCTCTTATTGTGAAAGATCCTACACAAAACCCAGTCGTCCAACTACAAGAAAACATTCCAGAAATTTCAAGAGCAAAAGTAGCAGAAATGCATGCGCACAAATCAGAGTATAGACGAATTAAAGTCATCTACTGTAGATTGATTCTCGTTACTGGGGAAGCAAAGTAGCCCCTTCTAATTTATTATATCTACAAAGATAATCTAAAACATATACATCATAATATATTGTACCTTGGTTCGACCTTCAACGGTGTATGGCGGGGGCAGAGGATCAGTCGCTCTAAATTCATGCATTACCCAAGAGGTCTTTTTACCGTTACCAGGTTTTCCCATGTAGAATTGAAAAATCTTTAGAAATCCAACAGTTTCCCCATTATATTCCACATTTTTATCATTTCCTTTTACTTGCCAATATCCATCAACTGTAGATACATTTATATTCTCATTTTGGTATTTCCTATCCCTCAATGTAAAAAAGTACCAAATTTCAGTTGAAAGCTTCCCATAATTATCTGGAAATCAAATAAAATTAAATTAAAGTCAAAGAAAAAAATTTACTTCCTGGTTTCGAGATAGAAATATGAATTGCACCAGAAAAATATCACAGACAAACAGCTTTTTAAGATGAAATTATCTAAGAAACAATAAGTATAAAAGGATTTCACCTGCAAGTTTCTCTGGGTCGATCTCGTATATATTAACCACTTTAATCAGATTGCGAGGCAGCTTCTCGTTCTTGATTTTTTTCATCAGGAATTCTACAATTTGAGTATCACTGGGATGGAAAACCGTATATTTATCCAATCTCGCAAAGTATTCTTCATCAGTCAGTTTTTCATTCACATAATCCGAATGTCGATAATCGATCTTGTAGATTCTTCTTTGGGCGTCCATTGAAAAATTCTAGATCTGGAGATCTGGGAAGGAAAGGTTACGAGGGAAATTGAGAACTCACGTTTTGTTTTAGAGAGGAAACCCTAAAGTTCCGGGCAGTCGGTAGCGGTTTAGAATTGGGCGCCGCAGCCCATGTGCAAACCGGTATGTGCATACGGTATCTAAATTGGGAAAGTCCAACGGTATCCAAAGGAGGTATCGAAGCGTGTATCCTCCTCATATGAGTCGTGAGACTCGCCTGCATTAAATAATGCCGAGCTATGGCCTTCACCTCCCATGTGAGGGGGGTACACGGTTCGATATCCTCCTTTTCGGTACCAATAGAAGAATCGTTCTAAATTAGGGAAGAATTCACATTTAAGGCATTAAATATGCACAATTCAATTTCAATGTTTAAAGTTGTCGAAATGCAAAAATTAAGTTTTTGTTTTTTAATTAAAAATATTTTATTAATTAATTATAATAAAGTCAAAATTATACAATTAACGGTCACAGTTACATAATTATAGGTCACAGATTATTTTGAAATTACAAATCAAAAAATTTATAGGTCACAAATTATTTCGAGATCACAAATCAAAAAATTTATAGGTCACAAATCATAATTTTTATAGATTACAGATTATGTCGAGGTCACAATAAAAAAATTATAGGTCACAGTTCATCTATCGATTACATATTTTCAAATTTGTCGATCACAGATTATTTTTAAGTCACCAGTCACCAAATTTTTAGGTCACAATTTATTTCGAAGTCACAAATTATATGTCACAGTTTATTTGGCGGTCACAGATTTTCAAAATAGTTTATCACAATCACATATTATCAAATTTTTAGGTCACAATTGAATATTTGGTCACAGAAAACTAAGGCTGCGTTCTCTTTGTCGTTTTGGGGTCGTTTTTGTGTTTTCTGTTTTTCAAAACGACGAAAACGCGTTTTCTTTGTCGTTTTGGAAAAACGAGTTTTTCAAAACAACAAAAAAAATTACACACAAAACCCAAAACGAGTTTTTTTCGTTTTGGACGTTTTCTGTGCAAAACTCAAAAAAATTGAAAACACGCGAAACACTCCATTTTTCAACAGTGTTCCTTCTTCCATCAAAAAAAAAAAAAAAAAAAAAAGTCTTCCTTCATCTCTGCCTTCTCTCTCTTCTATTTTCTATGTTTATTTTGTATGGAAAAATAAACTTATTATCGATTTCATGCAATCCCAAAAAATATATTTAAATTTTATACAAGTGTTTATTATTGAAATGTATATGTTATTTTATTAAAAGTGGAATTTTTTTTTGAAAATGCATAAATATTTTACACTTATATGTTATTTTATACTACATTAGCATTAAACTATTAAAATTAATTGAATAATCATATTTTTAGAATAAAATAATATTAATAAAAATTTTCACAAATTTATATGTTATTTTAATATATGAAAAAATATTTCATGATTCAAAGATATTTCAAAATTCAAAGATATTTCAAAATTCAAAGAAATTTCAGGTTTATAATATATTTAATAATATATTAACATTAAACAATTAAAGTTAATTGAATAATCAAATTTATTGAATAAAATATTATCAAATAATATTCTAAAAAAGTGCAAAGAGAACGCGTTTTCTGTATTCTGTTTTGAGAAACTGTTTTTCAAAATGACAAAGAGAACGCATTTTCAATAATCTCAAAACAGACACTAAAAACACAAAACACAAAACGAATTTCAAAACTCAAAACACAAAACAGAAACACGAAGAGAACGCACCCTAAATAATTGGTCACATACATCCAAACACTCGACTCCAAATCCCGATCCACCAATATTTGGTCACAAATCGACCAAATAATTGGTCACTCACTACCATTGCAACAAAGATAAAAATAAACTCACAACTGAACTCTTTTGGCTTCTTTCTTTTGTTAAATCCGTTGTCAGAAATTCGACTATCACAATCAAAAGAATAAATAAAATGAGCAGAAAATGAAAAATAGTAGATGAAGTAAGGTATGCCAAAGCAAATCTCCTTAAGACAGATTTCGCCCCCCAATAAAGTGCAAACGAGATTATGAACGTCCGTCTCCCAAGATACAACGTTCCTTCCAAAGTCGATACTGCACAATATCAACCTTGTCGTTCAAACCAAGGAATGATCGTACTCGAATGGAATAATCACGAATATATAAGATAGAATTTTGGAAACAGAGTATGGAGAGAGAGAAGAATTTAGAAATCAATTGAACTTTAATTGATTTGGTGTGTCCAGAAACGAATCTGGAGGTCTCTATTTATAGAGATTGAAGTGTCTCATTGAATGGGTGTGTGACATTTCATGAACTATTGCACCAGTTGATCTAATTTGTCTTAGCCATTGGATTGCCCTATTTCATGATCTGACGGTCCAGATTAAACCATGAAGTGAAGTGTCCATTCATCAAACCTTTTCACCAATTTTTGAACAGTCACCAGCCATGCAGATGCCACGCGTAGATCCAATGGCCACACAGGACGAAGTAACACAACATATTACGTGTGTGCCACCTAGGATGCCAACTCATCAGCCCCCCCGCTGCTATGTCATCGAACTAGGAGTCCATTTCCGAAAACTATAAGTGCAAAGTGCACCTTTAAAGCGTCCAATGCGAACTTTGCGACATGCGAGGGCTGGGACAGGGGCATGGCGCGAGTGGTGCGAACTGGTGGTGACTAGTTTGCTAGCCTTTGGCTAGCTAAAGTTAGCCAAGTTGTAGGTCACTTATTAAATTATAATTTATTATCATATCCCACTATATAAACAAGTATTTTTCTTGTAAAGTTTCGATGTGGGATTCATTTTCATATATAAGACACTTAAAATGGGCTTATCAACTTATGGGCCTATATTGGAGACTTTTCCAATTCATCCTAATTAATTGCAATGGCACACATTATTAAATATCATATTTAACCCAATTAAATTCAATTAATTCCAACAAAATCTACCTATTGGACCAGTTCAAAAGATCAAAGGTACAACTTCCCAGTTACAAGAGATAACTAAACCAGTAAAACAAGAATAAAAAGTTCATGTGCTAATCAGTTTCCTCCTCCGCAAGTTGTAGGACTGTCTTGGCGAGCTCAAGTCTCTTTTTCTTGGCTGGTATATTTACAAATTAATGTATATACTTTTGTTTCGATTTTATGATCTATGTATCTATATAAAAAAGGTATTAGAATGGAATTTTTTTTTTCATTTTTTTCTGGTGTTACAGGAAATATTCTAAACCCTGGCCCGATTTTTTCGAGTCAAGATCAGCCAATAGTACTTAATTTCTCGATTTACAGGTGAAATTTATTTGTTTCATATAGTCTATTTCAGTTAGGGTTCTATTGATTTTCATTTTTCCTATAAATATTTGAGTAAAGATCTCACTTATAACCAATATTTAACGTAATTTGTGAGTGGCTAAGGGAATAATTTTACTAATATGGGCTAAAGCTATTTTCTATTTGGAACAAAAGGGTCCGTGACAAAGGCGTAAATTTAGGATTTTTATTTTTATTTATTTCTGTGGAACAGCAGCACGAGATTTTGTTGATTTCAGTAATGAGAATGTGTACTATTTGGGATGTTTTGTAGGCTTGTGTTATTATTATATATAAATTTCGAACAATTGTACTACATTTTGCACTTGTCAATATTAAGTTTTTAGTCATAATTGACTTGTGGATGATGAGACAGTGTTAGTTCTGTTGCTTATGAGTTTTCTTTATCACCAGACCGTGTTAGTTCTGTCATTTTTTTTTGACTTAATTATGTCCGTACATTTTGATCAAATTTTCTCTGTTCTCTATTTTCGTAGGTTGTTTATGTGCTTTTAGATCGGTGTAGTAATCTTGACATCTTTAATCGCCACAAACAGGTGTTTGTTGTTTGATTCTTGTTTTAAGGGAAGACTTATCCAATGAAGCCAAACAAGTAAAGAAAAAAAGAAAACCCACTTTTTTATATCTTGTTCTAAGAATCTTGAATTTTTTATTTTTTCTGTTCTAGATTACCAAATTCTTGTGTTGACTCGACCAAATATTCTTGAATTTTTATCCCACTTAATTGATTTCTAATTTTTTATGGTTAGAATGCCAAATTCTTATGTTAGACTTCCTGAAGTCTAATTGTAGTCAAATCTCCCTTCAACTGCGAATCTGGCCTCATATACCTTCAATTGTTGAATCTCATTTCAACTGTGAATGACGAGTTCAGAACACTGGTCATCTGCAAATTAGGTTGTAAGTGGAGGATTTGGGCTTCGTAGGATAAGAAGAAAAGTTCCATGCAAATAAAGTCCAAGAATTCAGAGCACATATCACAAGGAACGGAACAAATAGGCACAATACTGGTAAGTATATAGTGAGAGGTATTTAGATACTTTCAAAGTTAACCTTAATTGGAAGCCTAAACTGATTAGGAAGGCTGTAGAGGGCATACATATCTTAGTGGCTATAAGAATATCAATCCTATTGAGAAGAAAAGGAAATATTTTAATCTAATTAACCCCCACAAATCACTCTGTTCTGTTTACTAAATTGTTCATCAATTACTACAATCACCATTCGTAACTAGATTCAGAAAATAGCATCTTCCAGCTTATTTCAAAATGTATATGCACTCAACTTACCGTATATGCATCTAGAGTATGTGCGCTTACCGTATATGGCCAACAATGGCATTTTTTGGTTTGAGCCCCCGTTTAATTTCATCATGTTCTAGTTTCATGTATCAACGGCATAAAGTTTTAATAGAATCTCAACTCAAGTCCACCAACCGAGAGTATAGAATAGGCCACTCGCGTCTCTACAGCCTCACTGCTCAAAGCCCCTCTGAATTCTAAAATCATCAACAGGGATAAACAACTTTCCAGTGGAAATTGGTAACTGTTTATACTCACAGGGCAAAATATATCGAAAAATGATACTGAAAAAGAGTGATGAAGTATCTTGATTCTTGACAGGCGGATTATTTGGTAGCACAAGTAGCTTCTGCATAGAAGTGCAGGCTAGACAGTTTGAAACTTAATTGACACAAATCAAATAACATTAAACAATATGTGGATAAATAGATGGGTGCATTTTTGCTAAAAAAAATTAGATGAACAATCTATCCTCGGCCATATAAGTGTCAGTACGAAAGAGTGTTCTCAATGAATACTATACGGAAATGAAATGAAACGGCATGCCAATTTTATTATACTAGTTTCTGCCCGTGCATTGGTTATTTTGAAGGTAATGTTAAATTATAGTAATTATCTCTTGAATCTCCGTGACACGGAGTGTACATAAACCTAAAGGGTGTGAAACTCCCCAGTAATTCACTATGGATGGAACAACTTAAGAAATTATTTAAAAACTTAAACTAAAATAACTATAAAATTGACACTGCTCAATTATGCAACTGATTTGAAGCTCAAATCATAAGGAATCACGATACGAAAAATAGCGATTTAAACAAAACTACATAAACCTACACTGCAAAAAAATATAAACCTAAAAGGAAAAACTATAAAATCAACATACCTGGATTGCCCGATTGATGGCAATTTTTCGAATGCTTTTCACACCTAAACAGAAGTTGCAACTGAAAAAATAAAAAGAAACTATTAACTATGAAAAAACTAAAGGAAACGAGCAAAATGAAGATGAAGAAAAGCAAGATGAAGCTGTCACTCATAATTTATATTTTGGAAGTGATCCAAAGCCAAAATACCTAAACTGCAAAATAATTAAATGATAAACTGATGAAGGGTTACTTGGCAAAACGATAAAGGAAAATACAAAGATTCAATATTGGGATTTGATATGGAAATAGAGTAAAGATTTTTCACAGGATTATAAGGCGAAGTCTATAGAATGAATATTTTGTTTAATTTATTTGAGTTTTGCAAGTTGGAAAATTTGGGGGATACTAATGAAACAAATTGCCTATTTAGTTTCATTGAGGGATATGATATGGGGATTGACTTTAGATGATATTTATGAATTGGGTTCTGTCAGAAAATTAAAGAATTTTTCTGGGATTTGTGGAGGCATTGATGATGAACAGTTTGCACTGGCAAACTTTTTGATACGTTGATTTAGTCGGAAAATATTAGTCACATTCAATTAAAAAAAACAACTCTCCATATCATGCTCAGTTACACGGAGAACATTCGTGTCTCTCCGTGACGCGGAGAGTGTCTCTCAATGATACGGAGTTTGTCTCTCTGTGTCATGGAGAGACACATGGTTTGTGTCTACACGGACATCTCGGTGTCTCTCCGTGACACGAAGAGTGTCTCTCCATGACACGGAGAGACGTTAAATACGCTAACATTACCTTAAGACGAGAGTACCAAATTTTCAGAGACAATGAAAATTTTAAAAAAACAATTTCATTTCAATATAGTTTAATAGGTTGATATGAATTTAGTGTTAATTAGAATAAAAATTTAAATAACTTATGAAGTAAATAAAATAGATGTATTATTTATTTATTCAAATGTATAATATTAGGTTATGAATAAAACGGTTGAAATATGCTTCTTTATCACGTAATGATTATTCTTCAGGTAATAAATATACGAAAGTTAACTATATGAGAGCCATTGAGTGATAATTGAAATTGTTTATATACTAAAGATTAATGGGAATGAAAACACGAGTAATTGCAGGATATTGTTGAAGCCAAAAGTAGTAATTTATTTGTTTTATGTTTTTAATTAATTATCACTACACAATTTTTAACAAATTTAAAATTAAATAATATTCACAATATCCAAATCACCATATTGGTATCTCAACGTCTTCATTTAGGTACAATTGAGTTAATGGTATAGCTTTCTCAACAAATCAAACAAGAAAAATATAGTGAATCACTAATGTCTAAATATGCATGATTTATATCATCAAAACAAACAAGAAAAAGATGGTGAATCACTAGTGTTTCATTGATGTTCGAATTAAAAAAAAAAAAAATTGAACCAGCGGGTGTTCAAACAATCGCAAATTTTACCTTTCCAGCGAGAATCCGTAAAGAGGAGATAAAATAAGCAATATATCTACAGTAAATGAACAGTGTAGAACGACTTGAGCTACAGTGATGTGAAATACTAAAAAATGGAATCCAATAACTAAAAAATCTCAAAAGGCACACGTGAATCTTGAGACAAGTCAACAATGTAAAGCATCCACATTATTTCATTTGGCTGAATGAACAGTAAACAAATGACATCCTTTTTGAGTGAATAGTGTAGAGCCGGTTTAGCTATAGTGTGTGAAACAGAGGTTTCCAGATGAATAGTAATTTTGGATCCTCTCTTTTAAGGTATAGGAGGATTTATGCTAAATGCATGAACACTATTTTCTCTCATCCTAATATGAGAAATAGAGAAATTAAAAGAATGCAAGCAACTGAACCCATATATCACCACAAATAACATTCATAAATTTTGCAAAGTTCAGTGGCGAAAATTCGATCACCTTAAGTATAATGATCAGTCAAAGACATCTCTAATAGAATAGTGAGAAATTAAAGACACATTTCCTGAGTGCCAATTTGCATAATGATGTATGTCATTTATGCATTATGTCTACTATGTCACAAATTTCGTTAGAGTTGTAAAATTGATGTCATGTCAGTGAACAGCGTTCAATATTTTGTAGGAAGTATTTGAATGATTTTGCTGTATTAACAAAATAGCTTGCATCCAACCAAACAAATCGATTTACCTAAAATGGTCAATACGTTTTTATTTAGAAGCGCGCCATAAATGATACGCAGCAATATTTTTCCGATATTTCATCAATCTTCGTCCACCGACGAGCCCAGATTAAGCATGCATATAAATATCATGGTCAATTATGGATCAACAATAACTCAAGATCCCGTCCAAACATATAAAATTGCAATATTAGCCCAAAATAACCAAAGGTATAATCCCTATGACTGAAGCTAATAGTGCGCTAAAGAAAGATCACTACAAATTGCAATATTACCACGTTGTAATAGTTTAAGTGTGATACCTACGATAATATTAATTCTCCGTGTTATGTTTTCCATTGTGAGCATGCCATTTTGACAAAAATATACAGTTAACCTAAAAGTTCATTGTACCTGAAAACACAATCATAAAGCTACCCCCAGCAATCACTCCCTAGTGACGACATCCAAGCTATCATGGCCTGTGTAACTTCAATACGGCGAAGTTGTTCATCTGCAGAAGGAACCAAAAATCATTAGACACACAAAAAAGGGGGAAAATCTAATAAATAAAAACTATATACTCCAAATTGGAGCCGAGAACCTCATGCAGTGAGCAGACGGTATATTCTGTCATGAGCCATCTATCGACATCGACAGGAAGAGGTTTACAGTGGTAAGACCATCCTGAATGCCAATTTGCGTAACGATGTATGTCGTTTATGCATTATGTCAACGATGTCACAAATTTCGTTAGAGTTGTAAAATTGATGTCATGTCAGTGTGCAACGTTCAATATTTTGTAGGAAGCATTTGAATGGTTTTGATGTATTAACAAATAGTTTAGCATCCAACCAAGCAAATCGATCTACCTGAAATGGCCAATACGTTTTTATTTCGAAGCACGCCATAAATGATACGCAGCTATATTTTTTCGATATTTCATCAATCTTCGTCCACCGATGATCCCAGATTAAGCATGCATATAAATATCATGGTCAATTATGGATCAACATTAACTCAAGATCCCGTCCAAACATATAAAATTGCAATATTAGCCCAAAATAACCAAGGTATAATCCCTACGATTGAAACTAATAGTGCGCTAAAGAGAGATCACTACAAATTGCAATATTACCACGTTGTAATAGTTTAAGTGTGACCCCTACGATAATATTAATTCTCCGTGTTACGTTTTCCATTGTGAGCATGCCATTTTGACACAAATATACATTTAACCTAAAAGTTCATTGTACCTGAAAACACAATCATAAAGCCGCCCCAGCAATCACTCCCAAGTAGCGACATCCGAGCTATCATGGCCTGTGTAGCTTCAATACGGCGAACTTGTTCATCTGCAGAAGGAACCAAAAATCATTAGACACACAAAAAAGGGAAAAAATCTAAAATATAAAAACTATATACTCCAAATTAGAGCCGAAACCCTCATGCGGTGGGTAGACGGTGTATTCTGTCATGAGCCATCTATTGGCATTGACATCAATATCGACATCGACAGGAAGAAGTTTATAGTGGTATGACCATCCTGAGTGCCAATTTGCATAACGATGTATGTCGTTTATGCATTATGTCTACTATGTCACAAATTTCGTTAGAGTAGTAAAATTGATGTCATGTCAGTGTGCAACGTTCAATATTTTGTAGGAAGCATTTGAATGGTTTTGATGTATTAACAAATAGTTTAGCATCCAACCAAGCAAATCGATCTCCCTGAAATGGCCAATACGTTTTTATTTCGAAGCACGCCATAAATGATACGCAGCAATATTTTTCCGATATTTCATCAATCTTCGTCCATCGACGATCCCAGATTAAGCGTGCATATAAATATCATGGTCAATTATGGATCAACATTAACTCAAGATCCCGTCCAAACATATAAAATTGCAATACTAGCCCAAAATAACCAAGGTATAATCCCTACAATTGAAACTAATAGTGCGCTAAAGAGAAATCACTACAAATTACAATATTACCACGTTGTAATAGTTTAAGTGTGACCCCTACGATAATATTAATTCTCCGTGTTACGTTTTCCATTGTGAGCATGCCATTTTGACACAAATATACAGTTAACCTAAAAGTTCATTGTACCTGAAAACACAATCATAAAGCCGCCCCCAACAATCACTCCCAAGTAGCGACATCCGAGCTATCATGGCCTGTGTAGCTTCAATACGGCGAAGTTGTTCATTTGCAGAAGGAACCAAAAATCATTAGACACACAAAAAATGGAAAAAATCTAATATATAAAAACTATATACTCCAAATTAGAGCCGAGACCCTCATGCGGTGGGTAGACGGTGTATTCTGTCATGAGCCATCTATTGGCATTGACATCAATATCGACATCGACAGGAAGAAGTTTATAGTGGTATGACCATCCTGAGTGCCAATTTGCATAACGATGTATGTCGTTTATGCATTATGTCTACTATGTCACAAATTTCGTTAGAGTTGTAAAATTGATGTCATGTCAGTGAGCAACGTTCAATATTTTGTAGGAAGCATTTGAATGGTTTTGCTGTATTAACGAAATAGTTTAGCATCCAACCAAACAAATCGATCTACCTGAAATGGCCAATACGTTTTTATTTTGAAGCACGCCATAAATGATACGTAGTTATATTTTTTCAATATTTCATCAATCTTCGTCCACCGACGAGCCCAAATTAAGCATGCATATAAATGCTATTTCTGTCAATCCCACTACGAAGCCCATTAACTCTGTTTAAACTGAAGCCCAAAACCTCAGCTCAAGCCTCAACGTCACAGTAAAAAAGGATCCAAAACCCCTAGCAATTTTTCGAACCCTACTATTTATCGCCTCTTTTCTTTGTCTATAAATCATTTTTATTTCTTCATCACTGTCACTCACAGTTCTCTCTTCCTGATCTTCTTCAAATTGTATATACATTTTTAAATATTTATATACTTTACATGGGATTTCACTTTTTAGTGTATATCAAGTCTCTAAGCTCCCTGAAGAGCAATTTTATACCAGTAAAAATCATTAGACACACAAAAAAGGGGAAAAATATAAAATATAAAAACTATATACTCCAAATTAGAGCCGAGACCCTCATGCGGTGGGTAGACGGTGTATTCTGTCATGAGCCATCTATTGGCATTGACATCAATATCGACATCGACAGGAAGAAGTTTACAGTGGTATGACCATCCTGAGTGCCAATTTGCATAACGATGTATGTCGTTTATGCATTATGTCTACTATGTCACAAATTTCGTTAGAGTTGTAAAATTGATGTCATGTCAGTGAGCAACGTTCAATATTTTGTAGGAAGCATTTGAGTGGTTTTGCTGTATTAACGAAATAGTTTAGCATCCAACCAAACAAATCGATCTACTTGAAATGGCCAATACGTTTTTATTTTGAAGCACGCCATAAATGATACGTAGTTATATTTTTTCAATATTCCATCAATCTTCGTCCACCGACGAGCCCAAATTAAGCATGCATATAAATGCTATTTCTGTCAATCCCACTACGAAGCCCATTAACTCTGTTTAACTGAAGCCCAAAACCTCAGCTCAAGCCTCAACGTCACAGTAAAAAGGATCCAAAACCCTAGCAATTTTTCGAACCCTACTATTTATCGCCTCTTTTCTTTGTCTATAAATCATTTTTATTTCTTTATCACTGTCACACACAGTTCTCTCTTCCTGATCTTCTTCAAATTGTATATACATTTTTAATATTTATATACTTTACATGGGATTTCACTTTTTAGTGTATATCAAGTCTCTAAGCTCCCTGAAGAGCAATTTTATACCAGTAAAAATCATTAGACACACAAAAAAGGGGAAAAATATAAAATATAAAAACTATATACTCCAAATTAGAGCCGAGACCCTCATGCGGTGGGTAGACGGTGTATTCTGTCATGAGCCATCTATTGGCATTGACATCAATATCGACATCGACAGGAAGAAGTTTATAGTGGTATGACCATCCTGAGTGCCAATTTGCATAACGATGTATGTCGTTCATGCATTATGTCTACTATGTCACAAATTTCGTTAGAGTTGTAAAATTGATGTCATGTCAGTGAGCAACGTTCAATATTTTGTAGGAAGCATTTGAATGGTTTTGCTGTATTAACGAAATAGTTTAGCATCCAACCAAAAAATCGATCTACCTGAAATGGCCAATACGTTTTTATTTTGAAGCACGCCATAAATGATACGTAGTTATATTTTTTCAATATTTCATCAATCTTCGTCCACCGACGAGCCCAAATTAAGCATGCATATAAATGCTATTTCTGTCAATCCCACTACGAAGCCCATTAACTCTGTTTAACTGAAGCCCAAAACCTCAGCTCAAGCCTCAACGTCACAGTAAAAAGGATCCAAAACCCTAGCAATTTTTCGAACCCTACTATTTATCGCCTCTTTTCTTTGTCTATAAATCATTTTTATTTCTTCATCACTGTCACTCACAGTTCTCTCTTCCTGATCTTCTTCAAATTGTATATACATTTTTAATATTTATATACTTTACATGGGATTTCACTTTTTAGTGTATATCAAGTCTCTAAGCTCTCTGAAGAGCAATTTTATACCAGTAAAAAATCATTAGACACACAAAAAAAGGGGAAAAATATAAAATATAAAAACTATATACTCCAAATTAGAGCCGAGACCCTCATGCGGTGGGTAGACGGTGTATTCTGTCATGAGCCATCTATTGGCATTGACATCAATATCGACATCGACAGGAAGAAGTTTATAGTGGTATGACCATCCTGAGTGCCAATTTGCATAACGATGTATGTCGTTCATGCATTATGTCTACTATGTCACAAATTTCGTTAGAGTTGTAAAATTGATGTCATGTCAGTGAGCAACGTTCAATATTTTGTAGGAAGCATTTGAGTGGTTTTGCTGTATTAACGAAATAGTTTAGCATCCAACCAAACAAATCGATCTACCTGAAATGGCCAATACGTTTTTATTTTGAAGCACGCCATAAATGATACGTAGTTATATTTTTTCAATATTCCATCAATCTTCGTCCACCGACGAGCCCAAATTAAGCATGCATATAAATGCTATTTCTGTCAATCCCACTACGAAGCCCATTAACTCTGTTTAACTGAAGCCCAAAACCTCAGCTCAAGCGTCAACGTCACAGTAAAAAGGATCCAAAACCCTAGCAATTTTTCGAACCCTACTATTTATCGCCTCTTTTCTTTGTCTATAAATCATTTTTATTTCTTTATCACTGTCACACACAGTTCTCTCTTCCTGATCTTCTTCAAATTGTATATACATTTTTAATATTTATATACTTTACATGGGATTTCACTTTTTAGTGTATATCAAGTCTCTAAGCTCCCTGAAGAGCAATTTTATACCAGTAAAAATCATTAGACACACAAAAAAGGGGAAAAATATAAAATATAAAAACTATATACTCCAAATTAGAGCCGAGACCCTCATGCGGTGGGTAGACGGTGTATTCTGTCATGAGCCATCTATTGGCATTGA